>CAJQZP010000898.1:0-647500 GCA_907164705.1 Parnassius apollo | reverse complement strand
CAGAAAAATAAGCGAAAAAAAAAACACCAACTAAAAACAGCGGGCCGGCAGTTTACAATCCCTTTTATAGATAATGGAAAGCATATTTATTGGCTTATGTAGAAACGGCATTTATCTGCGTGATGAAACTGGCAAGGAAATATAGGAAGTATAAAACAAAAAAATATCCCAGGCACACAGAACAAAGAAAATTTATTCAGTTGGTATGGCGTAAGAAAATGCATCAGTTCACGTGCCATTATAAGTGACAACTGCAGAATATGGCAAAGTAATACCAAAGTCCCCGATAGATGGCGCTATACAGCGGTGCTTTCCTTGAATATTTTACACTTTCTAAATTATTTTTTAAATTTCAATCCGATCTCTCGCTGAAGTTTACCACTGGAAACAAACTTTCACGCAAATTCGGCAACCGGGAAGGCAAAACTGGTATCACAAAAAACTTGGTGTGTTCAGTAGACCGAGACGGTATTACGGAAATGCCGACCCACCGTTTGCGGCTTCACAAAGCACAGATTCGTCCTCATATGGAAAACTGTTTTCATATCGAGGCTGATGTGGAAAACATCGTGAAGAATTCTGCATGACGGGAAAAATAAATAAAAATTCGAAGGTATATGAAGCCCGCTAACACGCGTTGGTGCAACGCGGCGGACACTTCCTGGACCTAGAACTCTTTTAGAATTGAGAGATCTGTGCCCAGCAGTGAGACGTATATAGGCTGTAACTTCATTATTTTACTACACAATAGTAATCTCTATATTATAAAAATGAATTGAAGTCCATTAGTCTCCCTAAAACTCTAATACGGTTGCGATTTGATGAAATGTTTTGTGTTGTGTTTGAATGGGTTCCTAACGGTTTAGATTCACATTCGGATCCGACAGGTGGCGCTGTTCAGAAATCACGGTGCGAAGCCGGCCCGGAAACATTCTATTCTATTTCCTTAGTACGCAACAGAACAACTAAGAAAATGTCGAATAAGCAACATGAATATAAAGTAAACAATAATTGCGATAAACGATTAATTGATCAGTAATTATACTGTGTAGTGTAGTTTACACTAAAAATACTGTGTAGCGTGGGCATTGAGTTACAAAGATATATGTTTATAAAATGTTTAGTAATTTCAAAGCTACGTCGTCTCGGTTGGATAGCGGTTACACTTTTTTCGATGCGCGGTAATGTGGTTTGCTCCTCTAGTTTTGTGAATGTAGGTGTGTAATGTGAAGACATATGGCTGTGGCCATATTTGCTGTGGCAACGCTTTGTGCGGTAATTACTAATCTAGTTTAAGGGGATATAGTAAGTCAGCTCAAATTCTAATTTCGTCCCCACTTGCCCGCGCGTCGTATGCTATGTACCGACATATTTGTAATCACTAATACTGTAAGTAGATAGGTCGTTAGATACTTATTTCATTAGGTTTATCATATTTATGCCTGTTTCTTAACTACAAGCCAGTCGTTTCTTATTTTTATTACGGTTATTTCCCATTTTAATTTTACATCGTTCCGTTGCGTAATGTGTATTCTGATCGTAAGCGACACAACCTCCCCCTTCAAAGGCCGAAGCGAAGTGACCGGGCGGCAGGAATCACTCTTCAAGAGGCCGATAGTTTAGGTAATTTCTTTTTACAGTGGAAATAATGGTATTTTAAAAAAAGTAAATAACATAAGCACTGCTTTATAGTTAGTTCAGTTGGTATGCAAAGTTTCATGATCATATTTAAAGTATTTTATGATTAACAGCGGTTTAATGTTTATTTTGGAGGTAACTTTGGATTTCTTTTCTATCGAGAAAATTTTACGAAATCGTGTTTTCGTCTAACATAATCCTTAACATTAATCCTCAACTTTACCATATACTTATTTCAAAATTAATGCTGCAATATTTTCGGCATAACGAAGGATCTTGCTAAGCCATTTGAGATTATATTTCCCCTTAATAGGTATATAAATCAATGAGTGTGGGTGCGAAAGTATCCACTACTCCATATCATCCCGTGGGTGTCGTCAGAGGCGACAGAGGGAAACAAACCAGGAGATGGGCAGCAGCGTCTTCCTAATAACGGAGGGTGTCGTCAGAGGCGACAGAGGGAAACAAACCAGGAGATGGGCTGCAGCGTCTTCCTAATAACGGAGGGTGTCGTCAGAGGCGACAGAGGGCAACAAACCAGGAGATGGGCTGCAGCGTCTTCCTAATAACGGAGGGTGTCGTCAGAGGCGACAGAGGGAAACAAACCAGGAGATGGGCTGCAGCGTCTTCCTAATAACGGAGGGTGTCGTCAGAGGCGACGGAGGGCAACATACCAGGAGATGGGCAGCAGCGTCTTCCTAATAACGGAGGGTGTCGTCAGAGGCGACAGAGGGCAACAAACCAGGAGATGGGCTGCAGCGTCTTCCTAATAACGGAGGGTGTCGTCAGAGGCGACAGAGGGAAACAAACCAGGAGATGGGCTGCAGCGTCTTCCTAATAACGGAGGGTGTCGTCAGAGGCGACAGAGGGCAACATACCAGGAGATGGGCTGCAGCGTCTTCCTAATAACGGAGGGTGTCGTCAGAGGCGACAGAGGGCAACATACCAGGAGATGGGCAGCAGCGTCTTCCTAATAACGGAGGGTGTCGTCAGAGGCGACAGAGGGAAACAAACCAGGAGATGGGCTGCAGCGTCTTCCTAATAACGGAGGGTGTCGTCAGAGGCGACAGAGGGCAACATACCAGGAGATGGGCAGCAGCGTCTTCCTAATAACGGAGGGTGTCGTCAGAGGCGACAGAGGGCAACATACCAGGAGATGGGCTGCAGCGTCTTCCTAATAACGGAGGGTGTCGTCAGAGGCGACAGAGGGCAACATACCAGGAGATGGGCAGCAGCGTCTTCCTAATAACGGAGGGTGTCGTCAGAGGCGACAGAGGGCAACATACCAGGAGATGGGCAGCAGCGTCTTCCTAATAACGGAGGGTGTCGTCAGAGGCGACAGAGGGCAACATACCAGGAGATGGGCTGCAGCGTCTTCCTAATAACGGAGGGTGTCGTCAGAGGCGACAGAGGGAAACATACCAGGAGATGGGCAGCAGCGTCTTCCTAATAACGGAGGGTGTCGTCAGAGGCGACAGAGGGCAACATACCAGGAGATGGGCAGCAGCGTCTTCCTAATAACGGAGGGTGTCGTCAGAGGCGACAGAGGGAAACATACCAGGAGATGGGCTGCAGCGTCTTCCTAATAACGGAGGGTGTCGTCAGAGGCGACAGAGGGAAACAAACCAGGAGATGGGCTGCAGCGTCTTCCTAATAACGGAGGGTGTCGTCAGAGGCGACAGAGGGAAACAAACCAGGAGATGGGCTGCAGCGTCTTCCTAATAACGGAGGGTGTCGTCAGAGGCGACAGAGGGCAACATACCAGGAGATGGGCAGCAGCGTCTTCCTAATAACGGAGGGTGTCGTCAGAGGCGACAGAGGGAAACAAACCAGGAGATGGGCAGCAGCGTCTTCCTAATAACGGAGGGTGTCGTCAGAGGCGACAGAGGGAAACAAACCAGGAGATGGGCAGCAGCGTCTTCCTAATAACGGAGGGTGTCGTCAGAGGCGACAGAGGGCAACATACCAGGAGATGGGCTGCAGCGTCTTCCTAATAACGGAGGGTGTCGTCAGAGGCGACAGAGGGCAACATACCAGGAGATGGGCAGCAGCGTCTTCCTAATAACGGAGGGTGTCGTCAGAGGCGACAGAGGGCAACATACCAGGAGATGGGCTGCAGCGTCTTCCTAATAACGGAGGGTGTCGTCAGAGGCGACAGAGGACAACATACCAGGAGATGGGCAGCAGCGTCTTCCTAATAACGGAGGGTGTCGTCAGAGGCGACAGAGGGAAACATACCAGGAGATGGGCTGCAGCGTCTTCCTAATAACGGAGGGTGTCGTCAGAGGCGACAGAGGGCAACATACCAGGAGATGGGCTGCAGCGTCTTCCTAATAACGGAGGGTGTCGTCAGAGGCGACAGAGGGAAACAAACCAGGAGATGGGCTGCAGCGTCTTCCCTAATAACGGAGGGTGTCGTCAGAGGCGACAGAGGGCAACATACCAGGAGATGGGCTGCAGCGTCTTCCTAATAACGGAGGGTGTCGTCAGAGGCGACAGAGGGCAACATACCAGGAGATGGGCTGCAGCGTCTTCCTAATAACGGAGGGTGTCGTCAGAGGCGACAGAGGGCAACATACCAGGAGATGGGCTGCAGCGTCTTCCTAATAACGGAGGGTGTCGTCAGAGGCGACAGAGGGCAACATACCAGGAGATGGGCTGCAGCGTCTTCCTAATAACGGAGGGTGTCGTCAGAGGCGACAGAGGGCAACATACCAGGAGATGGGCAGCAGCGTCTTCCTAATAACGGAGGGTGTCGTCAGAGGCGACAGAGGGCAACAAACCAGGAGATGGGCTGCAGCGTCTTCCTAATAACGGAGGGTGTCGTCGGAGGCGACAGAGGGCAACATACCAGGAGATGGGCAGCAGCGTCTTCCTAATAACGGAGGGTGTCGTCAGAGGCGACAGAGGGCAACATACCAGGAGATGGGCTGCAGCGTCTTCCTAATAACGGAGGGTGTCGTCAGAGGCGACAGAGGGCAACAAACCAGGAGATGGGCTGCAGCGTCTTCCTAATAACGGAGGGTGTCGTCGGAGGCGACAGAGGAGGCAACATACCAGGAGATGGGCAGCAGCGTCTTCCTAATAACGGAGGGTGTCGTCAGAGGCGACAGAGGGAAACAAACCAGGAGATGGGTTGCAGCGTCTTCCTAATAACGGAGGGTGTCGTCAGAGGCGACAGAGGGCAACATACCAGGAGATGGGCAGCAGCGTCTTCCTAATAACGGAGGGTGTCGTCAGAGGCGACAGAGGGCAACAAACCAGGAGATGGGCTGCAGCGTCTTCCTAATAACGGAGGGTGTCGTCAGAGGCGACAGAGGGCAACATACCAGGAGATGGGCTGCAGCGTCTTCCTAATAACGGAGGGTGTCGTCAGAGGCGACAGAGGGCAACAAACCAGGAGATGGGCTGCAGTATCTTTCTGATAACAATTTAAAAAAATCTGCAAAGTTCTAGATATATAACTATAGGAAGTTTCCCTCTTAGGCTTGCCACATACATAAAAAATTTATTTTATTTTATTTCATGTATAAACAAATTCCTGTACATGTGGAAACTGATGAAACACCACAGTTCTTTACCGCACATGTAGTGAACTGTGAACCATTTTAATTTATTTGCGAGACAGGAAAACACACGGAATTCCGTTTTGGGATTCCGTTTCAGAATTCAGATTCGAGATTCCGAACGCAGCAAGTCCATATAAAATGAAGGTCCTGTCACACACCTACGGTAGTTTTCCGTTCGAAATTTTGCAGGCAAAACTGGATTCCGTTTGTTTGTGCCGACCCGTTCGTTCCGTTTCGGAATTCCGTATGAATGTAGCAGGCCTTAGTCGCACCAGAAGGGGTCCGTTTGGGTTTTCCTGTCCCGCAAATAAATTAAAATGGTTCACAGGAAGGTTGTTGGTTCAAAGTTTCATCAGTTTCCATATATAGAAATGTGTTTAAACTAAAACAAAATAATCTTTTTATTACTGCCCGTTCTGACAAACCTAGCAATTATTTATTTTTTATATTGGTTTCTCCGACAACGTTTTTTTTATACGTGGTAGAGCCATGCTGCAGTTATATTAGTAGTATAGTTGTAGCACGAATGGGTCGACTCGACCGGGGAAGGGCCACACTCTCACAGAATACCAGCGTAAAATAGTAGCTTTAATGCTGCTGTGTTTCGTATGTGAGTGTAGAGAACCGGAGACCCTTTTTACTGGAAACGAGGCATCCCATCTTAGTCCTCACGGGTGAAAACGCATCTGCATTTTGATTCGTAATCGAGGACAGATGTAGATGTCTATGTACCACAGCAACCACTTACCATCAGTTGGACCGTGTGCTCGTTTGTCAACCTATTCTTTAAAAAAAACTTCAAACGCGATGACTGACTGAATGTTTTTCTTAGGCTGTGCTAGTCATCAGTAATTGTAACGAAACGGTTAACTAATTACACAGTATAGTGGCGGTGTAAGAATATCCACTAGGTACCCCATATCCCGTGGGTGGCGTAAGTGGACAAATAAACAGCGGTTGCCAACCCGCTTGCCACGCATGGCTACTATGTCAAATATCCCCCCAATTGGTCAATCTATGGAGGAGGCGTATGTTCAGTAATGGGCTTCAGGAAACTGTAATGATAATGGTTAATTAAATAATGAGAGTAATTAAATGCTATATTTACGCGATTACATTTATTAAAATTAAATTTAAGCTTGTGTTAATTACCTTAACATAATTCGTTTTCGATAACATCGAATGTGAATTTACTTCAATTGGTAAATCCGTGTTTGAAATGTAAAAAATATGAACAAAGACAATTGCACCTTGTTTACTTATGACAACCTTGTACATCAGATATTTCCCACTTTTTGTGCTCTACACCTGACGCAGCGCAGCGTGGTTTGGCAATGGAATATTTTTTTTCCAAAATTTGCTCTTGCATTTGAGTTTTTTACTGTAGCAACCCTAGAGACAATTTGTAAAAACAATTGCTCCCTAGTTTCTTTGTGGAATTTGTCGGTCGATGGCGGGCAAAACTACCCGGACGAGTAACTCGGACGTGTATATGTGCTTACACTGCAACAGTGTACCACTTGTGCCGACATTGGACGTTGCTGGTATTCTTTTCTATTTTTATATTTTCAATATTCGTAGTCGTTTAGGTAGATAGCAACACTGACAGAAACAACAGAATAAAGACAAAATGATTAAATTAAACTATAAATACACTCAATTTGCACTGTAGACGCCGGCAGTCGGGCGAGAAATCCCAACAAGTTCGGACTCGACGGCTGATCGGCCGTTTTCGTGCGTTATCGGACGATGACGGTCGTAAATCGTAATCTTTGACTAGAGAAGAAAGTACATGACATATTTACGAAAAAACGTGTATACGTAAACTGAGTCTGGCACAAAGACTTATATTCATCACTGAACTTTTAAAAGAATCTAATGTAGGAATTATTATGTTGTAAAATTTCAAAAATCATTACAATAGTGGTATTCTTGAGAGCCGTGGCAGCTCAGGAGCTAAGTGCTCGCTGTAAATTTCACAGTACGTGACCAACCCGGGTTCGATCCCCACCGCCGAGAAATTTTTAATTGCAATTTTAAGTGCTGATTTACCACGTACATGGCGGTGAAGAAAGACATCGTGCGGAAACCTGAACTTTTGAGAAATAGGAAAAAAAATATTTCGAAGACATGTGAAGTTCGCCAATACGTACGACAGTTCTCGAATGGCCGAATGTTATCATGTGTTTTGACACTCATGTCTTTTAAAATACCTTTTATGATTTATCAAAACAAACGTTTCATAGAACTTATATTAGAATAGTCTGATGAAGGTACGTATGGATGATTTCCAACTACTGGTGGCCGGCATGGCGCTATTATGAGGCCGCGTTTGGGCTACGGCTATTTCAGCCAGCTCTGGCCGCGGCGTGCGCGCTGGCCACATCACTATACGTGACCACGCTCCATGCTGGATCACTGACGCCCGCAGTGCACGTGTACTCGGCATTGCTGGCTACCATGGCGTGGAGCGGATCTTCCTGTCCCGGTCCCAGCGGGCTGGTGCACTCCTCTTCGCGTTCTCCGACGCCGTGCTCGGGTACAGCCTGTTCGGTGGGCCCGTACCTTCCAAGCAGGTATGTCGCGAGTCGCGACGGAGCCACAGCCAATGCGAGCGTAGGGAAATTCATTTAACGCGAGGACTACAGTCTACATGTAGTACAAGTTTAGAAGAGTAAAATTACTGATATGATCAACTAACACGTGGACACGACTTGTCGAGTGCGGACGAGCGCCTTTGATTTGTGCAGAAAAATCGACACTGCTCCTAAGTGAGACTAGTCATGGCAAGCGATCCCAAGTCTGCACTCGGCCATCATGTATAGCCGGCTTGATATTTTTACAGCATATGCTGCAGAACTAAGTCTACTAACCAGCAAAATGACGGCCCCCATTGAAGCGTCAGCTGTAATTCCGTGAAAAACAGTGGATCCCACAAAACTCAGCTCCTTACCATTTAAAAGCACACTGGTAATAATGATTAACATTTAGTATTGTGAATTTAATACATTTACTTTTATTACCAATGATAAAAGTATAATTTAAATCTGTTCACAATAGAAAAAAATATAGCATAACATACATATAAAAATAAAGAGCATATGAACCTCCACCTTTTTTTAAATCGACTGAAAATAAAACGTATTGTGCTGTTTAGAAGAGTTATTATTTACAAATTGTTTTGACGTAGATTAGATAATTCTATAACATTCTAAGATATATCTAATTATCAGTCCAATATAATATATAAATTTCCAGGTAATCAGCTCTCTTCACAATGTAATTCTTCAGCAAAAAATACAGGGAAACATGAATTTGAAATACTAATTGCGATAAAAAGTTTAATTGGTGAGTCTGTTTGCGTCAAACGTAAAATACCCAGATCGGCGACGGGCTGTAGCGTTAAAGGTGCAAAAAATATCAGCCATATTTGCCAGTCACAGAAATCTAAACAATAATTGATCATCTATCCCAATTTCGAAATCAACTCAAGTGGCTCCCTATTCGCCTTCGCCGGAATGTTCATATACTCTCTTTACTTTATTGTGTACTGTTTGATCCGAAATCTCCAAGATACCTTAAGGAACAATTTCACTATCGACATGAATTTCATAACCGCAATTTGCGTTCAGTGTATAGCTTGACTTTAAATACTCCTTACCGCGTAACTTCATTTTATAATAAATCATTTACGTCACTAGCAACGCGACTTTGGAATTCATTACCACACATAAACATAACATTCAGAAAGCATCTTTACAGTCTTTTAAAAAACTACTTATGGAGTATTATTTGAAGTTCCCGTCATAATAACAAATAATATGTATTTCCTCTTTTCATTTAAATACTTGATTATTTTTTGTTAATTTTTCTCTGCGCTATATACAGGTATATATACATATTTTTTTTTTTTTTTTTTTTTTTATTTTCGGTTCTTCGAGCTATATGGCCGGCCCATTGCCAGTTCAGCTTACTAATCCGTTGGGCTATGTCGGTCACTCTGGTTTTACTGCGGATATCCTCATTTCCGAGTCTATCTCGCAGAGAAACTCCTAGCATAGCCCTCTCCACAGCTCGCTGAGCGACCTTGAGCGTCCTTATACGGCCAGCAGTGAAGGACCACGTCTCAGATCCGTAAGTCATCACTGGCAACACGCACTGGTTATACACTTTAGTTTTCAGAGATTGAGGTATACCTGACGAGAAGATGTGTCGTAATTTCCCGAACGCTGCCCAGCCGAGTTGAATCCGTCGATTGACCTCTCGGTCGAAGTTGGACTTACCTAGTCGGACTATTTGTCCAGGTAAACGTACTCGTCAACAACTTCGAGCATAGTGCTCCCAACAACTACCGGCATAGGTGTGACATGGACATTAAACATGATCTTTGTTTTGTCCATGTTCATCTTGAGCCCTATCGTTGGGAGACGAGCATAGTGCTAAGGTCCTCCAGCGATTCTGCCATAAGGACTATATCGTCGACAAATCGAAGGTGAGTGATGTACTCGCCATTGATGTTAATACCGTATCCTTTCCAGTCCAGTAGCTTGAAAACGTCTTCCAACGCAGCCGTGAAGACTTTCGGCGATATAACATCACCCTGTCTTACACCTCCTCTGCAGTTGAATAGGTTACGAACTCTGGTTCTGTACTCGGATAGCCATCGTAGGGCACTGTATGTACAAACACTTCAGCACTTCGATATACCGACAGTCAACTTGGCACCGCTGAAGGGTCTGTAGCACCGCCCAAATTTCGACGGAATCAAAGGCTTTCTCATAGTCCACATATGCTAGGCAAAGTGGCAGATTGTACTCTTTGGTCTTTTGTACGATCAGCCGCATGGTATGTATGTGGTCTATGGTACTGAAGCCTTTTTGGAAACCGGCTTGTTTGGGAGGCTGGAAGTCGTCGAGTCTGCGTGCGAGATGATTTGTAATGACTCTCGAAAACAGCACGTAGACGCGGCTCAGAAGGGAAATCGGTCTGTAGTTCTTCAAGAGAGCGTTGTCGCCTTTCTTAAAGAACAAAACCACCGCGCTTCTGCTCCACGCCTCCGGAGTAGTACCACCATGGAGGACGGAATTGAAGAGCTTCTGAAGGACTTCAAGTACCGGTGTTCCACCCGCTTTCAGAAGCTCCGCTGTAATTCCATCCTCGCCCGGGGCCTTACCGTTTTTAAGGTGGTGGAGAGCCATTATAATCTCGCTCAGACTGACGTCCGGGATATCATCGGAATAGTGTCGGATAAGACTTGCTCTTGGATCGTTACTCACACTTGCGTGTGGCTCCAACGATGATGTGTACAGCTGCCCATAGAACCTCTCAATCTCACTCAGAATCTCAGGTGTCCCGGAAAGGATGTTGCTACACTCAGTCTTCAGCTTTGAAAGTTAGTTCTTTCTGGCAGACAGATCTCTGGCAAAGACTTTGGAGCCCTGGTTCCGCTCGATCGCTTCTTCAATACGAGCAGTATTGAAGTTGCGCAAGTCTCGCCGCATGTATGTGGAGATCTGTCTGTTCAGTTGCCTGTATGCTGTCAAATCTGTTGACGATTGCAGCCTCATCTCCCGTCTAACAGCCATGAGATTAAGAGTGTGATCGGAGAGTTTTTGTGTTCTTCTGCGGCGGGTCTTGCAGAACTTAGCTCCGACCGCATGGACAGTTTCCACGAGCTTGTCATTCATATCGTCCACTGCATTGCAATCTTCTAGGCACTGAAAGCGGTTACGTAACTCGAGCTGAAAGGTTTCAGAATTCTGGATTAGAGCACGAGGGGGGACGGAGCGTTGACTTCATTAGACGAGACCTCTCCAACTTAACTTTTTGCTCTAACCATTCGGTGATCGCTGCCAGTTTTCACCCTTGCGATCACTGAGACATCACTGAACAGTTGGCGTCTGGTCGTCATAATGAAGTCAATCTCATTTTTTGTCGAACCGTCGGGGCTCGACCAGGTCCACTTCACCTGGCTGGGGCCGCTTCTGGAAGAAAGATGTGTTCATCAGTGGACTTGTGAAGGGCTGTAAAGAGTATATATATATAATTTTGTTTATTATTAATATATTTTTATAAATATTATTTTAATATTTTTTTTTCAGTTTATTTTATCTTGCACGTTGCACCTATCCATCAAAATATAAAATTATAATATCCTTTTATGTTCAATTTGTCAGCAGAAATCGCTTAAAGCGATATGACCACCGTTTGTAGTTATACGTTTTCCGTTATTGTAACAACTTTGTTCAAATGCAATAAAGAGTTATCTAATAAGGCAATTATTATTTAGATTTCTGTGGCCATAGTTCAACCGCATTTTTTTAGTAGTTATTAAGAAAACGCATCTGCCATCTCCTGATTTGTTTCCCCGCGTCGCCTTTTACGACACGCACGGGTTATATGGGGTACTACACATATAAGTAATACTTCGCTGCAAAGACTTTATCCGTTTTATGATCATTTCAGTACGCAATAAATCTTCCTGACACACGATATTGTTACGCGGAGCGCATAATAGGTCAGGAGTCAGGGGCGCGGTTCGCGGGCGCTGCCGAGGTCGGCAAACCGCAAGGAAGTCAGGAAGTGAATCGCTCGTATGTGTATCGGATTGAATCGCTACTTAATCACTACATACTCGAGATTATTATATGTAATGGCAGGTTATTAATGATTTGCCAATACTCAAGGTCGTGTTTAAAGATGTTCAAGCCATAGATATGTGAACAACTGCTGTATTTTAGAATATTTTAGACGAGGTAATATTTTCTTTACAATATTTCATTAATTTTAAGAAATGTAAAATATAAAGAAATTACAACTTAAAAGCCAACAAAAATCTCATATACACAAGTACCTTGGGTTGCAGCAAACGAAAAGGCATCCGACTCAGCATGATGCTGCAGCAGGGCTGCCACGGCCACAGCGCTGTTATTTTGTCGGTGTCTCATGTTACCGAGCAGTTAGTTGTTAAACATATTTCTATTACAAAAAATGGTGAAATAATATGAATAGATCAAATATTAGCATTATGTAAATGGTATACCAGAAATTTTATTTTAGTGGTAACGCCCTACGTTATTTTTTTTTTCAAAGTTTGTCAATAAATACCTTTTACGACGCATTCCTACGCATTTAACGAGGCACTCCATCTTAGTCCTCAGGTGGTGACAACTGATCTACAGATTGAATCTTGATCGACAGGCCTCAGCATCCAATTACCATCAAGTGGACTATGTGCTCGTTTGTTACCATTGTTCTATTATGTGTTTAAAAAAATATAACCCCTTTGGGTTTCTTACTGGTTTGGTTATTTACGAACTAGTTACGAACAATTAACTTTCAATAATTATTAAGTAATAATATACTATTTGTAACAAAAACCTTGTGGTTCCTGCATTGGCCGGAGAGTAATGGTCGACACACATGGTCAGTTAAACTGATCAGTTCATCTGAGGAGAAATCATTATCAAAGGATAATGATTTCTTATATTATATACGTGGTAGAGCCATGCTACAGCACCCCTGGTCACGGGAGGGGGGGAGTGAGGTGTTCGACGTCCCAATGTTATAGTTAATTGCGGCTAGCTCCAGATTTAAATTATTAATTTTTGTTCCGATCTACGCTGTATGAACTTATAGTATCACGATGTCTTGCGGTTGTATGCTTGGGTTCGGATTTAATTTTATTAATTACAGGATCACAAACAGATTGTAGAACCCAGCCATCTTTTCTATTGAAATTAGAATGTTTTTTTGATTTCAATAACCTTGGAAGGAATTGATGTTCTTTAGCGAGGATTTGTGGTCTATCAAATATGATGTAGTGACGGGGCGATCCTGTACGTGTTCACAGACTGCAGACTCCCCGGAGCGTCAATTCCGGGAGACTAACAGACAGACATCTATCGAAACCCATGAGATCTATCTTGCTTTTCTTATAATCGCCTAATTCAATACTAAGGGACGTGGTATTGCCATGCTATGGGTCCAAGCATCCAGTTACCATCAGGTGGACTGTGTGCTCATGTTTTTACAACAAGCCTACAACATGCAAATCGATGCATGCGATGCAATCCCTTTGTGTTCGTCAAAAAACCGACAACAGACGGAGCACAATCGAGGACGAACCAAACGCTCGAAGCGCGCTCTTTCGAGGCTATTATTGAATTTGTGCTCGGCTCATACTTCGTTCGTGCTCGGTTCGTCTACCGTAGACCCACCTTTATAAGCAAAATGTAAAAAGCAACAGTTGTAAAGACACAAAGGATTCCGCCTCAGTGATATTGATTCTTAATAATCGGGGGCATACCACAGCATTGGTTTTTAGTCAATGTCATGTCACTCGATGAACAATATAATCACCAATAAGACAACGGATGGGACGCAGCGTGTCCGCAGACGGACGTGCCGTACACCCCTCCAAAATGCGTATACACCGAGTGGCTGGGAGGTTTACGTGGTAGAGCCATGCTGCAGTTATATTAGTAGTATAGTTGTAGCACGAATGGGTCGGCTCGACCGGGGAAGGACCACGCTCTCACAGAATACCAGCGTGAAATAGTAGCTTAATGCTGCTGTATTTCGTATGGTGAGTGTAGAGAACCGGATACCCTTTTTACTGGAAACGAGGCATTCCATCTCAGTCCTCACGGGTGACAACGCATCTGCATTTTGATTTTTAATGGAGGATAGATGTAGATGTCTATGGGCCGCAGCAACTACTTACCATCAGGTGGACTGTGTGCTCGTTTATCACCCTATTCTATAAAAAAAAAAGGTTCTCATCGCATAGAATCTCTAACGAACCGAGTTAACCGCCAGAGCCGCCTTGTTCTGACGGCGGTTCGATAATTGAACTGTAAAGCTCAAAATATTCATAAGGGACACTGTTACGAAATTATACTTGGACAAATATTGAAACACCTTTCTATATTTCTATAGTTCTTTTATAGAAGAGGGACCAAACGAGCATACGGCTCACCTGATGGTAAGTGATTACCGCCGCCCATGAACAGCTGCATCACCAGGGGGATTGCAGATACGTTGCCGGCCTTTTAAAAAGTAATAGGCTCTTTGCTTGAAGATTCCTAAATCGTATCTGTCCGGAAAAAGCTCTGGTGGTAGTTGATTCCACAAGGGAGTTGTGCGAGGAAGAAAACTTCTTTTAAATCGCTTAGTGGTGGACCGCCAGCCACAGCCACTCGACTTGTTGATGTCCAGAGAGAAGAGTGCTCTGCGCACCAAGTGTTGAGTAAACAGCACATCCTGCATAGAGCTCTCACACTGCGGGATGATCGGCGGTGTGTTCCCCCCTTCATCGAGAGTCGAGTTGAAGACAAAGAGAGAGCCCAGTAGATCGGCTTTGTCCTTTGCAGTATGGGCCAGTGAGTCATCCTCCCTGTGCAGAGATGGAAGAGATAGCTGGCAGAAGTTCCCTTGGACAGCCTTGGCGAGATATCAGAATGCACGTGTTCCCAAAGGAAGACGAACTAGTTTCTCGCCAATTCTGCTGATGTGCTCTGACTTTGCCTTGACAATGACACTTTTGAAGGACCTGGAAGCAAAATTATATTTCTTTTTAAGAACGCTGGTATTTACATCCCGAGATGTCGATGCGCGAGCCCAGGCCTGGTAACACTCCTGCTTATGACGTAATGCAATTTTGCAGTTTTGCAGTCAGATGAAGAGGTAAAAGCCAAAAGGCTAACAGCACTAGCATCACAGAAACCAGCAGCAGGATTCACATTCAAAAAGGATTGTTGCAGAAATGAAAGAATGTATTTTAATATATTTTAAAACATGCCTTCAACCATCGATTAAAATTTGCAACCGATTATATAAAAACTGTACGTGTAACTGGGTTCAGTGAACCGATCGATTTTTTGTTACGTGCACAATGTTTTAATTGATGCAAAACACTATTGCGCGGTTAACAGTGCATGCTGTTTAAATTATTAAAGTAACGTGCCGGTTTTGACAAATGTACGAGTACGTTACAAAATATTTAATTATAGAAAGAAATTATTTATTACATGTACACGAATACTACAGATTCTAAACGTGGTAGAGCTATGCTGCAGCTGTATTGTAGACGACTGGATTGAATACCTCACAACCTTTAAATTATATTAGCTTTTTATACCCTTCAGACAGGAACGCAACAGTGCACTTACCGCTCCTTGACGTCAGAGATAGGTAAAAAGTATAACCTGCCCACGCGGACTTCTTCTACCACCTATATACTTTCTATAAATATTTTCGTCAAATAAATATGTTTCTTTCTTTCACTTTTGGGCACATTCCTCTTTTTTATTTCTTATATTTGATACGTAGTAGAACCACGCTGCAGCTATATAGCGGTTGTAGCACGAATGGTCGGCTCACGACCACGCTCTCACAGAATACCAGCGTAAAACAGCAGTTTGATGCTGCTGTAATTCATATAGTAAGTGCAGAGAACCGGAGATCCTTTTCACTGAGAACGAGGCATTACATGTTATGCCTCAGGGGTGACAACGCATTTAATTTAATTTATTTACTTAACATTTATTACATATATATTTTTTTTTTTTTTATATATATATATATTAAGGGGTATAAATGGTGGAGTTAATGCCTTATGGCATTCTTTACCAATTAAACCAGGATGGTTTGAGAAATTGTGGCAGGTGTAAACAGTCACTTCATATATTTATTTAATAATTAATAAAGATATAAGATGCAATAAAATACAAATAAATAGAATATAGTTAGTTAAAATATATAAACTAAATATCTACTACACTATATAATATAGCGTAAATAATAAATATATAAACGGGTACTTATATACAAAATCTATAAATAAAAAAATGTGACTCCAAAACAAAATAACACTGTACATATTAAAATACATATACTAAATATCACTTGTAAAGTGAAAGAGAGAAAAAAACGATAAGCGGATAGATCAGGTGGTATTATTCTTACGATAGAGTCTCTTAAAAGAAATGTTGTTTTCTTGATATCAACAGGCAAGGCATTCCAGAGCAGTATTGACTGTACAGTAAAAGAGGAATTAAAGAAACCACTCATATGTAGTGGAATGCGAATTTTAAGACTATTTAGGTAATGGTGAACTCATCTGCATATTGATTCTTAATCGAAAATAGATGTAGATGTCTATGTACGTATCCATATACCATCAGGTGGACTGTGAGCTCGTTTGTCACCCTAATTCTATAAAAAATAACATTGAATATGACTTATTTCACGGATTTCATCGCTTTTAGTTTGACTTATTTTGCCTTATAGCACCAATATCACGGGGGGGGGGGGTACTAAGATGTTTGACTTCCTGATGACATAGTTTACCTGGGTTACTTTCAGAAGTTACAGAAGAGACGATAGTTATTACAATAGAACCATGTGGCTGGGAGATATAACTTACAAAAGAACCATGTGGCTGGGATCCTATAATTAAAATTACCAGGCGGTCCCATAATGAACTGGCCTGATATAGTTCAACGCGACATGTCGCTACATGTTGTGTTGCATTAAATAGTACGTTTATCGTGCACTTAATATAAGAAACATGCATCGACATGAAATGCTTAGTCTTAGTTTAACAGGCATTTGAATAACGAGAGTCGCGTATTTTTTCAAAATGTCGAAAACTGAGTATCGAAGTGTCATAAAGTTTCTGTTTAAAGAAGGTTTATCCCCTGCCCAAATAAAAGAACGATTGGATGGCGTGTATAAGGAGTCTGCCCCCTCCTATAGCACAGTGAAAAATTGGGTGAAAGAGTTTTGCCTCGGGAGAGAAACCGTCGAAGACTTTGGCCACGACGGTCGACCTGTGGAAGTGCTCACTCCCGAAACGATTGCTCTTATCGAAGAGGAGATTCTGAGTGACCGCCGTTTGAAGATTAGAGAAATTGCAGCAAGGCTTGGGCTCTCTAAGAGTACCGTTCATCGCGCGATCCATGAACATCTTCACATGAAAAAAGTGAGTGCAAGATGGGTACCGAAACTTCTTTCAGCGGTACAGAGACAGGAAAGAGTGCGCTGCGCTTCGGAGTTTTTGGATCTTTGTGGCGAAAATCCAAAGACTGTGATCAAGCGGTTAGTGACTGGTGATGAAATTATGATCTTGTATTATGATCCACAAAGCAAGCGCGAGTCAATGGAATGGCGTTATAAGGGTGAAAATCCCCCTAGAAAGGCAAAGGTGCAACAATCGACTAAAAAATTGATGTGCACAATATTTTGGGATTTTCAAGGCATTTTGATGGTGGATTTTAAAGAACGTAATACAGTCGTGAACGGCGAATATTATGCTTCTTTAATATGTAAATTACGAGACAAGATAAAGGAAAAACGAAGAGGCAAGCTGTCTAAAGGTGTCCTGTTGCTCCATGACAACGCCCCTGTTCATACTGCTGGTGTTTCGAAGGATGCAGACATGGCCCCGTCCGACTATTATTTATTTCCAAATTTAAAGCGGGACTTAAGAGGAAGAAAATTTTCAAGCGATGAAGGGTTGCAGGCGGCCGTCTTCAGTCATTGTGAGGATAAAAAATGTGATTATTTTTACAAAGGTTTAGAGATGTTGATTCACAGATGTCAGAAGTGTGTTAGTATTCATGGTGATTATATTGACAAATAAAATTGGTTTCGTTTCATTTCCTTCATTGGTTCATAGTTAGGCCAATTCATTATGGGACCGCCTACGTAAATCCAAACCCGAGCATATAATTGCAAGACTTCTAGTTTACTTTAAACTCGTTCTGCGTAGATCTCTATGATAAATATCACGTTAGAACGTCAAATATCACAGTAAAACCTATGAACATGGGTGATATGGGGCACTTGAAACGTCAGGAATTAAAATAAGTTAAATTAAACGCGATAAAATCCGTAAAATTAGTTTTATTTGATAGGAAAAAGGTACGCTTAAAGTACTATTTGACCTGTGCCTATTTTCCGGAACCTATATTTTTTATAGGAAAGGGGGACAAACCAGCATGCGGTTAACTCATGAACTATTGAAAATAAATAAACTTAAGAGAAAGCATACAAACAAAAGGTTTTATAATTATGTACAATTTAATGCGAAATTTTGGGTGATTATTGAAAAACCTTTAAAATCCGTATATCTCAAGACCTGTTAATTTTCGGCCATACATATGGGTGGTCAAATTTGTAGCATTTTGACTCCCCTATCACGCCCTACAAGGAAGTTGTAGAGTTCCCAGTAACCCTGTATAGAAAAACGGAATGTGAACGATTTTTCCGAACTGATACGACCTAGGGACTTTCAAGAATAGAGCTTACTCCTTTCTAAAGGGCCGGCAATGCATCTGCAATTCCCCTGGTGTTTCGTTTGATCATGGGCGGCGGTAGTCACTTAACATCAGGTGAGCCACATGCTCGTTGTTTGCCCTTTTCTTCTATAAAAAAAGAACGCCTAAAAATTGAGTGTTATTAAAATATGTCTGTGTGTAATCACGTATACACTTGTGCCAATCAATTACGCCCTGTTGATTTAATAACTTCCGGTTGACTTCCGGTTGTTGAGGTGGAAAACAGGACGTCGTTATGGTAAGTGATTAATTTTTTATTCCTTATTTTCTTATGCTGTCATCTTTAATTAATGAAGTAAAAAATGAGTGTTTATGATAATAGTAAATAATAAATGACTGCCTCGTTGGTCTAGTGGTAGTTGTAGTACAAATGCTGATCATGAGGTCCTGGGTTCGAATCCCGGGTCGGACCAAAAAAATTAATTATTGAGTTTTTCCGTCAAGAGATTCTCAGTAGCTGCCCGGAATCAGGAAGTTGGCGGTGTCTCACCCCCGTGCCTCGGAAAGCACGTCAAGCCGCTGCTCCTGCGCCTGATCTCTCTGCGGTCGTGTCGGATTACCGTTCCATCGGGTTATGAGAGTGAGGGAATAGAGAGTGCACCTGTTCTTGCGCATACACTTGGGCACTATAATCATGTCCTGCGCCGATGACTAGCCTCCGCTGAAGCAGGCCGCCGTGGCCGAAATTCGGTCTGGAGGACATTATTACTATTAAATAATAAATATTTATATTTACTTCTATCATGTATTAATTTTTATTGTACTTATTTATTAATAACTTTGCTTATTATTATTTAATTTAAATTACAAAGTATTTCTTTGTTTTCGTTTGTTTTGAAAAACGTAACATCCACACTAGGATTTTCTACTGTATCGTGGGGACAGTTTAGATACTTAAGTTACGGAAGGACAAACATCCAGACTCTGAATAATTATAAGTACGTGCGCAGCCTTCAGCGCTGAAACTCATTGCTATGCCATTGCACCCCTGTGACGTCAAGTATGGAACTAAGTATATAAATAGAATTGGATACTCGTAAATCTAAGTATGATATTTTAACTGGGCTAGCGAAATATTTTTAATTAAATAAAACGAATTAGTGGTAGCTCAGATGGTTAACGCTCGCTGTAATGTAACAGAACGCGAGTAACCCGGGTTCGATCCCCGCCGGCACCAATGAAATTGTTAATTGCAATTTTAAGTGCTGAAGGGAAAACATCGTGAGGAAACCTGCATGTCTGAGGAATAAGATAAAAAATATTTCTAAGACATGTGAAGTTCGCCAACACGCACTGGGGCAGCGCGGCGGACATTTCCCTGCCCTAAAACCCTCTCAGAAATGAGGGGAGGCCTGTGCTCAGCAGTGGGACGTATATAGGCTGTAACATTACATTACATTACATAGTAAGTTCAACCAATGAGCCGGGCATATAGCTTCATGAACCGACAAAAGAAAGGTTCTCGTGTCCAAGCGTATGACTTCTCTCGGGACCCTGTATGGAGTGTTAATTTGGTGAGACATGCGAGAAGGCAAAGGTGGCTCAGGCCTGTGTCTTGTGGTTTTCATCGTTCCTAATTCATAAGTGGAGTTATTTATTTACTTATTTAGGTACACAAAACAGAATAACATCAAAACGTGAACGACATGAACATAATAAGGGCAAAGTTACGTTCTGGATGGTGTTCCAAACCATGTGCACGCAACATGATATTGGGTAATAATAACGAGTTGGATGTCAACAAATACTTATAATTATAGGTTTTAAGTATTTGTTGACAGACTATATGTTTAGCGAAATATATTGAGGAAAATTATAAAAACACTTACATAAACATTTAAATTTTAAGCCTTGAACTCTTTATTTACAAAGTATATCTAAAACGCATTTTTTGAATTGTTTATTTTGTTATTAAATACGTCGATATTTTTACTATTTACTATTATAAATCAATGAGTCATTGTTGTGGCGACACATTCTTACTCGAGGATTATGATAGGACGAATTATTTGTACAAACGTTCAAAGCAAAAGTGTTTAGGAAAGCATATCGACGATGGGGCTTGGTGTTGCTTACAAATTAAAGGAAGTAGGGGAATCAATAAGGGGATGAATAATTTTAAAAAGGTAAGTCGTTTAGTAAGAAGTAGTAAAGTAAGAGTTTGTAGTGACATACTGTTAAACTTTTTGATTTTCTTTTCATAAGAAGGCAGATTTAAACTATACGTACCACAGGATTGATAGAATTTTTTTAACTCTTTTAATATGATCTACGTGGAAGGCATAATATAGAAACTAATTGAATGTGTTGTACAAAATGAGAAAGCCTCGCAGATTTTTAAAAGTTTTGGCCGTTCTAAATATAAAACCAAGAAGTTTTGTACTCTTAGATATTACATGATCATAGTGATCGCGGAACGTACGCTTTTCAATCAGTATTCCAAAATCTTTAAATACGGATTTACTATCAAGAACCTCTCCATTTACTTTATAATCAAAAGTAAGTCTGTGTTTTTTATTGCTAAATGATAAGACGAAGCATTTTCTTGTATTCAGATGCACGTAATTTTCTTAGAGTCTAAATCGTCTTAAGATTTGACGAATCGCTAGTTGTATCGATAACAAAAAAAGCATTAGGTCATCTGCACACAACGTGCATGTAAATTTATCAACAAGATCATTAATAAATTTAATAAAAATATCTATACTATGGACGATACCGGTCCGGTACACGGTAAAGTTTCTATAAGCTTATGATTGTACTCGTACCATAATTTAATGTGTAATTAATAAATGTAATTTATAAAATTAATAAAAAAATCTAAAAAAATTCTTCCTCTTCCATCGTATTATGTACGATATAGATATTATTTTTTTAAGAGTAGTCAAAATTTTAACTTAAGTTCAAATATATAAACAATGATTTACAGTTATTTAAATTTTTGAAAACACGAGTGAATAAGGCTTCTAATTTTATTTGAAATTATCCTAAATTGTATGTGATTTATGGGCAACAAAGTTTTTGCCTACCGACCGAGCGTACGCACACGTTCGTAAACCCTTACGAATGTGTGCGTACGCTGTAAAATCAGTTGAAATAATGCATTACCATTTACCACGCATTTTGAATATCTTATCTTAATAGTACCCTGCTGACCGAGCTTTGCTCGGTTTTTTTAAGTTACATTTATATACAAATTAAATGAATAATAGTTTTTGATATTATTGACATAATAGAAAAAACTGAACTGGTTATTTGAATAAAAAATCATGAGTGCAATGAGCTTAAACAAAATTTTCGTATTTTAAAAAAATACTAAAAAAAGGGCTCGAAATAATAGATTTTCTCACAAAAGAAGGGAACTTGAAAAAAAAGGAAAAAAAAGTCTGACTCGAAACGGGACGCGAACCACGGAACACCGATATCACGCCCGAACAAGTAACGTGTCAAAATTTACCTTCTTATATTGTAGCAGTTTTTTTATTGCCTGACAACACGGACAAAGGGACATTTTCTAAAAATAAATCCTAGCTAGATCGATTTATTGCCCCCGAAACTCTCTGGACACTAAATTTTATGAAAATCGTTAGAGCCGTTTCCGAGATTCCGATTATATATACACAAGAATTGCTCGTTAAAGGTATAGGATTTTTTATTGCCTGAAAACACGGACAAAGGGACATTTTCTAAAAATAAATCCTAGCTAGATCGATTTATTGCACCCGAAACTCTCTGGACACTAAATTTTGTGACAATCGTTGGAGCCATTTCCGAGATTCCGATTATATATATATATATATATATATATATATATATATATATATATATATATATATATATATATATATATATATATATATATAACACACAAGAATTGCTCGTTTAAAGGTATAGGATATATAAATTACGTGTCACGTTGTTTGTCCGCGATCGACTCCTACACTACTCAATCGATTTTAATAAAATCTTCACACCGTGTGCAGTTTGGTCCAACTTGAGAGATAGGATAGTTTTTTTGCCCATGAGTGACCCACAATTTTTTTTTGCGAATTTAAGGATTTTTAATAGGACATGACAAAGGGTCGTCGAAAAGGGCAGAACAACGTCTGCCTGGCGAGCTAGTAAAAGATAAAAACGACAGAACGTTTGATATTTTTTGTAATTAATTTTTCTTCACTATTTGCCTATATTACTTATTCTAAACCTTATCTGCAAATTGGCCGGTTTTTGAATAATAATCCTGTATACGGTGATATTTGAAATAGTCGTCATGTTAGTAAATGGATCGAAAACCGCAGATTTTTATAGTTTTAGGTTGTTTTTCTTAGAAAAATGCTGCATCTGCACATTGCCTGTTTTAGTTACTCTCCGTCAACTCTTACGACACCCACGGGATGATATGGGTAGCGGGTATTCTTACACCTGGGCTGGTCGTGTCTGTCGCAGAAGTGACAACCGGTGGAGTAGACGTGTTATGGAGTGGAGAACGCGTCTAGGCAAACGTAGTGTGGGACGCCCGGGACCAGAAGGAGCTACGATCTGCGCAAGGTGGCTGGTAGAAACTGGATGCGTGTAGCCGAAGGTCGGGCTAAGTGGCGCGCCTTGGGAGAAGTCTATGTCCAGCAGTGGACTGCCGCAGGCTGATGATGATGATGAGGTTCTTACACCACCACTGCGGGATAAAAGGTTTTTAAATTGCAATTAACAATTTTATGTCAAATAAACAAAACTGTATAAAAACCTTTTTTTTTCCAATTATTGTACAACTAGTGCGTGTTGCCAGTGATGACTTTTTGATTTAAGACGTGGTCCTTTACTGCTGGCTGTGGGAAGAAGCTCAAGGTCGCTTACAGAGCTATGCTCGGGATTTCTCTGCATGATAAACTTAGAACTGAGGATATTTATACTATTTAAATGTGGAACGAGGATATTTATAATATTTATACGTGGTAGAGCCATGCTGTAGTTATATTAGTAGTATAGTTTTAGCACGAATGGGTTGGCTCGACCGGGGAGGACCACGCCCACCCAGAACATCAGCGTAAAATAGTAGCTCAATGCTGCTGTGTTTCGTATGGTGAGTGTGGAGAGCCGGAGACCTGCACGACGCATCTGCATTTTGATTCGTAATCGAGGATAGATGTAGATGTCTATGGGCCACAGTAATATATAACATACCATCAAGTGGTCTGTGTGCACCGGTTTGTCATTATATCCTATGATATAAAAGCAATATATCCGCAGTAGAAGTCCAGAGCAACCGACATAGCCCGACGAATTAGTAAGCAGAAGTGGCAATGCGCCGACCCTATAGCTCGAAGAACCGATAACCGATGGGGAAGAACGGTTCTCGATTGGCAGCCTCGTACCGGTATGCGAAGTGTGGGACGGATCCCCACTAGATGCAGTGATAACCTGATGACACATGTAGGAAGTCAATGGATGCAAATGACTCAGGACTTTGCTTTGTGGCATTACTTGGGGGAGGTCTATGTTCACCACAGGACTTTAATAGGCTGTAACGGTGACGATGACGGTAGGTAATAAGTATCTTGAATTTTCTATTAAATTTTTGCATACCTTTTATTTGTAACGTCATAATACGACAAAAACAAATGGATTAGTATCGCGTGGAATTCTTAGAATAGCCGACGCATTATTCTGCAGAAGCGTGGGTGGGCCTTTATCTAAATATAACACAAATGCACTTCATATGTATGCTTTAAGAAGTTGAAGAAGGGCATAGCGGGGAAATTAATTACTTTGTGTATAAAAATATTTTCTATTGAGTGCAATATCACAGTCTAAGAATAACATAATATAGTCCACGTTTGATGATGTCGGAAATGCCGACATAAACAATAAATTTCTAGGGTTGTCAGAACGGGAAGTAGTTAAAAAAACTGATTTTATTTTATTTCACATTTAAACAAATTCCTGTGTATGTGGAACCTGATAAAACTTTCATTCCTTATCTTTAAATGAGGACGACCCACAGTTGTTTACCGCACATGTAATGTGAACCATTTTAATTTATTTGCGTGAGAAGACAACCCCAGCGGACACCTCCCGAGTGACTAACGGCCATTCGGGAGCGCTCCACACGATTGCTCTGTCTAGACGCCTTCGAAAACCGACTGTTAGTTAGAATGTGGCAATATGTTGTAAGCCCGCCGTACTGATTTCGCGTTGCGTGGAATAATAACTGAATAACGATCATCATAAAATGTATGTTTTTTGTAGAATAAGGGTGTGATAACTATAGTCTGTGGTTCATAGACTATAGTTATCACACCATTTGGACCCTAATTAAAAACACCTATTAAATACATGTACCTAAATACATGTTATATCTTAAACTACTATAAAATACATAATTTAAGATAAAACATGTATTTGAAATTATGAAAAAACACGGCATGCAACTTAAGGCCTTTATATATTACATTGTCAGACCAGAAGTGTTGCTTGAGAATTGTTTTCTAAATATGATATTGGTCTTTACAAGTATTTGGATCAGCTTTGCTATGCTATTAGTGTTAGAAACTATTCCTATCATGGGTGGCGAACTTTGTCTAAGCTAGTATAGCAACTAACTACATGAATCCTCGATTAAGAATCAAAATTCAAATGCGTTGTCATATCTGAGGACTAAGATGGAATGCCTCGTTTCCACTAGAGGGTCTCCGAATTTCTACTATACCCACCATACGAAACATAGTAACTTTAAGCTAGTATTTTACGCTGGTATTCTATTGGAGCGTGGTACTGCCCCGGTCGAGCCGACCAACTCGTGCTACAACCATAACATAGCTGCAGCGTGGCTCTACCACATAAAATATATAAACATAAATGTATTACCTGTGAAGCCGTTACTTGATTGATCTGTACAACAGCGATAAAACGTCCGTCTTATCGAGATATTATCGATGTCGATACCGCATACGGATACCAAACGCAGAGCACATGTCAAAGATATACAAGCGATATTAGTTTCCTATATAATGATATCTGAGGCGAGTGAAAACTAAGCTGTGATTTTCCATTTGTATGTTCTATTTCATCAGGCATCGATCCATATAAAAAGGGTCATACAATAGACTATTACCAACTTTATCAAATTATTTACTTTTAGCAAGTGCACTTCTCCATACTTCGAAATCTCTTGAAAATTACCTCTGCCATGTTTTTACTTTCAAACCTCTCACCCTTTTAATTGTTTAGTGATTTTTGAAAATAGGTAAAAATCATTAAGTTGCTTCAGGGGAATATAATAGATTATAGAGTAGTTAGAAACTTATTTAATTATAAAAAAATATCAAGTTACAGCGCTGCGTTCACATGGTTCTAGAGAAGGTGCCAAATTTTCTGACTTTGGTAGGTCACACATCAAGCTTATAAAACTTTTCGAGTTTAAACTGTCACATACCACTCGAGATTAACCATTATTTAATTCTTTATTACACGCTATTGCGGTGTGGTTATGCTATTGTTTGGCAGAAAAACTAGAGGACCGTCTTGTTTCATCTTTTTTGCAAATCTTCAAAGCTTCATATAGATTGTCACTTCGTCTTGTAAAGTTAAGTCTTACTTTGTCTTAGAAACAGGCATTTAAGCTTATTGTAAGCTTTTTCTCGCTGAAGTCGAAATCAAGTCATTTTTATAGCATTGGATAACAAACGAACACACTGTCCACCAGGTGCTGGTAAGTGGATGTTGTGGCCCATAGACATCTATAATTATCCTCAATTAAAAATCAAAATGCAGATTCGTGGTCACCCCTGAGGACTAAGATGGAATGCCTCGATCCCAGTAAAAAGGTTCTACGGTTCTCTACACTCACCATACGAAACACAGCAGCATTACGCTGCTATTTTACGCTGGTATTCTGTGAGAGCGTGGTCCTACATCGGTCGAGCTGACCCCATTCGTGCTACAACTATAATATAGCTGTCGTGTGGCTCTACCACGTAAATCCTCATGAATTGGTACCAATCCACCTGAAGATCTTTCTGCTCAGGTAAAAGTTAGTGTAACACCCGTCTCAAAAAAAATACGGAGAAAAGTTTTGTTAACTTCTGTGCTGATCCAATATTCAGCTACTTACATAAATAATCGGTTACACACCAAATTTTTTTACCTATTCAAACTTTAATTCAAAAATTTTGTGATAGATTTGGCTCCGCTTCATCTTCAAAGCTTGAATTCATAAACTTATTATAAACTGTTGCAAGTCAACAAACAAATACGTCAGAAAAAATAACCAAAATTTCAAAATATTCTTTGGATGTCGAAAGAGTTCCATTGTTGTGAGAAAATTCTCGCCTGCTTCTTTAAAAAATACAATTTTTGAAATAAAATATTTTAAACAAAAAGTGTTTTATTTTCAGATTTATGTGTACGTATGCATCACTATAGATTATTTATAATTTGTCAGTGTCAAACGAGTAAAAATTACTTAACTCCTTCAGGTATATCCCTTGTGAAGGACATCTCTTCATTGCTTATCATGGTCTTCTATCAAATCCACTTGATCTACGCTCTACACGCTCGTTACACCCCTAACTAGTAGAGTCATCATAGAGTAAATAATATACAGGATTATGAAACTTCCAGTTCATAGATGATAAATTTCCTGCCTTGAGCTCTGTAGACTCCGAACATATCGGTTGAGGTCACTCCCGTCACTCCACCCTACTAGCTCATGTCCGCAAGTTATATAAGTATACTTTATACCTGGCTTGCTGCTACATATACATATTGTGGTGCGCTAAGCACGCTGTCGTAGGTGACAGCAGTCTCACTGTGAAGTTTATCTTAAGAACCGGTGAAAAGAGTGTTTTGTGCGTAACTCTCCTTCCTGGCATCCTGGTTTTCGGCGAACCGTAAGTAGAGTGAAAGACACCCGCTGTGTGTGATGCAACCATCTATTTTAATTTTAATTTTTGTGTTGACTGCAGAACATAGTCCTCCCCTAGAGATTGACTCATAGGGGGTTTGCCATAGTTGCCACGCTTGGTAGGCGAGTTGAAAAGAGATTTTCTTTATTATTAGGAAGATGCTGATGCACCTTCTTTTCAATTTACCTCCAGCCTCTCACGATACCACCGGAATGACATTGGACGCTACTACAGCATATTTATTACTACAAGAGAATATTTTAAGAGATCTCTTATTTAGCAGAACTTGACGGCTGGACCGCTTTTTTGTCTCGGAGCCTCTTTCTGCCCAGAAGTCACTCTGTGTAGGTATCAATCTCTTACCTATTTCTACCGCGAAATAACACTTCCTTTCTTTATTTGTTTAAGGATTTTTGTTTGAGAATTTACACGCACATTGCAATATCCAAGCTGGGGTTAAATAGAATTTCTTAAGCAATACCCATATCTTGCACATTTTAGTTGCATGTCCTTATGAATTCCCTTACTACTCGGTTCCGCTTAAATTCCACTGAAATGATGTAAGTCTTCTATTACTCCACAAGTTTCACAATTAGGTGAATCAGTTTTTTTATCAGATAGGAAAATATAGCGGTGCTTGCATTTATGTGTTCCAGTCTAAAGGATATAAAAAGCAACCATCAGTGCACACATTATTACATTTTTATTAAAAGTAGGGTAGGCTTAATGTAAGAACTGATGTGTGCACCCTTATATATGACACAGTATTACAAAATGCTTTAAAAATTATGACAGAGCAAAGGTACAACAACAATATAAAGAAATATGTCGCAAAAATAATCCTTAAAGATTATATACAAGTTGGTTTTTTTACCGTCTGGAAAAATAGTGTAAAAGGTGAACGGAATAGCAGCCTATGAAACTGATATTTTACAATTTCTTTTTATTTTACATTAAAAGATTTGTTGATAAGGGTGGACTGAAAAGTACTCGGCCTAACACAGATCCATTCAATTCTAAAAATCAAATCTACCCACATTATTTAGTTCAGTTCAGACTAGTTCATTGCGTGAAGTTCGAAACGTGTGCGATAATTAGTTGTGATTTTATAAATTTATTAACAAAGTAATCGGACATAATTTCCGCGAATGGAGCAAATCGAGCAGCGTGCCGTCATTAAGTACCTCCATAAGAAGGGGCTATCATCAAAAGCCATCCATGATGACATGGTCAGTACATTAGGCGATTGTGCTCTGTCATATTCATCCGTCAAAAAATGGATAGCATAATTTAAGCGTGGTAGAGAGAGTGTGAAAGATGAACCCCGCTCTGGAAGGCCTTCGACGTCAACTACTGACGAAAATATTAAAAAAGTACTTGATTTAATAATGGGAGACCGCAGATTAAAAATTAGAGAGATAGCCGAGATTATAGGCATCTCTTATTGACGAACTCAAAACATCATTGTCAACGAGTTGGGTTTCCACAAGGTGTCTGCGAGGTGGGTTCCGCGACTGCTTTCAGTTGAACAAAAAAGGACGCGATTGACTATTTCACGCGACTGTTTGGAGTTATTTGAAGCCGATGCAGATGATTTTTTGAATCGTTTTGTTACTATGGACGAAACATGGGTTCATTACTGTACACCGGAAACAAAACAACAATCAAAACAGTGGAGAAGACCTGGTTCACCACCCCCTAAAAAGGCTAAGTCGATTTTGTCGGCTAATAAGTTGATGGCTTCAGTATTCTGGGACTCGAAAGGTGTGATTATGATTGATTATCTCGAAAGGGGTCAGACTATAAACTCTGATTATTACTGCACCTTACTACGTCGTTTAATTTAATTTATTTTTTAATTTAAAAAAACTTTATTGCACTTAAAATGTACAATTGGCGGACTTAATGCCTTTAGGCATTCTCTACCAGTCAACCATGGGCTAAGCAGAGAACTTTAGCAGGTGCCATAAAATATGTGGATAATTTATACGTAAATGTAAATATATAAATAGACATACCATAAGTGTAAATACAAAAATAAATATACACAACTACAATTAACCTAAGTAATATATGATACATTTCATACATAATGTTTAAATAGTACATAATACATACATTTTAAGTATACTTACATACGAACATAACTAAAACAAATTAAATAATTTAAGATGTCAAGTCACATATAAGCAGAAACAAATATGAAAGTTACTTGCTGGAAGAAGAAAGGTAGTGATCAGTCACCATCCTCTTAAATGTGGCAACAGAAGTCGGTTTTCTGATATGAGGGGGTAATTTATTCCATAGCCTTATGGCCTCAGCGGCGAAAGACTGAGACATAAATTTGGTACGGCGAGGAAAAACACATAATGTAGTTCCCTCGGAGGATCGCAGGTTACGATCGTGAGAAGAACCCAAATACTGAAACTTGCATTTCAGGTATTGGGGAGTGCATGGATATATAGGATTGAAAAAAGCGTGCGAAGAATTTTGATACATCTACGCTGATGGATAGGGAGCCATTTAAGCTTAGAACGATATATGGATACATGATCGTATTTACGAAGGCCAAAAATAAAACGGATGCAATTATTTAATAAACGATCCAATTTGCACAGAAGTAGTTGACTCACATCAGAGTAACACACATCAGCATAATCAATGAGTGGTAAAACAAGCACTCGCACCAACATAGCCTTAGTCTCGGTTGGAAGGAAATTCTTGAAACGATAAAGGCCACGCAGGGCGATTGTCACTCTCCGGCTTATTTCAGCCAGCTGAGAACGCCAACTTAAATTAGCATCAATCATTAACCCAAGGTCTTTAACTACTTGACTAAGAGGAATAATTGTGCTATTGTAAACGATAGGCTCCAGTGAATTAAATTCTAATTTAGCTATACGGCGAGGACTACCGAGAATTATCGCTTGACATTTAACAGGATTGACAGCAATTCCATAATTTCTGCACCAGTCACAGATGGCCTCAAGATCTAGATTTAAAATTTCGATCGCGGAGTTAACCTCTGCTGGATCAATCCGAGCGTACAGCTGTAAATCGTCAGCATACAGATGGTAGGAGCATTTGAAATTTACAGTTATGAGATTTATAAAAATAGAAAATAATAAAGGAGAAAGAATTCCGCCTTGTGGAACGCCAGTAGTAAGATCAGACCAATCAGAGAAAGACTGTTGGTTGACTTTAACTCTTTGCTGGCGACCACGAAGATAAGTTGATAACCAATCCAAAACTGACGAAAAGAAACCCATGTATTTATAGATAGCAAGAAGAATGTCATGATCAACTGTACAGAAAGCATTGGAGAAGTCAATTAATACGAGAACCGTTAATTTTGATTCCTCCATACCCTCTCGTACGTCATCAAGAACTTTAAGGAGAGCAGTGGTTGTACTATGCCCAGGACGAAAACCTGATTGCAAGGGACTAAGAAGATTATTTTTATAAATGTAGCTGGATAACTGTTTGTATGCAGCTGATTCTAAAGTCTTTGAAAGAAAGGGAAGTATAGAAATTGGTCGAAAATGGTTAACAGAACTGGGATTATTTAACTTAGCAAGTGGAAGGACAAATGCTTTACGCCAAAAAGATGGAAAAACCCCAGTAGAGAAAGAAAAATTGATGATGTGGGTAATGATTGGGAGAATGTTGTCAAGTATGGGGATAATCATATTTCTACTCACATCATCATAGCCAGTTGCTTTAGATTTAATGGAAAAAATAATTTTACGAACATCTTCATCAGTTATTGGAGAAAAAGCAAAGCAGTTTACGAGAGGAAATAAAAGAAAAACGTCGAGGAATGCTCAGAAGAAAAGTCCTGTTTCATCAAGATAACGCCCGTGTTCACACGTCAGTACAGTCAATGGCTGAAATTCACAACTGTGGCTTTGAACTGTTACCGCATCCGCCGTATTCACCTGATCTGGCACCATCAGACTTCTTTCTGTTCCCTAACCTAAAAAAGCACTTGGGAGGTCAAAGATTTTCGACAAACGACGAGGTCAAAGCAGCTGTAGACGCATATTTTGACTCTAAGGAAGAATCATTTTTTTTCAACGGTCTAAATGCTTGGAAGGGGAGGTGGCAAAAGTGTATTGAACTTGATGGTGATTATGTAGAAAAATAAAAATATAACTGATTTAGTATGTGTTTATTTTCTTGGTTAGGCCGAGTACTTTTCAATTCACCCTCGTACATATTAAGATTGATTGATAGATCACTTTCATAATATGAAAATGTAAAAGAAAAAAAGTTGTAAAATATAAGTGCTTCTTTTCCGTCCGGAAAAAATAGGGTGTAACATGTGAACGGAGTAGAAGCCTATTTCACGATATTTTACAAAAAAATAATGAGAATAATTTTGATAATGATTTCTTATACTTACGCGAATACTACACATTGATTAAAACTATTTTTATGGATTTTATCGCATTTAATTTATTTTTATTTTTAGTACTCAACTTGAGCTCACCTCAGTCCCCCGTGACGTTTCGGGTGATTTCGTATTAAAAATATAAATAAATTAAACGCGATAAAATCCGTAAAGGTAGTTTTAATCAAACATTTTGAAATAAATAAATAAATTAAATAAAAGCTATCGAAATTCAGGTCATATCCACTCATACCTTACGAACGGCAATAAAACAATAAATTTAGTAGATATCTTTGACCTTGTCACTTCACAGGATGACTCAAGGCTCAAGAGTAAAGGACAAAGTAATTGTTCAAAATAATGTTTCAAACGTTTAACTCAAAATTTTTGTTTTTATTTTTGTAAAATATCAGTGCTATAGGCTTCTACTACGTTCACATGTTACACCCTATTTTTTCCGGACGGTAAAAAGGTCATCCAGTATACATACTAGCGATCCACCCAGGTGATGATTTCCGGATCTTGACAACAGCGCTACCGGGTCCAAATGTAAATATAAACTATCTAGGGACCCGTTCAAACACACATAAAAAATGTCATCAAAGTCGGTTGAACGGTTTCAATGTCTATAAAGAACATAGGTAGAAACATTTTTTATGTTTTGTATAGATAGATTTATATACATTGATGTGTGTGTACGCTAAGAAGATTTCACTTCTGATGTGCAGTCCTACGATTGATAGTTTTTTTAAAGAACAACTCAGCCGTAGGCAGCTCATGAATATTAATTAACCGTGAGCTTTTTGGTAAACATCATTTGATTTGATCTTTGATTAAAATGGCATTATAATTATGGCGTGTAATTATGGCACAGAAAAAAAAGTTTGTTTGACAAAATAATATGTACAATTTCTTATAAAAACCAATTGTGTAGTAAGTATTGATACCTGTCACTTATTCGCGTAGGTATGTTCTACTAGCGCTTAAAATCAAGAATCCGAAGTTTTGTCGCATGAAATCGTATCGTATTAGACCTACATAACCTACATAAATTATATAAAAAGCACATTTTTAGAAAGATAAATGATTGTTGAACTTATTATCAATATTTTTATCAATTGTTTGATATTTTAAGTGGTTTTAGTGGCTTATGGTGTAAATTTTTAAGTTGGCATTGAGGGTTAAATACAATAATTTTTGAAAATATCAATTGTTCAACGCAATCTAACTTTAATCTCTTTATCTATCATGTGGGAAGCCATGGAATGTAAATGGTTTTTTATTTTATTTTGTTTAGTTATAGTTAATTTTTTTCGGTTGAGAAATTCCGAAATTTTCGGTGAGTGCAGCCTTTTTTTGTTTGAATATTAGTGCTAATTCTGTCTTTTTTAAACAATGTGCCATTAATAAGAACGTAATAGATGACTCCGTAAGTCCGTTACATAAGCAGAACTAATAAAGGTACAAAATAACAATTTCCACCAAGCGGCACGCGACACTATGCGGTCAGTTCGTATCGTTATAGCCCATTAAAGTCCTCCCCCATAGATTGCCTTATAGGTGATTATTTGCGATATTTGCCAAGCTTGGCAAGCGGGTTGCCAACCGCAATTTTTTATTTTTAGTCGTTATTAGGAGGACAATGCTGCTCATTTGTTTCCATCTGTCGCATCTTACGACACCCACGGGATTATATCGATTAGTGGATATTCTTACACCGTCACTACACGGCAAACACACATGGAAGCAGTTTCATCATCACACGATCATCATTACAGCCCTTCACAAGTCTACTGCTGAACATAGGCCTCACCCAAGGGAATGCCACAATCCACGGTCCTGAGCCACCTATATCCATCCACTTCCTGTATGTCCTATCAGGTCGTCACTCCATCTAGTGGGGGGCGCCCTATACTTCGCCTACCAGTACTAAGATACCACTCGACATTTGTTTATTTATTTATGCTTTCATGCCCAAATTTGGACATACTCGTATGGCGGACTTGATGCCATAGGGCTTTCTCTCTCAGTCAACCATTAGGCTAAACAGAGATAGACATGTAAGAGGCGATACATCAATAATAAAAATAGAAAGGGTAAAATTTGTATGTATATGCAAATATGTGAAAATAAGAACTTTTGATTTCAAATACTCGTGAACACATGGATAGTTCATATTTGTGAACAGGGTGCAGAGTATTCTAACATATCTGCGCGGACGGATAGGCAACAAATTTAGCTGTTATTGAAAAAAAACACATCCTTTTTTCCTTTCCTGTAAGCAGTTTTTGGGCACTAATTCATGATCCTCAAGGATGAAAAACACATATTTAATATTCGTTGTACGAAGCTTGCCCCAGGTGTCCATGAACCGCAGTAATCACTTACCATCGGGTGGACTGTCAGTTCGTTTGTCACTTAATTTTTAAAAAAAAAGAGTCGAGGTTACTCATAGATTTTCATAAACGAAGAAGTTTTTGGTAAACATCAGTTGTTTTTATCTCTGATTAAGGTGCCATTATAATGATGGCGTGTGATTGTAGCAGAGACAAAAAAGCTTGTTTAAAGTTAGTTGAAGGTAAGTGAGGAGTACTACCACTGTAGCTGGTTTTTGTACTATATAGCATTATGAATAATGTGGAAAATGTTGTTGACTGATGTCCGACGTAATTAATTCTAAAAAAATGTAGGTATGGAGGATTAACTAAAAGGCCTATTTGAATTCTGTTTCCAATTTGCATTTTGCATTCACAAACGAAAAATATCTCATGTTAAATTTGGTAAGAATTACTACGATCACATCAGCTTGATGAAATAAAATAGTGTGCCTTACCTAGTTTGAAAAGCACCTCCCGCCCTCCCTCAATTGCATGCCCTATCCCCGTCAGCACCAATCCTAACACAACTACTAGGAAAGACACTCCACGAACGATAATATGACACGAGTTTCGCCTCTACACGAGGCATTCTCAGGTGAAGTAGACTCTGCGGTGACTGACCGCTGAAATGGGCCACATTAGATGTACCCTTAACCGACGAGCGTGTATGCGTAGATGTATGGATGTAAAGGAGGCGAGAGAGGTGTGTCAGGATCGTGCCAAATGGAAGTCTGTAGTATCTGCCTATCCCTCTGGGTGACAAGCGTGAGTGTTTATGTATTGAAGTTTTTTCGATAATTTGGCTTAAGCGCAAATTCCACTCAAGCAAAAGTATATTATTCTTTCTAAGAACGTGCCATATCATGATTTCCTTACCACTGTTTTCATTTATCTATGTCTTAAAGTGATAGTTGGCGTCGAAAACAGATCAGATGATAGTTTCTACCCGAAATTCTAGTCAAAAATAAGTCTTACCGCTTAGTAAATTTGTTCAGAATTTCAATGTGGCTCATATCATTCAGCAGGAATTTAAAAAAGTCACCCTCAGGCAAACTACTCTATTCCTAATATAATTCCAGGCCGAATTTTTTTTTTGGCGACCAACCTCAACGTAGACAAGCCAGCTACGCAGGGTAATATTATAGCGAATGAGTTTGTGCCCAAGCACAGGTGCACTCTCTATTCCCTTACTCTCATAGTCAGAAGAGCCAACAGTCCTACACGACCGGAGAGAGATCAGCCGGCTTTAAGTGTTTCCCGAGGCACGGGGGCGAAACACCGCGAACTCCCTAACTCCAGGCTGTTACCGAAAACCTCTTGACAGAAAAATCCTATTAATGATTTAAGGCCTGACGCAGTATTAATCCAACACGTCATGTCGGTATCGCTTTCAACCAATAATATAAAATAGTCATAAATTAGCTCAATATTATGTCTGACCAACAGAAATTGAACGAATAAGTAATTTTAAATAAAATTAGTGATATTCATTCTGTAAACACTCCGAACAGACACAATATAGAAGTGTGAGTTATTCTACTTCGAGTCGATAATCCATTCTTGGGGCAATGTATAAGCTTGTACAAGAACATCCCAGGATTTTTTTTAATAGTTTAGGGTGACAAACGAGCACACAGTCTACTTAATGGTAAGTGGTTGCTATGGCCCATAGACATCTACATCTGTCCTCTATACGAATCAAAATGCAGATACGTTGTCACCCGTGAGGACTAAGATGGAATGCCTCGTTCCCAGTAAAAAGGGTCTTCGGTTCTCTACACTCACCATACGAAACACGGCAGCATTAAGTTGCTATTTGACACTGATATTCTGTGAGAGCGTGATCCTTCCCCAGTCGAGCCGACCCATTCGTGTTACAACTATACTAAAACAATTGCAGCATGGCTCTACCACGTATAATAAAGTACAAAGTTTATTCAATGCCAAGAGCAAAAAAAATTTGTATAAATATTGTATAAAAAGGGTTTGGCCCCGTATAGTTAATTGTACAACATATTACACGATTCAAAATCTTTCTTTTTCATAAAACAATTCTTGGATTCTTCCCAGAACTGAGGTATTTTCTGAACCAGTGATAAATTAAACATGTTTATATTACTTTTATCATTTAAAGATTGATTTTCAATATAAGTATTATTTACAATGATTTCTTTTGATTACGCAAACATTACACATTTAAATGAAACTACTTTTCACAGTTTTTACCGCGTATATTAACTTATTTTATATTACCGACGTTTCGAGCACTTTATAGCACCCGTAATCACGGTTGATCACTGTTTATAAAAATACCCATAGAGATAGATATTTAAACGGTGATTCTCACCACCGGTTAGCTACCGCGGGGAAATCTTTGTTTTAGAGAGCACGAGGGATATGTGACAGTGAGACCTGGACCGAGCTTCAACACATCAAGCGAGTTTTGCACGGCAATAAGCTTCCGGTCCCACGCCGACGCTACAGTGAACAAGTGATGGCAGCCACAGTGGAGCATGTGCCTGCTGTACTGGCAAATGTCAGAGGTATCACTGACGAGATTGGCTACATCTTGAAACGTGCTTCTATTAATAAATGCTTCAAACCGCCAAAAAAGGTTAGTCAGTTTTTACTAACAGTCAAGTGTAGTATCCCTCTGCAAGATGGTCTCTCTTACATAGGAAAAACTAAAAGACCAATAACAACCCGCGTTAAAGAACAAATAATCGATGCTCCACGAAGTCTGCAGTATGTGAACAAGTACAGAATTGCCTTCGTCACAGAATTTGATAGACCACAAAACGTTACTAAATAAAATCGATTCCTTCCAAGGATGATTAGCAAGGCTACTGAAATAAAAAAATCCTAATTTCATTAGAAGATCGCTGGGTGCTACCAGCTAACTTAATTAAAATTAAATCCCAGGATTGAATAATAATAATCCGAAGCTGTAAGACTTCAAGTTACTATAAATTCATACTGGGTAGATTAAAGCGCTGAAGGTAGCCATAGTTCACTATAACGTTGAGCCATCGAAAACTTCAGTCCCCCTGTGACCGTAGGTGCTGTATACAAGTGCATAAAACTTTGGAAATTATACGCCTTAAAATCCGTAAAAACTGGTTTTATTTACAATCTATATTGAACAAAAAATTATATTTCCAAAATTCTACAAAGTTTTCAAGCAGAGATACTGATACTGTCTAAAAAAACGACCGGAGTATAGATTCTTAATTTAGAACGGTAACTAGTGTAACAAAATGAACAATAAGCTAAATAGAAAAAAAAAGTAACTACCTCCTGTCTTTTTGCCTGCAGAGATTGTTCAAAGCGGCGGCCATTGATTTTATATAACATTCGTAACACACGGACATACGTACACTAACTCATTATATAATTCGTATCTTACATAAAATTCATAACCGTTTCCGAAATACATTATTTCGATGCAATTCTCTCGGAGAGCAATTTCTTAGTCATAAACAAAATGGTTATTACGTTATATAAGATTTGGCGGCAACTTGTTCGCAAGTGGACGAATCCTGTTAACCCGACTACCTAAAAAAGAAAGGTAGTGTTTTTCGAGACTGTGTGTATACTGTATACGTATGTCTATTCTTTGGCACGCTTTATAACCTAAGCTTGATGTATTATAACATATCATTCATCATGATTTCTTATATTTACGCGAACACTACACATTTATTGATGATTAAAACTATACCAAGTGAAACCGGCCACAGTCGAGCGTGTGCCTGCTGTACTACCATATATCAGAGGTGTCACAGACAAGATTGGCTACATCTTGAAGCGAGCTCCTATTAGAACATTGTACAAGCCGCCGAAGAAGATTAGTCAGTTCCTACCATCATATTCCTCTGCAATTCCTCTACAAGATGCAGGAGTGTACAAGCTTGATTGTGACACATTCACATTCTCTCTTATATAGGACAAACAAAAATATCAATTAGAACCCGCGTAAAAGAACATATAGCTGATGTGAAGCATCAACGTTCCGGGAAGTCTGCAGTTTGCGATCATATCCTAGACGGCCCCAACCATTACACCAGATTTGATAGACCACAAATCCTCTCGAAAGAACAGTGATTCCTACCAAGGATGATACGTGAGGCTATTGAAATTAAAAAAAAAACATCCTAATTTCAATAGAGAAGGAGGCTGGGTACTAACACGTGCTTGGGATCCTATAATCAATAAAATTAAAACTAAACCCAAGCATACCACTGCAAGACCTCAGGACATAGTCAGTTCATTTCGCATAGATCGGACCATAAACAATAATTAAAAAAGCTGAAGGTACTCCGGGTTTAACAATGACATCGGGACGTCAGTCATCTCAGTCCTTAGTGACCGTGGGTGCTGGAAAGCACCAGAAACGTCGGGAATTAAAAATAAAAGTAATTAAAAGTAAAATAAACGCGATAAAATCCGTAAAAGTAGTTTTAATCAATATTATTCATCATCATTTTAACGTATCATTAAATTCGTTTCAGTTGTATAAATGACATAGAGTATAAAAAATTCCTCTTTTCAGCTAAAATTTTACGCGGTCGAGTTTTTTGATTACTGTTTTTTTTAAACTTCTCGCTTTGAACGTGGTAGTGCCATGCTGCAGTTATATCTTAATATATATATATATATATATATATATATATATATATATATATATATATATATATATATATAAATTACGTGTCACGTTGTTTGTCCGCTAAACTACTTAACCGATTTTAATCAAATTTGCACACCGTGTGCAGTTTGGTCCAACTTGAGAGACAGGATAGTTTTTTTTTTGCCCATAAGTGAACCACAATTTTTTTTGCGAATTTAAGGATTTTTAATAAGACATGACATGGTCGTCGAAAAAGGCAGAACAACGTCTGCCTGGTAAGCTAGTTAATAGTATAATTGTAGCACGAATGGGTCCGCTCAACCGGAGAAGGACCACGCTCTCACAGAATTATAGCGTAAAATAGTAGCTTAACGCTGCTGTGTTTCGTATGGTGAATGTAGAGAAACTGAGACCCCTTTTACTGGAAACGAGGCATTCCATCTTAGTCCTCAGGGATGACAACTCATTTGCATTTTTTTTTAAATATTAGTAATCTTATTAATTAAAATTACTAATATTCCTTATAACAACTCCTGGTAAGCTTGAAAATGCTTGTGTTAGGAGTGGTTCACGACAGTAGTCAAATGGCGGATTCGAACCCACGACCTTTTTGAGTTCGCGATCCGCGCCCTGCCATTAGGCTACTGTCGCTTCCCATTGATCGCTTTGATTATTAATCGAGGGTAGTAGATGTCTATGGGCCACAGCATCGACTTACCATCACGTGGACTGTGTGCTCGGTTGTCATCCTATTCTATAAAAAAAAACTTTTACCTCCTTAAATAAATTCGCGCATGCGTTAGTTATCCAAAAATAAAAATAACGATGCATAGTAGGAACGTATTAATTTAAATATTTCATAATGAATAGACTGTTCATTGATATATCATACTAGCTCATAGCGCGTTGCAGCCGCAGAGAAAATAATTGTTGAAATATTATCGTTTTAAATTTCTTTAAAGGTCTTAATCCTCACGGACGACAACGCATCTGTATTTTAATTCGTAATCGAGGATAGATGTAGATGTCTATGGGCCGCAGCAACCACTTACCATCAGGTGGACTGTGTGCCCGTTTGTCACCCTATCCTATAAAAATTTGTATAAAGTATGAAGGTTTTGGTCCAATTTTGAGAATGCGAGTTTTCGTAAGATCTTCACGTTTTGAGGTCCTAGGAAGCCGTTCCGACTATTTCCGGCTGGACGTCCGACCGTATGTGCGTGCGTGCATGCGTGCGTATGAAAAAAAATTATTTATATACATACGCACATGTATGTAAATATTTTTTGTTCAAGTGATATCTTTAGAACGAATCAACCGAGATGTGCGACACGAAGTTCGAAAGTGTTCAACTTCGAGCTGATTAGATTTTCAAGTCAATCGGTCGTGCCGTTTCATAAATATATTTTCAAAAAATTAAACAAAAAAAAAAAAAACAAAATTAAATAATGGGAAGTTCCATGGAATACTTTCGAAAACATGGGTCGGCTCGACCGGGGCAGGACCACTCCGTCATAGAATACCAACGTAAAATAGTAGCTTAATGCTGCTGTGTTCGTATGGTTGAGTGTAGAGAACCGGAGACCCTTTTTAATGGAAACGAGACATTTTATCTTAGTTCTCACGGGTGACAACGCATCTGCATTTTGATTCTTAATCGAGGATAGATATAGATGTCTATGGGCCACAGTAACCACTTACCGTCAGGTGGACTGTGTGCTCGTTTGTTACCCTATTCTATAAAAAAATTTATTTCTGCCGTTAAGCAGCAATCTGTAAAACATGTAATTTTTGCATCTTTACTTCCTTAACAGTCTGCCCTGACCCACTGCTGCTTTTCTTACTAATCATGACGAGATCATCATGTAGTGGAGGTGTAAGCCAATTTACTACCCGATATCATCGCATGAATGACGTAAGAGGAGCCAAATACAAACAGAAACACGAGTGTTTAGAGAGTTATGATGATGATGATGATATTTATTATAATGAGATCTATTATTATTATTTAATCAACAAATTACATTTTATCTCCTAAAGAATTAGATAAAATTTAAATATTACAAAATGTTAATGAAACTAATCATGCTTTAAACTTTAAAGATATTCTAATTTATTCGACAAACATTTAGATAGTAGAATTAGCTAGATTAAATTTAATTAATTATATGTACAATAAATCGAGTTAAATAATATCATAACAAATCAAATAATAATTAATCTGCATTATTTAATTATCAAATATAAAATAAGATTATACAATCAAACAATTTAAATAAATTAAAATAATGGTTAATTATCGTATTTTAATTGCTGCCACTTCGTTCATCAGATTGTAGTAAAACTTTGTCACCATATTGCTTGCACTTTCGCGAAGGTTATAGGCATAGTACAATTAACTTACAGTAAGTGTCGCGCTTATCGTACCGGCTAATTTATTTGAAAGTTACAATATATCATTCAATTGCAATAAATGTATTTTCATTTCTAATTAAACAGTATTACTCTTCCAAATTTAAAAAGATACTTCAACAATTTTATCTTCTGCGGCAGCAACGCGTTACAAGTTAGTTTGATATAAAAATCAATTAACAGTAAATTAATTATACAATATAAAATATTTAAGTTATTAAGTTCCTACTATGCATGGTTATTTTTATTTTCGAATGGCTAGCGCATACGCGAATTTATTTAAGGAGGTATAAGTTCTTATAGAATTTTTTTATAGAATCGGATGACAACCGAGCACCCAGCCCACGTGATGGTAAGTGGATGCTGTGGGCCATAGACATCTACGTAAGATACGTTGTCACCCTGAGTATTAAGATTAAATGTGTCGCTTCCAGTAAAAAGAGTCTCCGGTTTTCTACACTAACCACACAAAACACAGCAGCATTGAGGTGCTATTTTACGCTGGTATTATGTGAGAGCGAGGTCCTGCCCGGTCCAGACGACTCATTCGTGCTACAACTATAATACAGCTGCAGCGTGGCTCTGATAATTTTATTTATTTTTCGAAAAAAATACTAGTAATGATATTAACATAGAAGAGAATTGATTTATTTTTATTCAATATATATAATACATGTAATTGTTACGCGCATAACCGACGAGCATGTATGCGTAGGTATATGGATGTGAAAGAGGCGAGAGAGGTGTGTCAGGACAGTGCTAAATGGAAGTCTGTAGTCTCTGCCTACCCAACTGGGTGACACTCAGGTGTTTATGTTATGTTTATGTAATTCTTATTGAAAGTATATATTTTACTTTTACCACCGGTTTGCTGTACGCTTGTATGTTTTTAAATTTGTCATCAGACTGTACTCTTTTCTTTCTTTAAAAAAAGCTTTCCATCACTGGGATACTTTACTGCATCATAGAGATCCATTCATCATAGAGATGTTCATTTCTGTGTCATACAAACACTTGATCAGTGCGGGATTTAAACCCACGGCTTGTAGCGCTGACATTGCTCTACTAAGCCATCAAAATTTGTCTAATAAAATGAATAAAACAAAACCAGTTGCAATAGATATGATCGAGTAGGTAATATAAATATAAACGTAGGCGTTGCCGCGGGCAAAAACTACTTATATATCTAGCACTTTCTCATTTCATATGCGTATTTGCATCACCAAGGGAATCAGGTCGGGGACACAGATAACGTAGGCACAGGCGTTTACTAACTGCGTAACGCAAATAGTGCTGGAAACGTATGATAAACAATTGAAATTATGTTGGCGACTAACCAGCTAAAATGGCGCTTAAACAGTTTCATATTCGACTGTATGACCACTTACCATCAGATGGAATGATAGTCAATCACTGGCATATAATAGAAAAAAGGAGGGTAAAAAAAAGTTTATATTAAACGTGCAAAAAAATCGTGTTTGTGTTTTTTTGGGGGGTTTTTTTTTCTTCTCTGGCTTTTTTTTATTTTTTATGGGCCTTTTTTTTTTTTCTTTTTTGTGTTTTAGAGATCAGGTGCGAGACTATCGGCTAAACGTGTTTTCCAAGGGTCTATTCCCTTTGCCTCATATACAGCTGTATCACGGATGGTATGTCCCAACCAGGGAAGCATCACGCTCTCACAGAATACCATCGTGAAATAGCAGCTTCTTGTTGCTTTGTTTCGTTCGGTAATTGTAGGGAAACCCAGGCCCTTTTAACTGGAAACGAGGTATTCCATTTTAATCCTCAGGGGGACAACACATCTAGATTATATATCGATTCTTAATCGAGGATAGATTTAAACTGTCTATAGGCCACAGCATTCACTTAAAATTACATATATTGTGTGCTCGATTGTAACTCTAATTCTATAAAAAAGTTTTTCCATGTTATAACTGTCTGCATACCATAGAAAAATTCCAAATGCGCGTTATTTTAATATTTAAGCTCCGATGGCATGCAATAAATATAAAAACAATGATTTAATAATAATATCCTCAAGACCTGCCTCAACAGAGGTTAGCCGTCTGCGTAAAACAGGATTATAGTGAACGAGTGTATGCGCATACACAGGTACACTCAGTAATCCGCAATGGACGACCTACACGGTCAGTTAAATAAACACATATATAAGTATAAAACTCTAATATTGATATATTTATAATTATCGATATATCTAAAATCCGATATTTTTAAAAAGTCAACAGTCCTAGTTTGAACTGATCAGTTGAAATGGTCTGTTTAACTGACCATGTGTGTCGTCCATTACTTTTACAGTCCGATGTAATGGCAATCTGACAATACCGTAGCGGGAGGAACTCTCGTATGTATAGTGCACACAATCGTGGAACTGAGGGTGGTACTCCTTAAACGAGGTTATACAATATCGATATACATACGCTGTATAATTCTAAACGTGGACCGTAGCAAATTAACTTACTCAAGTTCCTATAACACATAAAGGAGTGTCGTGCAAAGTAATGCCTGACTCTATTAGTTTTCTTATGTTTATATTTAACAAGAACATATTGAATCAGCCTTGATTACCTTGTTGGTTTAGTAGTAACAACTGCTGATAATATAGTATGAATCCCAGATCGGATCAATCTTAAAGGAAAGAAATTCTCAGTAGTACTCAACACTCACTTTAATTCTTCATTTACAGTTCAGCTCAGACGCTCGCTGTAAATATAACAGAACGCGAGTAACCCGGATTCGATCCCCGCCGGCACCAATGAAATCGTTAATTGCAATTTTAAGTGTTGATTTACCACGTGCTCGGCGGTGAAGGAAAACATCGTGAGGAAACCTGCATGTCCGAGGAAGAAGGAAAAAAAATATTTCGAAGACTTGTGACGTTCGCCAACACGCATTGGGGCAGAGCGCCGGACACTTCCTTGCCCAGCAGTGGGACGTATATAGGCTGTAACTTTACTTTTTTACTTTTACAGTTCAGGCAATACTTCTCTGAAACGCCTTGCCCGTTGATATAAGAAAAGCATGGAATAAGTACACGTTTAAAAACCTAGTCCGGCAACACTATCTTAAGGAAAACTCCATTTTACCACCCTATTTCTATCTTCACATTTATTTATTACATATACATATATATTTATTTATATTTATATCTATATACATAGTGAGGGCAAACAAACATGCGGCTCACCTGATGTTAAGTGATTACCGCCGCCCATGATCAACCGCAACACCAGGGGAATTGCAGGTGCGTTGCCGGCCCGGTTTAGAAAGGAGTAAGCTCTTTTCTTGAAGGTCCTTATGTCGTATCGGTCCGGAAAAATTGTGAGTGGTAAACTATTCCACAGAGAGGTCGTTATTTACAATATATGTCTATTCATTTTGATATTTTTAGCACCTACCAACTATTACATGTCTAATTCTCCCAGGGTTGACTGGCAGAGAATGCCATAAGGCTTTAAGTCCGCCCATTGCAACCTTTAGATTAAGGTGTATAAAGATTAAATAAATAAATAAATAAAATGATAAAAAACGGCGGTTGCCAACACCTCTACCAAGCCCACGTGAGGGAGGCGTAACCAGCAGTGGACTTTTTTTATAAAGCTGTAGGTGGAGACAAACAACCTTACTGTCCACCTGATGGTAAGTGGCCACTGCAGTTATGGACACTCGATGCAAGCTTTATACGAAGAAGACTGCGTTGTCACTCCAGAGGACTAAGATGAAATGCTTTCATACATCCAATACAGCCCATAAAAGTCAACTGCTGAACATTGCTCCATTTTTTATAGAATAGGGTGAGAAACAAGCACACAGTTCACCTGATGGTTCCAGTTCCTGTGGCCTATAGACATCTACAACTATCCTCGGTTACGAATCAAAATAAAGATGCGTTGTCACCCGTGAGGACTAAGATGAAATGCCTTGTTTCCAGTTAAAAGGATCTCTGGTTCTCTACATTCACCATACGAAACACAACAGTATTAAGCTGTTATTTTACGCTGATATTCTGTGAGAGCGTGGTCCTGCCCCAGTTGAACTGACCCATTCGTGCTACAGCTATACTACTGATATAACTGCAGCATGGTTATACCACGTTAGAATGGTTCATACGTGGTAGAGCCATGCTGCAGTTATATTAGAAGTATAGTTGTGGCACGAATGTGCCAACTGTGGTCGGCTCGACCGGGGAGGGACCACGCTCTCACAGAATACCAGCGTGAAATAGTAGCTTAATGCTGCTGTGCTTCGTATGGTGAGTGTAGAGAACCGGAGACCCTTTTTACTGGAAACGAGTCATTCCATCTTAGTCCTCACGGGTGACAACGCATCTGCATTTTGATTCGTAATCGAGGATAGATGTGGATGTCTATGGGCCGCAGCAACCACTTACCATCAGGTGGACTGTGTGCTCGTTTGTCACCCTATCCTATAAAAAAATGCCTTATAGGGAAGATTTGGCCATACTTGCCACGTTTGGCTCCAGGTTGGTGACTACAGTTATTTATTAGTTGAAGTTGTTATGAGGAAGATGTTGTTGCCTCTCTCCTGTATCATTTGGCGTCTGTCGTCTCTGATGACACCCACGGGACGATATAGAATAGTGGATATTCTTACACTGCCACTACACGGTTATGGAATGCCTCAGTCTGTAATTATACTGCTCCTTACCCCCGTCAGAAGTATATTTAGACTTAAATATTAAACTGGAATAAATTAATAAAAGGTTATAGATGTTTTTAATTAATTTACTAAAATCTATATAATCAAATAAAATGATCTGTATCTGTAGTTTGAAGAGCACCTCCCGCCCTCCCTCAATTACGTACACTATCCTCGTCACCATTACTCCCAACGTTAGGAAAGACACAACCTGGTGTTGTGGTGTTTCTTTTATACAGGACTTTAGTAAATTATTATTTTTTGTTTTATAGAATGGCGGTGACAAACGAGCACACAGTCCACCTGCTAGTATAGTGGTTTCTGTGGCACATTGACATCTACATTTATCCTCGATTAAGAATCGAAATGCAGATGCATTGTCTCCCCTGAGGACTAAGATGTAATGCCTCGTTTCCAGTAAAAGGAGTCTCTAGTTCTCTACACTTACCATACGAAACACAGCAGGATTAAGCTGTTATTTTACGCTAGTATTCTGTGAGAGCTTAGTCCTACCCGGTCGAGTGGACCCATTCGTGCTACAACCAAAATATAGCTGTAGTGTGGCTCTATCACGTAATTTTTTTTAACATCTTCATCATCTGATTGTATCAATTGATTATAATAGCTCTTCAATGATAACTTTGTAAACGGTAACTTTTGTTAATAGCTATTACGTAAGTTTTGTTTAAGCGCTCAATATCAGTACATCATCTGTTCCGGTTTGAAAGTTGTCTATAATCAGTATAAAAAAACTTTAAAAGAAAGTAAAAACCAACTTCAACGAACTCATTTTATAAATTAAAGGTAACAAAACAAGCACAGAGTATCACATATAGGTGAATGGAAGAAATATGCGAGTGTCCGTATGCAAAATATTGCAATGTTTGGTTTTTCCTGTACAATCATAAAAAGCATACATGTTGATTTTTGCGCACAACTGAGAAATTACTTTTGTTTTAAGAAACAAACTCCTCACCATCTAGACTTACCACGAGTGGTAGACCTGTGCCATCAGCGTTTATCCACTCTGCAGACGTCAACAGATCGTCACTATCAAAATTTTTAATAACAACAATTTAAACAACAGTGAGAGCATTCTTCAATAAAATTTATAAGTTACGTACTTAATAACGAACTGTAACCAATTCAAACTTAATTGCGACTGTAAAATTAGTTGCGAGTGGGGCTTTACGCTGGTAAAGTTAGGGTCAGTTCACACAGAGATGCGACGATGCTTGAAGAAGCCTGTGTTTTCACACCGCGCAGCGCGCCGCCTAGAGAGGCATCACGACGTCGCGCGGTGCATCGTGTAGTCCCTGGCAGCGCACCGCTCTTGCACGTTACGCCTACCGATGAAGTGCTACTGCATCAGAATGCGTCGGGCTGCGTCGTGATGCGCCGCGCTGCGCCGAGAGGCATTTTCAAAATGAAGTTATATTTTCTATCACTATCTGAAAAAAGCGCGACGCGTCGCGTCTCGTCAATTTTCGGTCTGAACTGACCCTTAGACTGATATTAATGTGCTTACTTTATACACAGTAAAACCATTATACACTGCATCTATTACAGCGTATAAAAGTCCAATGCTGAATATAGGCCTCTCCCATAGATTTCCTCATCCCAAAATCCTTCCTGATTTTGCCATAGTGGCCATACTTGACAACCGCAGTTACTTATTTTTATCCAGCTGTTATCAGGAAGACAGTGCTGTTCATCTCCTGATTTGATACCCTCTGTCACCTCTTACGGCACCCACGGGCCGATATTGTGGAGTAGTGGGTATTCTTACACCACCACTTCACGGTTATTATAGGTTGCATGATATAATTGACGGCTCCGTGGCTATGGCTTAGCAATGAGTTCCAGCGCTTGAGTTCGAATCCCGCACGGAACAAGTATTTGTATAGCTTACAAGTAATTATTCCGCGTCTGGATGTTTGTCCCTGTGAAATTTATTTTTGTAAACTGCCTCCACGATACAGGAAATTAATATGAATAGCACGTTAGTCTAGTAAACGTAAATGCGGTTACTGATCATAAGGTCCCAGGTTCAAATCCCTGGTCGGTCCAAAGTTGGTTATTGGGTTTTTTCAAGAAATTCTCACTAGCAGACCGGAGTGAGGTAGTTAGCGGTGTCATAATTTTCCTTCAGATTTGACGCACGTTTTCTATAAATATGTACAGTCATTTAAAACGGAAATTGACCAATTTTTTTTAATCGTTTATGGGTGACATGCGAGCCCACAGCAATTGGACGCTATGACCTATGGTAGGTGTCCATCTATCTCCATCCATCTATCCTCGATTCAGAATTAAAATATAGATGTACTGTCATCCTTGAAGACAAAAATAGTATATCTTGTTACTAGTTAACGGGATCTCCGATTCTCTACACTCATCATATGAAAAGCAACAGTATTAAGCTTCTATTCAACGCTGGTATTCTGTGAGGGCGTTGTCCTTCCTCCGTCGAGAAGGCACAACCGTGTTGAACCCATAAAATAACTGCAGCGGGATTCTACCACATTAAGCGCTTGTAATCGAGCTGTAAATAAAATTAACCTTAGAAGATCTTGAATAAAATCCTACAGCAAACTAAAATTAAAATCAGTGAGTCAACATTTATAATAATCTTCATTGTAAACCTCGACATTGGTATAAAGATTTCGCCAAACATTATTATCTCAACCACAAATGTTTTCCGTCACACGATTCTGTTCTGTATTGTATACTACTGACGATTGTTAATCGTTTATGCAATTATTGTCTGCCAGATTGTGTGTTGTGCGAATGTAGATTGCATGCAATGCTTCCGTTTCGGAGGAAAAGTGAGCGACGTCGAAGGAGGATTTGCTCTCGACGTTTTTTTTTCAATTACAATTACTGGCCGCTTGCAATTATAACGACATATATTGATAAAAATCAAGTGATGTATTATATTATCATAGCGTGATTTCATCCAAAGATAACTTGTAACTTTAACATTGAAGCGACAGAAGCCTAATGGCAGGGCACGGATCGCGAACTCAAAAGGTTGTGCGTTCGAATCCGCCATTTGACTACTCTCGTGTACCACTCCTAATACAAGCGTTTCAAGCTTACCAGGAGTGTTTAAAAGGAATATTAGTAATGTTAATTAATAAGATTACTAATATTTAAAAAAACGTAGAGTAAAGTATACATTTATTCGTGGTAGAGCCATGCTGAAGCTATATTATGGTTGTAGTATGAAAGGGTCGGCTTGACCGGAGAAGGACCACGCTCTCACAGAATACCAGCGTAAAATAGCAACTTGATGCTGCTGTGTTTCGTATGGTGAATATACAGAACCGGAGACCCTTTTTACTGGAATCAAGGCATTTCATCTTAGTCCTCAGGGGTGACAACGCATCTGTATTTTGTTTCTTAATCGAGGTTAATGTAGATTTCTATGGGCCACAGCATCCATTTACCATCAGGTGGACTGTGTGCTCGTTTGTCACCCTATATCTATAGAAAAAATGTCTCCGGAAATTTTGTAGTCTAATACACTGTGTGACTTTCATTAAATACCTAACATTGGCAGAATTCATTGAGTCTGCTAAACTAAGGAAAAAAATCATAATGGAAATATCACTGAAACCTATACTAAAATAAGTTTTGCCGAATATGAAGTGGTGTAGTGTAGAATATAGATTTAAAAAAAACTCGCTCGCGTATTGTTGTCCGTCCAAATTTGTTCGTGGCCGGCTAAAAATCAGCGCTGCAAGCTGCACTTCATCATAACACACCATTTTTGTTTTAATATGTGTTTGTTTTACAAATATTATCGGTGTACCTCTTTTTTCTATTTCCTTTTTTATTAATAAATCGTTTTTTTTTCTTTATTGTAATGAGTCATGTGTAGATGTAAGTGTTGGAATAAAATGTCTTGATGTCTTTGTCTTTATGATTTTTGTATCAACCTCTTATCGATGTTTGTTGCTGAATATAGTATAATTACAGGCTCCAAAGCAATTTTTTTAATTTGAATTGTATGTAAACTGTCAATTTCCATACAACCAGCAACAATTATTATTGGGCTACCATATTTGATTTTATTTTATCTTTTTTTTAAATGTAAGGATTTTATTCTCTATTGTGGAGGCAGCTTACTGGAGATTGGCTGACTATTCGTTTCATTTTCGGTATTCGTCGGTTGTGCATAAACGAAACGAGCACACAGTCCACCAGATTGTAAGTGATTGTTGTGGTCCACAGACATCTACATCTATCCTCGATTATGAATCAAAATGCAGATCGTTGTCACTCCTGAGGACTAAGATAGAATGCCTCGTTTCCGGTAAAAAGGGTCTCCGGTTCTCTACACTCATCATACGAAACACAGCAGCATTAAGCTACAATTTCACGCTGGTATTCTGTGAGAGCGTGGTCCTTCCCAGGTCGAGCCGACCCATTCGTGCTACAACTATACTACTAATATAACTGCAGCATGGCTCTACCACGTATATAATTTACCCTTTAAGCTCAACGACTGGAATGCCATCTAAATAGTTACCATAAAAACTTCACTACCGATTTTTCCACCTCCAAGCGTACACTTTTTTCTTCAAACTTATATGCGAGCAACCCGGTACACTGTATTTAATAAAAATAAAAAAGAATCATTTAAATCAGTTCAACCATTTCCGAGAAATCAGTGAAAATGCATAAAAACTTATGCGTTGGGTATAGAATCTCCTCCTTTGGTATAGTCGGTTAAAAATAATGTCGTAGTAACACTTCACGTGGAACGTTATTTGTGCTCGGGTATCACATGAATTAAGACGGTCAAGTGCAAGAAATACTCGCACAATGTTTCACGTCACTAGCCACATTACGCTACGTCATTATTTTTTTTATTACAATTGTAATTTGTGAATGTTGAAATTGTATTACATTTTTCCTCAATCTAAAATTTTCACTTTGCGCTGTTTCACGCTTTTATTAAGCTTATGTTTTTTTTATTTATTTTAAAAAACTAACAGCGATTTAATAATTATAAAGACTTAAATTATGCAACTTAAATGTAAGGCCTTTTATAGGATTTTCAGTTATATAAACAAAATAAATTATGGACGGTACTTCTATAATCAAAACGCAGATGAGATAGAACAAACAGAAAAAGATAAGATAGAATGCCTCGTTTTCAGTAAAAAAGAGTCTCCTGATCTATACACTCACAATACGAAATAAAGCTGGTATTCTGTAAGAGCTTGATCCTTCCCCGGTCGAACCGACCCACTCGTGCTTCAACCATAACATAGCCGCAGCGTGGCTTTACCACGTATGAATAACTAAATAACTAAACTAAATGTTACAGATTAGTTGTAGAAATTAAAAAGTATTTTGTCCTTAATATCATATCCTGTCCAAAATACTTTTGCAATGTTCTAACTTTTAATATTTTCATCTACAGAACACATTCTTTCATCAAATTTTCGAATATTTCTCGTCAAATTGGAGAGCTAAAAGAAACAATTTTGACATAAAATTTTCACTACGTGCTAGATAGCGTTATAGTGACATGACTATGTAGAGACGTTTGTCTCTACATTTCCTAGCCTTCAAGTTAAAATAAATTGTCTCACAGTCTGTCATATACCGAATCTTTTTTTAAGTGGATGCAATACTCAATAAGAATAAGAGTTCTACAATTCATACATGATCTCAGATTACACACAAACCTTATTAATGTCGTTTAGACCGAATTCCAGTCACGGTGGCCAGCCTCAGCGAAGACTAGCCATCTGCGCAGAACAGGATTATATGCACAAGTTTGTACGCAATCACGGGTGCACTCTCTATACCCTCACTCTCATAGTGCGATGGAATGGTAATCGGACACCACTAGAGAGAAATAACTAGCAGGACAAACGGCTTTACGTAATTTCTAAGCACAGGGGTGTAAGAATGTCAACTTCTTCACTTCGGGTTGCTACTGAGTTTTTGTTTTCAGAAAATCTTAACAACTAATTTTTGGCCCAACGCAATCTGTAACAGACCCAGGCAGTTAAAACTTGAACGTTATATCAGATACGAGAAATTTATGAGTTAGTGGTGACTGCTACAAACAATATACACAGTCTCACTGTTTTCAACTTCTGATAGTGATTAAATTTTTTTATAGCCCTAGGCGACAAACGAGCACACAGTCCACCTGATGGTAAATGGATATTGTGGCCCACGTTGTCACCCCTGAGGACTACGATGGAATGCCTCGATTCCAGTAAAAAAGGGTTTTCGGATCTCTACACTCACTATACGAAACACAGCAGTATTAAGCTGCTATTTTATGCTGGTATTCTGTGACAGCTTGGTCCTGCCCCGGTCGAGCCGACCCATTCTTACTACAATTATAATATTGCTACAGCGTGGCTCTACCACGTAGGCGTGGCTCTACCACATGAGCGTGGCTCTGCCACGTAAAGCGGGGCTCTACTACGTAAAAATTTTACCAAACTGGATGGTCTCCTGACAATTAACAGGATCCCTCGAAAATTAATCGTATCGTTGCTTAGCTCTTTGTCAGTGAAGCTCACGGACGACTGACGGAGTGTCAAAATGACAGTGATACAATCTACTTCATGTACGCAAACGAGATAACTATATCGAGCACGCGCTCGGAAATAAACTAAGTAAGCACTACACAACATTTTTTCTTAAACTTCCTTATTGATTGAAATCGTTTATGAGAAATAAGATATGAATATTTACTATGCTTTAAAAATATTTCCGTAGAAATATTCGTAAAAATATTGTGGTAGCATGGCGAAATGTAACTTATTAGAGCCTAATTTACTGTTTTTTTAATGTCGAGAAAATAACATGATATCGTGTTTTCCTTTTATGCAATCCAAAGTTATATAGTCAAAAAAATATAAACAAAAATTTGCTTGTTAATCCGTAAAATTTAAAGAAAATGTGAAATATAAAAACCACCAATTTCCGAACTATCACCTGAGAGATATTATTGAAAACGGCGTTTAATTTAATCTATATATTAATACGTGAAGGGAAAATTTTATAACCCCCTTTTAAGCATATTGTAAGCATGAACTTCTTTTTTTTTTCTTTTTCTCCATATGAATGGAGGAGTGCAGAAAGCTAAAATGTACGTATAAAATATGTTACAAATTCATTAAATAAAATAAAACATTATTTTTCTTTTAATTTAATTATCTATTTATGTTCATACTCCTAATATCAGTGTCATACACAATAGTCTGTGGTCAAACAGTCACAAGGAATAGAGATTGTCGCAAAAAAATAAATGACAACTTAAAGTTTTAATTGCCGCCACAGTAATTGAATTTGTTGCTAACAAATAATTACTGACGGATTAATTGAATAACCTGTATAATTTGTCTTAAATGCGTTTTTTTTTCATATTCTGTGTGTGTGTAAATATGCAATTGAAAGTGAAATACAGCTTTGCTAATATACACCCTTAAAATTTAATGAATAAAACCTAGTCGATCACTAGAGTTTTTAATAACGTGACTATCACAACAAAGGGTATTACTGAATAATATTAAACTCTTATTAAATTAAAAGGGGTCAACGCGATGAGGCAAAAAATAGTTAATGAAATCTTTTAATCGATTAACCCGTGAGCAATCGTCACACCGTGAGAATCTGAGAATCGATCGTCAAGGTGAGCCGGGGTCGAAAACACCCACTTTCTACCACGAAGGTCGAATTTAATTAAACTCCGAGCTCTTTGAAAACTTATATTATTAAAAAATCACATACATAATTACAATTAAGGGGATATGAAGAGGTCCGCGATGTAAGCACCAATTGTTGTGCAATATTAAGCGTTATTCCAAAGCGATAAGACCTCTTCGGAAACTTATAAATAAATACAGTTAAAATGAGTTGTATACAATCGATTTAGTTAACCACACGTTCTCGATGCAGTAGAAAGTAACCGTTACGCAACTCACCATTCAAACTATCTACAATAAATCACAACAAAACTTATTAAATTAGAAAAAATATATTAAAAACGACAATGATATTAATGACATGGCGCGACTGACTTACATGACTTAAATATTAAAAAAAAAGAAATTTTAACATTGCGCTCGGCTCAGCGAAGACGTGGTCTGATTTTTTTTTAAATCTCGTCCGGCGGAACGAATTACGCAGCCCTCTCTCTGTTACACATAAACACGCGTCCGCGTTACTACTTATGTAACACATGACAATTCCGCCATAGATATATCGAATACAACCTATATATCTCGGAGTCTACAATCGCATTTGATGTCGATTTTGTCAAATTCAGTTTTGTGCTTACAACTCTGACATGCTAGGATGAAAACTCTACCACGCCGTCGCGCTCCAATCGCTAACAACTTGCAATAAATATCAATAAATACAAAATAAAAATAATTAAATCTAAAATAACTTATATCAAATGAGCTCATCACAATCTTCAGTTTAGGTAACTATACAATAATTAAATAAAACACGCGAACACGCTTCCTTGTTATAAAAAACTACGTGGCCAGAACGTGAAAGGCAGTTCGGCGTGATTAGAAAGGTGTTACGGTCGTTGAGCGCTTTCTAGCGCGAGTACAGCGCCAGGTCCGAGATTCTTCGCTGGCGGGCCGCGGCGTGGAAACCTCTGGTGCCGTCCGGGACCAGAGGCGTCCGGGGCTCAAAGCGTGGGGTACAGGATAGTCTCCTTCCACCGCACTCCGTTCCGGACAGCGAACAACCGGACAGGCGTCTCGCTAGCCACCCCTCGGCACTGCTCGCACTGCCTGTGCTCACTTGCGACGCTCGCCTAGATCCACAGAAGAACGATACGCCAGAATCTGAACTGTGGCTGCACGTCGATGTACGCCGGGGCACCCATGTTTGTATTTCTGGCGATCTGGGGGCGAAGAAGCCGCTGGAGTTTCGCCTATAGAATGGATTTACGTATCTGTAATCATATTCTGCCTCTGAACCACTACAGCATGAAGAATATTCACATTCGTGACGACGCGGTGGAAGCCGTCGGGCCTGGACCTTTCGTTTCGGTTCCCTTGGCACGCCGTTCAGTTCGTACACCTTCATGCCGTCCTCGTCTGGACTCTGGAGTCTCAACGCTCCTCTAGCAGCCTCAGACTCGGTAAACTCTACTAACGCACACACACAGTTAACCAAACTTGGATTCTTGTTGAGGAATTGCCGCACATCAGCTGGCACCGGATTACCGGGTCTCAGCACTCGAACTAACGCGATTTCGCCACAGCTGGCGAATAACCTTGACACATTCTCAACTGTTGGTCTATCGATAGGCATCCTAACGGCTACAACAGTTCTGGATGGAGTTGTCTCATCATACGCTGGTAGTGGGTCGATTCTTCGCAATTTCGTCCCTGCTTCGTTAATCTCTAGTTTTGTGGATCTTTTCAGCGCCTCAGCTACCACCCTCCAATCTTTTGTCAGATGCTTAACGCGCTTAAAACTTGATATCAGCTTTAGAGAGACGTACCCTTCTTTGTTACGCCTGACATGCTTCAGCAGGAAGGCATCTTTAGTGATGTTCGCGTCACTGAAGTAAAACTCGACTTGCGAAACGATCCGATTGGCCAGTTCATCATCTGGCGGAGTATACGGAGGTTCCTGCGCGTCAGGGGCGACTTCACAGCCCGAATCTTTGCCACCACCGGAGCCAGCTTCCGAAGCGGTGTCTGACAGATCGGCGTGGTCGTCGGTGGAAGGGCGGCGATCGGAGGCGATGCCCTCGTCGGGTTCCTGTGTGTGGCTCGGAGGTGTTCCCTCCATGTTATCGGCGCGTGGGCTTGCCACTATTGCATTACAAGAGCGTGCGTCTCGCTCGGTAGCGCGGCGGTGACTGAAGGCGCGCGGCGCGAAAACCGCTTCTTTATAATATCGGGTGGATGTGCCGCTTAGTAAAAGGCGTTCGGAAACGTGTAACGAGATGACATTGCAGACTGTTGGACGTTAATTCAACACACACTCATGGCTTTATAGCCGAAGGGCTATTTCGAACGGCTTATTAAAATTAGGAGCGCCTGCACGCATTTGAGATTATTTATCGAGTTGCAAATGCAATTATGAATCTATAGTGCGCGAAATTTAAGCACGCTACTGCAGTTTTTTTTTCAAATTTAATATCACCTCGTAGAATTGGTACCAGCATTCTTGGAACGTTGCACGGTAACAAAAGGAGGTAAGTTGCATGCCAGTTAAAAGTTACAGTACACTAGTGTTCAAGATAACACATTCGTGTTTTAATCGTCTTAGAACTTCAAATACGATATTTTTACCAAACTAGAAAGTTGGTCCAATCTAAGCCAATGGTAATTTTGATAGAACATAGTTTATTTTTATTAAATCTCAATTTGTTGTGGGTGTTCCTATGAACATATGGTATATTTGTTAATTTCGTAAGTATTAGAGTTACAACACAGTGTCGGCTAAGATTTATTACGTGATAGTGCCATGCTGCAGCTATATTAATGGTATGGTTGTAGCACGAGTGGGTCGGCTCGACCGGGGAAGGACCACGCTCTAACAGGATACCAGCGTCAAATAAGCTGTGTTTCGTAATGGTGCTGTAGAGAACCGGAAGCCCTTTTTACTGAAATGAGGAATTACACCTTAGTCCTCACGGATGACAACGCACCTGCATTTTGATTCGTAGTCGAGGATAGATGCAGATGTCTATGGGCCACAGCAACCACTTACCATCAGGTGGACTGTGTGCTCTTTTGTCATCCTATCCTATAAAAAAATGTGATAAATTAATTCATTCAAAAGAAACGGAAATTCTAACATCAACCCTACCAGTTGTAACAAACTGTTGTTGAATGAAGAGACAAGAAGCAGGCAAAGGGTCACAATAGATATAAACCATTTGACAGAGCAAGAATAACAAAATAATAAATAAAAATTGTTTATTTCTTTAACTTAGTCTAATTATTTTAATCTACAAGCATTATTCTGTGGTCAGTCGCCCAGGAAGCGTGTAGTAATGCTTGTGTTGGGTGACTCAGCTCTTCCATTGGACCGAGAATACTATATTTAATTTTGGTGCTTTTGATAGCTATACTATAAATTTTTGAAATTTTACTACAATATTTCAAGGGCTAGAATAATATCATTTATTATTTACGCGAACACTACATATTGAATAAAACCCTATTTACGGATTTTATCGCGTTAATTTATCTTTTTAACTTATTTTTAATTCCCGACGTTTCGGGACATTTACAGCACCCACGGTCTTAAGGGGTTGGGGACAAGATGTTTGACGTCCCAAGGTAACCAGCCACCTTGTGACGTCAAGTAGTAGTTAATTAAACGCGATAATATCCGTAAATAGAGTTTTATTCAATAAATGAATAATAGACTTCAGACATTACATCGTGCCAAAACTGCGATTCCCCATTAATCTTAATCATCTAGCCCTACGATAAAAAAAACCTGATCATCTCAAAATAGGTACAGATTAGAGGTACATAAGAGGTTGTAAGATATAAAATATAAAAACTAGATAAATCTATATTATAATTGATAGAATCAGGCGTTACTTTGTGGAAATTCATTATAATAAAGGTATTAATAGTTAATTCGCAACCATCCGCTTAATTAAATACAATGATGCGTCCTACCTAGATTGAAGAGCACCTCCCGTCCTCCCTCAATTGCGTACACTAATCCCGTCACCCCCGGCACCACTACTCCCAACACCACTATTCCAGGAATTATTATATTCTTAGCGGTCAGCCGCCGTACAGTCTACATCACCTGAGGATGCCTCGTGTAGAGGCGGAACACGTGTCGTATTGTCGTCGATGGTGTGTCCTTATTCTATAAAAAAGTGCACGAGAGTTTTTAGATGATTATTCGAAGGTTATATTGACATGAACGTCACACGTACGTCATACATACATTAACTTGAATTGAAACTAACTTAATTAACTAAATTAATATTCCATAGATTCTTTTCACTTAGGTACTTAACCATCAACTAGCTCTTTATTGCACATAATGAGCTATTATACATTTTTACAGCGCGCTAGAAACGTATATTTCGCGCCTTAATTACCGCGAAACTGGCTTTTTAATACTGGCACATAATTTTACGAAAAAAAAGCTATGATCGCGAAATATAAATAATTTTGAATTTTTCATTTAAGCTGTTACGTACAAACTGCAGCTCTAAGGGATGCGAGTTCGAATCCCGCACGGAACAAGTATTTTGGTCTTCTTGTTTATGTATATAAACTTATGGCCAGGCAATGAGGCCAGGATTCGGAAGAAAATCTAGGTAACGTTTCTAGGAAATGTAGGTAACGTTTAAAAAAATGGATAAAAAGAGACAAAAAAGCGTTATGCTGGTATTATATGCGAGCATAATCTGGCACTGTTCGTACTGTAACCATTTTACCCAGTCCACCTGATGGTAAGTGAATGTTGTGGCTCTTAGATACATCTACAATTGATTAAAAATCAAAACGCAAATGCACTGTTACCCCTGAGTACTACAACGGAATTCTTCGTTTCCAGTAAAAACGATTTCCGGTTCTCTACACTCACCGTACAAAATACAGCAGCATTAAGCTGATATTTTACGCTAATATTCTGTGAGAACGTGGTCAAGTCGACCCATTCTTGATGCAATCATAATATAGCTGCATCATGGCTCTTCTACATACGAAGGTAGACAGAATTTAACAATGGGTGCGTTTGACAGAAAAAAGCGCTAGCAAGCGCTTATAAGCGCTAAAATAGTTTTCGGCCAGGACACGATTCCTACTTCAGTAGCGCTGACAGAATCCGCCATTTTGCTTATTTAATTTGTTTGTTTTGAAGTAGAGTTTATAAGTTGTTTTGTGCAATATTAGTTTTAAGTAATATAATGACATGAATAAACATATACATGTTATTAAAAATTCATGATTGGTAAGTTTTTAATATGAATACTTTACAAACATATATTTAAATTAGATTATGTTCCCCCGTTAAAACTAACATGGTGTCCTGGAGGAAAATAGCTACTTATGATTTGACAGCGCTTACCGCTTACGATCGCCATTTTGCTTACAAGCGCTTGCTAGCGCTTTTTTCTGCCAAACGCACCCAATGTTTTAGGTACATCTCCTTAGTGTCAAAATTAAGCGTTTCCCCGCAGATTGCTTCAGGCCCGTTATAAACTCGCATGACATATCTATCCTAAGCTACCGATGGTTTTAATATTTGACTTATTTTAAACCTGTTTCAATTAAAAAACTCGACGAATACATGTTAACAAAAAAGAACAACATAATCCTCCCTCAGCAGCTGTTGAGTTTCGTATCACGCAAATTTCAATCTACACAAAAAAATAAAGTGTCGGTTTGTAATGTCAAATTATCACTTTTTTACGGATTCAATGCATGAAGGTATTCGGTGACGTTGTAACGAATACACTTTTTTTAATTTTTATGTCACCTGTTTGGCTCCCGTCTGCGTGGTTTGCTTTTACCCGCTAATCTCCGAAATGGTTGGACCGATTTTGACAGGACCTTCAGTGGCAGTTCTAAAAAAATAATTAGGGTTCCGCGCAAAAAAATTCAAGCCCATGAAATGCAATCGTAATAAATTCCACGCGGGCGAAGTCGTGGTAGACAGCTCATTGAGAAATAAAAAAGGTGAGAGTCACGGCTCTCTTTTGCAAGAATTATAAGACTATAATTCAAACAATTAACAACAAGGGTCAAGGCTATGGGATATATTTTAATACTACTCATAAAATATAACTAAAATTTATAGAGTCTAAATATTGCATTTTATTAAGTTGTATTAAAATTAATTTAATTATGACGTCTTTGGACGCACAAATAACTTTATAGTCAGAGATTTGGACGTCAACCTTAAAAGTCCAAAAACCCCGGGTTCACAGATTAACCACGAGCGATCGTCAATTTAAAATCATAAATATTTTTAGAATACATATATGAATTAAATATTTATACGTTCCATTTTTGCGCAGTAGTGTCACGCTGCAATAAATCATATCTGTCTATTTATAATACTTGATTGTGTGGACTGGTCTGCTCGAGTTCGCAACACATTTGTTTTGCATTTTTTATTATGTTTTGTTGTAAAATTTTACTATAGACCATGCTTTGAATGGTGTTCATGAAATGCTTCTTTTAATTTTGATTAAAAATACATATTATTGTCTTTAAAAATTTTACAAATAATAGTATTAATATTTAAGTAAACTGAAAAAATAAAGACTATGTGCTATGATGATTCAAGAGAGAATTATCCTGATGATTCTGATCAGTGTACTAGGATAAATTTATTAAATTATTGTTTTGTCATAGGTTCTTGATATAAATGCAAACATTCATCGGTCGTATACAAGTTAGTAAAAATTACATTAAAAGATTTCGTTTCATAGATGGACACGAAGCTAATAAAAGTGTGTGTTAAAAATGACAGGTCCGAAGGAAAAACGACGAAGGAACCTGATTTGAAACGTTGGTAGATTAAAAAATATATTGATATTATAGATACTAAATTTTAACTTTTTACGTCGGAAAATAGAATTTTAATTCATTTAATTTCATATCTCTTCCAAATTCTAAAACAAAACTTCATCTAGTTTTTCAACTTATCTGGATTATATTTAGACCTGCATATAACACTTCACTTACATTCATCACTTTAATATTTTTATTCTAGATAACTTAAAGAGGTACAATTTTTAATTAAATTTTTATTTCTTAAACTTAACTTTACATTTAGATAAATATGTATAGACTAAAGATGTAAAATCATAAATTTTCTTAACTTTTATTAACTGTTAATTTGTATATATGTATAAATATCACCATCATTTTCACCTTATTATTTTTATTAATTTGTTTGTTTGTTTGGTGATCCAGTGTTCTTCAACACATCTTGCTTTAGGACCTCGAATTTTCGTTGGTTAATCTTCCCTTTTTATTTTTATTTCAGACACATCTCGTTAGTGATGTTGCTGATCTCTGGCTTTGAGCCATCTGGCTCTGGCCGTTCTTAATCTTTACTTAAGTCATAGCGACTAAAGCTTGCTTAAGATTGATTTCTTTATCTTTATCTTCACTTGGGAGCGGCTGACTACTCCCTTAATAAATTTTTTTTACACGCAGGAGCGGATGACAACTCCTTAAATAAGCCTGAATGTCCTTCCGAAAACACACTTTAGAGTGGTAGTCATTGAATGTGAACTCCACCCTTACCTTAGAGTGGTAGTCATTGAATGTGAACTCCACCCTTACCTGAATGTAGATGATGAATGTAAGAGATAGTATATCTGATTTTGCCTGGTGATGTCTGTTACTGCAAAGCTGTGTTTTTACGGTTTATTTTAGAACGTACATGTCAAAATTTTTACTGAGTCAAAAATTTTCCGGGGTCGGGGGGAAAATGTAGTGTTATGCAAAAAAAAATTCATATCTGCAGAACAAAAGGGTTAACTCACCCAAGGAAAGGCTACACTCGCGTCGAATACCAGCAACGTGAAATAGTACCTGATGCTGCTGTGTTTCACATGATGAGTGACGACAACCGGAGACACTTTTAACTGGAAATAAGAAATTCATTGACCGCTATGTGACGCAGTGAACCGCCCTGAGGGTCGCGGCTTCGAATCCCGCACGGAACAACTGTGTTTGTATAAAATTTAAATTTAAAGTTCCAGCCTATATACGTCCCACTGCTGGGCACAAGCCTACTCTCATTCTGAGAAGGTTTTAGGGCAAGGAAGTGTCCGCCGCGCTGCCCCAATGCGTGTTGGCGAACTTGACATGTCTTCGTAGCGTAAAATAGTAGCTTAATGCTGCTGTGTTTCGTAAGGTGAGTGTAGAGAATTGGAGACCCTTTTTACTGGAAATGAGGTATTCCAACTTAGTCTTAACGGGTGATAAAGCATCTGAATTTTGATTCGTAATCGAGGATAGATGTAGATATCTATGGGCCACAGCAACCACTTATCATCAGGTGGACCGTGTGCTCGTTTGTCACCCTCATCCAAAAAAATATTTATATTAGATTGGAAATTAATAAACCCAACTACAGATATTCTAAAAGAGAAAATCACTGAGGCATTGCTTTGTGTATTAATTTAGTACTTTAGTAACCGATAAGCTTTTATTTAAAACTAACTTCTTAATTAAATGACATTGTTTAACAAATGACTTCATTTCAGTATCAAATAGCGACATCTAGTGTGCGGGAAAATATTAGCCTACATTGTTGTAATAGCTTCTAGAACGACAGTAACCTCTTGAAATTTCTTATCAGGAATTTATAATGAATAGTGTGATTGAAGACCAACGAATCGCTTAACTCCATATTACAATGCGAAACGCGAATGAAACGGAATTAATTATGATGTCGTTGCTCAAAAAACCAACATTCAATCACGCTTTCGATCGTTTTACACTTTAATGTTTACAAGGACGTTATATTTCATTTAAACTCAAATATGAGTGAGACATACGGAGACGTGCAATGGCGTGTTTCCCTTTGTCATGCCATAATGATACATATACCCCTAAACCTTCTAGAAGAACTCTCCTACCTTACAATAAAAACCACATCAAATCCATCTAGTAGTTCTCAAGTTCAAGACTGTACAGATAGACATAATACGTGGTAGAGTCATGCTGCAGTTATATTAGTAGTATAGTTGTAGCACGAATGGGTCGGCTCGACCGTGGAAGAATCACGCTCTAACAGAATACCAGAGTAAAAATGCTGCTGTGTTTCGTGTGGTGAGTGTAGAGAACTGGAGACCCTTTTTACTGGAAACGAGGTTCATTCCATTTTAGTCCTCACGGGTGACAACGCATCTGCATTTTGACTCGTAATCGAAGATATTATGTGTAGATATGTCTATGGACCGCCGAAACCACTTACCATCAGGTGGACTGTGTGCTCGTTTGTCACACTATCCTATAAAAAAAGACTGACAGACAGATAGACTTTTATTTTATACGTAGTATATAGAGAAGATGCACGTCTTAATCTTATGTTCTACTGTTCGTCTAAAGATCTAAACTATATCCTGTAAACAATTGAAAAATACCTTGGCATGGTGATGAAGCCGCGGAATGTAGCTCAGGCTGATTTAACACGTGGTGGGCGTTAAGGGAAAACTTGGCGAAGAGAGCTGCATATTATCTAAGAAATGAAATAAAATTAAGAAAACATATGAAGTCATAGCATGGGTGGTGGCGGCGTAAGAACATCCACAGCACTTCTTGAGAGGCGACAGAAAGATACTGATACAGGAGGTGAGCAACAGTAACTTCCCTATAATAATAAAAATCGATGGAAATAAAAAAACTGTGTTTGGCAACCCGCCTGCCTATTTACTAGGTGCTCTTCTTCTGCCTGGAGGTCCGCCTGGAGTAGTAACATCTGTTAACCTATTTCCGTCATTAAAAAACTGTGCGAACACTGCTGCAGTACCATCTGAAGAAGGCATCCCAACTTAGTGTTCAAAGGTTGTCTTGAAGAAATCGATTTTAAATATAATCTTGTCCATTATACAATATTTCGTTTCAGGTACCCTCGACTTATTTCTCCATTAAGCGCTCGCTGAAATTTTACAAAGTCGGGTTCGATAACCGCCGGTACTAATAAAATTGTTAATTGCAATTTTAAGTATTGATTAAAGTGCTCGGAGGTGAAAGAAAACATCACGACGAAACCTGCATGTCTGAGAAATTTAAAAAATACTTCAAATTCATGTAAAGATCGTCAAAACGCTTTGGGGCAGCGCGATGTACATCTCCTTGCACAAAAATTCTCATATTAATTAGAGGAGGCCTGTATCCAGCAGTAACTGACTTGACTTTAATTTTTAAATTATTATCTATGCAAACTAAAACAAATAGCATAATAATTATTTATATATAACCTTACCTAGATCTAGTGGAATCGCGTTTGTTGATTTTTCCCCGTATCGTTGTTTAGCTTAGGGCAAAAAGTAACATCGTGTCACTGACATCTACGTCTATCTTCAGTCACAAATATAGGTCCACGAAACAGCAAGTAAACGAACAAAGCGTTTCAGATTCGTGACATTCAAAATTATAATCAACATTGTCAATTACAATCGAGATAACTATATTCGTGTTGCGACTTAAATTATTCGACTTTTTTAGTACACGAAGAAACACGAGATTCATCGAAAATAAATTTTCTAAGTTTGAAATAATATTTTTGTCTGCAAACATCGATTTCAACTGAAACGATAAATTTTTTTAGCGAATTTTTAAAGATAATTAGACAAGTAAATTAATAAAAACAACTCGACTGAAGAAATTCCACCCTCGCACTGAATACCACCGTAAAATAGTACTTTACGAAGGGATGATAACGCATATCGTCCCGTGAGTGTCGTAGGAGACGACAGAGCAAAAGTGAAACAGGAGATGGGCAGCAGCATCTTCCGTTATAACAGCTCGAAATAATAGAAACTGCGGCTGACAACCCGCTCGCCAGGTATGTCAACTATGGCAAATATCTCCCATAATGACAATCCCCTCCCTATGAGACAATCTAAGGAGGAAGAGACCTACCTTCAGCAGTGGACTTTTATAGGCTGTTATGGATTGGATGTACAGAAGATAATCTACCAGGAGCACATGCCCTACTGAGAGGTGAAATTATTAAATCAACATTAACATTACAACTATGGCGAAATCCACCCCTATGAGGTAATATAAGGGGGAGACCTATGTTCAGCAGTGGACTTTTATAGGCTGTTATGGATTGAATGTATAGAAGATAATCTACCAGGAGCACATGATCCCTACTGAGAGGTGAAATTATTAAATCAACAGTAACATTAGAACTATGGCGAAATCCACCCCTATGAGGTAATTAATATAAGGGGGAGACCTATGTTCAGCAGTGGACTTTTATAGGCTGTTATGGATTGAATGTACAGAAGATAATCTACCAGGAGCACATGCCCCACTGAGAGGTGAAATTATTAAATCAACAGTAACATTACAACTATGGCAAAATCCCCCTTATGAGGCAATGTATGGGGGAGGCCTTTGTTCAGCAGTGGACTTTTAAAGACTGTAATGGATGAATGGAATGGAACTCGACTGAGGAAAGTCCACCCTCACACTGAATACCTTTGTAAAATAATAGTTTAATACTAACGGGTGAAAACGCATAATTCATTTTGATTTTTAACTGAGGGCAAAACTTAACTTTAGGTGCTGTGTGCTTTTCACTTCATCATTAGTCGTTTATACGTGGTAGAGCCACGCTGCGGCTGTTATGGTTGTGGCATGAATGAGTCGGCTCGACCGCGGAAGGAACACACTCTCACAGAATAGTAGCGTAAAATAGCTTAATGCTCCTGTGTTTCGTATGGAGAGTGTAGAGAAACGGAGACCCGTTTTACTGGAATCGAGGCAATCCATCTTAGTCCTCAAGGGTGACAACGCATCTGCATTTTGATTCGTAATTGTGGATTAATGTAGATGTCTATGGGCCACTGCAACCACTTACCATCAGGTGGACTGTGTGCTCGTTTGTCACCATATCCTATAAAAAAATCATTATCATCATTACAGCCCAACACTAGTCCACTGCTTGACATATGCATGCCACAAGAAATCCACAGAGTACGATCCTAGGCCACCTGCATCTGATAACATTCTCTACATCTAACACTCTCTGCATCTAGTGGCGAGCGTTCAAAGGGTGCCACACGAGAACCTTTCGTATTTATCGGTTGTTGGTACTCGATTCTTCGAGCTATATGGTCACTCGATTGTTCTTCAGCTTACTAATCCGTTGGGCTATGTCGCTTACTCTGGTTCCACTGCGGATATCCTCATTTCGAATTCTACTGCCCAGAGAAAATTCGACCATAACCCTTTCCATAACTTGACGAGCGACCTTGAGCTTCCTTGACCACTCTCAGATTCATATGTCAGTTGTTTCCAGTTTTGAGGTATACATATATCACACCTTACATCTATAAAAAAAATCGAAACGAATACACATTTTTCGTTCGTTCACTCTATAATTATAATAATAATAATTTATTCAATTATTAATTTATAGACTACGAAACTCAGTTAAAACGGTTTCTTAATATTCACCGTATTTTTACGCAAAAACTTTTATTTGGTAATCAATATTTTTTTTATTTGGTTCACAAATGGAATGTAACGTTTACATGGTTCAGGTAACTTGAAAAAAGTAAACAAACGTTCATTAATACATAGTGAACACGGCATGCAACAAGTGGACGAGATAACAAATACAAATAAAGAAAGGAAAAAACTCTAAAATAATAAATATTAATTAATTAATGGCTAATCTAATGTTAGCCCTTTCTGAGGCTTATGGAACCATGAAAGATGTCGAACAAATCACGAATATTATTATAACTATTAGTCATTCTGTACAATGGCGAGTGATGACCTGCCACTGTTTTACAGTGTGGCGTGACAAAAATCTTTTTGCGGCCTAGGCGACTGCCAGTTCTAGGGACCGACACATCTAAATGATTTAATATGTTCGGACAGTTGATGAGACCATGGATAATTTTATAGAGGAACATGACATCAGATGATTACCGCCGCTTGGATAGTGGTTCTAATTTGTAATGCGCCAATCTACTCTCGTATGAAATGAGTGTCCTGCATTTCTTATTTTCATACGATAACTGGTACATAAACCTTTTCTGAATCTTTTCCAGTCGGTTTGAGTGGCACTTGTACCCCAGATTCCAGACTGGGCTAGCGTATTCAACAATAGTTCTCACCAAACAGTTATAGACTGGAATGATTAAACCAGGGTCTTTAAAAGATTTTATTAGCCTGGATATAAACCCGGATAATTTAGAAGCTTTTTTTGTTATTGTGTCAATGTGACTTCTAAAGCTGAGCGTGCTGTCAATTAAAATGCCTAAGTCTAGGATTTCCGTGACCTCAACCAATGGCTCATCGTTTAACTTGTATGTTGCCTCGGTTTTATTTTTCTTTCTAGTTAACTTTAGATGAGAACATTTTCCAGTGTTGAGGAGCATATGGTTTTGACAACACCAGTCGTATAATCTATCCAACTCGAACTATAGAGCGGTCACATCTAGTTTGGAGTCAATGATTTTGTACAGTTTAAGGTCGTCTGCGTACATTTTAAAATTACATTCGATTATATTGGCTAGATCGTTTATGAAAATAAGAAAGAACAATGGACCGATATGAGAGCCCTGCGGAACGCCTGAAGGAATCTCTCTAGCTGAGGATGAATAACCACGCAACGAGACCAACTGTGACCAATTTCTGAGATAGGAATCGCACCAGCGCAGCAGTGAACAATGGACCCCCATTAGCATGATCTTCTTTATAAGCAGGTCGTGGTTGATGAGATCGAAAGCCTTGCTAAAATCGGTGTAAATGCTGTGTACCTCTTTATTGCTATCCAGTGAACATGCAATATCATTAACAAAACCGACTAAGTTAGATGTTGTTGTGTGTGTGTTGTTGTGTAGACTTTTTAGGCTGAAAACCATGTTGGTTTGGATGCAGGTGCTCTTTGACGTGCCAATATATCGTTTTATGAACAAATGACTCTAGAACCTTACCGGGTGCTGGAAGTGTGGAAACAGGCCTGTAATTGGACACATCGGCGAGATCTACTTTTTTATGGATGGGGATGATGCGCGCCTTTTTCTATACGCGGGGGAAAATGCCGTTTCGGATAGAGTGATTAAATATATAGGTAAGAGGTTTTGACATACTTTTAGCACACTTCTTTAGAATAATCGGAGGCAAGCCATCCAATCCTGAAGCCTTGCTTCCATCCAACCCCATCAATGCTCTTTCTACCTCGTATTCGCAGACAGTAAGTGAGCTGATGGTCAGACAGTTCTCGCAACTATGGAGAGCTGTATTATTGACATTGGATGACTTGTTTGTCAAATTGGTGACGATGTCATCGTATATTGACTGAAAGTGCTCTGAGAATAGGTCACAAATCTCTTGGCCACCTCAGACAGTCTTGGTACCTCGAATTATGTGAGAAGGGAGGGATTTTGTGTTTCTTTTGAGACCATTGACATAAGACCAGATGAACTTAGGGTTGGAGCGTAAATGAGAAGCTGCGTTTTTTTAAAGCTAGAAAAACAACTTTTGATCATTGTATTGCAACGGTCTCTTAGAAGTTCATATGTTAATCTGTCAAGGGGATTACCATACTGCTTGTATTTTTCGTGATACTTCGCTTTTTCTTTTAGGCATTTTATTAAGGCTGTACTGAACCACACCGGATATTTTTCTAAATGTGATATTTGATATGGCGTGTGCTTCTTAATTATGGGCAAAACTATGTCTTAGAACTTATCAACTATGGAATCTAGTCATAAAGCTCAGACCACACTTCGGACCACACTATATGCGTGAGTACTTCGTTGATAGCGTCAAAGTCGCACTTGGAATAGTTTGGTGATGCTACACGTTTGGACCTGCATGGTTTTATATTCCCCAGGCTGTGAATTAGTATTTCGAGGGCAGGATGATGAGAATCCAATCCAACCAAGGGCAGCGAAGCTTCGACCACCTTCACGTTATAAGTATTATCCACAAGCACCAAGTTCAAAATACGACAATTATCGTTTAAGATACAATTACATTGTTTAAGATTATTGAACGTAATTTCGTCTATGAACATGTTTTCGATAGTCCCGTTATTTGGCTTTGGGGTGTATACATTTGGATCGCCTATAGTCTCCCAGACTATATTAGGAAGATTGAAATCACCTACCAACAGGGTAAATGAGCCGTTTAATATTTTATTGCCGACGACATCCGTGAGATTATTGTGAAAAGTTTGTAAGTAATCTTTTGAAATTGGTGGGGGAATATACGCAGCGCAAATATTTATTCTAGCTTTGTTGTTAAGTCCTAAGTCTATAGAGAGCCATAATTCCTCGCACGCCGACTCCCATCTCTTCATTCTCGAGGCCCTTTATTTTTTTCAGTACAGCTAAACAAATACCACCACCTTCTTTTTTCGCTTGGGAAGACAAAGTGGAACTTCGATCGCGCTTAAAAATATCGTATCTAGCATACAAGAGTTCGTTGTCAAAAACGGTGTCATTGAGCCATGACTCCGTCATAACAATTAGGTCGTAAGATTTTTGTAATGCATTAATATATAAATTCTCACTATATATCCATATGTTAATAGAAAAACTGGTTGTTTGTTTGTTTCCCAACCGGACCGCCATTATATAGTGGTAACTCCAAGCCACTATATAACATCCTACAGAAGGAAGTCTACTTTACATTTAACAAGTAATATCAAACTTGCCGACCAGTTTTTATTTCCTTGTTTGAGTAAAATAATCGAACGGGAAGTGAAACGTGTATTTTCCAATACATCAATTAATAACATTTTCATTGATTTAATAGCAAACGAGAATATGATGAAATATTAAAATTTGTGTCAATGATTAAGCACTTTAGGGCAAAGTCACACTATCATATTTTTTATTTGTCATAAAAGTAAGTATAACAAAACAAGCACACGGTTCACCTGATCCCTTTGCATTTTCTTTCGCACCTACCACGGGGAGTGCTCTGAGGAATTGCTTGGATTAATCCCAGCCGCCAAATTTCATGAACACACATCGCGGCAAAACTCCTGATACCATCCACACCATCTGATGTTGGCGGTCCACCACTGTACGTTTCAATAGAAGTTTTCTTCCGCGTACGACCTCTCTGTGGAATAGTTTATCACCGGCGATTTTTCCGGACCGATACTACTTAGGAGCCTTCAAGAAAAAAGCTCACTCCTTTTTAAAAGGCAGGCAACGCACCTACAATTCCCCTGGTGTTGCAGTTGTTCATGGGCGGCGGTAGTCACTTAACATCAGGTGAGTCGTGTGCTCGTTTGCGCCCTCTACTATAAAAAAAACCTGATAACCTTCACCTACATCTATAGTAACCGAATAGTGACGGTGTAAGAATATACACTGCCCCATATCATCCCTTGGGTGACGTAAGAGGTAACTGAGGATAACAAATCAGATAGGCAGCAGCGTCTTCCTAATGTGGTGGTAAAAATTAAAAAAAATACATGTGAAATATTCTCACGCGGTAGAAGTGAAACCCTCGGAAAAATAAACTTCGAGAGAATGAGATGAATGCACAGTGTCGGTAGTAAGATAATTGTAGGATTTAACATAACATTACATAAACACTCACACCTGTCACCCAGAGGGGTAGGCAGAGACTACGGACTTCCATTTGGGACGATCCTGACATACCTCTTTCGCCTCCTTTACATACATATATCTACGCATACATGCTCGTCGGTTAAGGGTATTTCTAATGTGGTCCATTTTCAAAATATCGCCAATTTGGTCGATAAACTTTCTTCTAGGGCGTCCCATTCCGACTCTATCGTTCACATCTGCCATATAAATTTGCTTTGTCACTCTTTCCTCATTTACTCTTTCTACATGGGGGTTGAGTCGCTCGCGTCCGTAGGCTTCGACCACCTAACCCTAGGCCCACCCTACACGTGTCCACCGGGTGGTGCTAAACGGGCGACAAAGCCGAAAAAAGAGACTTGGCTCCTAGCCGTATGGTAGCGGCGTAAAATCTACCACCACCCCTAGTTCGCACCATGAGTCATGAAATTGTAGGATTTATGTAATTAAAATATAAATAAATTTATAAAACACACTGTATAGTCTATCTATCTCATTCTCTCTCAGGCTCAATCGTATAAGTGTAGGTATATGTTTGTCTATTTTTAATGTCACTTTTTTATTTTATTTTTTTAAGTTTCAAATCACAACGATTCTAAAGAAGTTTTCACTTCAGAAACTGCGGTAGATGACCCGCTTGCCAAGCGTGGCAACTATGGCAAATATGGCAAATATCTGTATCTGAGGCAATTTATGGGGGAGACCTATATTCAACAGTAGACTATAATAAGTTGTAACGGTAACAGTAACATCTGAAGATCATAAAGATTCAAAATACGGATGCATGGTCACACATTTGAATACCAGCGTAAAATATAAATAAATAATAATATAATACGACATCTTTTACATTTTTTTCTATTACAGAGGAAAACTGAACAGGAAATGAACAGCATCTTCTGATAACCAGCGTGCCAAACATGGAGCTAGGAATTATTGGTACGTTTTAGAGCCACGCTGCAGTTATATTATGGTTGTAGCATGAATGGATCGACTCGACCGAGGAAGGAGCACAAAGTAATGTTTCGTATGGTGAATGTGTTAGCAGCATCTACTGTTGACGATAAAGTAACTATCCTTAACCACAATATTCTTAGCCTTTATGATGCTCATGCTCCTATTCACAAGGTTAGATTGAAGCGTCTCCCTGCCCCTTGGATGACAGAGGGCGTAAAGATGGCAATGGCTAGACGAAATCGTGCTTTTCTTCGTTTCAAGAGAGATCGAACTGAAGAAAATTGGATATCTTTTAAAGCAGCCAGGAATAGGTGTAATCAGATGGTACGTGCAGCGATTCGCCGATATTTCCATAACTGTATTAATAACTCTTCTCCAGTTTTAGTGTGGAAATTCCTAAAATCTTTCGGTCTTTGTAGACCAGCTACGTTGGATTGTGGTCCTTATCTGTCACTTGATGAAATCAACCAACATTTCGCATCTGTAAAAGCACTGGACCCTACAATTCGTTCCCAAATTATGGCTTCCATTGCTTCTATGCAAATTCCTAACATTCCTAACTTTAATTTTTCTCCTGTTTCTCAGGATGATGTCAAAAAGTCGATTTTAGCAATCCAGTCCAAGGCCGTGGGTTGCGACGAGATTAGCAGACATATGGTAGTATTTATACTAGAGCACCTTCTCATATAATCAATTTTTCCCTTGGTTCAGGTCAGTATCCTAATCTTTGGAAGAGGGCTTTTGTAAAGCCTCTCCCAAAAGTTCCTACTCCCATTCTTCCCAATAATTTTCGTCCAATATCCATTCTACCCTTTCTTTCCAAAATTTTAGAATCCCGTGTTTACAAGCAAATTTCTACTTGTAACCATAACATACATACATAACATTGAAACATAACCTACTGAGTATATATCAGTCTGGGTTTCGTCCTGGTCATAGTACCACTACTGCATTAATTAATGTAATTGATAATATTAAACAAGGCATGGAAGAAAAGAAAATAACAGTACTGGTACTAGTTGATTTCTCAAATGTTTTCAATACAGTTGAAATCCTGAATCATTTGTATATACTAATTATGTATGTATTTAAATATGTATACTTGTATGTATATCCGTTTATTTATATATTTGTATATATGTAAGGTTAGATCATATATGTATAGTTTATTTATTAGTAGTTTGTATATATTATGTAGTTAATTATCATTTGTATTGTGTTCTCTTACTCTATATTGCTACACCTACGTCAAATTCTCACCACTCCATGGGTTGAGTGATAGAGAATGCCTCAAGGCATTAAGTCCACCCTTTGTATTCTTTTGTTTAAGGATGCAATAAAGAATAAAATAAATAATAAATAAATGTGGCGATCCGGAGATCCTTTTTACTGGTAACGAGGCATTCTATCTTAGTCATCATGGGTGACAACGCATCTGCGTTTTGATTCTTAATGGAAGATAAATGTAGATGTCTATGGGCCACAGCATCCACTTACCATCAGGTGGACTGTGTGCTCGTTTGTCACCCCTATTCTATAAAAAATACACACGAGGAGTACTGTGAAGATGAGCAGCCCACACGACATATATTTATATTAATGACAATTACAGAAAATAAATATCCTGGCAGGGTCACCTTCCAATGATGAAAGGTGTTGATGGGGATGAAGGCATCCACGACTTTTTCTGACCCCAGGCGGCGCCACTTAAAACTGTGGTGTAGGTAATATTTGACGGAATTAGTTAAGTAAGTAATAATTAACAAATTAGTTAATTAATAAAACTTCTCCGCGATGTATTATTAATTAAATTAAGTAATTTGTTCCAAAAATGTAAAAGTTAGTGTATCTTTCTGTGTTTTTGTTACTAAACTACAGATATTCATAAAAATAGAAAAATAAATAAAAAGAGTAAAAAGATTGCAAAAAAATTAAAGAGGAACCACTGAGGCACGGTTTTTTGTATCAATATAGTATTCCATAAACTAATAAACTTTTATTTAAAACGTGGTAGATCCATGCTGCAGTTATATTAGTAGTACCTATAATTGTAACACAAATGGGTCGGCTCGACCGGAACACGCTCTCACAGAATACCATCGTGAAATAGTAGCTTAATGCTGCTGTGTTTCGTACGTAGAGAACCGGAGATCCTTTTTACTGGAACGAGGCATTCCGTCTTAGTCTTTACGGGTGATAACGGATCTGCATTTTGATTCGTAATCGAGGAAAGATGTATGTATTTGTGGGCCAGAGCAACCACTTACCATCAGGTGGAGTGTGAGCCCATTTGTTACCCTATCCTATAAAAAAACTTCACCTAGATCTCAACTGGCAACTTCTGGTGAGCGGAAGATTAGCCCTCATTGGACTCGATAGCTATAATTGATTTAATGAATTAATATAAATATGGGTGGTGTACGTGTGGGATACACTAAATTACAGTACGATGAAGTTCCTAGTACCAGCCGCTAATGAACATCTGCAACACCAGGGGAATTGCAGATGCCTTACCGGCCTTTTAGAAAGGAGTAAGCACTTTTCTTGTAGGTCGCTAGGTCGTATCGGTCCGGAAAAATCGCCGGTGGTAAACTATTCCACAGAGAGGTCGTACACGAAAGAAAACTCCTAGTGAAACGTACAGTGGTGGACCGCCACACATCCAGATGGTGTGGATGTAAAGAAAGTAAAGTTAAGTAATGTGTATAATAATCTGGGCCTTGGTAGTTGAATTTGGTTTTACCGTTTTTTGTTTTGAGGTTAAATGAGTACCATGGCTCATGTGGATGGTATCGGGAGAATTTCCGCGTAGTGCTTTCATGAAATTTGGCGGCTGGGGATTAATCCGAACAATTCCTCAGAGCACTCCCCGTGATAGATGCGAAAGAAAATGAAAAATGCAATATTATATGCTATTTTACACTGTTTTTTTTTTTTGGTGTCCCTACCCTCCCACTTCCACATTTTACAGTTACTTAATGAACACCCAAAGCTATCCACCTGTATCAAAGTTAGGTTACTACAGAGAAACCAAATAAAATTAATTCCCCCAAATACCGAGCCTTGTAGGGGCAACGGTATCTTTCACCACATATCATTCATTGACGTCGTAAACAGCTACAAAGAGAAATGAATCAGTAAACGGGAAGAACTGATCTGATAAGAATTTAACTCCTTGCTGAGCATAGCAAATATAACAAATATCCCTGTAAAGTAAAGTAAAGTAAAAAAGTGGAGCATAAGTAGAGCTAGAAAAGTAAACCAATCTTTTTTTAAAAGAATAAGGGAGACACACGATCACACAGTTTAGTAAGTGGATGCTGTGACCCATAGACATCTACATCTACAATAACGAATCAAAACACAGATGCGTGACACACTCGCCATACGAAACACAGCAGTATTAAACTCCTTTTATACGTTCTAGAGTCATGCTTCAGTTATGTTAGTAGCATAGTTGTAGCACGAATAGGTCGGCTCGACCGGGGAAGGATCACACTCTCATAGAATACCAGCGTAAAATAGTAGCTTAATGCTGCTGTTTCGTATGGTGAGTTCTCTACACTCCCGGAGACCATTTTTACTGGAAACGAGGCACTTCATCTTAGTCCTTACGGATGACAACGCATCTGCATTTTGATTTACAATCGAGGACAGATGTAGATGTCTATGGGCCGCAGCAACCACTTACCATCAGGTGGACTGTGGGCCCGTTTGTCACCTTATCCTATAAAAATAAATACGCTGGTATTCTGCGACAGCGTCATCCTACTCCAGTCGAGCCGACCTATTCTTGCTGCAACAATAATTAAGCTGCAGTATGACCCTACCATGTAAAAAATATATATACCAAGACCTACGTCCAGCGATTGACACTTTAATATGCTATAATGAATAGATAAATGATAAACGAGTAATTTGTTAACTGCCTGGTTTTATAGATAGCAATAGCATCAGAATTTAAGTATGTAGGTAATTAGGCACTCTTCATGACTGAAAACTTGACATAACAAAAACACTCACAGAATATCATTGAAAAAAGCAGCTTAATGCTCCTATGATGAGTGTAGAGGATCGGAGAACCTAATTACTGGAATTTAGGCATTAGCTTAGTCCACAAGTGTGACCCCGTATCTGCATTTTTGATTATTAATTGAAGATAGATGTAGGCTGTACCTATGGATCACAGCATGCATTTACCATCACCAGGTAGAGTATATTCGTTTGTCCCCCGATACTAAACAAAATAACTTTGATAGACCACGAATTCTCGCTAAAGAACACTGATTCATTCCAAGGATGATTCGCGAAGCTATTAAAATCAAAAAATATATCCTAATTTCAATAGAGAAGATTATGGTGATATAAAAAAAAAAAAAAAAAAAAAAAAAGAAAATTAAAAAAAAAAAAAGTTGTTTTTTTTTTTTTGGAAAAAAATTTTTAAAAAGGGGAGGGTATTCGGGGTTTAAAAGGGGATGGGTTTCTTTAATTTGCTTTTTTTCAGTGCTACCATGTGCTTGGGATCCTATAATTAATAAAATTAAATCCCAATCCAAGCATACACCTGCAAGACTTCAAGATACTATTAGTTCCTACTGTGCAAATATGACCAAAAATTAATAATTAAAATCGGAAGGTAGCCGTGGTTAACCATGACATTGGGACGTCGAACACCTCAGTCTACCCCGTGATCACAGGTGCTGCAAATTACTTAAAACATCGGGAATACAGAACAAATTAATGTACGCGATAAAATCTGTAAAAACTAGTCTTATTTCTATATAAAATAAAAAAATAAAACCGGAGGCCCTTTTTAGGGTGCCCGGAAACGAGGCATTCCATCTCAGTCCTCAGGGGTGACAACGCATCTGAATTTTGATCTTTGGGCCACAACATCCACTTACCATCATATGGACTGCGTGCAACATGTAACCTTATTCTATTTTTAAAAAAATGCTCCCGTTAGATCTTGCCTAAAAAGGATTATATTTAAACAAGTTACAAAATGAAATCGTAACATACATAAAAGGCTTCTTCACGGCTGACTTGTGAACCGCTGGTCATGTTCTGACCTTTAACACTTACAATATTGATCGCTATCAACGGATGCGTCGGTCGATTAAATATTAATTATCATTTAACAAGTTTTTTCCTAAATGTGATTTGTGTAATAAACATGAGTAAACTACGATTTTAAATTCCAGTTTTAATCTAGGACAGATCATTGATTTCTACTTTTTTGACGACTACAAAATAAAGGATGTTGTCAATTGTCGTATTTTAAACATTATATAATATAAATATATTGACCCGTGGTACTTAGCGTCCGCTGTAAATTACTCAGTAAGCCAGCAAATAGGGTTCCATCCCCGTCGATACCAAATAAATCATTAATTACAATTTTAAGTGCTGATTTACCACGTGCTCGGCGGTGAAGAAAATCATCATGAAAAACCTGAATCTTCAAGAAATAAGAAAAATATTTCGAAGATATGTGAAGTTTCCCAATACGCATTGGGATAGCGCGGCGGACACTTCCTTGCCTTAAAACCCTCTCTAAAATGAGAGGAGGCCTGTGCCCAGCAGTTAGACGCATATAGGCTGAACTTTATGAACTTTATATACCACTAGCTAATATCAGCCCGCTTCTCTGGGCATACGATAATGTACAATATCAAGAATTTTTTCTTTGATCACACTATAGTAAAATTCTTTTTTTAGTGAGCGTCTACATTGCGAAATGGGAAACAGTACACACAAAATTTCAAGTCAATCGGGTGTATAATTGTAGAGATGTCAGGCAGTCAATGGTATGTCGCTTATATATATATATATATATATATATATATATATATATATATATATATGTAACATAAGATGATAAACGAGCACACTGTCCCCAGATGGTAAGTGGTTGCTGTGGCCCATAGCCACGAATCAAAATGCAGATGCATTGTCACCCATGAGGACTAAGATGTAATGGCTCCTTTCCAGTTAAAAGGGACTCCGGTTCTCTACACTCACGCTGAAGTTGCTATTTTACGCTGGTATTCTGTGAGAGCGTTGTCTTCCCCAGTCGAGCCGACCCATTCGTGCTACAACTATACTACTAATATAACTGCAGCATGGCTCTACCACATATATACATATAGTAATGGAAAATCTGATAATTTTTTGGGTCATTTAATTTTTATTTTATTTTCTTGACATTTTTTAAATTATTTTTTAGATATTTGACATTCATATATCAACATTGACAAAATTAATTAAATTTTTGCCATGTACTTATTGTAATTTAAAAACTTGGTGCTGAAATATTTTTAAAAAATTGCATCATTGTTTTTCTTCAATAATTTAACCTCATTAAATTTCAATAAAAAAATTTGTATATTGTAAAGATATTGCACGCCAATATAATGGTAGAATGTAAGGTCTCATTAATAAATAACATTTAATAAGTACAATTTTGGTTATAACGACGACGGAGGGACCACTTTAATGTCGTCGCTATATCCGGAGGTCTCTATATCCGAAATAATAAAACATCATGTACATATTTACTTATCATTTATTTAATTGTGTTTTACACGGGTGTTTTGTGATTTTTCTTTATTTTCAGGGATTTTCATTCAAAACACTCCATAACTTTAGCGCGGTGTATCCACATCGTTGATATTGTAGAATGTGAAACTCCAAATTGTTTACACATATCAACATTGTTTTCTCTATTTTGCAGTCTCGAAATGATGTCCACTTTTTCTTTAACAGTAAATGTACGTCTAGGAGCCATATTCACAAGTTTAAGAAACAGTGTTCACTCACTGGAATTTCTATGTAACTGATTCACAAGTTTAACTTCGTAAACATGCTACGTTGTCCTACATACAAAAAAGCATTAGTTTGGCCATCTGTGAATGTAAACAAAGTATAAGAAAGCTTTAATGGTTTTATGAATGAGTCTTTGTGCCTTTGCCGACTCAATCGCAATATTCGCAAGGGATTTCTAGGAATCGGTCATAAATGGTTCCTGAAAACAAGTCGCTATACCCAAAATTGACGCTATAACCGAAGTCGCTATTACCGATGAATTTCTTACGAAAGTATGCTTTAAATTCAAGGGACGTAAGTTTGACGTCGCTATAACCAAAAAGTCGTTACAACCGAGGTTGTTATTAATAAACCTGTAACATCATTATAATATTATGTACTACATTCTGGCAACGAAAAAATTTGAATTCGAATTTGAACGGGACACCTATATTACTCTATCCTTATGTCTAGTCTACGATTCTTTCTTTATACGTAAAAGACTCTGTGAATAGTGCAATAGTTTAGTTTAGTAGTACTTTTAACTAATAAAATAATAAATATAATAAAATGTGAAACCCGTATTACAATTGCTAAAAAAGAAGTTATTTATTTGCAACCCTTAGAGTATAAACTTTTTCTCCAACTGTATTTGGGGCCACTCTTAATGTATTATTTTCTTAATAAATAAATCATTAATATCGGTTTTTTACCTTAAAAAATGGAAAAATTGTATGAATCAATTTTATGTCTAGGTATTCGAGTGAAATAACACGTCTACGATACCAGTCTCTCATCTTTCTATCTTCACTCACAAGCTCGCAGCTGATCAATTGCAAGTAGTTGCGAAAATATAGACTTACTTACCTAAGGTATTGTTCGTAAACATGCTAGGTAAATTATTAAATTATATACACTTGAATGTATATAAGATTGTTTATCTTCTATTTATTAGGATTTACAAATAAAAGAAACTTTTTGTGTCAATCGATAAAATTTTAACCGACTTCAAAAAGGAGTATGCGCTCAAATAGATTGTGTGTTTTTATATGTATGTTACGCGATATCTTCGCAGATTCTGAACTGATTTTAATAGTTCTTTTTTTTTAAATATTTTTTACCTCAAGGGTGGTTTCATTATATTCTCAAGAAAAAATTCTGCCATCAACGGTAGAAAATAAGCGAAAAAGTTTCATATTGGATTATCGTTTAAGGATTTTCTTTTTTTATTAAGTAGGTTGTAGGCTTGTAGGTATTTTAAAAGTGGTTTCGAATAAATTTGGAGAAAAAATTTATACCCTAATTAATAAATAAATAAATATACAAATGCAAATAAATAACTTCTTTTTTGGCAATTTTAAGACGGTTTTTACATTTTGTTATATTTATTATTTTATGAGTTATAAATGTCTACCTCGTCGATGATGCGATGTGTGCGATGTCTGCCTAGTTGGTAGTAGTAGTAGTGAGACTGCTGTTCATGAGGTCCTGGGTTCGAATCCCGGGACGGGCCAAAAAATCAATTATTGAGTTTTTCCGTCAAGAAATACTCAATAGCTCCCCGGAGCCAGGAATTGGCAGTGTATCACCCCCGAGCCTCGGAAAGCACGTAAAGCCGTTGGTCCTGCGCCTGATCTCTCTCCGGTCGTGTCGGTTTACCGTCCCATCGGATTATGAGAGTGAGGGAATAGAGAGTGCACCTGTGCTTGCGCATACACTTGGGCACTATAATCCTGTCCTGCGCCGATAGCTAGCCTCCGTTGAGGCAGGCCGCCGTGGCCGGAATTCGGTCTGGGGGAAATTATTATTATTATTAGTTATAAATACTACCAAACTAAACTATTACACTATTCACAGAGTCTTTTACGTATAAAAAAGAATTGTAAACATAAGTAAAGATTAATAGGTGTCCCGTTAATACTACATTTATATACGTAGTAGGAGCCATGCTACAGCTATATTTGTAGTATAGTTGTAGCACGAATGGCAAAGGTACGTACGTAGACTGTACCTTCATTTCTTTTGGCTTACTAGTCAAATGTTTACGAGTAGGTGGTAGAGTCACGCTGCAGGTATATTATGGTTTTAGCACGAACGAGTCGGCTCGACCGGGGAAGAAACACGCTCTCACAGAATACCAGCGTAAAATAGCAACTTAAACGTGAGTGTAGAGAATCGGATACCCTTCTAACTGGAAAGGAGGTATTACATCTTAGTCCTCATGGGTGACAATGCATCTGCATTTTGATTAGTAATCGAGGATAGATGTAGAAGGCTATGAGTCGCAGTAACCACTTGCCAACTGGTTGACTTTGTGCTCATTTATCACCCTTATTAGAAAAATACAATCTGCGCGAAGTGCAGTTAAATAATTAAGGAAATAATTTTGCCTTAAATGTTTGTATTTTAAATATAAAAAAGTATTAACTTTCTTTTGTTCGTAAAACTTGTTTTTGTTCCAAATACCATTAAAATAGGCAAATTATAAACACTTCTATTGTTTTAGAATGATGTGTTCTCCTATAATTGGTAGTACATAGTTATTTATAGATGTAAAGCATGTGTTAGAAGTAATTTAATATGTACAACTGTTGGAGATCCATATAAATAAATAAATAAATAAATAAATGCCGAATCTACGTGAAAAGGAGATTTTTGTGAACACATCTCATACAAAATAGTTATTTTCTATAGAAAAATTCATTTCAGTACTACAGTTTCAGTCACTTTTATTCTGTAACACAACACTATTTCAAACATTAGTTATTTGAACCCTGTCTCATGCCAGGATCATACAGTCAAGTTAGTAAATAAACCGGGATTAGGATTAAGATTTTCTCCCGTATCTTGGAGGCAGTACATTAATTGGAGTACGTATACATAAAATACACAAGGACAAACATCCAGACCTGGAAAAATTATTTGTAGGTCATAAAAATACTTTTTCCGAGCGGGATTCGAACTCGATGCCCTTAAAGCCGCAACTCTAAGCTAAGTCATAGCGCCACGGAGCCGTCGAACGTTTCATCAAACGATTACAAAACGGTGGCGCATCACCTGAGCGATAGCATCGCAACTTTCTACATATTACACTAATTTACCGGATTTTATCGCGTTTAATTTTACTTTTCTTTATTTACATTAATATGGTGTTGGGGGGGGGGGGCAAATGGAATTAGTATTATTAGATAACTATTAAAAACTGCGGTTGCCAACCTGCTCGCCAAGCGTGGCAACTATGGCAAATATCCCCCCATGAGAAACGGCCCCTAGTCCCCGGCGGCCCCGCTATTCCTGGCTACGGTGGCGACCATGGCAACGGCGGGGCAGGGGGTGCTAAGAATCTCCGGTAGAGGTTCGGTTGCCACCTACGACGACTCGACCTGGCAACGTATAACGCACGCACCCTGAGGACTGACGAGAAGATACTGGAGCTGGAAGAAGAGGTAGACAAGTTGCGCTGCATATTATTGGATTATCTGAGGTCCGAAGAGAGGGGGAGGACACGGTAATCCTCGAGTCCGGCAACTTGTTCTATCACCGGGAGGGCAACCATCTGTCCCAAGGAGGTGTCGGATTTATCGTCCACAAGTCTCTCGTCAACAACGTTGTAAAGATTGGGAGTGTGTCGACGAGGGTCGCGTACCTGATACTCAGAATCACCAAACGGTATTCGCTGAAGGTCATACAGGTCTACGCACCAACCTCGGCACATCCCGATGAGGAGGTGGAGGAAATGTATGAGGATATTTCTAGAGCCATGCATTCCTCACTTCAACGCAAAACTAGGCACAAGAGAAGGCGGTGAGCTGAAGTTAGGGAAATTTGGAGTAGGGCAACGGAACCGTAGGGGCCAGCAGCTGGCTGACTTTATGGAGAAAGAGGGACTTTTTATGATGAACTCTTTCTGCCAGAAGCGGCCCCACAGGAAGTGGACCTGGTCGAGCCCCGATGGTTCGACAAAAAATGAGATTGACTTCATTATGACGACCAGACGCCAACTGTTCAGTGATGTCTCAGTGATCGCAAGGGTGAAAACCGGCAGCGATCACCGAATGGTTAGAGGCACACTGAACCTAAACGTTAAGTTGGAGAGGTCTCGTCTAATGAAGTCAACGCTCCGTCCCCCTCGTGCTCTAATCCAGAATCCCGAAACTTTTCAGCTCGAGTTACGTAACCGCTTTCAGTGCCTAGAAGATTGCAATGCAGTGGACTATATGAATGACAAGCTCGTGGAAACTGTCCATGCGGTCGGAGCTAAGTTTTGCAAGACCCGCCGCAGAAGAACACAAAAACTCTCCGATCACACTCTTAATCTCATGGCTGTTAGACGGGAGATGAGGCTGCAATCGTCAACAGATTTGACAGCATACAGGCACTGAACAGACAGATCTCCAAAGGCATACGGCGAGACTTACGCAACTTTAATACTGCTCGTATTAAAGAAGCGATCGAGCGGAACCAGGGCTCCAAAGTCTTTGCCAGAGATCTGTCTGCTAGAAAGAGCCAACTATCAAAGCTGAAGACTGAGTGTGGCAGCATCGTTTCCGGGACATTTTGAGTGAGATTGAAAGGTTCTATGGGCAGCTGTACACATCATCGTTGGAGCCACACGCAAGTGTGAGTAACGATCCAAGAGCAAATCTTACCCGACGCTATTCCGATGATATCCCGGACGTCAGTCTGAGCGAGATTAGAATGGTTCTCCAGCACCTTAAAAACGGCAGGGCCCCACGCGAGGATGGAATTACAGCGGAGCTTCTGAAAGCGGGTGGAACACCGATACTTGAAATCCTTCAGAAGCTCTTCAATTCCGTCCTCCATGGTGGCACTACTCCGGAGGCGTGGCGCAGAAGTGCGGTGGTCTTGTTCTTTAAGAAAGGCGACAACGCTCTCTTGAAGAACTACAGACCGATTTCCCTTCTGAGCCGCGTCTACGTGCTGTTTTCGAGAGTCATTACGAATCGTCTCGCACGCAGACTCGACGACTTCCAGCCTCCCGAACAAGCCGGTTTCCGAAAAGGCTTCAGTACCATAGACCACATACATACCCTGCGGCAGATTGTACAGAAGACCGAAGAGTAAAATCTGCCACTTTGCCTGGCGTATGTGGACTATGAGAAAGCCTTTGATTCCGTCGAAATTTGGGCGGTGCTACAGTCCCTTCAGCGGTGCCAAGTTGACTGTCGGTATATCGAAGTGCTGAAATGTTTGTACAGTAGGGCTACGATGGCTATCCGAGTACAGAACCAGAGTTCGAAACCTATCCAACTGCAGAGAGGTGTAAGACAGGGTAACGTTATATCCCCGAAACTCTTCACCGCTGCGTTGGAAGACGTTCTCAAGCTACTGGACTGGAAAGGATACGGTATTAACAACAATGGTGAGTACATCACTCACCTTCGATTTGCCGACGATATAGTCCTTATGGCAGAATCGCCGGAGAACCTTAGCACTATGCTCAATGACCTCAATGGTGTCTCCCAACGGATAGGTCTTAAGATGAACATGGACAAATCAAAGATCATGTTCAATGTCCATGTCACACCTATGCCGGTAGTTGTTGGGAGCACTATGCTCGAAGTTGTTGACGAGTACGTTTACCTGGGACAAATAGTCCGACTAGGTAAGTCCAACTTCGACCGAGAGGTCAATCGACGATTCAACTCGGCTGGGCAGCGTTCGGGAAATTGCGACACATCTTCTCGTCAGGTATACCTCAATCTCTGAAAACTAAAGTGTACAAACAGTGCGTGTTGCCAGTGATGACTTACGGATCAGAGACGTGGTCCTTCACTGCTGGCCGTATGAGGACGCTCAAGGTCGCTCAGCGAGCTATGGAGAGGGCCATGCTCGGAGTTTCTCTCCGTGATAAGAAATGAGGATATCCGCAGTAAAACCAGAGGGACCGACATAGCCCAACGAATTAGTAAGCTGAAGTGGAAATGGGCCGGCCATATAGCTCGAAGAACCGATAACCGATGGGGAAGAAAGGTTCTCGAGTGGCAGCCTCATAGTGTGGGCGTAGTGTAGGGCGACCCCCACTAGATGGAGTGACGACCTGGTAAGACATGCAGGAAGTCGATGGATGCACGTGGCTCAGGACCGTGCTTTGTAGCATTACTTGGGGGAGGCATATGTTCAGCAGTGGACTTGTGAAGGGCTGTAAGGATGATGATGATGATGATGAAATAACTATTATTTGTGTAAATATATGAAAATCAACGTATTGAATGATAATAGATGCGGTACGCAGCCACGAGAAAGATATTTTTTTAAATACTAAATTGAGTTGAAAAATAAACCTACTGACTATCTGATGGTAAGTAAATACTGCAGCTCTTGAAAGAAGACACTTTGTCACGACTGAAGAAATTATTTTTTCCCTTAGCAGCGGCTCCACAGTCTTCGAGAAACTTGACACTTTTGCCGTGTTTTTTAGGATGACAATCGAGCACACAGTCAAACAGATCTTAAGTGGTCAGACATCTGCATCTATCCACGATTACGAATACAAAATGCAGATGCATTATTACACGTGACGATCGTTTCCAGTAAAAAGGGTATCCGGTACTCTACACTCACCATACGAAACACAGCAGCTTTAAGCTGTTATTTTGCGCTGGTATTCCGTGAGAGCGTGGTCCTTTCCGGGTCGAGCCGACCCATCCATGCTACAACTATACTAAAAAATTTTTATTAGTTTTTTTATTAATGACTGCCTCGTTGGTCTAGTGGTTGTAGTAGTGCGACTGCTGTTCATGAGGTCCTGGGTTCAAATCTCGGGTCGGGCCAAAAAATCAATTATTGAGTTTTCCGTCCAGAAATTCTCAGTAGCTGCCCGGAGTCAGGAAGTTGGCGGCTGTGTCACCCTGCGCCTTGACTCTCTCCGATCGTGTCTGTTTACCGTCCCATCGGATTATGAGAGTGAGGGAATAGAGAGTGCACCTATGCGCAAGCACACTTGGACACTATAATCCTGTCCTGCGCCGATGGCTAGCCTCGGTTGAGGCAGGCCGCCGTGGCCGAAATTCGGTCTGGAGGGCATTATACTACTAATATAACTACACTATAGCCGTACCACGTACACCACGTGTTCTTGTGAAAATAAATCTACTATACCATACTATCCCGTGGATATAATGGAAGTATTGTAAAACATTAGTTATTATGAGGATGTATTGGAAAATATTAGTATTTCGAGCAGAACAAAAATGGAAATAATTTAAAAAAAAAATAAACACTTCGCAGTATTGTATAGTAGTGTAGAAGCAGCGTAAGTGTATCCACTAGCCAGAGATACACGACAGCACTTATCAGATGATGCCAAAAACTTTGTGTTAGTAAATAAGAGAGTATGTAATAATAATTTATCGGTCGGTATGTATTTATCCTATTTAAGAATTTTGTTGTAATTACCTGTGAGTGATAACCGCATCAGCGACAAAGCCCTTTATCTAAGAATAAAAAAATACAGAGACGACAAAGAAAAATGTGGGCAGCAGCACGTTCCTGATAGCATTTCAAAATAATAAGAGTTGCCTACCCGCCTGCTAGGTGTGGCAACTATGGCAAATATCTGATATCATAGAGCGCCTCATACGGAAGCCTATATTTTAATAAAGGCTTATATTTCAAGAGACACAAAATGAAAAGAAATTAATACTTCAGTTAATGATTTGGCAAAAGTCACTGTTTTTATACGTGGTAGAGCCATGCTGCAGTTATATTAGTAGTATAGTTGTAGCACGAACGGGCCGGCTTGATCGGGGTAGGACCACGCTCTCACAGAATACCAGCGTAAAATAGCAGCTTAATGCTGCCGTGTTTCGAACTGTGAGTGTAAAGAGTCGGAAGCTTCTTACTGGATACAAGGCATTCCTTAGTCCTTAAGGATGACAACGCATCTGCATTTAGATTCTTAATCGAGGATAGATGTAGATGTCAGATCGATGGTCACCCTTATTCTATAAAAAAAGTTATATTGATTGATTTCACAGACGAAATTTTTTAAAGGAACACCTGATGAAGCCTTTGCGAGCTATAATTCCAGCCCACCAGAAACTAATGAAATCAGCTTAACCACGACCTATTGTGTAAATAATTAGATTTTTGTGGATTACTATTCAACTGCTTCCAAGCCAAAGCACCCACGCACAGACAAAGCATCGTATTATACGGGTAATTTGAATTACGTTGTCTATTGTTGCTGTGCAGTCCTCGGTGGGGTGTTTTTGTTTTGCTGGTGTTTCTTTATGTTTTAACTTTTAAGGTATGGTTGTAATGTTTGGCATTCATAGGCTTTGTTGAGTTCTAATCGTGAAGTGGCGGTGTCAGAATATTCATTATCGCCCTTGGGTGTGGTAGAAGAGTACACAGGAAAACTGAACAGAAGATGAGCAGCATCTTCTGATAACACTGCGGTTACTAACCAGCCTGCCGAACATGGAGCTAGGAATTATTGCTACGTGGTAGAGCCACGCTGCAGTTATATTATGGTTGTAGCATGAATTAGTCGGATCAACCGGGGAGCGACCACGCTCTCACAGAATACCAGCGTAAAATAACAGCTTTGTACTGCTGTGTTTTATATGGTGAGTGTAGAGAACCGGAGACCCTTTTTACTAGAAACGAGGCATTCCATCTTAGTCCTCAGGGGTGACAACGCATTTGCGTTTTGATTCTTATTCGAGGATAAATGTAGATGTCTATGGGCCGCAGCAACCACTTACAATCAGGTGGACTGTGTGCTCGTTAGTCACCCTTATTCTACAAAAAAAAAACACTGCATGACACTGCTGAATTTGTAAGATGCCGTGCTTTTAATGGAATCAAAACAGCTTTGGTATAAATTAAGTCTTTTACTTTATTTCCACCACTCCATGGGTTGACTGGCACAGTATACCGTCTAGCATTAAGTACGCCTTTTGTTACCTAACCACCTTCCTTGTAGTGAAGAAAAATATCGTAAGGAAATATCTGAGAAATAAAATAAAATCAAAAGTATTGAGGTAGCGTGGCGAAGACCTTCTCGCCCTGAAACCCTTCCAGAAATAAGAGAGAGGCACAGATCTCCACAACATTGGCAAGTATATAGTACTTAAATTAACATTCGTCACCTTATATATATATATATATATATATATATATATATATATATATATATATATATATACTATAAAATATATAATCATAATCAATAAAATTACTACGCCGTCGCCAATGGAAAAATTACGCCATTATAGATTCCCTTGGCGTTATAAATTGAAGAGTACATAAGTCGCTCACTCTGAAGCGAAAGTAAAATCGTAAAGTCGTGTTTATTGTCACGTAGATTCAAGCCCTATCCAGAAGTAGGTTAGGTTATAACTAGCATACTCGTGTATGGATCGATAAGTACAACATAAGGATCCATCTTTTTGTACTGCCTTGCAACAACTTAAGTTACTTACATACCAGGGTAGTATAAGTAGTTAGGGGACGAAGAAATAATATAGCTTAAGAGTAATTAAAAAACTTAACTATCTAACTTAATTTAACTATTATATATATATATATATATATATATATATATATATATATATATATATATATATATATATATATATATATATATGTATATATATGATATATAAATGTAACTTTCGTCACCTTATGAAAGGGAAGTCATTTAACTAAAACTCCTTATTCCATATTTGAACTTCGAGAGAATCGAAATTTGTTCTAGAGGTCATTATAACTTTTGAAACATCTCCATTTTGCGTTTTTTATTGGATGAGGGTGACAAACGAGCACACAGTTCACGTGGCGATAAGTGATTTGGTTAGGTTGGTGTGACCCACACATTTACATCTATCCTCAATTATGAACCAAAATGGAGATGCGTTGTCACCCGTGAGGACTATGGATGGAACGCCTCTACTAAACGTACGCTACGTAGGTTCTCTACACTCACCATACGAAACTGCGTTGAGCTGCTATTTGACGCTGGTATTCTGTGAGAGTATAGTCCCACCCCGGTCGAGCCGAACCATTCGTGCTACAACCAACATAATAAAGCTGCAGTGTGGCTCCACCACGTATAAAAATATAACTAATATCAATGAAATAAACATAAATCCCTTTTAATTATATTCTACTTAGGATTACCATAGCACATGATCAATGCGTCAAATCAATCATCATTTTTTTATTATGTAAAAACACTGACGCCTGTCATCCAAAGGAGTAGGCGGAGACTACTACGGATTTCCATTTGGTAATATCATATAATACACTTCCATAACAATTTCATTGGTGCCGCCGAGGATCGAACCCTGTTTGCTAGCGTACTGTGAAATTTACAGCGAGCGCTAACCATCTGAGCTACCACGGCTCATTTTTATGTATTACTTTGCACATTAATTCTGCATTTTATCATAATGCACCGTCACTATATTATGTGAAATTAAAATGTGTCAATTCGTGTGAAAATGATTGAAACGAATGTTCTTACTAAAACTACAAGCGTTGAACATTAGTGAAATAACATTATTTACACTTTATCGAGTAAGTGTAAACAGTTATTGCCGGCAATTAACTCCAATATAATTATTTGGTTGTTGACATTATATGCGATTCCAACTGGTGACCTAGTTTCGATAATATCCGATCGTTTTTTTTTTTGTGCTTTTACGCAACAAGTTATTTTAATTTCGAGCTCTACGTTTTCATAAAAACACAATAGATAGACAAGGAAATCCGGTGATATTAAAACGAAAATTATCTCCAATAGTATTTTATTTACCTCGATTGTTATCGTGGTTTCGAAAGTAACAAATATTTTAATGTTACAAATGGAACAATGAGTCAATACGACATTTTTGTAAGCTGTGATTATAGAAAATTTATTGTACATGTATGTTTTAATTTGATGTATTTCTTTTTATTACTATCAGGTCACACAAAACAACATATAACTAGACGTTGAATTCTCACAGCAGTTATGATAAGTGACAGAAATCACTTCAGATATCTTTCCTACATACTCGTACAAACATTACTGAAAACTTAGCCCATGAACTATGATAAAGACCTGAAATATCCATTAAATTGTATGACTGTTTTTAACTTCCCAGTGGGAAGTTATTGTAATAGGTCCGATTTTGCAAATTGGAAATTTTAACATATTTCCACGTTTCAAGGTCAAGGTTTCAAGATTCGAATAGTATGGTTTTTAAGAGGATGTCCGTGTGTGCACATTTATGTATGTATGTTCGGAATCAATTTTCGCCTCGTATATCTCGAGAACAAAAAGTGATATTGACATGGGACCAGTTTCATTTAACGCATAAATATGTAACTTAGACCTCATTAAATTTTGAGCAAAATCGGTCAAGTCGTTTTAGTGCCGAATGAAAAATTGTATAAAATACTAAAACACTAGCTTGTCAGGCAGATGGTATTCTACCCTTTTCGGCGATCGTTTGTAATGTGGCATGGAAAAAAAACTATCCTATCTCTCAAGTTGGACTAAACTGCATACCGTGTGCAAATTTGACTAAAATCGGTTAAGTAATTTAGGAGTCCATCGCGGACAAACAACGTGACACGTAATTTATATATTATATAAAGATATGATATTTTTTTATTCTTTCCACTGGGAAGTTAGTCGTGTGGACCTTTCAGGTCGCACCTAGACCGCTTTTTTTGGCGTAGTAAATGCTACATCTATATTATGAATATATCACGAGTGGTTCAGCTCTACTAAAAAAGGATACATAGAACACCAACGTGAAATAGCAGCTTAATGCTGCTGTATTTCGCAAGGTTAGTATAGAGAACTGGTGACCCTTTATACCGGAAACGAGGCATTCCATATTAGTCCTCAGGGGTGACAACGCGTCTGTATTTTGATTCAGCATTTCAATGACAAGTTAGTAAGGGATGTAGTATGTCGATGGATGCAGGTGACTCAGGACTGCACTTTGTAGCATTTCTTGGAGAGGCCAATGTTCAGCAGCAGGCTTGTGATGGATTCTAACAGTGATTACAAAAACCCTTCTGGTTTCAAGTTATAAGATATAATAAAACTAATAACTTGCTAGTTTGTTCAGTTTTTGATTTTCTAACATCTTTCAGTATCATCCTCGTAGCGCTATGTTACGTATTTTACTTTTCGTCTTGATTATAATATAGCTTGAAGAAATTGCAATCGATGGAGAAGAATGGTTCTCAGGTAGCAATCTCGTACCGGTAAGCGGAGTCTAGAGCGGACCACCATTGGATGGAGCAAAGGCCTGGTAAGATATGCAGGAAGTCGATGGGTGCAGGTGGCTCTAGATCGTACTCTGTGACATTACTTAGGGGCTTGTGTTCAGTAGTCGATTTGTGAAGGGCTGTAATGTTGATGATGACGGTGATGAAGATTTATTTTGATTGTTATCTCTCTTGTTTAAAATGGTTTTAGACCAAATCTTTTACGCAATTTTTCAACAATAGAAAACTATATGACCTAAGCAGTAAGTATTGCTCTAGGTCATCCAAAACAATGCCAAAGACGGTGCTATCTGTGACATTGAACTCATTACAATTGCATTAAATCGGCTTTTGAAAGAGACAGAAATTGAATCGTTTCGTCTCGGCCACACGTTCCGTAATGGTTTTACAAAAGACTACGATGACTTTTTTTGGATCGGTTACATCATAAATGTATAATCATTTCATGGACTTAAAAAAGGATATACTTAAAAATATATTTTATAGAATAAAGGTGACAAACGAGTACACAGTCCATATGATGGTAAGTGACTGCTATCGCGTTAGACATCTACATTTATCCTCGATTAAGAATCAAATGCGCAGATGGGTTGTCAACCCTGAGGATATATGCCTCGTTTCCAGTAAAAAAGGGTCTCTGGATCTCTACAGTCACCATACGAAACACAGCAGTATTAAGCTGCTATTTCACGATGGTATTCTGTGAGAGCGAGGACCTGCCCGGTCGAGCCGACCCATTCGTGCTACAACTGTAATATAGCTGCAGCGTGGCTCTACCACATATATGACAAAAGACGATTTTCGTGATAGTTACCTATATACGTCCCACTGCTGGGCACAGGCCTCCCCTCATTTCTGAGAGGGTTTTAGGGCAAGGAAGTGTCCACCGCGCTGCCCCAATGCGTGTTGCGAACTTCACATGTCTTCGAAATATTTTTTCTCATATTCCTTAGACATGCAGGTTTCCTCACGATGTTTTCCTTCACCGCGGAGTGCGTGGTATATCACCACTTAAAATTGCAATTAACAAATCAATGGTGCTGGCGGAGACCGAACCCTGGTTACTCGCGTTCTGTTATCGACAAACTGTTTTACAACTTGGATAAATTTCTTCACATGTCTTCGAAATATTTTTTTTCTCATATTCTTTAGACATGCAGGTTTCCTCACGATGTTTTCCTTCACCGCGGAGTACGTGGTATATCACCACTTAAAATTGCAATAACAAATCAATGGTGCTGGCGGGGACCGAACCCTGTTTACTCGCGTTCTGTTATCGACAAACTGTTTTACAACTTGGATAAATTTCTTCACATGTCTTCGAAATATTTTTTTCTCATATTCTTTAGACATGCAGGTTTCCTCACGATGTTTTCCTTCACCGCGGAGTGCGTGGTATATCACCACTTAAAATTGCAATTAACAAATCAATGGTGCTGGCGGGGATCGAACCCGGGTTACTCGCGTTCTGTTATCAGCGAGCGTTAACCATTTGAGCTACCACGGCTCAAATGTATGCTAAGTAACTGGCAAAGTTCACAGCCCACCCAATAACTAAGTGGTTACTGCAATCCATGAACAACTGCAACACCATGCAAATTGTAGATGCGTTGCCATTTCTAAAGAAATATGTTCTTTACTAGAAGGTGCTTAAGTCCTAATCACCATACGAAACACAAAAATATTAAGCTACTATTTTACGCTGGTACTCTGTGAGAGCGTGGTCCTTCCCCAGTCGCGGCGACCCATTCGTGCTGCATATATACTACTAATAAAGCGGCAGCATGGCTCTACCACACGCAGAGAGCTGAGCTATATATAGCAATGTAGCTTCGGAACTTTGATAGTGCGATTTAGACTTCGGTGCGTTTCGCTTGTGGCGCGACGACAGTGCTGCCACAGTACCTGAAACTGCCACCAAAGAAGAAAAGAAGGCTAAGTAAAATGTTATATTTGTCATGCCGTGGGGTTGTGGCGTAGGTCAATTTATGACCTTATTAAATCCCCGGGTGGTGTTAGACTTTGGGAAATACAATTGCGCCAGACGTAACCAGCACCCAGACCGGTGACCACGACCAATGCAAATATGTTCACGTCTGTAACTGCGATTGTCACTACGGCTGCGAAGCGTGATATTTATGGTAAATCCTCAATGGGAAATGCCCCTACATAACTAGGCTTTTTTGAAGAAATATAATATTTTTCCCAAAAACGATGCAAAAATATAATACTTTTGAGAAATTCAGGAAAAAGAAGTGTAGGTACTTCTTTTTACTTTTACATTTATTTTTAATCTTTATGTATTTCTCCATATATATTTGTTATTGCTCTTCGCTTTGGCCATCAATGACTTTTTACCTTTAAAATAATTATAGGAATCTGAGCACTCTACTTTCCCTTTTACATGATGGAAAAAATTCTTTCCGTAAAACTTACTTGTTCCGGACTCGCAATCACAGTTAATATAAAAAAGCACTTATTTTGTGTTCCTGCGGCAACTTTGTGTGTGTGTGTGTGTGTGTGTGTGTGTGTGTGTGTGTGTGTGTGTGTGTGTGTGTGTGCGTGTGAGTGCGTGCGTGCGTGCGTGCGTGATTAAGATATGCCTCGTTTCCAGTAAAAAAGGGTCTCCGGATCTCTACACTCACCATACAAAACACAGCAGTATTAAGCTGCTATTTTACGATGGTATTCTGTGAGAGCGTGGTCCTACCCCGGTCAAGTCGACCCATTCGTGCTACAACCATAATATGTCTGTAGGGTGGCTCTACCCTCTATCTCACGTAAAAACAGACCAGCCTGTAAAGTCGAAAATTTGAATAAAATTGGACAAAGACGTGTTTGCTTTATTAAGAATTTTGTGTCATAGTTTTAAAACGAGTAACATTCTACAATGTAAATCGTGGTTTTATCTATCAAATCGTCGCTCAATCTTTATTATCAAATCGTCTGAACTTTTAATGAAATAACAATAAAGTTTAATGAACCAGTCTTCTTTATTATGCAATTCAAAACAAAATTGCGCCATGCCATGCTAGTGGGGTGCGGGGTGAGGTTGAAAACGCGGAAACCATGTCTGCGCTGCGTGACTGGTACAACGTCAAAGGTCTAACAAAAGCCGGTAAGTTCGGACGTAGTTTTAGTTGGTTGGACGCGCATGCAAAAAGCCAAACTATGTCTGATTTTATCCGGACACGTGGCAGCCCTTTTGCAAGACCATATAATGTTTTTATAGAGTAAGGGTGACAAACGAACTCAAAGCCCACCTGATAGTAAAATGGATACCATTAACCGTAGTTAGTTGATTGATAATCAAAATGCAGGTGCGTTATCACTCCTGGTTACTAAAATGGAATGCCTGGTTTCCAGTAAAAAAATTCTCCGAATCTCTACACTCACCACACAAAACATTGCAGCATTAAGCTGCTACTTTACGCCAGTATTCTGTGAGAGCGTGGTCCTTTCCGGACAAACTGACACTTCCGTACTACAACTATAATACTTTTCTTTATTGCGTTCCTTAAAAAATACAAAGGGTGGACTTAATGCCTTGAAACATTCTCTACCAGTCGACCCATGGAGCGGTGAGAATTTGACGTAATAATCAATGTCGAGTAAAAGCGAAATAAAAATGATAATTAACTTCTTAATATACTTAACGTAATATATAAAATAAAAAACTTAACTAAAATAATAATTAAAATTATAATATTAAAGATTAAAACTAATTATATACAACATAAAAGAAGAAACTATAATATAGAAAATCTAAAACTAAAAATTTAAATCGTCAAAAAGACCTGCTCCCCGTGGTATAGTGCCAAGAACGCTGGCTGCGTTTCCTCGCTGAATAGCTATACTTAGCCTTTGAGCGAGGAAAGAACCAGCCCTCTTATCACCAGCAGCGACGACCAGTCGTGGATACAGTTCCTTTAGAAACTTCATTGCGCGTGGACCCCACGGACCGATAGTCTCTACAGCAAATGGCACAAATATGTAGTCATTTCTCAAAGACTCATATTTGCGCCATGTACTAAATTCGGCTGCCTCTGATGCCGCCCCGGCTCTAAAAGAGGTACCCTTGAGATGAGAGGCCGCCAAAGTGTCAACGCAAGTAGCATCCCACACTAGGGCTTTACCTCTCTCCCAAGGGACCAAAGTCATACCGTCGGGTCTCTTGCCATCGTTTCTAAATATCCCGCAAGGCTCTAAAACCGAGGGGATATTTATAGAGACAAGAGCCCTTCGGATGATTTCGTTCAAAGAACCGTGACGGGAAAACCTACCTGCACTTTTCTTGCATGAAAGTCCGTGGAGTCCAAACTCATCGACGCTGCTACCACAGGGGCACTGGTGAGGTTGACAAATAGCCACTCCTAGCCGGATTCCTACGGTGATGCGCAAGCTTTCCCCTTCTAGCAATGTGCCGAGATTACTTGATGGTAGAGCATGTAATCAGTGGCTAGATTCCTTAGTCGAAACAGCTAGAAGGCGAGCCTGATCTTGTTGAATATGGAAATTTTGAAATAAATTTTTCTGGACACTCCGTACATATAAAATAAATAAACTATAGAAATATCTCCTATTTATACATACATACGTATATATACATCATCATCATCATTACAGCCCTTCACGAGTCAACTGCTGAACATAGGCCTCCCCGAAGAATGCTACAAAGCACTGTCCTGAGCCACCTGCATCCATCGTCTTCCTGCATGTCTTACCAGGTCGTCACTCCATGTAGTGAGGGGTATGGTAAAAGCTGAACCAAAAACACTACGCATACCGGTACGAGGCTGCCACACGAGAACCTATTTTACCCATCGGTTGTCGGTTCTTCGAGCTATATGGCCGGCCCATTGCCAATTCAGCTTACTAATCCTTAGGGCTATGTCGGTTACTCTGGTTCTACTGCGGATATCCTAATTTCTAACGCAGAGAAACCCCGAGCATAGCCCTCTCCATAGCTCGCTGAGCGACCTTGAGCGTCCTCATACGGCCAGCAGTGAAGGACCACGTCTCAGATCCATAAGTCATCACTGGCAACACGCACTGCATGTAAAATCTCGTTTTCAGGTTTTGAGGTGTACTTAAAGTGACCATTTATTTTTTACACCTTTAAAATTATTATAGTTTTAACACTTTTGACTGTATTCTTGGTCTAACGGTTGTAAACGCAATTGCTGATCATGTGGTCCCGGTTTCAAGACCCGGGTCGGGCCAAGAATCATTTATTGGGTTTTTCTGTCACAAAATTCTCAGTAGCAGCCCGGAATATTGATTTTGAACTTATTGAAGTTGGCGGGGTTTCACTACCGCGCCTCCGGAAGCCGTTACCAAAATTAAATCTGGAACCCTTTATTATAATTTTAAAAATAAAACACATAGTTGTTTGAATCTTTTAATAAACAAATGTGAGAATGAGAACTTAGAATCATATAAAATCTGGCTGCTGCCTTTTTAAAAATTTTTCTGGACAGCAAAAAATACTAATTAGAAATAACTTATGTTATTTGATAATTTATTAAAGATTAATTAAAAATTGTCACTTCGTGACTTGAAGTTCAAAAGTGTAGGTTTTCAGAATAATCATATAACTAGTCAGGCCATGCTGGCAAACCTGGCACGCGCGGTGTAATGATGGCACGCGTGACAGTATGCATGATGCCACGCTTTTATTTGTCAAAGCGGGACATTTTTACGTATTTTGGGGACAGCGGGACGCAAACCTTAAATCGGGACCGTCCCGCCTAAAGTGGGACGTTTGGTCATGTTAGGTATACCTGATATAAATATTACATATAAATAAGGTACGTAAGGGTAATATGGACACCATAAGGTTTACCGCCCTATGAAACCAAAACTAGGAGAATGTCACAGATAAAAACACAAAGTCGTACACTATAACTAATATATTAACAAAAAAATAGCAAACAAGCTTTGGCAATAATTAGGAACACTTCGAAAAATCTTAAAAAGCTAACTATCTACACTTCACCATACTAAAATCCACCAAAATATTTACTACAATATCAACTGTCAAAATGGCGTCGATAAAGTAGCGTACTTTTGACCTTTATTATTTGATTGACTGATAAAATTCTATCCTGTCACAAAACCATCTATACAAACAGGGCATAGATTTGATTTATAAGTAAGTAAGTGACCATATTAACCGGTTAATCACATTACGCCATTAGTCTGTTAACAATATAAATGACATGGTTGATCCATGTAAGAAGAGTTTAATAGATGACTGCGCCAACTTTATAAAAACAAACTTATTAGGAACTTTTCTGATGTCATTAGGCTAGGAGTTCCAAAGGCATGCAACGACACCATGGCTTTAACTACGTATAACAAATTCCACGCAGGATTCGATTCTGCGATGTCGTATCGACGGAGGTAGCTCTTAGCGGCTGAACCGTAGAAGTGTTGCCCGAAAACAGGTAACCTCGTAACCCACAAAAGTGTAATCCCCTTCGACATAATTAGACCTAACGGACAATTGGGTTGCGTTAACTTCGCGGGTCTTCTTTGCGTTGTGTTGACCCATTAGCGTATGGACATTTTAAATTTTTAAATCATCCATATTATATTTGTGTGTGCCATTAGTTATTCTAGCTGCATGGATTACTAAGTTATTTGCGTATGTTATATATATATATATATATATATATATATATATATATATATATATATATATATATATATATTTTTGTAACGTAATTAACGCACACCCTCAGACACCCCAATTAGTATATTATGTTATGATCATAATACATACACTGAATTTTAGTTAAACATTTTTATGTAGTGATTATTTATCAAATTAGTTGTACTAATTCCGAAAGAATGTTGTGGTTACAGTACAAATCCACGAACGCAGACTTTAAACGGTATTTCAGTTTGTTTTCACTGTACAGATTTAGTGTGACTGTAATTTACGTAGTTTTAATTATTTTTGGGATAAAAAATTACCGATATTAAAAATGATAGGAATCGATTCAGTAAACGATTCTGAACAAACTACTTTCTCAAAGTGCGTTAATTATGTTACATGTTTGTATATATACCTTTGAACAACGTTTTATAAAACACTAGGATTTCTTTACGCTAGTCAAGGTGACAAACGAACACATTGTCCACATAATTACCACCCATAGACACTTACTTATATCCTGCATAAGAAAATAAAATACAGATGCACTTTCATCAATCAATGCAATATCATCGCTGATATTGTGTTATAGCGTGGTCCTTCCCCCTTCCTGAGGATTTCTTCGTGCCACAAATATAATATAGTTGCAGCATGACCTTTATCATCATCATCATTACAGCCCTTCACAAGTCCACTGCTGAACATAGGTATCCCCGAAGGAATGCCACAAAGCACGGTCTTGAACCATCTGAATCCATCGACTTCCTACTAGGCAGTAGGGTAAAAATTTATTCGAACGACTTAAAAGTAACGTTGATGTTATTCATTTTGATAGTTCTTAACCGACTTCAAAAAAGGAAGAGGTTCACAATTCGATTGCTTTTTTTTAACTCCCCGCTAAGAAAATTGGGAAAATAAAAAATGGGGAAGTTATTGGTTTCATCCCGATTTTCGAAAATCGAGTTTTCATCAGATCTCGACGTTTTGAGATCCCAGGAAACTATTCTGACTGATTTCCCGTGAACGTCCGTACGGATGTATGTATGTATGTGTGTGTGTGTGTGTGTAAGTATGTAAACCTTTTATAAATTTTGAACGTCTTAATCGATTGAGATGCGGTATTCTAAAGATCTCAATGTGGAATAGATTTGGTGATAATATGAACTGATCCGGACGAGTAGATTCTGAGAAATCTCAAAAATAAAAATTTTGAAAAACTGTTTTTTGAAATAACTTTTAAACAGCTTTACCAATCAATTTCAAAAACTAATTAGCTCTTAACCTCAAAAAATAACGTCGAATGCCGTTTTTAAAATAAAAATCGGTTCATTCGTTCATGTGATATCACAGGAAAAAGAATTTGAAAAAACGTTTTTTTTTTTTTAACATAACTTCGATATTTCGCAATATAAGATGGTGAAATTAGGAGCGCTTTGCATTTGAAATTAGCAGAAAGTTCCAGGGATGGCTTGCAGAGTCAACCAATTTTTTTTAAATGTATTGAGACCCGATTCTGTTTTTATGAAATTTATATGGGATCAGCCCTGGAGTATAAACTACTTTAGGGCTGATCCCATATAAATTTGAAAAAAATTCCACCCTCAGCCGTGGAAAAATAGGCAATGAAGTTTTAAATGTACCTAACTATAATTGTGATATACTTCTGCAGCCTATATTTTAGAGAGACAAGGCCGGTGCTCAGCGCTCGCGGTAAACAGCACCCAAACAACCCGGGTTGGATCCCCGCCGGCACCGATGAAATTGTTAATTGCAATTTTAAGTGCTGATTTAAACACGTACGTGCTCGGCGGTGAAGGAAAACCACGTGAAGTAACCTGCATATTTCAAAAATAAGAAAATATTTCGAAGACAATAAATAATTCGAAGGCACGTTGTGAAGTTCGCCAACGCGCATTGAGGCAGCGCGGCGGACATTTTTGTAACTTTATTACATTTAGCACCAAACTTCACATTGTGAAATTAATTTATTCTTTTTAATTATTTAAAGTCAGCTTATACGTTTTTGTTAAAAGTTATTTTTTTACATTAACGATTGTTAAAAGTCAATTTGGAGGCTATTACGAGTATAAGCCAAGCAATCTTTAAGGCTCTTCTATGTCCATCTTTTTTTAAAAATAGGAGATGGGGCAAGCGAGCATATGGTTCACCTGGTGTTTAGTGACTACCGCCGCCGATGATCAACTGCAACACCAGGGGAATGGCAAGCGCATGTAGAAAATATCCTTGAATAAAAGCCTGTAACGAAAATATACTAATAGTGGTTCAAGCCAAGCTTCGTACCTTCCTTGAATATAATCGAAGCCTCCTTTTACCCCCTCCCTCCCCGCCCTACCGCTTGAGGAGCCTCACTCCAAAAGCAGGGGTTGGGGTATCTCGGGACTGCAGAATCGGCGCACTCAAGTCGCTTGCGAGTCTATTGCGATGGAGTTGTAAAGGCCGCAGGGTCAACAACATACACTCCCAGAAAAAAAAAGATATTCGTTCTTTTGCCCTTCGATAGATGATTTGGTATACACCCACACGAAGGTCTATGTTTTATAGTAGTAGTAGTAGTAGATACGGGAATCGAATTCAGATCCTCCAGTTCTTTGCAATTAAGATGAGCGCTCTGTCCTTGAACTAGTGTGTATGGTTTTGCAGAAACAGAAAACGTATGATGTGACACACAAGGTTGTATCGTTGCTTTGCAAATTGAAATTGTCGACGCCGTACCGAGATCTTTACCTTGAAAATTAATATTTTTTGTCTATTGGAAAAATAACTTTATTTTCTAAGTGATAAGGTATGTAATATTGAAAATATTCTAAAATTTTTGAACTGATACTGAATAACTATTTTGTTAAATTACGCAACAGCCTCGGTAGCGCAGTAGGCAGCGCGTAAGTCTCATAATCTTAAGGTCGTGAGTTCGATCCTCACCCGGGGCATATCTTTTGTGTAAGTTTTACAAATTTACTTTTGTAATTGAATTTTATTGTATTTAAGCATTTTGATTCTTAATCGAGGTTAAATGTAGATATCTCTATGGGCCACAGCATCCACTTACCATCAGGTTAAATGTGTGCTCGTTTGTCACCCATATTCTATAAAAAAAATACAAAATGACATTTGTTGGAATTAATTAACTCCTATAGAAATTATTTAAAAAATAACAATTTAAGTAGGCAAGAGATCAGCAATAACAAACTATTTAAAAGCATTACAATGTATTCTAATAAACAACTAAACACAAAAAAAACTTGTTGAACATTTAGTTTTGATTCCAAACAATTACATTATTTTAATTTAATTCATATTATCTCATATTATCATATTTATACTTCACAAGTCCAAGATAACAATATCTTATTTATATTTTTACCTTGAACTTGTGACTTCAGACCACTCGAAATAGGAAAAAATTATCTTTTATTAAAAAGCAAAGGCTGCTTCAAAAACAATAATATAATTAAATAACAGAAGTAAAAACTTTTTTATTCAATATAGGTTTATAAATAATAGTAATTGTAAGTCACTTTTTTAATTTAATTTACCGTTGGTTCGTAAAAATACCTCTGTCCTGGAAAGAACCAGCAAGAAACCCATCGGAACTTTTAAAATAAAAACAAATTAACAGCTTACAATCACGTATGTTACAATTAACAACACATAACAAATTAGAAATAGCTTGGTATCACCCTTCCCAGGGACTAATATCATCTATAATATTATAATAACCCTTTTTCTACAAGCTTTTTTGAACTTTGTGCAGGTCAAAATTTGTATGTTTTCTGGGATTTTGTTGTAAAAGCGTATACATCGCCCCAAGAGTGAATTACTAACTCGGTGGAGTCGAATACTGGTCCTACTAGCTTGTGTCTGATCCCAGTATTTACAGATTGAGTATCACTTATTTTTGTAAAAATACTACGTGTGTCACTCGGTGACTGCCGCGGTAAAGCTATTGCATAGCATTTTTTATCAACTTATGCAATTATAATTATTTATTTATATTATTTATGCAGTTAAGTCTTTGATATTAAATCAAGTTACACTTTTTGAGCGTGGTGACCGATAAGAAAACAATTTTTTTTCTCTTATTGAATAAATGAGAAGTTAATATTGTTTAAAATATTTTTAATATCTTACAATACATGTAGGTTATTCAGGAATTTTTATCATTGAGTTAGCAGCTAGTGTACACGCACACAAACACCGTGCCGAAGTCTGCCGAACTAAAACGACGTTAGACGATGCACGGCTTTCAACGCCACACCTCCGTGCCCGTCGGAGTGGGGAGCGTGAGGTTTTTTTTCGTTACGGAATTTCTGGATTCGGTCCCCGCGCTCAAGGCCCGCGATAGAAGCTATGCAATAGCTTAAAACTACTTAACATAGGCCAAAATATCGAATGGCCAAAATTAATATAATAATTTCTTTAAATTTTTGTCTGAGCGACTCTTTAGGTTATATTGCTCTAATGGCCCTATTCTGTAAAACAAATATAACATCAGTGCCAGTCGCGTGTCCTCATAGCAAAATAATGCTGTTTCAAAACTGATTAGAGTTCTAATCTTTTTACAGCATATGCTGCAGAACTAAGTGTGCTAGTTAGTTTTGTGGGTGTGTGTTATGGGGGAGTCATTGAAGCTTTGCGTCTAGTGTGGTTCTGAGAAAACTGGTGGTACCTATTAACAAGACTCAGCTCCTCAGTTCCTTTAAAATTTAATTAGTACTAACATGATTGACCAGGATTAAGAAAGGAATGCTTCGGTGGTTTGGTCGTGTAGAAAGTATGAATGAGGAAAGACTGACAAAGCAAATATATATTGCAGAAGTGAATGGAAGAGTCGGAAAGGGACGTCCTAGGCGAAAGTTTGTCGACCAAATTGGCGATATACTAAAAATGGGCCAAATTAAGAGTACCCTTAAACGACGAGCATGTATGCGTAGGTATATGAGATGTGGAAGAGGCGAGAGAGGTGTGTCAGGATCGTGCTAAATGGAAGTCTGTAGTCTCTGCCTACCCCTCTGGTTGACAGGCGTGAGTGTTTATGTATGTATGATTGACATTCGGAGTTAATTTTCACATAATATCTTCTGAGGTCGGGGCTCTACTCCTGATTCTTCATTAGCCTATATATTAGCGTTGACTTCAGAAGCTCATATGAGAAATCATATTATGATTTATTTTAGTTTTATAAGTCGGTTTTACTTTTACATTTTTACATTAAAAGTTTCGTTATAATTTATGTAATTACAAAACGCAAAATATTACTTCATAAAGCCACAGTGAATATACGTCACACGGTTTAGGTAAATAGGCACACTGGCCATAAAAAGCCCTCCGTTAGAGTCATCACCTGTCATGCTGCAGTTCCTGCAGCCGTGATGTAAGTGTACGGCATCACCACCGATTGTATGATACGCACATGCAAATGGGATACCAATCCACAAAAGCTGCTTGAGATATTGAAGTTTGTAGTTTGAATAAGTGCTCATTGATAAAAGCATTTTGGATTCAGTATTCAGTATTGTTTATTATGATTTTTATCGCTTGATTTGTTTGATGGAATTGTTTTTATACTAATAAAAAAATTGTACTACCGACTGCAATAAAAAAATAAATGAGAACACCATCAATGTAGTGAATCAAAATTAAAACAAGAAAATAAATTTCAATTAAATACGCATTAATGAGGATAACTCAAAAACTTCCAGTCAGATCTTGATCAAATTTATATGGGGTCACAAGAGAAGCACCAGCTTTCAAATTAAAAAAGAGAATTATCAAAATTAGTTCACCTAGAAAAAAGTTCCGAGGCAACACACATACAAAATACAGTCGAATTGAGAACCTCCTCCTTTTTTTTGAATTCGGTTGAAAAAACGTACAGTCGTATTGTAAGCCCTCTCCTTTTTTCAGTCGACTAAAATGGTTTACCTATGTATATTTTGGCTTTGCATGACATGACTCACTTTTAAACCGAATGCGAATTAAATCCTTTTTGTGTATCTACGTCACAAATATCATTGAATCATGATAATCTTTAGAGAATATTCTTTTTACACTACTGCGGTTATAATGTGGGAGTCTTTAAGGCAAAAGTGAAAAGACTTTTGCTAAGTCAGTGTGTTTTAAATTTTTCGGCTACATTACCACTTACCATCAAAGTTACAAGTCAAAGTTACAGCCTATATACGTTCCACTGCTGGACACAGGCCTCTTCTATTTTCTGAGAGGGTTTTAGGGCAAGGAAATATCCGCCGCGCTGCCCCAATGCAACACGCATAACTAACACGGCTAACGTTTTTGAAATATATTTTTTTCTTATTTCTCAGACATGCAGGTTTCCTCACGATGTTTTCTTTGACTGCCGAGCACGTGGTAAATCAGCACTTAAAATTGCAATTAACAATTTCATTGGTGCCGGCAAAGATCGAACCCGGTTTGCTCGCGTACTGTGAAATTTACAGCAAGCGCAAACCACCTGAGCTACCACGGCTCGTATATAATTGTTTTATATCTTAAGAGATGATGCATCTTCATCTTCTTTAACGTAAAATTCCACTGCTGGAAGAGGAGTCTTTATTGTTTTGTATGTTTAGCTGATAAAAGTCCGGCATTACCTTTCCGTCGCACCTTTCTTTTATAGAATAAGGGTGACAAACGAGGCTCATAGATATCTACATTTATCCTCGATTACGAATAAAAACGCAGATGCGTAGTCACCCCTGAAGTCTAAGATGGAATGCCTCGTATCCTGTAAAAAGGGTCTTCGGATCTCTACACTCACCATACGAGTATTCTGTGAGAGCGTGGTCCTTCCTCGGTCGAGCCGACCCATTCGTACTACAGCCATTAACTTCATATAATAATATAGCTGCAGCGTGGCTCTACCACGTACAAAATTGAAAAAGTAGGTTTCAAATCAGACCTCAGATCATTGCTACTTACATCAATGAAGTCATGGCACTAGAAGTTAGTTGGGTCATATCCTCGTACCTGAATCTATCTCCAGAAGGACTTCCCCGCGTTTAAAAAAGTCTTAATTTCATATAATAACTTTTTTATAGTATAGGGTAACAAACGAGCACACAGTTCACCTGATGGTAAGTGGTTGCTGTGACCCATAGACATCTACATCTATCCTCGTTTACGAATTAAAATGCAGATTAGGTTGTCACCCGTGTGAACTATAAGATGGAATACCTCGTTTCCAGTAAAATGGGTCCCCGGTTTTCTACACTCACCATACGAAATACGCAGAGTTTAGCTGCTATTTTACGCTGGTATTCCGTGAGAGCGTGGTCCTTCCCCGGTCGAGTCGACCCATTCATGCTACAAATATACTACTTATATAACTGCCCATGGATCTACCACTTATAAAATGCAACGTATAAAAATATTAGTCAAGTGATATTTTTTAACCATTCTAAGCCACTTAAAACTTACAACGGTTAAAAATATCGTGTACTGTTAAGCCTCGATTCAAGACCACGTCGTTTTATAAATAAAAGAATAGACTTGATTTCCTTTAATAAAATTGTTAAAGGCTTCGTGATAGCTTGGTTATAATATCATAGTAGGTTAGTTAGTAATAAATATCCTATTAAATTTGAGTTCTGTACCTGGTGATGATTTTCTTTTGGGCCTGAAGGAAAACATTGTGAGGAGACAAATTTGTTTGAGAAATAAAACATATTTCGAATACATGTGAAGCCTGCAAATACAAATTGAGACAGTGGAGCATAGATGCTATGCTGGATATTGAGTTTTTTAATCAAGAATAACTCAGTAGGTCTTAATTTATCATTATTATTTTCGGACGCCTGTAGGCTGTTACTTTACATTTTACTTTTAAGTATACGCTATAAACAAAGCAAAATAAGCACGGATGAACGCATAATAATCATTGAAACTCTCGTTTAAATAGAAATTGTTACAATTAAACGTGGCCAACTACAGGAGTGGTTATGATGCATTTTTATAGAAACAAACACAGAAACCCTTTTATTCAATATAGATTATAAGTAAAGGAAAGAAAAGAGCCTAGTCCTTTTCAACAGGCCGGCAAGGCACCTGCGATGCCCCTGGGGTTTCAGTTGTTCACGTGGGGAGGTCTACCATCAGGTGAGGCGCATGCTCGTTTGCACCCTCTTCTATATATAAAAAAAAACTTATTGAAAATCACTCCTTTGTTCAATTTACCACTGTTTCTGAAAGATACCTCTGTCCTGGGAAGCTAGATAGCTTGCTAGCGATCACATCATTCTATATATATATTAAAGCCGAATGTGGTGATAGTTTTAACAAATATACTTGCCGAGCGTAGCGATTGAGCCAAATCCTGCCCACAACGAGAGGCCTATGTCCAGCTGTGGACTTTAACGAGTTGATAATGTAGATATTCTGTCCACCTAATTTAAAAGAATCCTCAAAATCGTGTAAAAAATTTTGTGGTATATAACCCTAAAAACCGCAATACATTAAACGCCCTTGACCGATATGTTTTTATTTGGCCTTACATTTTGCTTTTATGAGATTTTCATGTTCAAACGATACGATAATGCTTTGTCATAATCTATGTTTGTGCCTTAATGTTTGCTCTAAACAATGCCTTTTTGTAATGATATTAAAAAAGTAGGTTTCAAATCAGACATAATTATCTGCTAACATCAATGAATGTCCAGGCACTAGAAGTTATTTGCGTCATATGCTCGTACCTGAATCTACTTTTAATTCCGTTATTAGTGTAAAAAATCAAAAGTACATATTGTGGTAAAATCATTTTCCAGTAGAAATTTTAGGTACATTACACATAGTAAAGCCTATGGTAGTATAGTACGTGAAGGTAATATGGTCCGCCGGTTAATATTTTTTGCTTCTAACTCCATAGTAAATTGAATTTTAGAGTAAATGGAATTAAGATGTTCTAAAATCGCATTTACTTTATCTGATGGTAAAATTGTGAAAGTATCGTCTACGTTCCGCTTGTAGAACCTTGGTGTAACAGGTGCAGTAAGGAGGGCTCTCTCCTCAAAGTCTTCCATGAATATATCGGCGACAATGGGAGATACAGGCCAGCCCATCGCAACACCATCTGCTTGCTTGTAAAACTCTTCCTTCCACAATAGATATCTTGCCATAGATCTTTCAATTAATAGTCACAGAACTAATTCCAGATTGGGGCTATGTTAGTTACTATTACATACTATACTGTTACATTCTTTTCCATTCTATTCTAATGTGTTACAATGACGAAATTAGTCTTTGTGCCAATATATAGAAAGCTCTTAACATCTCGGATAAAGGTAATTACAGGCCCATTTTTTATATAATAAGGGTGACAAATAAGCGCACAGTTAATCCGATGGTAAGTGGATTCTGGGGTCCACAGACATCTACATCTATTCTCGATTAAGAATCAAAATGCAGATGCGTTGTCACCCCTCAGGACTAAGATGGTATGCCTCGTTTCCAGTAAAAAGGGTCTCCGGATCTCTATACTCACCAAGCACACACAGCACAGAAAACACACAGCAGTATTAAGCTGCTATTTTACGCTAGTATTTTGTGAGAGCGCGGTTCTTCCCCGGTCGAGCCGACCCATTCGTGCTACAACTATACTACTAATATAACTGCAGCATGGCTCTACTACCTATAAAACCTCTGTCGTTTTAACAAACAAAAATGTACCTTAAACTAATGTCTTTATAAAACAATAAGACTATCCCTATTAAGAGTTTGTCAACTCGAGATGTTCGAAGGAAAATAGACATTAATTTGTAATCAATAAAGTTTTTAATGGAGCAATCTTGGACGTGTCAAATGCAAACCCTTCCTTTTTTTTTTATACGATAGGGTGACAAACGAGCACACAGTCCACCTGATGGTAAGTGGTTGCTGTGGCCCATAGACATCTACATATATCCTCGATTACGAATCAAAATGCAGATGCGTTGTCACCCGTGAGGACTAAGATGGAATGCCTCGTTTCCAGTAAAAAGGGTCTCCGGTTCTCTACACTCACCATACGAAATACAGCAGCATTAAGCTACTATTTCACGCTGGTATTCTGTGAGAGCGTGGTCCTTACCCGGTCGAGCCGACCCATTCGTGCTACAACTATACTACTAATATAACTGCAGCATGGCTCTACCACGTTCCTGGTGTCAATGCAATTTTATTGTTTATCCGTATCATCGCCTGACCTAAGTGTTAGTTAATACCGCAACATTGTTACTTATATTGTTATTGTGTCACTAGCTGATACCTGCTCGTTTCGCTGGGCGCACGATAATATTTTATTGCGGAACCTAGATGTACAGTATCAAGATTTTTTTTTGATGGGACTATCATAAAATCCGTTCTTAGTGAGCTTCTTCATTGCTAAATGAGTACATTAGATAGTGAGGGAGGGGTAGCTGGCCTGCTGTACACCAGGTTTAATATTTGTTGAGAACTAAAGCGGGTACCGGAAGACTGGTGTAAAGCAGTTATATTCCCAATATATAAGGGAAAAGGTCACAACAGAACTGTAAAAACGACCGTGGTGTCAGCTTGTTAATAAATTGTATGCTAATCAGTTAATAGAAAGATTTATGGAAGAGACTGATGGAAAAATTTGGAATATAAACGGGATTTAGAAAGGGAATGGGGTATACGGATCAACTCTTTTACATGCGCGTGATCGCCGAGAAGTTTTTAATAAAAATAGAAGGGGAGTTGATTGAGCAAGTGGATGAGTTCGTGTATTTGGTACGTGTATTTAGCAGAGACGGTAGATATAATGAAGATATAAAACGACGAGAGAACGCAGGAAATAGAGTGAATGGGACTTTACATTCTATTATGAAAAGTCAGAATGTGTCAAAAAAGACACGTTTGGAAATGTATAATGCTGTGTTAGTCCCTATGAATATTGTACTATATATCATATAAAATTCCCTACACTCATGTAGGGTAGTGAAAGTTGGGTGTGGCAGAAAAAGCTTGAGAATATAATAAATGCCGTAGAAATGCGGTCGAAGGAGTATGCTAGGTTGAATCTGAATGACAGGGTGAGACATTGCGTGATAAGAGAAAAGTGTGGTTTGCAAGATGTTGTTGTAACCAGTATTAAATAAGAAATGCTTCGGTGGTTTGATCATGTAGAAATAAAGAACGAGTAAAGAATTACATAACAAATTTATATTGCAGATGTGAATGGTAGAGTCGAGAAGGGACGCCCTAAAGGAAGGTTTATCGACCTAATAGGTGATATATTAAAAATGGGCCAGATTAAGAGTGCCCTTAACCGACGGTAAATGGATGTAAAGGAGACGAGAGTGTCAAATGGAACTCCTTAGTCTTTGCTTACCCCTCTGGGTGACAGGCGTGATAGTGAGTGTCTATAAAATAAAGTAAAAAAACAGAAACAGAAACTGAAACTTTTTTATTAAAAATAGATTTTAAACTACTTATTTTTCAATAAGTAGTTTAAAATCTACTTTCGTATTTTTTTCAATTTACCTATTTAAATTACTTAATTGATTGAATTTCACAGATTTTCTGATTACTCAGTTCACTGTATATTATTTCGAAACAATTTAGCGTAATTTGTTATACGTGTTAACAATTAATATTGATTTTTTTTAAATAAAATAAGGAGAACAAACGAGCACACAGACCACCTTATAATTAGTGGGTACCGTGGACCTAAGACATCTACATCTATCCTCTATTCAGAATTAAATTGCAAGCGATTTTCTGCCATAAGGTCCTGGAATGCCTCAACTCCAGCGAAAAGAATCTCCAGTTCACTCACCATACGAAACACTATTCAGCTGATGTACATTGCCATTCTGTGAGATCATGGTCTTACCCCGGACGAGCGATCTATTCGTACTGCGATCATATACCATGTATAGCTCACTACGTTTGTACTACGAATGTGTTATTACTTTGTTCTATTATGTTTTGAATGTATAATAGCGGTGTAAGAATATCCACAATGGGGTAGTAGATATTCTTAAACCGCCAGCCTCATCATTCCGTGGGTGTCGTAGGAGGCGGTAGAGAATTTTACGTGGTAGAGCCATGCTGCAGTTATATTAGCAGTATAGTTGCAGCACGAACGGCTCGATCGGGGAAGGACCACGCTCTCACAGAATACCAGCGTAAAATAGTAGCTCAATGCTGCTGTGTTTCGTATGGTGAGTGTAGGGATTAGGACACACTTTTTTACTGGAAACGAGGCATTCCATCTTAATCCTCACGGATGACAACGCGTCTGCATTTTGATTCGTAATCGAGGATAGATGTAGATGTCTATGGGCCACAGCAGCCACTTACCATCAAGTGGACTGTGTGCTCGTTTGTTACCATTATCCTATAAAAAAGGAAAGGTAAAACGAGGGCGATAGAAGGAGATGGGCAGCAGAATTTTCGTGACAACAACTAAAATAAATAATTAACTGCTTTTGCTAAGCCGCCTGCCAAGCGTGGCAATTGTGGCAAAATCTGCCATAAGAGGCAGTATATCGTGGATGTCTACGTCCAGCAGTAGACTTTATGGGCAGTAGATATGATGATCGATTAGATTATTTTGTTCACACTCCTTTTAAATAGATTGTTTTTAATGTTCAATATGTTATCACACGAAAACAATGTATTTTAATGGTGAATGTATTGTGGTTATATTGTGTTATTATTTTGACGTAAACGTCCGAGATCTTGGTACTCGACCTCAGAATACTGGCCTTGAGGCTTCGCGAATACTAAACACATGTCGTTGCTTCCTAGCTGCAAGTACCTATAATACCAGGAAAAACAGGTTTCAAATACTTCAAATTTATAGCATTACCAGCGGGCCCGGCAGACGTTATTCTACCCTTTCTGTTTGGGTACGCGATAAGTTCCATTTACACACACTTTTCTGTAAATTATTTAACATAATACGTAAAGCTTATAGAACCACCAAACCCATTATGACAGTAAACTTTTTTTAAATTACCCTTCTTCTTTAGTCTTCCGTAAGAGGATAAAAAGTTGCCTATATTTAATACGCCATCACTTACTGCCTTCACACCAAATTTCATAAAAATCCGCCAAGTAGTTTTTGCGTGAATCGTAAACAAATAACTTTTCTACAGATTTATTAAGAAAAAAATAAGATTAGATATTGTCGACTTAGTAGCACAGTAGTGTCTAGTCGCTCCATGCAGTCTTGAATCCTGCATGGAGCAACTAGATTTATTGATTGGTTTAGAGCTGGATGTTAGTCCATGCACGATTTATGAATGTAGCACTTCTTCCACATACTGGATAAACTTCTGGAGTGAGGGTAGTTTGTTCCTTTTCTTGAAAAAAAAATTAAAATATAATTTTGTAGATTGCTACAAAATTATATTTTAATCGGTCGTTATGATTCTAATTGGTATATTTTTTTAAACTTCATATACACACACGATATATAGGCGGATTTAATGCCTAGGGCAATCTGTACCAGTCAACCTTGGTGTGATGCAGAGATAGAATGAAGTAGGTGGTAAAAGGCAATAAAATTTATAATACATATTATATACATATAATATCAGATAAGCATAAACTTTTAAGATATACAAATACACATACAGTCACATATATATATATATATATATATCTACATATATATGTATGTAATGTATATAATAATAATAAAAATATATGTATAAATAAACTGTTGCTAAGATGATTCTGCTAATTTATTAAGTAGGTGTTCACGAACCTTCATGTTGAATACGTAACAATTGCTAGCCGTTCCTGATTTCGAGAAGGAGTGCGTTCCAAAGGAGAACAGATTGAATGGGTAAGGAAGAATGAGCTAGTCCAGAGCTATGCTATGTAATATTGTCTATCGGTTTTAATTTACAAAGAAAGCTCTAATATATAACATATATTATTTATATACGTGGTTGAGTTACAGTTGTAGCACGAATGTGTTGACTCAAGCAACTCAACCAAGGAAGGACCACGCTCTCACAGAATACTAGCGTAAAATAACAGCTTTTTACTGGATACGAGGTATTCCATCTTTGTCCTCAGGAGAGACGAAGTATTTTATTTATATTCTAACAAACATGTACTAGGTCTATGGGCCTCAATAGCTGCTTAGCTTTAGGTGGAACATACGCAACGAGCACATACGACATTTTTTCATTACATTTCGTACAGCGGACGCCAATTCACATACCAAGACGTGATGATTATAACAAATCCTTCTCCCCAAGGATAGACGTCCATGTGCATTGTTATGATCAAAAGAAGAAGACGTATATTGACAGGTAGAGAATGATTTAAGACATTAAGTTTTTACTATTGAAAAAACCTCGATAATGGCAAATCAAAAATTTTAAATCAATAGAAACTTCATCACCATCATCATAACAGACCTTTACAGTCAGTCCACTGCTGAGCATAGACCACCCCAAGGAATGCCATAAAACACGGCCGTGAGCCTCTTGTATCTATCTACTTCCTACATGTACGGATTGATAAGCTGGAAATAGCGATGGACCGGTCATATAGCTCGAAGAACCTATTAATAGAAACCTAATGAACTGTAATATACAGATTATATATAATATACGTCCTGGTAAGACATGCAGGAAGTTTATTGATGCAGGTGGCATTCCTTGGGAGAGACCTGCATTCATCGACTTCCTGTATGTCTTACCAGGTTGTCACTCCATCCAGTGGAGGGTCACTCTACACTACGCCTACCGGTACGAGGCTGCCACTCGAGAACCTTTTGTCCTCAACGATTGTCGGTTCTTTGAGCTATATGTATTGTACGGCACATTTCTGCCACTTCAGCTTTTATTTACTAATCCGTTTTAGATTTACGCGTTATTTAATGAGTTTCTGACTGCAGATTCACTCCAAATGTCATTTCTAAGTTAATAGTGCAAGTCACGCAGAGAGTAAACCCCGAACTCATAGCCTTAATATCCGCGTATCTCGTACTGAGTTTTCGACCTTGAGCGTCCTCATACGACCAGCAATCCATAAGTCATCACTGGCAACACGTACATTGGTTGTACAATCTAGTTTTTAGGTTTTGAGGTATACCTGACGAGAAGATGTGTCGTAATTTCCACAGCCGAGTTGGATCCGTTGATTGACCTCGGTCGAAGTTGGACTTACCTAGTAGGGCTATTTGTCCCAGGTAAACTTACTCATCACCAACTTAAAGCTTAGTGCTCCCGTGCTCCCAACTACTACCGGCATATTTATGACATGGACATTAAACATGATCTATGTTTTGTCCATGTTCATCTTAAGACTTATCCGTTGGGCGACACCATTGAGGTCATTGAGCATAGTGCTTAGGTCCTCCAGCGATTCTGCCATAAGAACTATATCGTCGGCAAATCGAAGGTGAGTGATGTACTCGCCATTGATGTTAATACCGTATCCTTTCCAGTCCAGTAGCTTAAAAACGTCTTCCAATGGTTGCATTGGAAGACGTTTTCAAGCTTTCAGCGGTGAAGAATTTCGAGGATATAACGCCCCGTCTTGCACCTCCCTGCAGTTGGATAGGTTTCGTACTCTGGTTCTGTACTCGGATAGCCATCGTCGGCCTACTGTACAAACACTTCAGCACTTCGATATACTGACAATCAACTTGGCACCGCTGAAAGGACTATAGCACCGCCCAAATTACGACGAAATCGACGGCTTTCTCATAGTCCATATATATTAATAGTAGGGGAATGTTTTGATATTAAAAAATGGTTTAAATATTAAATTGTACCTATGGTGAGCCGTGGTAGCTCAGATTAACGCTCGCTGTAAATATAACAGAACGCGAGTAACCCGGGTTCGATCCCCGCCGGCACAAATGAAATTGTTAATTGCAATTTTAAGTACTGATTTACCACGTGCTCGGCGGTGAAGGAAAACATCGTGAGGAAACCTGCATGTCTGAGGAATAAGAGAAAAAAAATATTTCGAAAACATGTGAAGTTCGCCAACACGCATTGGTACAGCGCGGCGGACACTTTCTTGTCCTAAAACACTCTCAGATATGAGGGGAGGCCTGTGCCCAGCAGTGGGACATATATAGGCCTTAACTTTTTTATGGTGAACGTTAAGCAAGTTATAGATCTTAAAATGAGTGTAATTTCGCCAACAAACTGTTCTTCAGTTTGACAATATCAATGTTAGTAATTACGTGTCTGTATTTTTTTTTCAAAGAAAACATTTAAAAATCACTGGGACTAAACTCTTCAGGCTAAGAAAATATTAATATAAAGGCCGTGGTAGCTAAAAGCCTTCGTCTTAAATTATTAATTACACGACCAACTCAAGTTTACATCTCCGCCGGCATCATTGAAATTATTAATTGCAATTTTAAGTGCTGATTTACCATGTGCTAAGAAAAATATTGTCAGGAAATCAAATACATTAAATTTGTTTACAATTTAGTCTTACTTTATTCCATAAAGTAATTAACAACATGTCATTTGTTTCTTATACAATAATAATTTATTTAAGTTCCTAATATGTAAAAAAATATTATTTACAGCTTTTTACGACGTAACTCGGAATGAAAACAATTTTAATGGCTTCCTAAGGAGTTGTCCTATTAGCATTAGTTCAATTCGTGGTACATAAACTAATTAATCATTTATTTTTACCTGATACCAGAAAACATTTATATACGACTAGCTGTTCCGCACGACTTCACCCGCGTAGAATGTATTACAATTTTATTTTATGGGTTTTATTTTTTTACGCGGAACCCTAATTGTATCTTTAATATAAAATTAGCCGATGTTACTCCTTTTAAAATCAGCTATCTGCCAATGAAAGTCTCGTTGAAATCGGCCCAGCTGTTTTGGAGATTATCCGAAAAAATCAGACACACAGACAAAAATTTTAAAAATTGTTAACATTCCGCTATGAAAATCATTGATTTTCAAAAAATGGGGAAGTTATTGTTTTCAACCCGATTTTCATTATTCTCATCTGATCTCGACGTTTCGAGGTAGGAAGCTATTCTGACTATTTTTGCAATGGTGTCCGTATGTGTGCGTGTGTGTGTAAACATGTAAACATCTCAAAACTTTCTAACGGAGTTTCCTATCTTAAAGTGGTTTTCGGCATCTGAAAGAGCCTTGCTGAACATAAATTTTCTGTGAATAAACCCAATAGACCTAATCGTTACGGTTGATTCTGAGAAAAACTAAAATATTCGAGTATTTTTAATTTTCAAAAAGTAGTTTTCAATAAGTGGAATTTGGAGCGCTTTTATATTAAAATTTGCGAGAAGTTCCAGGGATGGCCTGCAGGGTCAACCAATTTTTTTTTCGGTACTTATAAAAGTACCGTATATACTTTGATATTACGCATTAAGTAAAATGCTGTTATTTTGACATTACAAACAGACACCTCAATATTGTTTTTTTTATAACTTATTGAGCTGAACAAAGATATGTCACGCCCACATTATCTTGTTAATTGGCGTGTAAGTTGATCTTTTGCACCGATTAAAAACTTTTTTAGGCTAAGGTCACAGTGTTTTTTCATACTGGCAGGCGGACTTTTAAAAATGTTTCGAATTGAACTTTTAAATCGTTCTGCGTATTTTGATGATGGCGCTTTTGTTTGCGTATTCAATTAATTTAAATATTATTTTTATTCATAATCAAAAAAGTTATATTGGTAATTCTCTAGAGTAGAGAAGAGAGTCTATGGAAAAGGCTACGATCGAAGTTTTTCTGTGTGATAAATTTCCTAATGCATCCGTAGTAGAACCAGAGTAACAGACATAGTCCAACGGAATAAGTTGAAGTGACTGTGGTCCGGTCATATAGATTCTACCAGTACAATATAATATTTTATACGTGGTAGAGCCATTCTGCAGTTATATTAGTAGTATAGTTGTAGCACGAATGGGTCGGCTCGACCGGGGAAAGACCATGCTCTCACAGAATACCAGCGTAAAATAGTAGCTTAGTGCTGCTGTGTTTGGTATGGTGAGTGTAGAGAACCGGAGACCCTTTTTACTTGAAACGAGGCATTCCGTCTTAGTCCTCACGGGTGACAACGTATCTGCATTTTGATTTGTAATCGAGGATAGATGTAGATGTCTACGGGCCGCAGCAACCACTTACCATCAGGTGAACTGTGTGCTCGTTTGTCGCCTATCCTATGTAAAAAAAATATACAAACGAAAACTGATGGATAGAAAGGATCTCGAGTAGCACCCACGTACCGGTAAGCGAAGTTAGGCCAGCCCTCTCTAGATGGAGTGACGACCCGTTAAGGGATACAGGAAGGCGATGGATGTATGTAGCTCAGGTCCTGGTTGTAGCATTGCTTGTGAGAGGCCTGTGTTCACTGGACTTATGATTGGCTGTAATGTCCAGGAAATTTTCTTCACCGTAAAAGACTACAACAATATTTCAAAATTAAAAAGTATTAGATACGTGTAAAATTAATGAAGCATTTTTTGTAAATGGATAACGAAAAAACTTAAACTTAAATGTGCCAATAAAAACACAAAGCATAGATATGTAAGGATCCTTTAAAGATGTGAGAATCCTTGTGAGTATCTTTTCGGATTTGAATTACTCTGTGAAAGATTTTTTTTGTTTCTTTGCCAATGTCAAGTAATTAGTAAGACCGTATAAGGGTGGTGTAAGAATATACCCATATCGTCTCGTCTCGTGTTACGGTCAGGTAATTAAACATTATCATTTTATAATTATTTATTTATTTATACCAAAATTACGCTTGCACAATCTTTAGTACTCCCTATCCTCGACTATGCTGACATTTGTTACATTGATATCACTGAGGAGCAACTTAATAAACTTGAGCGACTCCAAAATTTCTGTATACGGTTCATATTTGGCTTCGTAAATATGACCATGTCTCGGAATACCGCACTAAATTCAAGTGGCTCCCAATCCGTCTTCATCGGAATACTCATATATTTTCTGCGCTCTACTGCGTCTTATTTAATGTATCAAGTCCTCTCTATAAAAAAAAACGTTTTTTCTTAGCGCTTTTCCTTCCGGTCAAAAGAAAATCTTTCCCTCTAGTTATTTCAATGTCTAATTAATTGCCACAAAATTTCGAATCGGATTGCTCAAGCAGGTACCATGTAAGTTGAGTTCCCATCCAAACTTCACTTCAAACCTCCAAGTCAAAATTTAAATGCCTGTTTAGTATCTGTAGCCAAAATGCTACCAAGCCGTCAAATAAAATTGAAATAAAAAAGTACGAAATGATTAAAATTCCAAAAATATAAAATTATCAATCATGTCTACGCTATTCAGTTCCCAGCTCTTAATAATGTTAAAAATATTATATTATATATATAAAATATATAATAAATATTATATTAATAAACTAAAATTACACCATCGCACAAAAAACTCATTGAAACATTTCCGCTAAAAGGCTAAATAAGTCCATTTCACTGAATCCTGAAATAACATGAAATCCTCGAATGTACAACCTCATTTTTGTCTTAGTCATACGCCACAGATAAAAAAGCGACACTATAGGTATAAACAACTGGCATTATCCTCACCTTACATACTCGTTACATGTATGCTGACCTAGACATACTAAAAGTACAGGAAGCGACCTTGCTGGAAAGGAAATCAACTACGCTTAGGGGTGCGTGTTGAGATAATTAAATCGATTATCTTACTTTATTCTCCGTGTGGTCGTAGATTAAGGCAATCTGTGGCTTTTTTTCGTCCCGGGACTATCGTAACAGTCGATTAAAAAAACAGAAAACGAAGCATCTTCCTGATAACAAATCAAAAGAATAAAACACTGCGGTTGCCAACGCGCCTGCAAAGCGTGGCAACTATGTAAAAAATCCCCCCCTTCGAGGAAATCTATAGGGGAAGCCTACGTTTAGCTGTGGGATTTGTATAGGCTGTAATGGATGAATTAAATACCAAGCAGGATTGACGATCGAAATATCTTAAGTCTGGTGCTTTAAAAAAAACATTTAAAACACAAACACACACACACACACACACACACACAAAAAAAAACCACACACACACACACACACACACACACACACAGACACGCGCGCGCTCTCGCGCACACAAACACGCGCACGCACGAACGCACGCACGCATACTATATCGAATTCTTTAAAATTAAGGATTCCTTAGGTAAATAGTACTAAATTGTAAATTGACAGCATTCTGTGATTACCTATAATTGACTATACATATAGAAATAATACAACCGTTAATTAAAGATGTAATAAGGTATCAATCGTTGGTAATCTTAATAAATAAATAAAATTATGATGAAAAAGTGGCAAATGAACTGACAGTCTACCATCAAACAAAGAATTATTATGTATGCATATAGTATTCTATGGTCTTCCCCGTCTATAATATAATATTATCTATGTTGTGTATGTACATACTATGTATACATATATACACTATATATTTATCACACATCTCTCACAAAATACCAGCGTAAAAAACAGCTTAATACTGTTGTGTTTCGTATGGCGACTGTGGAGAACCGGAGACTCTTTTTACTGAAAACTAGGCATCCATCGTAGTCCTAAGCAGTAACGCATCTGCATTTTGGATTCATAATCAAAGATAAATGTAGATTTCTGTTGGCCACGGCGTTCACTTACTGGAAGAGAATGCCACATGGCATTAAGTCCGCCCTATGTAACCTTAACCTTAAGGTGTTATATTGAAGTTTTTTAAATAAATAAATAAATAAAATATTCTTTGTCCTGTAAATAAATAATTAAAATTCAAGTCATGTTACCAACAATAAATAACCTTAGAAATGAGTAAACATTCTATAAACGATGATCGTATGGTGCCCGCGGAAAAAGAAGACGCCATCTTAAAATTGCGTTCAAAAACCGGAAATTTTTATCCAAATAGTCTTTATTGTAAAGTTAATACGATCCACTATTCGATATGAAAAACGTAAACGACCGGATCATATATAACATCGCCATTTAAGATATCAATGCCGAGAGCGGAAGGAAATAAGGTCATACTAGTAAGTCACATGTTGCTTTTATCAATCGAATGCGTGCAGTTTATATGACTTCGGTTTGCCTTTTTGTAGCGCAGATAGAAATCGAGAAACTTCGTTAACATTTTTTCTTTCATCGTCGTCACCATCGCTACAGTCCGGCAAAATTCACTGGTAATCATATCAGAATTATCATCATTTCTGATCATCATCATTACTGACCATCACTAGTCCACAACTTAACAAAGGCCTGCTCCAAGGACTGCTACAAAATATAGTTCTGAATCACCTGCATACATCGACTTCCTACATGTCTAACGAGGTCATCACTCCATCACTGGACGACCAGTCCTACACTCCGTTTAACGGTACGAGGCTGCCACCCGAGAATCTTTTGCCTCCAGCGGTTATCAGTACTTTGAGCTCTACGATCTATTAAACATGTAGAAAATGCATTTCTTTGTGTTTCGTTTTATGTGAAAGGTTGTAAAGTGGTACTACTAATGAAACTTAGTACCACTGCCAAAATGAAACTGTCCTGTTCTACATCTAACATAATTATAATTATAAAACGACATATATTATATAGCTGTAAGAAACTGTCCAGTTCTACATCTAACACATATTTATACAACAAAATACATTATATAGCTGAAAGAAACTATCCAGTCCTACATCTAACATATAATTATACAACAACGTACATTTTTACATCAACTTACGTTTTTAGGGTTCCGTAGTCAACTAGGAACCCTTATAGTTTCGCCATGTCTGTCTGTCCGTCTGTCCGTCCTCGCTTAATCTCTGTGACCGTTAGCACTAGAAAGCTGAAATTTGGTACCAATATGTGTATCAATCACCCCGACAAAGTGATAAAATAAAAATTAGAAAAAAAATGTTTTATTAGGGTAGCCCCCCTGTATGTAAACTGGGAAGTGATTTTTTTTATTTCAACCCTAACGTGTGATATATTGTTGGAAAGGTATTTAAAAATGAATAGGGGTTTAGTAAAATCATTTTTTGATAATGTCAATAATTTCGGAAATAATCGCTCCAAAAGTAAAAAACAATGTATCCCCCCCCCCTTCTAACTTTTGAACCATAAAAATCTGAAAAGTAGAACTTTATAAGGACTTTCTAGGAAAATCATTTTGAACTTGGATGGAAACAACAGTACCAACTACCGGGAGCATTTACAGGAGCGCGGAGCGCTGCTGGAGCGCGAACATAATGGATACCCACCTTTAAACTCATAAGTGGGAACACTTATTGTGACGGACGGGAAACTACGGAACCCTACACTGAGCGTGGCCCGACACGCTCTTGGCCGGTTTTTTACATGGTCGACCCATGCTGCAGCTATGTTGTGGTTGCAGCATGAATGGGTCGGCTCGACCGGGGTAAGACAACGGTCTCACAGAACACCTGCGTAAAATAGCAGCTTAATGCTGCTGTGTTTTGTATGGTGAGTGTAGAGAACCGGAGCCCCGTTTTAGTGGAATCGAGGCATTCCATCTTAGTCCTCAGGGTGACAACGCATCTTCATTTTTATTCTTAATCGAGGTTAAACGTAGATGTCTATGGGCCTCAGCAACCACTTACCATCAGGTAGACTGTGTGTTCGTCTGTCAACTTTATTCTATAAAAAAAAACTTCAAAAAGTGCGGTTGTCGACCCGCTTGCTTAGCACGGCATCGATGACTAATAAGCCATCTGTGTCTGTTTGGGTAATCTATTGAGATGAAGTGGCAATGGCTTACAGGCCACCTGATGGTACCGTCATAGTCTACTAAAGTCCATTGCTGAACATAGGCCTCAACCATAGATTTCCTCATTAGGGGATAACGTTTGACACAGTTTCCACGCTTGGCAAGCGGTTACCAACCGCAGTTTTTTTTATTATTAATGTAGATGAATAACGAGGTATACCATTTCAGTCCTCAGGCAACGCATCTGCATTTTGATTTTTAATTGAAGATAAATGTAGATGTCTATGGGCGACAGCATCCACTTAGCATCAGGTGGACTGTGGGCTCGTTTCTCACCCTTATTCTATAAAAAAAACCGCCATCAGAGGTTATGAGACCTCCCTGGTATGGAATTGTAGTCAAGTATAGGCAACGCCACGAGTCATGAAGTGCGCAGAACCGAAAAATCCGAAAAAAGGTGTCGGCACGGTGAGGTGTGAGGTACGGGGAAGCGAAACCATAGCAACAGGCGACGCGCTACTCCCAAGTAGTTTCTCCCTGCGTCCCGTCGCCCGCGCACCTTCTTGTATCGTCTTGTGTACAATCGATATCGAAAGTGTTAGCTGACTACCTGTTTTGTTACGATTATTTTTGTACTTTTAAAAATATTGTTCTATAATATTTTCAAATGGCTTTTTGGGATTTTAAAATAGCTTAATTCGTAGTATATTGTATAAAGTTGTAAATATTTTTTTATTTTCTACAAGATGATTTTCTTTGCAAATTATTGCATGGAAAATATCCTTATAATTAAAGGCTATCGCGTCATCATCATCATCATCATCATCATCATCATTACAGCCCTTCACAAGTCCACTGCTGAACATAGGCCTCCCCCAAGTAATGCCACAAAGCACGGTCTGAGCCACCTGCATCCATCGACTTCCTGCATGGCTTACCAGGTCGTCACTCAACCTAGTGGGGGGTCGCCCTACACTACGCCTACCGGTACGAGGCTGCCACTCGAGAACCTTTCTTCCCCATCGGTTATCGGTTCTTCGAGCTATATGGCCGGCCCATTGCCACTTCAGCTTACTAATCCGTTGGGCTATGTCGGTCGCTCTGGTTTTACTGCGGATATCCTCATTTCTGAGTCTATCATGCAGAGAAACTCCGAGCATAGCCCTCTCCATAGCTCGCTGAGCAACCTTGAGCGTCCTCATATGGCTAGCATTAAAGGACCACGTCTCAGATCGTAAGTCATCACTGGCAACACGCACTGGTTACACACTTTAGTTTTCAGAGATTGAGGTATACTTGACGCGAATATGTGTCGTAATTTCCCGAACGCTGCCCAGCCTAGTTGAATCCGTCGATTGACCTCTCGGTCGAAGTTGGACTTTTCTAGTAGTACTTCGAGCATAGTGCTCCCAACTACTACTGGCATAGGTGTGACAAGGACATTAAACATGATCTTTGTTTTGTCCTTATTCATCTTAAGACCTATCCGTTGGGAGACACCATTGAGGTCATTAAGCATAGTGCTAAGGTCCTCCAGCGATTCTGCCATAAGGACTATATCGTCGGCAAATCGAAGGTGAGTGATGTACTCGCCATTGATGTTAATACCGTATCCTTTCCAGTCCAGTAGCTTGAAAACGTCTTCCAACGTAGCGGTGAAGAGTTGCGGGGATATAACATCACCCTGTCTTACACATCTCTGCAGTTGGATAGGTTTCAAACTCCGGTTCTGTACTAGGATAGCCATTGTAGCCCTACTGTACAAACACTTCAGGACTTCGATATACCGACAGTAAACTTGGCACCGCTGAAGGGACTGTAGCACCGCCCGAATTTCGACGGAATCGGAGGCTTTCTCATAGTCTACATATGCCAGGCAAAGTGGCAGATTGTACTCTTCAGTCTTCTGTACAATCTGCCGCAGGGTATGTATGTGGTCTATGGTATTGAAGCCTTTTCGGAAACCGGCTAGTTCGGGAGGCTGGAAGTCGTCGAGTCTGCGTGCGAGACGCTTCGTAATGACTCTCGAAAATAGCACGTAGACGCGGCTCAGAAGGGAAATCGGTCTGTAGTTCTTCAAGAGAGTGTTGTCGCCTTTCTTAAAGTACAAGACCACCGCGCTTCTGCTCCACGCCTCCGGAGTAAAGTGCCACAATGGAGAACGGAATTGAAGAGCTTCTGAAGGACTTCAAGTACCGGTGTTCCACCCGCTTTCAGAAGCTCCGCTGTAATTCCATCCTCGCCCAGAGCCGTGCCGTTTTTAAGGTGCTGGAGAACCATTCTAATCTCGCTCAGACTGACGTCCGGGATATCATCGGAATAGTGTCGGATAAGACTTGCTCTTGGATCGTTACTCACACTTGCGTGTGGCTCCAACGATGATGTGTACAGCTGCCCATAGAACCTCTCAATCTCACTCAGAATCTCAGGTATCCCGGAAACGATGTTGCCACACTCAGTCTTCAGCTTTTACAGTTGGCTCTTTCTGGCAGACAGATCTCTGGCAAATACTTTGTAGCCCTGGTTCCGCTCGATCGCTTCTTTAATACGAGCAGTATTAAAGTTTCGTAAGTCTCGCCGTATACATTTGGAGATCTGTCTATTCAGTTGCCTGTATGCTGTCAAATCTGTTGACGATTGCAGCCTCATCTCCCGTCTAACAGTCATGAGATTAAGAGTGTGATCGGAGAGTTTTTGTGTTCTTCTGCGGCGGGTCTTGCAGAACTTAGCTCCGACCGCATGGACAGTTTCCACGAGCTTGTCATTCATATCGTCCACTGCATTGCAATCCTCTAGGCACTGAAAGCGGTTTTGTAACTCGAGCTGAAAGGCGGGGGCGGAGCGTTGACTTCATTAGACGAGACCTCTCCAACTTAACGTTTAGGTTCAGTGTGCCTCTAACCATTCAGTGATCGCTGCCAGTTTTCACCCTTGCGATCACTGAGACATCACTGAACAGTTGGCGTCTGGTCGTCATAATGAAGTCAATCTCATTTTTGCGCGGCGAACCGTCGGGGCTCGACCAGGTCCACTTCCTGTGGGGCCGCTTCTGGAAAAAAGAGTTCATCATAAAGAGTCCCTCTTTCTCCATAAAGTCGGCCACCTGCTGGCCTCCTCGGTTGACGAGAGACTTGTGGACGATAAATCCGACACCTCCTTGGGACAGATGGTCGCCCTCCCGGTGGTAGAACAAGTTGCCGGACTCGAGGATTGCCGTGTCCTCCCCCTCTCTTCGCACCTCGGATAATCCAATAATATGCCAACGCAACTTGTCTACCTCTTCTTCCAGCTCTAGTATCTTCTCGTCAGTCCTCAGGGTGCGTGCGTTATATGTTGCCAGGTCGAGTCGTCATAGGTCGGTTGCCACCTCCACCGGAGATTCTTAGCACCCCCTGCCCCGCCGTTACCATGGTCGCCACCGTAGCCAGGAATAGCGGGGCCGCCGGGGACTGGGGGCCGTTTTTTTGCGTCGTTATTCATGGGAGGGATATTTGCCATAGTTGCCACGCTTGGCGAGCGGGTTGGCAACCGCAGTTTTTTATTATATCACAGTTGTTATCAGGAAGATGCCGCTGCCCGTCTCCTGCCTGTCTCCCTCTGTCGCTTCTTACGACACCCACGGGAAGATATGGGGTAGTGGATATTCTCAACCGCCACCACACGGCAAAAAGGCTATCGCGTAGTATAGTTTAAACAGCAATTACAAATACAAAAATACAAATACAAAATATTTTATTTCTTTAACTAAGTGTACATAAAATGCAGAATATTATTTAGAAGCAGTTAAAACCTAACGATGATATATAAATATATCGTTCAGTTTTCGTGGAGACTTTGATGTGTAGTTATAATGTTGACCTTTGACTTTTTACATATTAAAATGCCATAATAAAATTTTCATTTTTTTGCTTGATCGTACATGCGCAGTGGACTCTAATTTCATCTTTCGTGGCACAACCTATACGTGCATATAATAAATATTTAAAAAAAATTCCGTGACTGGTTTATTTAATATGTGAAACTTAGAAAATCGTTACTCATCGGTATTTTAGGTCTCCGTTTTCTATCACAGATTAATAACATTACCTTCAATCTCATTACATAATCGGTTTTAACCGTTTTTGTATTTTTGATTTGCCACGCAGAAAGATTGTCTATCGCAATGCGACATATCCTTTGACGCTGCACCAAGTCGCCGGTCTTCGTATTGTACGTCTATTACTGTTTATAATCTTTTCCTAATAGTTGCCATTCATAGTTATATAACCTCTTAATGATTTAATGACTAACATACGTGACCATGTCGTGATGAGTTCCGGATTTGAATTGCAGTTTATGCACATAAAGATACTTTAGTGATTTTGCAGTCTGATTGCGGTCATTCGGTCCGCAAAATTACTAATGTGTATTTTGTTCCTTCCTGTGTTTTCATCACGGTTTCAAAACGTTCTTGCATTCTTAATGCATTGCATAGAGTATGGGCGCGAAAAGGTCTCTGTATAATTTAAAATTTATTTTTTTTTTTTCATTGATTTATACATTAATAAATCCGCTTAGTTTTGGTTAAGTTGGAAGTGCCGGATTCATCTTTAGTTCATTTTTTTTAATTTTGTAATAATTTGCTAGTACTTATGATAATGTTTTAATATATCTGTTTGATAATGACTTTTTCCGATTTTTTTGATAACTTAATTTATTAAGAATATTCATGTCTCGGGGTAAATAAGTCAAATTTTTTACTCCTTACACACGGTGCAATCTGTTGACAGATGATGCAGAGATCTAACTTGATTTGCGCGTGAGCGCGTTGATGAAATATTATAATATGATAATACCAATTTTAAGGCGAACACTTTTTCACCGAACTACTATAGATACCAACCAATACAATGTAAAATATGTATCATTAAAAACGTAGGAGATTAGGAATAAAACTATGAATGGGTCGGCTCGACCGGGAACGAACTATGTACTCACAGAATAATTGATAGAATCAGGCGTTACTTTGCGGAAATCCATTATAATAAAAAATAAAAATATAAATTTCTTTGCAACTTTCCGCTAAACAATAAAATGATGTGTCTTACCTGGTCTTGCTAAGTACCTGACGGGCGAGAACCATCGGTGACGCCGTAAGACTGGAGTCTATATTACCTGATGATGCCTCGTGTAGAGGCGAAACACGTGTCGTATTATCGTCGATGGTGTGTCTTGCCTGGAATAGTGGTGTTGAGAGTAGTGGTGCTTGGTCTAGTGGTGACGGAGTTAGTGTATGCAATTGAGGGAGGGCGGGAGGTGCGCTTCAATCCAGGTAAGACACATCATTTTATATGTTTAGCGGAAAGTTGCAAAGAAATTTATATTTTTATTTTTTATTACTCACAGAATTCCAAATGCTGGTCTAAAATAGCAGCTTAATAGTATAGAGAGAACCGTAGACCCTTATTTACTGGTATCGATCCATTCTATTTTAGTCCTTTGGGGTAACAACGCATCTAGATTTTGATTTTGTATAGAGTACAGATATAGGTGTCTACGGGTCAAAGTATTCAGTTACCGTCAGGTGGATAGTAAGCTTGTTTATCCCCTTATTGTATTAAAAAAAAACTTTTATTAATATAAATAACCAAGAGTAAATTGTAAGCCGATAGTGACCTTAAATTATCAATTGACCTCAACCAATAAAGACAAATGAATGAAGACGCGACCGCACACAATATGCAAAAAATAGATTGTTTTTGAAGTACGCGCACGCGATCTCTACAACGATTTATCAGCAACTCCCTAAAGAACGACCCGACGTGTCACTCACGATACCCATTCGCGATACTTTCAATGCCAAAATATAATAAGGTCAAGAACTCACATCTCGGCTGTATGTGTACATATGTTTAATAAAGGATTGAGTTGAAGATGGTGTAAGTGATAAGAAATAGCGGAGAAATCGTAAAATTTAATGTAATTTTTAAATAAACTCAGCAATATAACATGCCCTTTAAGGTGTAGCATGTTACATGATCTTGCTGTTAATGATTCTCGTACTATGGTTCATAAAAGATAGCTTGATCTCTGCGACAGCTGTCAGTAAAATCACGCCTATGAAGTCCTGAATTTCTTAGTAGTACAGACAGTACCTGTCAATGTCATTGACAGTTCCTGTCTATCTGTGTCATAAGCTATCTTTTATGAACTATATACTGGCAAACGTATCTCTACGATGATTTATGTCAATTTTTGATGATATACTTCTAGATGTAAATATTTTTGCAACGCAGATAACCAAAACCAATAACGAGTACTGATACACTTAAAATATGTATAACAATTTTTTTCAAATGTTTAAATAGTAAACATATGGTATGAGTTTTGTTTGCAATAAGTAAGATGTGGATAACGTATTAGATTGTAGTAGATTGTGCAATTCTAAATTTAGCTTTCTTTTTTTTAACCATTTTAAAATGAGGTTCCTTTGTACAAAGAGGATTCTTATTTGTGGTATTTTTATCACCAATCTCCCTGCCACGTCCATGTAGGAATTATCCCTACAAGGGAGTCTTTAATACTAAATAAAATGTATGTACAGTGGTGAGCCGATTTCAATGCCATCGCAATGAGTTCATGGAGAGAAGTTTAGTAGCAGTCAGCCACTATATTTTAGTTATACTTAATAACTATCTCTATGGTTATTATACCAATCACTTTTAAGTTGTAAGGTTACATAAAGTTTTCATAGTAATCGCAATTTTATAAAAGTATAAAAAAGATAAATAATTTTATAAAACCCAAATCCATCACTAAACTATTTTTCAAATGTTTTAAAAAATGCTTCGCTTCTAACTTGCGCCATACGTTAACTTACTTTGAGTTAACACCAATTATAAAAATATTTACTTTTCTTACCAGTATTTCACACCCTCAACCGGTATAAAGCTGTGTTAAATTAATTTTCTCAATGTTTTGATAGGATACGGATGACTAACGAGCACAGAGTCCGCCTGATGGTAAGTGGATACTGTACTGCGGCCTATACAGCATTCACTTACCATCAGGCGGACTGTGTGCTCGTTTGTCACCCTAATTCTATTTCTTTTTTTAAACTGCATAATGAGGAATTTTAGAAATGTCTCTCAATCACTTTATTTCGTTATAAATTCTGGATACTATGAATTTATTTAAACGCTGTAGTAATTATTTGCACTACGCTCTCCTGTTTTTCTTCCCTAACCTTACTTGTATTTTAAGTGTTAGTATTAGCACAGTTTAATATAAAGACCTTACAGTTGTGAAACCTTTGTGCCTTTGATGTCAGAAGTTGCCGCCGCCCATGTAGGTATTACACGGTCAGCGTATACGCTAGGGGTTATCACGAAAATGGAAATAAAATAATTTTGTATATTATTATATTCATTATCATTCATTTGTATTATATACATACTTATTTGTTAAAAACATTTATCCGGACAAGACCATTTTTTATTTCTACAAGAACAAGTGGTAAAATTAAACATTTTATACAACTAACTTCAATATGACCCAATCTATGTATTCGAAGTCATTTAAATACACATTATTTAAGGATAACTCCAAAACTACTAATCAGATCTTGATCAAATTTATATGGGTCCACATGAGAAGCACCAGCTTTGAAATAAAAAAAGAATCATCAAAATCGGTTCACCCAGAAAAATATTCTGCTTATCTGTTCACACACATAAAAAAAACATACAGTCGAACTGAATACCCCTTCTTTTTTGAAGTCGATAAAAACCTACATTTTATCAAGTGTTTCACTACCAAATGTTTTTATATATTTTTATTAAATTTAATTATGTAGTGTATTCGCATTCTGATAAACAATTTTATCAAAAAAATGAGGAAAATATAAGCATTGCATATAGCAAAATTGATTTCAAATGATGACTATGCCATAGCAGCCGTCATTTGAATTCAATTTTTTTTAGAAACTCATAACTTTAACCGTAATTCACAATTATAGATATAGTACGTGAGGGTAGTATGGTTATCCGGTCAATATAGTCACTTTCTTATAATTAAAAAACTACAGCCTTGTTTGCATCGATGGCTTTGTGATGCGACAGTTCTTCAAAAAGGCGCTCCTTTATTGACGCCATTTTGACAGTTAACATTATAGTAAATATGGAGTGTAGAAGTAAGGGTGAAGTGTTCATAGAAAACCTAAATAAAGGTGGCGCCACTGTAGCTACGGGGTAACTTTTAAAGAATGCACCGAAAGATATTGGTGGGATAGATGACTTTTCGAGGTTATATTTACTAAATAAAATTATTTAAGATTTTAGAGCTACTGAGCAGTTTAGCAGCACACTTCAAACCGTCGAAACTGCTAAGTTCATTTCATCCCAGTAGCTACTCCAGCGCTGTTGTGGAGAGTTTTTGAACTGTTATTTACTGCTTACAGATGGCCACTTTTTCAACTATTCTACTATGGGAGTTGGTACTCCATGGTAAATTAAAAAAGTGACTTTCAATAAGTATTTTTATAATCTACATTGAATAAAAAATTTTTTTCTATTTATTCCTTACTTTTACACTTCATAATAGTAAGTAAATATTGTAGTCATATATTTTATTATTTATTTAACTGGTTTACGCCTCTGGTTTCTAGCCCTTCTGAGCCTATCACATCTTTCGGAATCTTAATTTTTATTTTCTTCACAATATGTTGATGCGTCACATTGCGAAGTTTTTGGGAGATTTTGACGACAGCTCAACCCAGCGGACAGTTGATGACGACAGCCACTCAAGTTCATAAGGCGCCCAAGCCATCAAATTAACTTGAGGTTTATATCAATATCAAAGAACTTGTTTCGTCGTTTTGTCTAATAGTTCACACGCGCGAACACTTAATTCATAAAATCGCATCACTTTTACGAATCAAAATCCACTTCAAACCATTATTCAAGCGACAAAACAGTAGCGACAATCCGTCGACGGCCAAGTTCCCGCCAAAACCCCAATATTTAGTCGATTTTAGTATGGTGTAGTTAGTGTAGTAGTAGTGTAGTTAATTTTTGTAAGTTGATTTTGCGAAGTATTCCTAATTACTACCAAAGCTGGTTTGCTATTATTTTTTAATATATTAGCTATAGTATACGACTTAGTGTTTCTGTCTTTGTCCTCCTCCTAGTTTTAGTGTTAAGCCGACTTTCCACTATGGGATATAATATAATTTATATTACATCTCGTGATATAAATTAATATGGCTCACCGTACTTTTAAATGGAACCATTTCCTCTGAGATTTAATATATATTACATCCCAAACTATAAATATTTTTTCGATCGACCGAGCGTTATTTTCATACTATATTTCACCAGTACTGTACCCCGCACACCCTTCCGCGCCTCCGCTTCGTCCTCAGATCGTTCAGCGACAAACGCACACTGGTTCATAAAATTTAGTGTCCAGGGAGTTTCGGGGGCAGTAAATCGATCTATTTTATTTTTAGAAAATGTCTTTTTGTCCGTGTTTTCAGGCAATAAAAAACTGCTACAATATAAGAAGGTAAATTTCGACAGATTACTAACGATCGTTATAGCTTAGGTGGGATGTTGGTCGGGCGTGATATCGGAGTTCCGAGGTTCATGTCCTGTCTCTGGTCTAGCTTTTTTCCTTTTTTTTTCAAGATTCCTTCTTTTGCGAGAAAATCTATTATTTCACTTCCTTTTTTTTAGTAATTTGTAAAAATGCGAAAATTTTAATAAAACTAATTGCACTCATGATTTTTTATTCAAATAATCAGTTCAGTTTTTCTATTCTGTCAATAAGATCAAAAAATATTATTTAAGTTTCATCAGTATGTAATTTATAAATGTAATTTCAAAAAAAAACCGAGCAAAGCTCGGTCATCCGGGTACTATATATTATATCCCATAGTGGAAAGCCACCTTTATGGGGCAGCAAAGCAAACCATATTACCCTCACCTACCTTCTTACATTTTTCGAAAACGGCACTTAAAGTTACTTAAATAAGTATGTACCATAAAACACGCTCGCGCCGACCGCATGTATTGTCTATCAGACTCAGTGAAGTGTGCTAGCACAGGGTCCGCCCGCCCCTTGCCCGGCAGAATCCCCGCCGTTGCTCTGCACAAGTAAGGTAAACTGTGGTAAATAGAATTAGGGAAAAAAATTAGTGACGATTCACGGTCAAATGTTAACGATTTCCTTTGATCAAAGCAAAATACCGATTAATAAGTATTTACGGAATATTTCACCGAATAAATAGGCAATTAACATTGGAAATGAATTATGACACGTCGAAAATAATTTACCGTTTATTAATTACCGACACGGATAAAACAGTTTTATACTACGGATAACACTTGAATAACGTCACGTCTTAATTCGGTAATTTATTATTGTTTTATAACATTAACTGCACAAACAGTCTGGTGCCTTGATAAATTATTGTAACAAGCCATTTGTCTTCTCAAAATAAAAAACAATAGAATAATAAAGCTGAGGAATTTCGATAAAGATCATATGAATTGATAAAATCGTATCGATGTCAAGGCGTAATCATGTCTTGCGTTATATACTCTTGGGTCTAGTAGTCGCAAATGCGACTGATGACTTGAGGTCGCGGGTTCGAAACCCGGATCGAGTCAAAATCAATTATAGGGTTGTCTGACTAGAAATTCTCTTTGGCAGCCCGGAGTCAGGAAATTGGCGGTGTTTGTTGCTCTTGCGTCTGATCTCTATTCGGTGGTGTCGGTTTCCGTGCCATCGGACTATATGAGTGAGGGAGTAGAGATGTACTTTTGCTTGCTCAAACACTCGGGCACTACTGTCTGTGTTTTTTCTTTAAAAAAAAAGAAGCAGCTCACTGGTCTCTGTTGAGACTGGCCGCTGTGACAAGTATTGCAAATTTTTCTCTTGAAAAATAACGTATAGTCCTCTTTGAAGAGTATAAAAAGTTTTTACAATAAAATAAAATACTATATACTATATTTATATTTTTAGAGCTCTTGGTACTGTATAATATTTTTAACTACTTTAAAAATTTAGTAATAGTAAATGATTTACTTTACCTTTCTCGTACTCTTTTCATTTAATCTATTATATGATATTTATATATAATTTTCACTTATCTTTATTTGTATGTATTTTATATATATTATTTTGTATGCCCCCCTCTATTTTAACTTTTGTTTGCATCAGTTCTGTACGCAAAGGTTGTCTGGAAGAAATCTCTTTCAGAGTGATAAAACCGCCTATTGTACATATTTCAATTTAGATTTAACAGTACTTGATGTTAGTATTTTGGTGTACAATAAAGTGTTAATAAATAAAAATAAATAAATAAATGATTCTTAAAAATTACAAATTAAAAAATGTGTAGCTAATTTTTTATTAAATTTAATATTGCTCGGCTTCTCTATTTCCGACGCTTCGAGAGCTCTATATTTTCAACCGCCTTCAACAGCAGAAATATTCTGTTTCATTTTTGAATAAAGAAAGAAAATAAGTATTTTCTTTCTTTATACGAAAATATAAAGTAAAGTGAAGTAAAATAACATAGGATACTTTATTATGAAGTATATTTGGCAACATTAGCCGTAGTCGAAATCCGGTCTGGAGGAGGACATATACAGGGTTATTTTGCAACAACCGGCCAAACTTGCAGAGAAAGGTAAGCATAAGTAACAAAAGCAAATGCTGGAAAAAAAGTGAATTAAAAAACAATGTCAAGCATTCTGTTTTTTTTTTCATCTTTAAAATTAGATCTTTTAAGGGAGATCGTTAAGCAAAAACGTTGTTGCCCTTAAATCGTATTCAATTTGGAATGATTCCAAATAAAATTAGAAGCCTTAATTACAGGTATTTTCAAGAACTGCAATAATGGTAAATCATTATTTATATATTTCGACTTAAGTTAAGTTTTCTTACGTGGTAGAGCCACGCTGCAGCTATATTATAGTTGTGGCACGAATGGGTCGGCTCGACCGGGGCAAGACCACGCTCTCACAGAATACCAGCGTAAAATACAGCAGTGTTTCGTATGGTGAGTGTAGAGAACCGGAGACCCTTTTTACAGGAGACAGTTTAGCATTTGCTTCCGTTGCCTTAATGTTGGTGATTTGCTGTCACCTTCGAACACCCATATAGAATTCCTTCCGTAATGTAACCACGTTTTATCTCTTGTCACAATGTGATACAAAGAATTCGAACGTCCGAGATCATACCCCGTGGAGCCCGTTTTTGTTCTAGGGTGAGCTCATGCGAAATCAAGTGGCAATATAGATATAGTGCATTGGGGTAAGACCGTAAAATTCAAATTCCCGGTGAATTATGCTATATTTTTGAAAGCTAGCAATATGGTACAAGACTCCATTTTGTTCTGTTTTACCTCCCTCCGAGTAGGGCGTGTGCTGCGCGGTATTTTATAAAACAAGGTAATTTTTGTATTTTTTTCGTTTTTCCGGACTTTCCCTATCACTTTTATTTGCGATTTTTAGCGGCGTCCGGTCTTACCCCTTTATGGCCAATTCTTCATCATTTATACAAAAAATTATGCCTTGTCTTCGCACACGTTTTAAGCAGAAACTGTTGAGTTTCGAAAAGTAAAGGCTTCTTATAGCTAAATTACGTGTAACCATTAACGATTTGCGCCATGTTTCAGAAATCTGACGTATATGGATATCGAGAAAATAAAGTTTTTGCCCGACTCTTTTAACTAGTCGAAAATCGTCCGGTATTACCCCAACGCACCTTATATATATATATATATATATATATATGTATTGCCTCTTGATTTCGCATAATAAATGCTTGACTAATCCCACCTCATAGTAAGGGATGATCTAACTTAAGACGGTAAAGCACACTGGCTTAGCTTAAGCCTTTTCTTTTGCCTCGAAGAAATCTTTATTAATTTTATGAAAAGACAGACGCTAAAAATATACCGAAGAAAGAACATATTTATTTAGAGCGAAATCAAGTAGCAACAATTTCTAACTTAGAGGGTGATGCAAAAAATATTTTGAATTTGTCTCTTACCAATATATAAATGTCCACAAATCGTTCTACTGCGGATATCCTCATTTTTAAGTATATCACGCAAAAAAAACACCGAGCATCGAACTCAGCATTAATAATTAACAGCAATTATAATAATGATAAGTATGAGTTAATAAATATTCAATTTTTATTTATGTTATTCACAGTAGTACGCAACGGTCGATAACTTTTAAACGATTAGTTTTTTTTTTTACAAGAGTCGTGATTAAAAACAAACTAAAAGATTCAGTTCAACGAAACGTGACGAGCAAAAATAAGCAGTTTAGAAACGTTGATTGAATAAATGGTAATCCATTAAGCATTTCTCAAACTGGGATACATTATACATGCGACTCCAGTATTTATAGACGAATGTTGTTTGTATTGTGACAGAAGTATGTTATATATGTGCTCACTGTCATATAATTTTATTACACACGAGGTCGAGCTACGCTGCAGCTATATTAAAGCCATAGCACGAATGGGTCGGCTCGACCGGGGAAGGACTACGCTCTCACAGCATACCAGCGTAAAATAGCTGCTTAATGCTACTGTGTTTCGTATGGTGAGTGTAGAGATCCGGAGACCCTTTTTTATTGGAAATGAGGCATTTCATCTTAGTCCTCAGGGTTGACAATACATCTGCGCTTTGATTCTTAAATAAATGTAGATGTCTATGGGCCACAGCATCCATTTACCATCAGGTGGACTTTGTGCTCGTTTGTCACACTTATTCTATAAAACAACATACGTATTAAAGAGTTTTTTTATGTGCAAGTCATGCCGCACGTATGACGTATGTTATGGTTGTAGCACGAACGGATCGGTTTAACCTATAGTGTGTATAGTGTTCTGAGTGTGGTTTTACTGGAAACGAGACATTCCATCTGTCCTCATAGGTAAAAACACATCTGAATTTTGATTTTTAATTAATGATTATGATTAAGAATAAAAATTCAGAATTCAGGTGATTAAGGTGTAGATGTCTTTGTATCACAGCATCTACTTATCATTAGATGGACTGTGTGTACATTTGGCAACACAATTCTATAAAAATAAGTTAAAGGAAGCCTTCCATAACTATAACATTAAGTCGTCAAACAACTCAGTCGCTCCCATGACAATGAAAGCTGCAAAGTACCCGATACGTTGGGAGTTGATAAAGTTAAAATTAAACACGGTACAATCCGCAATATTATTCAATGTGTAATATTCCTGTATATAATATAAGAATTCATTATACTAAAGTAGTTGAAGACGTGTTTGACAACGCTCACACGGTAATAACTATGCCATAATTTTTATATAATAACCCAATGCTTGAGCAATCCCACTTCATAGTAAGTGATGATCTAACTTAAGATGGTAAAGCACACTGACTTAACTTAATACAAGCCTTTTCTTCTGCCTCGAAGAAATCTTTATTAATTTGATGAAAAGACAGACGCTAAAAATATTCCGAAGAAAGAACATAATTATTTATACCGCAACGCTGATAATCTGTCGGAGCCTCATAAGACGACTCGCGAGCAATCGCTGGACATAATTTAGTACTTATTTTATAACTTATAATCACTAAGTGCTTAAGCAAAGGTAACATTAAATCTAAAAGGTATTTAAATTAAATATTATGTACATTAAACTATACATGTTTATAGATGCAGCATAAGTGGGCCAGATCTACCGGAGAGTGGTCACGCTCGCACAAAATACAAGGGTAAAATAGCAGCTTAATGCTGATGAGTTTCGTATGGTGATGGCGAGAATCAGATATCCTTCTTACGGTAACAAGGCGTAACATCTTAGTCCTCAGGGGCGACAAAACATTAGTAATTTTATTGTCGAAAAAAGATGTAGACATCTATACACCACAACTTCCACATAACATCAGTGGGCCGGTGCTCGTTTTTTATACTAAAGATTATAAGCTATATACAACCACTCCCGGGCACCGGCCTCCTCTCATATTTGAAAGGATTTAGGGTAAAGAAGTACGCTTTAATTTCTCAGACATGTAAATTTCCCCACGATTCTTTCGATCACCACGGAGCACGTGGCAACTTAGCACTTAAAATTGCAAATTGACAATTTAATTAGTGCTAGCGGGAATCGAACCCAGGTGAGCTCTCTCTCTCTAGACTCTTGTTATTCTTGATTCTGTAAAAAAAATTACATTACGACAAAGTTAACCACTTCTTTCCGAACCGGCAAGCGTCTAGTTGGTCAATGCTTAATGCGGGAGAAAGGATTTAGGTCATGTAATTCCTGCGCACACTCTCCAAAGTACATATTGTAGAATATCGAAAGTCTGCACCAATATAGTGTCACGGTCACACTTTGTTTAATTAAACAAAAGGGCGTATGAGTGAATTTTAAATATTTTTAATTTCGTTTTTTAATTAAATTATATAAACTTAATATTGGCTTCCCCCACATATTGCCTGCTACAGGGGACATTTCTTATAGTAGCCACGCTTGGCACGGGTTGGCAACCGCACTTAATTATTATTTTAAGTTTTAATCAGGAAGAGACTGAGAAAGAGAGAGAGAGAGAGTGACAGACTCTATCTAGTCAATTTTCTTATGCCGCGATTATACGGTGGTTATTTAAACATGGCGAGAATTGCAATTAGAAATAATAAGTTCTTTTATTTCATTTACCTATTGTAATATGATTGTGATATTGTACTGTTTTTAACCGACTTAAAAATGAATGGAAATACTTACTGTATATAATTCGACTGTATTTTTTTAATTTGCGACCTCTAAACTTTTCTCTGGGTGAACCGATTTTGATGATTCTTTTTTTTATCTGAAAGCTGGTGCTTCTCATGTGACTGTGACTAGTAGTTTTTGAATCATCTTTAATAATGCGTATTTAATTGACTTCGAATACATTGATGATGTTCTCATTTTAATTGCATTAAATTCAGTTGTACAAAACTTTTAATTTTACCACTTGTGTAAAATTGCAAGAGCATGCTATCAATAATATGCCTAAGAATTAGTGACACGTAGCAATAATTGCTTTATGTATAAGGTTTTTATAACAGTTTAAGGCAGCAATTGTTTATATTGTAGTTTGGAAATTCATTTATGATTAATATATTTCAGATATTTTTTTCCTTTAATTTATGCATAACATAAGAGAGACTTACCGTATCGCATAGAGATAATGCGGTGAGGACGGTAATTTTGAATTATTAATTAAGAAAGAAATAAATACTCAACACGAGAAAATTATTTTTTAATGATGCTTCAAACAAGAGATGAAGTTCTTTTAATTGATACCCCACACAATAATATAAAGTTTTAATTTATGGAATATGGTGACAAACGAGTACACAGTCCACGTGATGGTAAGTGGATGCTGTGGCCCATAGACATTCACATTTATCCTTGATTAAAAATCAAAATGCAGATGTGTTCTGCATTTTGATCATCCGTAAAGACTTAGATAGAATGCCTAGTTATCAGTATAACGGGTCTCCGGTTCTCTACACTCACCATACGAAACTCATCAGCGTTAAGCTGCTATTTTACGCTGGTATTCCGTGAGAGCTAGTACTACGGATAGCATGTACTATGTATTGATTTTTCGAAGTTATATTTTATTGTAACAAACATAACAAATGACATAAATAAACCCTCAGAGTTCCTTTCTCCGTTTCGTGTCCGGTTTGAGAATCTAATTTCGAAATTTCAATTCTTTGTTTCGACGAAGCAATGATAGTTCATTTCGTAATGTTATGTTTCCCCAATTCCCTTTCTAGTAGATATGAATGAATCATCAAATACTTTTTACAAGGTAGAAGTTTTACTCGCGGCTTGTGTTCTCGTTCTCTTGTTTTCAAACCACTTTTACGTACACACAATACAAAAACGTACGTAGATTTCTTTTAGCAATAGAATGACAATATAGATCGCAAATATACGAGATGTCTTTCAGCAATATAATGACTATCATATTTCTATGATAATTGAAAAAAGGATCTAGTTTCGTTGTCACCCCAAAGTGTTAAAATATCTGAAACCTGTAATCAGATCTATGCAATAATTTAAATCTAGATATATTTACCGTATGTAATAAACGGTAAATATATCTATCGGTGTAAGAATATCCACTATCCCATATCTTCCCGTGGGTGTTGTAAGAGGCGACAGCGGGAAACAAATCAGGAAATTGGCAGCGTCTTCCTAATAACGACAAAAAAACTGCGGTTGCCAACACACTTGCCAAGCGTGGCGCCTATTGTAATAATCACCCTACGAGGCAATGTTCTTTAGCCTTTGTTCTGCAGTGGACCTTATTATACAGTAACGGTAACGGTATATTTCATTATAAATTTGAAAAAATCAGAGTATGTTAACGAGACATTATTTGTCTTGAATAACATGTAATCAACACTATTATTGTAATAGATTTTTTTTAATTTGCTATAATGGGGCTAGTAAAAATTTATTAGCCCCATTAGTTTACTTTTCTTCAATAATTTTACGGTATAAGTTTTGTTTGTATATTTATCACGTATTATCAATGTTGTGTACATCTACAATACGTAGGTAAGCATGTAAGAACACGACTATAGTTTATATAACTTGCTTATATACTTCCACATATGTACTACGGTTAATGTAACTTATAAATAAATAAATAAATTGTAATTAATTTACCCAAAAATCGTAATTTGTGTTGACTATTTCTAATATAAGCCTGTAGGTAATTCACTCCTAGTTGTAAACTTTTCCCAAAAGGGAGAATTTTACCATTGTCACGTTTATCGGGTGATTTCTTTTTAGAATATGTTAACGATCTGAATCTGAATTTGATATATTTTTACAGTTTACACCGTCGTTGCTTGGGCAAGAACAAGTTATGTTAACGAGACATTATTTATCTTGAATAACATGTAATCAAAACTATTATTGTAATAGATTTTTTTTTAATTTGCTATAATGGGGCTAGTAAAAATTTATTAGTCCCCCGTGACCATGGAAGCTGGAAAGCATAGTAAGCAAAGAAAGTCGGTCTCGCGCTAACTTAAGCCCATGATGTTCCCCACTTTCGCCGCATATCGGCAGATCCACGATCTATGTCCGTAGTCAGACTAGTTGCCTCTTAGCAGCCCTATCTCATGAGAGGACAACTCCTCCCGCTTTTCCTTTGACCAAGGCAGACCGGAACAGAAACGCGCCATCGTACGCTGCCTCCATCTCCATCAAACCCTTGCATCTACAAAAGGTGTGCACATGTAATTTCCGTTAAATAGTAGTCAGCTTAAACATAGCGCTGTATGCAAATTATTGAATATTACTGAGATTCAAACTTGCAACAAGCAACTCAGAACGGGACTAATCTATAAAGAAACATTCTTACATACTAAACAATTCAAAAAAAATAACAAAAAAACATACATACAGATAGCAACACAAAGGAATAATATAGAGACAATAAACACTCAAGAGTTTTGATAAATTTTAAGGTTACACAGAGGAAAAAAGTTGTTCGCGAAAACGATTGACATACTCCGTCGACCTTCGCCTTACGAACAGGTTGAATTACCTCATACCTTATTATTAACATTTAGGGCGTAATTTCGACATTCGAATGTTTTTTAAGAGATTTGACAACGTAGGGCTACACACACAAATTAATTACTGTCTCACATACATACACACATGCAGAACACCGGTGTTTTTTTTTAAATTCAATTACAACATATCGAAGTCTCCTTCTGAACATCGGCGTGCCAATAGATTGCCTCATAAGTAGGAAATTTTGCTATAATTGGCAACGCAGTTTATTATTATTTTGGGTTGTTAGTTGTTACCAAGAATATTCTGATGCCCATCTCCTATTTTATTTTCCTCTGTCATGCTTTTAGACAACCGCGGAATGATATGGGATGGTTAATTCACACACATACAGGCTGTGTGTTTTACGTGGTAGAGCCATGCTGCATTTATGTCAATAGTATAGTTGTAGCACGAATGGGTCGGCTCGACCGGTGAAGGACCACGCTCTCATAGAATACCAGCGTGAAATAGTAGCTTAATGCTGCTGTGTTTCGAAAGGTAAGTGTAGAGAACCGGAGACCCTTTTTACTGGAAACGAGGAATTCAAGCTTATTCCTCACGGGTAAGAACGCATCTGCATTTTGATTCGTAATCGAGGATAGATGTAGATGTCTATGGGCCACAGCAACCACTTACCATCAGGTGGACTGTGTGCTCGTTTGTCACCCTATCCCATAAAAAATAAGTACTTACTTTTCGTTTGCTTAAAGGAGACCTTTTTTACGCTAGTGAAGTATCGTAGTCTTCCGAAGTGACAGTTGCGTGTTTTGATTCTTAATTGAGGATAGATGGTAGGTACATATGAGACAATCTATGGGGGAGGCCTATGTTCAGTAGTGCACGTTAAGGCTGTAGTGGAGGCAGCTAACGGAACGGTAAGTGCCTATGGACTTCAGCAATATTATTATGGTTGTAGTACGAATGGGTCGGCTTGACCGGCAGGACCACGCTCTCACAGAATATCAGTGTAAAATAGCAGCTTAATGCTGCTGTGTTTCGTATGGTGGGTGTAGAGAACCGGAGATTCTTGTTACTGGATAAGGAATCGAGGATAGATGTCAACACTTACCATCAGGTGGTGTACTTATTACGTCACCCTTATTTTATAAATAAATCTTAACCTAAAACCTAAAACTTACCTTGTTTTATCCACCGGATGGAACGTGTATATATTTGTGATACTACTTTATAAAAAAAAATTACGAACTTCCAATAGCCAGACTATTTTTCTATCCAGTCTAGAAACTATCAATGAATCATTTCATCTCCAACAATAAACTAAAAATTCTCCACAGATCAAAAAGGCCAAATCCTTACATTTCTCAGCTAAAACACACTTCAAGGACAAGCAAAATATCTCCTTATTTTACAGAAAAAGGGTCCAACCCACAAAGAACAACTTTTGAAACATTGACGTTGAAAGCTTGGTTCAGTATGCAATGTAAATGGACATTTTCGATTTGTTTGCAGTTAAGCTTTTTACCGACTGCGATTGAATTTGAAATTAATCTTCTATATAGAAGCAATAACAGTGAAATATTTATTTCCAACAATTTATCTAATAAGTACTAACTGAAGTGACTGCCTCATTGATCTAGTGGTTTTAAAAGTGCGACTGCTGATCATGAGGGTTCGAATCCCGGGTCGGGCCAAAAAATTAACTATTGAGTTTTTCCGTCAAGAAATTCTCAGTATCTGCCCGGAGTCAGTATTGGCGGTGTCCCACCCCCGTGCCTCGGAAAGCACGTAAACGTCCCATCGGATTATGAGGGTGAGGGAATAGAGAGTGCACCTGTGCTTGCGCATACACTTGGGCACTATAATCCTCTCCTGCGCCGATGGCTAGCCTCCGTTGAGGCAGGCCGCCGTGACCGAAATTCGGTCTGGAAGACTAACTGAGATACTTTAATTCAACATTTTAACCATATTTTTTCAGGTATAAAACTGTCAGTGCGAATCGGTATACCTGCTAGATGCCCAGTTATTTTTCGATAGTATTAAACCTGATTTGAACGCAAAATTGGATCGGTTTTTAAACCACGTTTAAAAAAAATTAAGCAACTTTACCTTTAAAGTATGGAGGTATCAGTATTGAAAATAATCTTATTTGCATAAAACATGGTAAATAGAGAGCCGTGGTACTCGTAGCTCAGGGCCTAAGCCCTCGCTGTAAATTTCACAGTACGTAAACAACCCGGGTTCAATCCCCGCCGGCACCAACGAAATTATAAATTGCAATTTTAAGTGCTGATTTACCACGTACTCGGCAGTGAAGGAAAACATCGTAAGGAAACCTGCTTGTCTGATAAATAAGAAAAAAATTGGTTGACCCTGCCATCCCTGGAAGTTCCCGCTAATTTCAAATGCAAAGCGCTCCAAATTTCACCAAATTATGTTGCGAAATCTCGAAGTTACGTTAGAAAAACGTTTTTTTTTCAAATTCCTTCTCCTTCGATATCTCACTAACGAATAAACCGATTTTTATTTTTAAACGGTCACTTTTTAACGTCAAGAGCTGATTAGATGAAATCGATCGGTAAAGCCGTTTAAAAGTTATTCCAAAAAACAGTTTTTCAAAATTTTTATAGTAACAAGTTAGTTAATTAAGTTCAAATGTTGATAGTTGATTGTTGTAAATATACAGATGTTTTTATCGTATCGACTGTATGATAGTTTAAGTTTTTAGTTTTAGTTTATTAAAGCAATATATATTGTATACATTTGAATATTATGGAAATAAATTATTTGTATGTTAGATAAAACGAAATAGAGATAAATAGTACATGATTTTATTTTAATATATATTTTATATTAATCGTTAGTCGCCTATTAGTAATCCTATAATTTCTGAACGGACTTGACCGGTTGAGGTCATATTCACACAATATATTTATTTAGTCGAGACGATAGCTCATTGCTAAGTTAGGATCCGGTAGGTGACGCTGTAGGCAAGATATCAACGAACTTGTTTATAGAACAAAATGATCAATAATCACAGTACATTTTTGGCCATAAACTGTATGTTGGTAAAATATAAAATCACAATATCCTGATCCGACAGGCGACGCTATAGTTTAGTCATTTCTGTGAAAGAGGAAGATAGCTATGGCGACCTCAAACAACTTGAGATAAGGACAGAAAGGAGACTGTGAAATGAAATGAAATTCATCTATCCGGAATGAGCACAGCATCTGCGGAGGCAACTAGTTATTCTATATGAAATGAAATTAAATGAATGATTTTTATTCAGTATAGATTACTGTATAATACTTATTGTAAGTATTTTTTATTTACCACTGGTTTGGTTCTGTCCTGGGAAGAACCAGTAAAATTTATTTTGTACAATTTTATTTTGTACAATTTTTGAATGAAATTTTACAGAACCAGCATGGTGGCGATCACCTCATTCCCAGGGGTTATTTTCATTTATGTATTCATTTAATATTATAATAACCCTTTTTGTACAATTTTTCTATATTCTATATAAAACATTTGAATTTTTTTCAATAACAAATTTTGTACATTTTCTAGGATTTTGTGGTAAAAGCCCCATAAATGAATTACTAATTCTGTGGAATCTAGTAACTGGTATTACAAGCTTATGTTTGTTCCTAGTGTTTAAAATATGAACATTTTTATCCTTATGAAAGCTTTTTGTGCTTTCATGTACATACATTACATTTTCGTAAATATGAAAGTATATAAATAAGCTGAAGTGGCAACGGGTTGTCATATAACTAAACCAGAGATGTAAAAAAAACGATAACCGATGGCGAAGAAAGTCAATAGATGGAGGTTGCTGAAGACCTGTGTTAGGAGGCTTATGTTATGTTAATGTTGATATGAAAATGTATATAAAATATATATAATTCTAACATATAAAATTAATGTATGTTTATTCGCATTTTACGCGCTGCCTTACGATTCATCACTTTGCGTTGAAACTTTGTTAACTTATTGCTTGCACTTGCGCGAAGGTTACAGGCATAGTACAATTAACTTACAGTACATATGTGACGCGCGTATCTTTTGACAAATTTATTTGGAAGTCATAAATCATTCAATTGCAATGAATATATTATCATTCCTAATTAAACAATACAACTCTTCCAAATTTAAAATGATATTTACACAATTATATATTTCTTCTGCGGCAGCAACCGCCGTGTACCAGCTAGTAGATATATATGTCATTTTGCCCCAAGTATAGGTTGGATCCTCTTGTGTAAATACGTCCTCTTCCTCGTAAGTCGCGATTTATTTCTCTATTTAACTACATTGAAAGGAAAATTATTAATCACCTGTTGTATGCACATATGAATTTACATTTAATTATCACACAAACTCGGCATTGCAGTGGCGCCTGGTTAAGAAAAGCCGCCAAGGTCCGGACGTCATATGACCTAGGATACCTATAATTAACTTGAGTACATACATTCGTATCTTAGAACTAGGAAACGCATCGCGGAAGAGTGCAACTGCGTTATAAATGCAAGGCTTCACTTGAATAATTCTAAATATGTTACTTTTATATAAGCCTAATCAAATCTAACAGCGGTATTCAACAATTAATATATATATATATATCTCACCGGCACGGAAACTTGGTCAAGCGGTTATCTCGCGATAGCAAAAGCTTTAAGTGTTTCTGATGAATGTTTGTTATGCAAGTATGTCAAAAAATGTTTACCCTCAAGTTCAAGAGCGTAATTCATTATGTTTAAGTGCACCATGACGAATTCTTTAATTTTTAGTTGAATCGGGTCATTTGAGCGACTAAGTTCACATTTTAAATTTGTGTGTTGTGAAAAGTTTACTGTAAGGTTATTCAATTATTGTGATCTTGTGTCTTAATTAAATAACTAAAGGTGCTTTAAAGCCAATAAAAATGCCATTAACACCAGCACAAGTTGCACAAGCAGTAGCATTAATTGACCAAGGGCTGACACAGCGTGAAGTTGCTATTGTGCTTAACGTACCACGGTCCTCAATGCAGTATTCACTGAAACGATACCAGGAGACAGGCCGCTACACCCGCAGGCCAGGCAGTGGGGGCGTAAGGTGCACATCGGCCCGGGACGATCGTTTTATTGTTATGGAGATTTTGAGAAACCGCTACCTGACCGCTGTTGAGATACGCCAGCGGCTCCAAATCGCAAGAGGCGTTAATGTTAGTAAGCGTACGGTGAGAAGACGAATGGAGGAAGTGAATTTAAAAGCTTGTAGACCAGCACGAGGTCCAGAACTTCTCAGACAGCACCGAGTAGCCCGACTTCAGTTCGCAAGAGGACATGTCAATTGGACCCACGAGCAATGGGCTAGAGTGTTGTTCACAGATGAGTGTTGAATAGCTTTACGTGCTCCAGACGGTCGAGAACGAGTGTGGAGAAAAAGAGGAGAGAGGTTTCTACCCATTACCACCACCCAAACTGTGAGTTTCCATGGAGGCTCAATAATGGTATGGGGAGGTGTAAGTTCCGACGCACGTACAGAGTTGGTCATCGTCGATAATCGGCTTACAGCTACTCGATACATCGAGGAAGTTCTTCAGGAGCACGTAATGCCTTATTCGGGATTCATTGGACACGACCAATTCCTCCTCATGCACGATAATGCACGCCCGCACGTCGCACATTGTGTAGAGGAATATCTGGAAGAGGTTGGAATACAAAAATTACAGTGGCCAGCTCGTAGCCCGGACTTAAATCCAATTGAACATGTATAGGGTATGCTCAAAAGAAAGATAAAGTCCAGCTCCAAACCGCCACAAACTCTAAATGAGCTCCGAAATGCAGCGCTGGCCGCTTGGGACAGCATACCGCAAGTTGATGTCAGAAACATCATTCAAAGCATGCCAGATCGAATGCAAGCGGTTATCAGGGCTAGAGGAGGAAATACCCGATATTAAAACTGATAGACAATAAATAAACAGACTTAATTTTTAACTTTGTAGTGTTTTTAAAGTGACAATGGAAAGATGTTAATTTTAGTGAAAACATGTTATCTTGAAAAGAAAAATTTCGGTGAAGTAAACATTAAATTTCTATGTTCTAAAACCATTAGAGACACTTATTGAATGCATCTACCCTTAATTTACTGTTAAAAAAACGTTTCAGTGCAAATAATCAGCAAATTCACGAGTGGCCAAGTTTCCGTGCCGGTGAGGTATATATATATATATATATATATATATATATATATATACATGGAAAGCACGAATGGGTCAGAATACCAGCGTAAATTAGTAGCTTAATGCTGCTGTGTTTCGTATGGTGATCGTAGAGAATCGGAGACCCTTATTATTGGAAACGAGGCAGTTTCCTAGTTTGCCTTGGTTGCCTCGTTTCCAGTAAAAAGGGTCTCCGGTTCTCTACGATCACCATACGAAACACAGCAGCATTAAGCTACTACTTTACGCTGGTATTCTGTGAGAGCGTGGTCCTTCCCCGGTCGAGCCGACCCATTTGTGCTACAACTATACTACTAATACAGCTCCAGCATGGCTCTACCATGTAAAAAGACACTGACTGCATGACTCAATATAAGCTACCTCAACATTGCCGCTGAACTTTTATTTACAGAGCCGGTAAAACACAAAACGTAATGAAGAGTCACTGTAAATATTACCGTAGTATCAACCTGCTTACCATTGTCGGCTGTTAGCTACGCTAAGATGTTGATTTTTTTAAAAGTAAATACTAAAGTTATAGTTAAAATAGGTCCCACTGCTGGGCACAGGTCTCCTCTCATTTCTGAAGAGGTATTAGGGCTTGGAAATGTTCGCCGCGCTACCACAATGCGTTGTGGTGAACTTCACATGCTTTCGAAATATTTTTTTTATTTATTAGACATGCAACCCACAATCCTCACGATGTTTTCCCTCGCCGCTGAGCACGTGGTAAATCGGCACTTAAAGTGTTAATCAGCAATTAACAATTTCATTGGTGCCAACGGGAATCGAACCCGGATTTCCTCGCGTACTGTAAATACTAGCAATTCTATAAATATTACTAATATTTTTTTAACCACTTCCGATAAGCTTAAAGTGCTTGTGTCAGGAGTGGTTCACAACAGTGGTTGAATGGCGCATTCGAACCCACGACCTTTTATGTTCGCGGTCCGCGCCCCGCCATTAGGCTATTGTCTACTACTTATGTGAGAAACTCATGGAATCATTTGGGATGTGCAAGCTAGATTTAGAATGGGGATGAGGTGTATGCATCAGGTATTAGTATTAATTAAAAATTCATCCAAATTATCATACAAGACAATTTTTCTTTATTTATTCATTACGCTTTAACATCATAGAAAACCTCGCAGGTATAACAAATCAGAGGAGAACTGTCACAAAAAAACAGGACAACGAAACTTAGTCTTGAAACTGCCAGTATGATTTATGAAAAGCCTTTCTAAATCCGCCACTTACTACTGAATCTGTGGCTGAATCAGTTCCGAACTGAAAACCTTCTATTGTATTAAACAATTCAATTCAAATAGTCTATTGCGAATATAGTAGTGATACGGTTGGTGTTTACAAAGTTTATAAGTTATAGAACAAACATTTAGTACAGCTATATTCCGCAAATGAGGGCCAGGATCAAATGTCTCCAGCTAACACTGAGATGAAGTTTTTTGTTACACAAGTCATTTAATTGAGAAGTTAGTTTTAAATGAAATCTTTGCTTTCAATATTTCTACATTTTAACTCTTTTCTTAACTTTCTACTTTTATATTTGTCGTTTTTTAATCTAATTAATATAAAATATAACTAATAGTAGTAGAAAGAAACAGCAACCTTTATATTTTTGAACAAATGTACCTAATTCCCCGCTATGAAATCTGACAAATATTACACCTCATTTCAAGTGACGCCGCCCTGTTGGCAGAAAAAGTCATGGATACCCTCATTGGCATGCAATATTCATTACATTTAAGACTTTTATATTAAATTACTTAAACATGCTCTAGTTATAATTGGACTTCACATGATACATAATCAAAAATAATACAGATGAGTCAATTTATATAATATTATATAAGTCAAGTCAATTTAGTTATTCTGAGCCATGTAACAGCCAATTATTGAATTTCATATAATTGTCTTCGAGGTATTCTTTCACACTGTAACATTATTGAATTAATCTTTTTCATCATCATCATCAGTCCGGAGAAGCTCATTGCTGGATACTAGATGGATCGCAGCACCAGACGTCTTTTTTAAGCTATTGCATAGCTTCTATCGCGGGCCTTGAGCGCGGGGACCGAATCCAGAAATTCCGTAACGAAAAAACCTCACGCTCCCCACTCCGACGGGCACGGAGGTGTGGCGTTGAAAGCCGTGCATCGTCTAACGTCGTTTCAGTTCGGCAGACTTCGGCACTCGGCAGACTTCGGCACGGTGTTTGTGTGCGTGCGACTAGTCGTATGCGTGTACACTAGCTGCTAACTGAATGATAAAAATTCCTGAATAACCTACATGTATTGTAAGATATTAAAAATATTTTAAACAATATTAACTTCTCATTTATACAATAAGAGAAAAAAATTGTTTTCTTATCGGTCACCACGCTCAAAAAGTGTAACTTGATTTAATATCAAAGACTTAACTGCTTAAATAAAATAAATAATTAATTATAATTGCATAAGTTGATAAAAAATGCTATGCAATAGCTTTACCGCGGCAGTCTCCGAGTGCCACACGTATTTTTTTTTTTTTTAATATTTTTTGCATCATTAACGATTCCGCTTCAGGCGTATTTTACATCTGCTTTAAAGAGATTATTTTACCGCCATCTTGTGAGAAGCTAGTTCTTTTTGGCAACTACAAAATGCAGATTTTTTTTTCAAATCTGAACGTAACTGTGGTCAACTATGATATTGGGACATCGAACACCTCAGACCCTCAGACCAACATAGCCCAACGGATTAGTAAGCTGAAGGCGCAATGGGTCGGCTGTATAGCTCGAAGAACCGACAACCGATGGAGAAAAAGGTTCTTGAGTGGCAGCCTCGTACAGGTTTGCGTAGTGTATGGCGACCCCCCCCACTAGATGGAGTGACGACGGTGAGATATGCAGGAAGTAGATGGATGTAGGTGGCTCAGGATCGTACTTTGTGGCACTCCTTATTGGAGGCCTATGCTCAGCAGTGGACTTGTGAAGGGCTGTAATGATTATATATATATATATATATATATATATATATATATATATATATATATATATATATATACAATATGTAACGTTAACGCACACCCTCAGACACCGCAATTAGTATATTATGTTATAATCATAATACTTACACTGAAATTTTAGTTAAACATTTTTATGCACTGATTTTTTATCAAATTAGTTATACTAATTCCGGAAGAATGTTGTGGTCACACTACAAATCCACGAACGCAAAGACTTTAACGTGCTTGAAATAAAGTTAATTTTTCTTTATTTCTATTTAATTAAAATTAGTAATAGTACAAATAAAACTACACTCTTATTGCCTTAAGTTACGGTCCATTTCAGTTTGTTTTGACTGTACATATTTAATGTGACTGTAATTTACGTAGGTAGTTTTAATTATTTTTAGGATAAAAAATTACCTATATTAAAAATGATAGGAATCAATTCAGTAAATTATTCAGAACAAACTACTTTCTCAAAGTGCGTTAATTATGCTACATGTTTGTATATTTAAGCGAAATACCGCTGACTCTCTGACTGCCTCTTTAGTATAGTTACTCCTTTCGCAAGTTAAACGCTCATTAAGACCGGATTTTACGATAAGTCCATAAAAGAAATTTCTTGATATTTTATATCTATGTTATCTCCTGGTAAGTTTACATACGCGGTAAAATCCATAAAAACTAGTTTTATTTTAATGTGTCTTGTGAACATAAGAAATCATTGGAAAATTACATATTACGCTCATCAGATGTTCACGGAGGTTGAGTCTGCTTCCACGCTGTCATTTAATGTGAATTCATTAATCGCTTTGTTTATGCAATTTATTGATAATAGCTTAATGTTTACAAACATTGCAAGCGTTGTGATCATTATGTTTTCCTGTTTCCGTATCATGTAAAGTTAATTCTATTATTATTTGATCCTTCGCCAAGGATTTCTAATCTGTACATCATTTGTAATGTTTATATTTATTATCTACATTCTCATGTCATGTCATTTGTAATCTGTTGTAGTGGCGAGGAGAATCCACTATATCTATCATCACGTTGATTGTGATACAGGCTTGGCCTGGTACAGCATGGTAGTACAGCCGGCAGTAACAAACCGAAGGAAGGAACTTAAAATTTGTAAAATTGTAATTAGCTTATTTTAACTTCTGTAAAAAAGGTTATTGTAAAGGAGAGGAATTTAATTATGTTAATAATAGTTTTATTATTATTATTATTTACCTTTTTTTCTTTCTCAAGATTTTGTACAATCTTGGTTTTTAAGAGATGTTCACGGGCCTAAGCCAAGTGCGCATCCATTTGGGAATCAAAATCCGAGATGTCTTCTTGCAAAAATTTTCGGACTATACGGCACGTGTTGAGGATGGCTGCTTTTTGCATGGTAATATAACTATTTTCAGGAAGATCTAATCGTTTAAGGGAGAGAGACAAACATTTCGGGATCACACCAGTACTGGAGAGAACCAGCGGTACAATATATACTTTGTTCATTTTCCAGATTCTAGTTACTTCTTCTTTTAATTCTGTGTATTTATGATTTTTTTCAGTAATGGTTTTTTTTAATTATTATTATTGTTATCAGCGTAGGTACGGGCAGCAGTGTCTTCCCGATAACAATAATAATAATGTCCTCCAAACCAAATTCCAGTCACTGCGGCCTGCCTCAACGGAGGCTAGCCATCGGCGCAGGACAGGATTATAGTGCCCAAGTGTATGCGCAAGCACAGGTGCACTCTCTATTCCCTCACTCTCATAATCCGATGGGACGGTAAACCGACACGACCGGAGAGAGATCAGGCGCAGGACCAACGGCTTTACGTGCTTTCCGAGGCACAGATGTGAGCCACCGCCAACTTCCTGATTCTGGGCTGCTAATGAGAATTTCCTTAAAAAAACCCAATTACAGATTTTGACCCAACTTGGGATTCGAACCCAAGACCTCACGATCAGCCACCGCATTTACGAACAGTAAGCCAACGAGGCAGTTAATATTTACATATGAACAATATTGTGAATGTTTACAATAAGTACAAAAAATCTGAATCTAATATATGTATAAAAATTAATGTTTGTTTTTTCGTATTTTATGTGCTGCCATACCATTAGATCTCGGTAAAACTTTGTCAACATATTGCTTGAAATTCTGCGAAAGTTATAGGCATAGTTGGTCCCGTTAAAAAACGCTATTGTAGAATCCAGATATCACCCGTGCGAAGCCGGGGCAGATTGCTAGTTAGTAATATAAAAACTGCAGCTACCAAGCCACCAACCTAGCGTGGAAACTATGGCAAATGTCTCTAAGAAGCAATTTATTTAAATGGATTTTGATGGTCTGTGTTATAAATGGGCAATAAGAGGATCCATTTTGACTAAAACTAAATTTATGGTATTTTATCGCGTTTATTTCACTACTTTTACTTATTTTTAATTCCCGACGTTTCGGGTGCTTTACAGCAACCATGATCACGGGGGGGGACTGAGATGTTTGACGTCCCAATGTCATAGTTAGTCCGGCTACCTTCAGTTTTTTAATATTAATTTTTGGTCCGATTTACGCAAAACGAGCTTATAGTATGCTTAGGTTTGGGTTTAATTTTGTTAACCTAAGCGTAACACTGCAAGACTTCATGATACTATAAGCTCGTTTTGCGTAAATCGGACCAAAAATTAATATTCATAAACTGAAGGTAGCCGGACTAACTATGACATTGGGACATCAATCATCTCGGTCCCCCCCGTGACCATGGTTGCTTTAAAGCACCCGAAACGTCGGGAATTAAAAATAAGTAAAAATAGTGAAATAAACGCGATAAAATCCGTAAATTTAGTTTAATTCAATGTGTAGTGTTCGCGTAAATTTAAGAAATCATTAGGATCCATTTTGACAAGTGTAAATTTTTAGAGGTATTTGACATTTAATTAAACAGGACACTATAAAAATCTCTGTCAACAGCTGAGGCTAATAATTATTCATTAGTTATAGGAATAAATATATGCATTAATTACACTCTTAATTACGGATCGGGATGTAATAGTGTTGACATTTTTAATGAAATCGTTTCACAAACTTGATGCTTCAATATTTTTAAATGGTTAAGCACTTAATTGACATTATTAAATAAATATAAATATGTAATTTATCATGATTCTTTAATTATTAATATATATTATTATTATCGCTTGATTTTTACGAGATAGGACCACGCTGAGCTATATTATGGTTGTAGCACGAATGGGTCGGCTCTACTGAGGTAAGACCACCGATTTTTATATAGACATTTTTATATAGTGACAACCGAACACACAGCCCACCTGATGGTAAGTGGTTACTGTGGCCTATAGACATCTACATCCTTCCTCGATTACGAATCAAAATTCAGATGCGTTTTCACCCGGAGGACAAAGATGGAATGCCTCATTTCCTGTAAAAAGGGTCCCCAATTTTCTACACTCACTATACGAAACACAGCAGTATTAAGCTGCTATTATACCCTGGTATTCTGTGAGAGTGTGGTCCTTCCCCAGTCAAAAACCATAATATAGCTGCTACGTGACTCTACCACGTAAACATTTGAATAGGAAGCGAAAAGAAATGCAGGTACAGTCTACGTACCTACCTCTGCTGGGCACAAGCACAAGTTACCGAGTAGTAAGCTCGTCCTGCTGTTCCAGCGTATATTGGCATTTCATATCCTCATAAAATTTATTAAGCACCCGGTAGCTCACAACTTAAAGTTGTAGGTAAGTCACAATGTCATTAGCGCTGACGTGGATCGAATGCCAGTAGCTAGCGTACTGTGAAATTTATGACGAGCACATAGTCCTATATTGATATAATCATCATCATCATCATCATCATCACTTCAGCTTTCCACAAGTCCACTGGCAAATATCCCCTCTGTGAGGAGGCCCATAGAGGAGGTTGTAACGTGATGGTAATAGGTTACCAACGTAAAATACAGCACATCTTATATACGTTTCTGTTATGGTTACTATCTAACAGTTCTTATATTTGTAGGTAACTACAGCGTGATTCCATCGTCATAATCATTATCATCATTTAGCTCTTCCAAGTCCACTACCGAACATTGAATTCCTGGTGTGTTTCTTATCGTGAGTTTAGATAACCGTAGACTCTTTTTACTGGAAACGAAGCATTCCATCTCAGTCCTCAAAGAGAAACAAACGTATTAGTACGAAGAGGGCAAAAGTATTTATGTATACGCCTCCACGGTACAAAAGAAATTTCTAGTGAGAATTACGTTGATTTAAGGGGATATAGTAAGTCAGCTCAAATTCTAATTTCGTCCCCACTTGCCCGCGCGTCGTATGCTATGTACCGACATGTTTGTAATCACTAATACTGTAAGTAGAAAGGTCGTTAGACACTTATTTCATAAGGTTTATCATATTTATGCCTGTTTTTTAACGCCAAACCAGTTGCTTCTTATTTTTATTACGGTTATTTCCCATTTTAATTTTACGTCGTCTTTTTGCGTAATGTATATTCTGATCGTAAGCGACACAACCTCCCCCTTCAAAGGCCGAAGCGAAGTGACTGGGGCGGCAGGAATCACGCTTCAAGATGCCGATAGTTTAGGTAATTTCTTTTTACAGTGAAAATAATAGTATTTAAAAAAAAGTAAATAACATAAGCACCGCTTTATAGTTAGTTCAGTTAATATGCAAAGTTTCATGATCTTATTTAAAGTATTTTATGAATAACAGCGGTTTATTGTTTATTTTGGAGGTAACTTCCGATTTTTTTTCTATCGAGAAAATTTTACGAAATCGTGTTTTCGTCTAACATAATCCTTAACATTAATCCTCAACTTTACCATATATTTATTTCAAAATTAATGCTGCAATATTTTCGGCATAACGAAGGATCTTGCTAAGCCATTTGAGATTATATTTTCCCTTAAGAAAAAATAACAGAAAGCTACCATGAGAACTACATTCGTTAAAAAAAGACTAAAATGTAAATATATAACACCCACAAAATCGCAAAAATTACATAAGTCTATAAAATGGAATCAGCTGTGCGATAGGGCGACGCCATTGACATATAAAGTGACAGCGAGCTTCCTGCGCTCGCGACCTCACATAATTTAGCGCGGAAACGCTACCGGTGAAAAGATAAGCGTACGGTCCGCAAAAATATTACTGTTACAAAGCGTATATTTTACAATATTTTTTTATTTATTTTAGAATATTCTAATTTAAAAAGAAATCAAAAATAAAACTTCACGTCAAAATAAATCTCATAGATGACGCGAAGCTCTACTGTATTACCCTTACAACGTATATTATTATGAAGTCATGTAGCATTAATCGGGTAGGGGACTTGCAAATTTAAAACAAGAAATATTTCTAGATAATTTTAAATGCATTACATCTGTAATTTTTATACATTTATTATTTAACTGCATTATTTACTACGTATCTCAAACAAGGATGTCACGGTGTTTATGAAGAGTTAAAGTATATTGATGCATGTGTGTATATGTGTATGTGTTAACGAAAAAAAGCTATTGCCCTAAAACCCTCTCAGAAATGAGAGGAGGCCTGTGCCCAGCATTATCTAGACTGAACCTTTAACTTAAACTTTTATAGGCGACTATACTAGTTTTAATTTAGTCATCAAATTTTATAACAAAAGATTCGATTGCAGCTCCTACGCTAGACAGGAAAAAATGAGTTTCATTATTTTTATATAATTTATTCTTTAATTATAATGTTTTCAACCAGTATTTAAAATAAATAAATAAAAACTTTTTCTCTGCTAACCACACACGCCCGCAGTATAATATGTAAGTTGACCTTCCTCAATGTCGGAGCCGCGACAATAGCTCACTACGCGCTTACAATTCATATAATCATTATGCCACCGTAATATTTCTTATTGCCTTAAATTAGAGTTCAAAATATCTCTAACAAACTTTAATTAAATTGCTTATGCGAATTTCCAAATTTATATTTGCCTTAACCCCCATAAAATTTAAACGTTATTTGTAGTATCGGGAGCTAAAGCCTAAAAACTGTGTTTATTTTCACTTACCTTCGTAAGATTATATTTGAATGAGTTTCGAAATACTTTAAATCCCTACAATGAAAACATATCACAGTGTATTTCATGATTGTAACCACTCTTCGTGGCAATACTAGCAGTGATGACTTCATGAATAAAACTACACTTTTAAAATTATGATTTTATGTTTTGGAAAATTAAACCAAAAAGAATAGTGTAATTATCCTAATGTTTGAACTACACAATTATCTAACAATCAATTTTCAAACTTTCGCTAAAATCTAAGCAAGTTCGTTGGAACATAATTAAAAAATAATAATAAATAAACAGCAATATTTTACATTTGTTATTGATTAGCAGTATTAATAGTATTTTATCAGACCCGTTATCGGATGATGCCAAAAACATTGTGTTAAGTAGTAAATAAGAGATTAAGTAATTAATAAGTTTATTTGTTAGTATTCATCCTTTTTAAGAATTTTGTTGTACCAGGGCATCATAATCACTTCAGCCCTTTTTCTAAGAATAAAAAAATAATAAAAAATAAACATCAAACCATGCCTCAGTAGGTACTCTGTAGGTCTGTAGTCTGTAGATAGATGAAGCAAAATGCGGGAATTTGAACTCGGACTAAGCTGTTCTTTTATTAAAGAGTGCAATAAAAATAAAATCGTTACTTTCGTTTTTATTTCGCTATAATGCACATGACTTAGAGACAAATATTAAATGTATAATATTATTTTACGTGGTAGAGCCACGCTGCAGCTTTAGTATGGTTGTAGCACTAATGGGTCGGCTCGACCGGGGAAGACCCACATTCTCACAGAACTCTGCTGTGTTTCGTATGGTGAGTGTAGAGAACCGGAGACCCTATTTACAGGAATTGATGTATTCCATTTTAGTCCTCAGGAGTGACAATGCATTTGCATTAATTTTCTTAATTGAGGGTAAATGTGGACGTCTATGGGCCATAGCATCCACTTACTATCAGGTGGACCGTGTGCTCGTTTGTCACACAATGCTATAAAAAAAGTTTGTTGTTTATATGTACGTTTGAATTCATACATAAATTATTATTGAAATGTACCTTTATGTACATTTCGGAAAGTTGCCAAATTTAATTCCTCCCCCTAAATTCTATGATGACAAGAAGGCTTTTGTTAAACTAATTCAATGAGTTTAACGATCTTCGGATGCATCACTTACCATTAGATGCGATAATAGTTAAGCACTAGCTTATGGTAGTTAAAAAAATGCAATAGTTTTTTTAATCATAAAGTTGTCACCATAAAGGTGTGCGTTGTGCGAAAAACTTTCATATTTGTTAGTAAATTACATTAGTAGCTACCGGCACCATTGGAATTTTTGCTTGTAATTCTGAGTGTTGGTTTACCACATGTTCGGCGGCGAAGGAAAACCAGCATGTCTATGGAATAATCGAGAACATGGGAAGTCTGCCAACACGTACTGTAGCAGCGCGGCGGACTTATTGCTCCATATCACTCTTTAACATTAGAGGTCTATGGTCTATGCCTAATGGGACGTATGTACTTTTTGTCCTACACTAACCTAATATCAGAATGCAGATAGCGAACTCAAAAAGTCGTGAGTTCGAATCCGCCATACTACTGTCGTAAACCACTCGTAACACAAGCATTTTGAGTTTACCAAGTGTTGTTATATGGAATATTAGTAATGAAAATATATTTTTTTCTATTGAATAAGGTTGACCGACGAGCACATAGTTCACCTGATGGTAAGTCGATACTGTCGCCCATTGACATCTATACACTAGATTAAGAATCAAAGTGCAGACGAATGTCTCCTTTTCTCCGATCTAAGGTTCTCTACACTCACCATACGACACTGCAGCGATAAACTTCTGCGCTGGTATTCCATGAGAGCGTGGCCCTTCGCCGGTCAAGCCGACACATTCGTGGTACAAGTAATATAGCTGCAGCATGACTAACACGTAAATATTTTTTTAAGGGGAAATATAACTTCAAATGGCTTAGCAAGATCCTCCGTTATGCCAAAAGTATTGCAGAATTAATTTTGAAATAAATATATGGTAAAGTTGAGGATTAATGTTAAGGACTATGTTAAACGAAAACACGATTTCGTAAAATTTTCTCGATAGAAAAAAAATCCAAAGTTACCTCCAAACTGAACAATAAACCGCTGTTATTCATAAAATATTTTAAATAAGATCATGAAACTTTGCATACTAACTGAACTAACTGTAAAGCAGTGCTTATGTTATTTACTTTTTTTAAATACCATTATTTTCACTGGAAAAAGAAGTCTTGAAGCTTGATTCCTGTCGCCCCGTTAGTATCGCATAGGCTTTTGAAGGGAGAAGTTGTGTCGCTTACGATCAGAATACACATTACGCAACAGGACGACGTAAAATTAAAATGGGAAATAACCGTAATAAAAATAAGAAGCAACTGGTTTGGCGTTAACAGGCATAAATATGATAAACCTAATGAAATAAGTGTCTAACGACCTATCTACTTTCAGTATTAGTGATTACAAACATGTCGGTACATAGCATACGACGCGCGGGGAAGTGGGGGCGAAATTAGAATTTAAGCTGACTTACTATATCCCCTTAAATATTATAAAAAAACACGTTGTCACTGTTCTCAGTAGGTAGCCCTTTACAAGATGTTAAATCAAATTGGTTGTCAGCTTAAATTCAACATTCAAAATAATAGAAAGCATACAAATATTTTCGTTTGTACTATTCCTCATAAGCTGAAAATACTTCTGTTATCAACTTAACCAATATTTTACTAAGGGTTTTTTTATAGAATAAGGGTGACAACTGACAAGCGAACACACGGCCCACCTGATGGTAAATGGATGCTGTGGCATAAACATCCACATTTATCCTCGATTCTTCGAAATACAGATGTGCTGTCAGCCGTGAGGACTAAGGTAGAATGCTTCGTTTCCAGTAAAAAGGTCTCCGGTTCTCTACACTCACCACACGAAACACAGCAGCATTGGGCTGCTATCTTACGCTGGTATTCTGTGAGAGCGTGGTCCTTCCCCGGTCGAGTCGACCCATTCTTTCTACAACCATAATATAACCGCACCATCGCTCTATCACGTAGAAAAGGAATTTGATTCTCTTTCAGAGGCGATTCGCACTGCTCTGGATGAACAGACAATGTCCTCCAGTAGTGAACAAATAATGAATTTTCGTCATAACGCATCTAGACCCTTTTATAGAAATAATAATAATTCTTATCGTGGGAGAAACACATACTATAATTCGCATTATAACTCAAAATTGTGTAATAAGAGAAGAGTGTGGTTTGCAAGATGATGTTGTGACCAGGATTAAGAAAGTAATGCTTCGGTGGTTTGGTCATGTGGAAAGAATGAATGAGGAAAGAGCGACGAAGAAAATTTATGTTGCAGAAGTGAATGGCAGAGTCGGAAAGGGACGTCCTAGGCGAAAATTTATCGACCAAATTGACGATTTATTGAAAACGGGCCAAATTAGGAGTACCCTAATTTGGCCCGTTTTCTACGTGGTAGAGCCATGCTGCAGTTATATTAGTAGTATAGTTGTAGCACGAATGGGTCGGCTCGACCGGGCAAGGACCACGCTCTCACAGAATACCAGCGTGAAATAGTAGCTTAATGCTGCTGTGTTTCGTATGGTGAGTGTAGAGAACCGGAGACCCTTTTTACTAGAGGCGAGGCATTCCATCTTAGTCCTCACGGGTGACAACGCATCTGCATTTTGATTCGTAGTCGAGGATGGATGTAGATGTCTATGGGCCACGGCAACCACTTACCATCAAGTGGACCGTGTGCTCGTTTGTCACCCTTTCCTATAAAAAAACCCTTAACTCAAATTCTATCATGATTATCATCAGTACAGCCTTTCAAAGTCTACTGGACATGAATATGGCTATATTTGCCACTGCTGTCATTCGGAAGCGGGTAGACAACAGCTGTTTTTTTTTGAAAATTGGAGTGGTAATCGAATTTATAGTTCACATATGATGGTGACTTTGCAGTCAACTTCAAGCAAAGACAGGTACGGAAGATAAATGCATTGTCACCTCTGAAGACTGAGATGGATTTTTTTTATAATAGAGAGCGCAAACGATCATACGGCCTATCTGATGGTGACTACCACCGCACGTGAATATCTGCAACACTAGAGAAATTACTGGTGCGTTGCCGGTCTGTTAGAAATGAATAAGCTCTTTCTTGGAGGCTCCTAAGTCGTATTGGTGCAGAAAAATCGCCGGCGGCAAATTCCACAGACGGGTCGTACGAGGAGGAACACTCCTAGTGAAACGCACAGTGGTGGACCGCCAAACGCCCACATTGTGTGGCTGGTATCGGGAATTTTACCGATGCCTCAAAATGCCTCACAACCAGTAATTATGCTGCTTCTTTATACCCTTCAGATCAGAACACACTGCAAACACTGCTATTGGACAGAAGAAACAGATAAGAGGGTAGTACCTACTAAAAGAGGGTAGATATAGTAATAAAAGTTTTTGTAGTACCTACCTACACCTAATAGAAGTTTTTATTAATGAGTTGCTATCAAGAAGACGATGCTGCCCATCTCCTTTTTCAGTTTCCTTCTGTTATCTCTTATGACACCCTTGGAATGATATGGGATAGTGAGTTCTCTTAGTTCACCACTACACGGGATATTATAATATTACACATGTTTTCCAATCCAAGATATCCTTTTATTTCAAGGCGTTGCCACGGCTCTCACCACGCTAGAACAAGACCCTCACTTTGGGAAACTACTGTTTATTAATCAATTACGATTTGGTTTATAAATTTTTAACATCATCATTACCCGCAGGTTTGCTAGGTGTACGAATGAAGTTAAGATAACGTTATTCAAAGCTTATACATTCTACACCTGCAGCCTGTGGACGAAGTGTACTCGCCGAATTCTCAATGCGCTGCGTGTCCAGTACAACAATGGATTCAGGATGTTGTTGGGGCTGCCACGCTTTTGCAGCGCATCGCGTATATTTTCTGAGGCACGCGTGGACAGTTTCGCAGCAATATTACGCAAAAGAATAGCCTCCTTAATGCGTCGCGTGCGAGACAGCACCAACGGCCTCCTAGCTTCCATATATGGAAGGCAAGATTGCCCTGTGATGAGGTACTGGAACACAGTGCATATGGGTTCCAGACCCAACATGTTTAATAATAAATAAATAATTTTTGTGTAGTAATAATTTATGTATTTTGTGAATCTACTAACCCCTAGTTTTTAAGTTTTTAAGTGTACTAACAAAATGGGTGTACTTACCTGAATAATGAAATAAATAATAAAAATAATAATAATTACAGCCCTTCGCAAGTCCACTGCTGAACATAGGCCTCCATGAATGCCATAAAGCACGGTCTTAAGCCATCAGCACTCATCGACTTCCTGCATGTCTTACCACTTCGTCACTCCTACTCACAGATTATCCCCTAACTCCATCTGGTGGGGGTCTCCCTACACCACGACTACCGATACGAGACTGCCACTCGAGAACCTTTTTTCCCCATCGGTTGTTGGTTCTTCGAGCTATATGGCCGGCCCATTCCTACTTCAGCTTACTAATCCGTTCGGCTATGTCGATATATATTTTGAACAAATTAAATTTAAAATAGATAATCATTAAAACATTTAGTAGATATTTTCCTCAGTGTATTTCATAGAATTAGTTGCAAAACTTGTAACCACAGCAGCTATTCAAGGCGTATAATGCATGCGATTGTAGCCTTATATCTGTTTAAATTAAGTCTTAGAATACTATGTATCGCGTCTTAATGCGCTAACATAAGCATAAATCAAGTATTAGGGTTTCCATAAATGCTTCTACTATTTTGGAACTTGAATATATTGAATCCAGAATATATTTTTTATAGAGTATAGGTAACATACGAATACACAGTTCATCTGATAGTAAGTGGATTATGTGACCCGTAGACATTTACATCTTTCCTCGATTAAGAACAAAAATGCAGATGCGTTGTCACCCCTGAGGACTAATATAAATGCCTCGTTTCAAGTAAAAAGGATCTCTAGTTCTCAAGAGACCATATGAACTCAGAACTCTCATAAGACCATACGAAACACAGCAGCGTTAAGCTACTGTTTTAAGTTGGTAATCTGTGAGATCGCGGTCCTACCCCGGCCGAAACGACCCAGTCATGTTACAACCACAATATATATGCAGCGTGGCTCTACCACGTATAAAAATACAAACAATTCCTAAAATATTATTAAGCTACTGAATAGCTTCTATCGCGGGCCTTGAGCGCGGGGACCGAATCCAGAAATTCCGTAACGAAAAAAAACCTCACGCTCCCCACTCCGACGGGCACGGAGGTGTGGCGTTGAAAGCCGTGCATCGTCTAATGTCGTTACAGGTCGGCAGACTTCGGCACTCGGCCGACTTCGGCACTCGGCAGACTTCGGCACGGTGTTTGTGTGCGTGCGACTAGACGTATGCGTGTACACTAGCTGCTAACTTAATGATAAAAATTCCTGAATAACCTACATGTATTGTAAGATATTAAAAATATTTTAAACAATATTAACTTCTCATTTATTCAATAAGAGAAAAAAAAATGTTTTCTTATCGGTCACCACGCTCAAAAAGTGTAACTTGATTTAATATCAAAGACTTAACTGCATAAATAAAATAAATAAATAATTATAATTGCATAAGTTGATAAAAAATGCTATACAATAGCTTTACCGCGGCAGTCACCGAGTGCCACACGTATTATTTTTTTACTGTTTTTATATCGTATAATAGTAGCATAAAAGGATAATAAATTCATTATATCCTATTCAATTATTTGAGCAAGTTTTGTAAATTACTTTAGGGCTCTACCAAATAAAGAAATTATCCTTAGTACTATCCATCTACAATCTATCACAGATCTTCAAAAATCCACTGCTAATCAAAGGTCTCCCCCCAAGGAACGTCACAAAAAACGGTCCTGAGCCACTTGCATTCATCGGCTTCATGCATGACTTACCAGGTCGTCATTCCATGTTGCGGGGGGCCACCTTACATTTCGTTTACTGGTACAAGACTGCTTCTCGAGGACCTACCTTCACAATCGGTTTATTTATTTATTTAATCTTTATTGTACACCTTATAATAATGGATACAATGGTCGGGCTTAATGCCTTAGGCCATTCTCTACCAGACAACCCTGTTCTTCAAACTAAACTAAAAAAATCTTTTTCTGCTATTTTAAACCGACTTAAAAAAGGTGGAGGATTGTATTTTTTTTTTGTTTGTTACCTCAGAACTTTTTCCAAGAGAATCGATTTTGATGATTCCTTTTATATTTGAAATATGATGGTTCTCATGCGGTCTCATATAAATTTGATCAAGATCTGACAAGTAGTGCCGAAGTTAGCTTTAATAATTTCGTATTAAATTATTAGTCTATATTATATTAGCCTTAATATTCGTATTTAATTGACTTCGACTACATGGATAATGTTCTCATTTTCTTTATATTGAAGTCGGTTGTACATTTTTAACTTTAGCACTTGTAAGCAGACAAAACAGACAAATCAAATTCATTCACCATATTCGTGGTTAACCTAGCCTATTTATTAGATCTCTAAAGCACAAAAGGAGTGTTAAATGAGCGCATCACAAAATTAGGGCAACGATTCTTGAGTTGTGAGGACAAATTGCCCCTCTGCAGACTTCTTCATCCGAAGGTCAAAATGGTTGCCTATTTATCGTTTACTATTACCATTTAATGTTGCGTAATATACACTGTAGCGTTTATATATGTTCTTATCTATGATGTTCGATATTTTACTTTTAAATATAATTAAAATTAGACGTATTAATAATTTTTTTTTCTTTATTTTATATAGGGGCGTTTATTCCGAACGGATATGTCAGATCCGTCGTACCCTTTTTTTTGCGGGAACAAGGACGGGTTATGTCAGACTCGCACCAACTAAAACCCCATGGTGTTACACCTTCGTCGCATATTAACAGGGCCACGGGAACGCTTTCGCATACATCCGCGGTCCCCACCAGCGCCAGCCGCCTTATGGCGGCGCCTCCTCGGAAGAGGACTACTCTGCCTTTTCTCCTTCTCAAGTAAGGCGCACCACATGATGCGCCTTCCTCCACGGCCACCAACTACACCAACGTACGCAACGGACGCCCCGTGTCCGATGCGTGAAAACAAGCACTCAGAAGCACTAGCCTTCCCGACCCTAGCGGCGGATCTGGTCTAGGGCTCCGCCGCCAACCAAGAAGATTCGGCTGCGGAGGGTAGGGCGAGTGGCGCATCGCCATAACATCACTGCTCTTCCTCTGCGACTCCACCTCGGCTACAGCGGTAGGAGGAGAGGACACCCCTCTCGAGGCAGCCCACCAGCACACATCTGAAATGGGCTCGCCAAGCCCACTCGGAGTGGCCACCTCAGGCTGGCCTTTCATCTCGGACCAGCCATATGGATTCCTCTTTTTCACCGCGGGTGACCAAGCCACGGCTTTTTCAAATTTTGCAGAACCGAGTTCAATATAAATGAAATGAGAACATCATCGATCTAGTCGAAGTCAAGTAAATACGCGTAATTAAGGATAACTCAAAAATAGTCAGATCTTGATCAAACTTCATGGAACTACATGATAAGTATCAGCTTTCAAATAAAAAAAGATTCATCAAAATCCGTTCACCTAGAAAAAGTTCTGAAGTAACACACATAAAAAAACATTTTTTTAAGTCGATCAAAAAACAAAAAATGCAGCATTTGACAGTGGTTTTGCTAGCGCTTAAAATACGTGGTAGAGCAATGCTGCAGTTATATTAGTAGTATAGTTGTAGCACGGTCGGCTAGACCGGGGAAGGACTACGCTCTCACAGAATGCCAGCGTAAAATAGCAGCTGCTGTGTTTCATATAGTGAGTGTAGAGAACCAGAGACCCTTTTTACTGGAAACGAGGCAATATATCTTAGTCCTCACGGGTGACAACGCATCAGCATTTTGATTCGTAATCGAGGATAGATGTAGATATCTATGGGAGACTACTTACCATCAGGTGGACTGTGTGCTCGTTTGTCACCCTATCCTATTTTATAAAGCTGTTATTTTGACATTACAAACGAAAACTTTAACTTTATTTATTTGTATAGATTCGCTCTTCACATACAACGCCTACTTCATGTTTATATTATCTTCGAATTGTAATAAAGCCAAGAGTAGTAGCTGAAGTATAAATAGAGAAACCCACATAGTTCAACAGATCAATGAGATCATATATGACAGTTAATAGTACGTAATAAACGTGACGTAACTAGTCGGGTGCGGCAACGATGAGCCGAACTATAACTAGAAGCTAAAGTTTACCAGAGATTAAAAAAAAGTTCATGTTTGATCGAAACTTTATTTAGCAGATAATATCGTGTTTAATTTTAATTACTTTCATGTTTCCGACGTATCGAGTCCCTTGGAGCAATCAAAGTTACGCGTGGCTTAAGATATTTGTCAAACTGATGTCATAGTTTTAACTCTGGCTAACTTTAGCTTCTAGTTATACATAGTTTGGCTCATCCACCAATGAATTCCATTGTAATAAATTGCATGCGGAATAAGTCGCGGGGAACGGAACTATGAAGTGAACGTTAAATATATGTATGTAGTATGCAATGTGTTTGAAGTTAAAGTATGTAATCATAATACGATAATAAATTCAAATACGTATGTGTGTATATACGTAATATATACGAGTACCTCAATCTCGGTAAAGGAGAGTCGTTGAAAATAACGGCAACCACAGGGTTCTTTTTTCATGTTATGGATATTGAACACACACACACACACACACACATTATGTATATATATATATATATATATATATATATGTGTGTGTGTGTGTACATATATATATATACACATTATATATATATTATATATATATATATATATATATATATATAGTCTGTGTGTGTGTAAGCACTCACGCCGTCACCCACGTCTCTCGCCTCCTCCATTCATATACCTACGCATACATGCTTGTCGGTTAAGGGTACTTCTGATTTGGCCCATTTTCAATATATCGCCAATTTGGTCAATAAACTTTCGCCTAGGAAGTCCCTTTCCGACTCTTCTATTCACTTCTGCAACATAAATTTGCTTTGTCACTCTTTCGTCATTCATTCTTTCAACAGGACCAAACCGCCGAAGCATTCCTTTCTTAATCCTGGTCACAGCATCATCTTGCAAACCACACTCTTCTTTTATCACACAACTTCTCATCCTGTCACTCAGATTCAGCCCTAACATACTCATACGTATAAAGACTTTTGAGCGCTGTAGAGAACTGTTTACATTTTTCAGTGAATTTGGTCACTCCGGTACCTACATTAACAGCCGGATTTTCTACAATATCAAAATTGTACAGACAGTCGGCTGTTTAAAAGGGAATTAAATATACATATTAAACGATGCCATACAAAAAGTATTTCGACCTTACAATACTGGAAATTCATAATTTTTATTAATATCTCTAATAAAATTACTTTTTCCATTTTTTCGGAATAAATTTACAATTATCATCTTAATATATCACGGGTTAAAAGAATTCCTCAATTCCTTAATATAGCTTACTAAAGCTTCATGCACTTCATAACAAATATAGTAAAAACCACAAACCTTTGATAAAAGAAACGTGCTCAAGCAAGCACACGTCCAAGTGATGGTGAGTGAACGTTGCGGCCCATAGACATCTTCTACATCTTCATCTGATAATCAAAATGCAGATGCGTTGTCACCTTTGGGGATTAAGATGGAATACCTTGTAACCAGGAAAAGGGGTCTCCGGATCTCTACACTCACCATACGAAACACAGCAGTATTAAGCTGCTATTTTACGCTGGTATTCTGTGAGAGCGTGGTCCTATCTCGGTCTAGCTGTTCATGGTGCTGACACTTTACGATGCAGTGCAGGAGAAAACGTACTAGTAAGGTAATAACGTATATTTTAGTAATGAGCAGAATGGGGTGTAATTTTTATTATAGATTAAAACTGACAAAGGCGCACATAGTCCACCGGATGGTAAGTGGGTGCTGTGGCCCACAGACATAGTCTACATTTATATTCAATACAGAATTTTTTTACATAAACTATTAATTCTGGTCTGGATATTCTTTCATGTGCTATATATGTATGTAACGTCTTCATGATACAGTACAGGAGAAAATCCTAGTGAGTTAACGTTTTATTTTGTTAGTTTTCAGTTATGGTGTATGTACGTAATGAGCGGGATGAGATAACTATTTTATCGTGATCATCCTTACAGCCCTTTACAAATTCACAATTTCACACAAAACACAGTCCCAAGTCAACTAGATCCATTGACTACCTTAGTACCGGATTAAGCAAGTGCGGGGCCCGTAGCAAATTCTATCAAATGGCCCTCGATCTACTATGGGTTCGTGGTAAAAAATCAATTCAATACTCAATGCGTTGGCTTGTCATGTCTGTAGTTCATATGTGTTGAGTAGATAAGGCCCTGTAGACGTTAAACTTCAAGTGGGCATTCAAGTTATAATCAATTCATGTTAATTCGTTTTTGATTATGTACCGCACGGAGAGAAGAGAATAGCTCCAATCCCAATTTATGGTATCAGACGGTCCAGATCAGAATGGTAATCATTACATCAGCATTGCGTTACTGGTTGTCTAGCCGAGAAATGAGTTTCCTATGAAAAATCAAATTTAGAGAGAATTTTTTCTGGAAATCAAAATTTCAATATGTTATATAAAAAAAAATAATGAGCTCAGGTTTTTGTTAATAACTCAATAACAAAAGGAGTTTCTGAAATCGAAAAAATATCCTCAAAGAGGAGGAAATATTCACAAATCTCTTAATAAAAGTCGGAACTCTTACCCGATAAGCAACAATATTTATTTAATGTGAAAATTGGGTTCTGCGCGGCTACTGTCGTGTTGTCGCGTCAACGCTTATTATCATTAAACAATACTCGTGCAGATCTCCTATAATATCCTAAACTTATTTTTAAATCGCTGGTGGTAGTCGATTCCACATGGAGATAGTACGAAGAAGAAAACTTGTTATAAATCGCACAGTGGTGGATCGCCAATCATCCAGATGGCATGGATGGTATCGCAAGTTTTGTTACGATGTACGATGGTGAAACTGGAATTAGTCTGAACAATTCTTCAAAGCACTTGTGTAACCGTAATGTATGCGATAAAATAAGCAAAGAAATGCAACATTTCTTCACAGTCCCTGTGAATCAAGCCGATCATAAAGAGCTGGGTCGCCGACGATTCGCCCAGCTTACACTGGGAGCCCCGGCCCGGAGATGGGAATAATATTCGTCGAATCTGTACTGTAAAGTGTCAGGCAGTGTACCGGAATGAGATACCTACTGTCCCGCACTGCTATGCACACGAAGCTTTTTTGAGGTCAATTCGACCTTATTTTCCGAGAGACCAGGACACGTCATTCAATCTCGACGCCGAGGATTCCGATAGGTACTAATACTGAGGCAAAAATGGGAGTGATTAAATACTTGATAGGGTCATCCCAACTTCTGTTTACGATTATAATCAACGTGTTGTGTAAATAAAGATTTTTAAAGTAACTAAATAAAACAAACATTAATCCCCTGATGTAATCATATAACCCAAATTACTCAATCTAAGTTCTAAGTGAAGAAATAAATATGTGATACTTCATAAGTGTGGAGCGAATTAAATCAAATCAGATTTTGTATTACCATACAATAGCGTGAGGTCATGGGGCAATAGACAACTTTTTTACTTTGCCCCCATGAGATATAGGTGCCTGAGTATTTCATTTTAATGTTTACCATAATTTAAATTATGTTTCGTAATTTCCGTAGTCTCTTATTACTTTAAACTATTTTAATATATATAATATAATATTCTATTACTCTATATACAGTGTGTCCGGTCACGGACTAGCGATATTCTAGGTACATCAATAGACGTGCTCGTCGGTTAAGGGTACTCCTAATTTGGCCTATTTTCAATATATCGCCAATTTGGTCGATAAACTTTCGCCTAGAATGGCCCTTCCCGACTCCCTAAATAAATTAATGTGAATATTTTTATTCATATTAATTTATTTATTGCATACCGGCGTAGTAGAGCCGCGGTAGCTCAAATGATTAGCGCTCAATTAGGGAGCAAACCGGGTTCAATCCCCTCCGGCACCAATGAGACTGTTAATTGCAGCTATTTGCCATAATTGCCACACTTGGCAAGCGGTTTGGCGACAGCAGTTTTTTTATTTTTAGTCGTTTTTAAAAAGACTCTGCTGCCGATATATTGATTTCTTTCCTTCTGTCGCCTCTTACAACGTAACGTATATTACGTTCGGCAGGCTTGTAATATTTAACTGATTAACAAAGTAAATTAAAACCAGTCATAAATAAATTCAATTGATTTTATATCCGCGTATGAACTGACCGCTGGCGGCTAAATCATAAATTGTCATTAAAAGGGCATAATATTAATGTTATATGTATTTTGGGATTACTTTAATTATTCAAATCAGGTAATTAAAACATGTCGCAGTGAGAGTTACAAATATGGCGTTTTATATAACAGCCTATAAAAGTATATTTATTTATAGAAGTAAGGGTGATAAACGAAAAGACTGTCCACTTGGATACTGTGGCCCATATACACCAACATCTATCTTTGATTAAGAATTAAAATGCGTCGTCACTTCTCAAGACTAGGACTATGACCACACGAAATACGCTGATATTCCGTGGTAGCTCAGATGGTTAGCGCTCGCTATAAATCTAACAGTACGCCTCCTACTACGGCCCGGGTTCGATCCCCGCCGGCACTAACGAAATTGTTACTTGCAATTTTAAGTGCTGATTTACCACTTGCTCGGCAGTGAAGGAAATCATCGTGAGAAAACCCGCATGTCTGAGAAATAAGCAAAAAAATTTTCGAATACATGTGACGTTCGACAACGCGCATTGGGGCAGCGCGGTGGACACTTCCTGGCCCTAAAACCCTCTCAGAAATGAGAGGAGGCCTGTGCCATCAGTGGGACGTATATAGGCTGTAACTTTAGAGCCGATCCATAGGTCTGAACACAATATACAGAGTGGCTCTACCACATATAGTTCCTCTTATAAAAGTAATTGATATTTTGTTAACTAACTTTAAAGACCGAAATTCGAATCTGATATTTTGTTTGCTGCTGCATCCGAAGAGAGGCCTCAGAGCTTGCCTCATAAGGAACATATTTATTATTTTTCGAACATAGTTACAAAACTTGTCATACAATGATACGAAAAAGTTGCTGATTATTTTAAGTAATAATGAGAATATATTTTACATAAATTAAACCTAATTATTTGGTATGTTATTCATTTTATAATTATATAAGAAACAGATAATATTTGTGAGTGTATCTATTAGCACATAGACTATTTTAAATTAAGGCATTGTTTCAATTAATTGGTCACTTTACTCAAATAAAAAAAAATTGCTGTAGTAGTCTTGCACGGCAAGCGTGTTTTAACCGCAGTTTTTTTTTCTATTTGGCATTAGGAAGACGACGCTGCTTCTGATTTGTGTACTTCTGTTACCTCTTACGAGATCCATGGACAGTATATAATCATCATCATCATCATCATCATCATCATCATTACAGCCCTCCACAAGTCCACTGCTGAATATAGGCCTCCCCCAAGGAATTCCCCAAAGCACGTTCCTGAGCCACCTGCATCTATCAAATTCCTGCATGTCTAACCAGGTCATCACTTCATCTAGTGGGGATCGCCCTAGACTACGCCTACCGGTATGAAGATGCAACTCTAGAACCTTTTTACCCATTGGTTGTCGGTTCTTCGAGCTATATGGCCTGTATATCATTCGAGCTATATACGGGTATGTCAGTCATTCTGGTTCTACTGCGGATATCCTCCTATCTAAACTTATCACGCAGAGAAACTCCGAGCATAGCCCTCTCCATAGCTCGCGGAGCGATCTTGAGCGTCCTCATACGGCTAAATATAATATGCTATAATATAAATGCTAAAGGATATGTTTACACCGCCATGGTTAAACAAGGAGCATAGTCCTACCAAATTAGAAAGATTTATCAGGGTAAGCAAAATGTCAGATCTCACGCACCATAAACACAAACCTTAAATTTCAGCTATCTTTCGACATGTTCTAATATAATACCTATAACTAAAGGTAATTAACGGCTATAAGTCCAGTAATAATGCCGATTTGGTCCATAGAAGACCTATGTAGCGTGACCGGGTAATCACATCGACAATTTAGTATATAATCACGAGATATGTGACTACTTAGAAGAACATTTATTCGTAGATGTGAAGCCTGCATCAGAGTGGACGACGAACAATTCGAAACTATTAATCGATCATATCAATATGTTGTTGTTGTGTATGACAAGTATAGTAAAATTGTCAATTGTTTGGTTTGGTAAAAAATAAATATAGAATAAGAGTGACAAACGAGCATATAATCCACCTGATGGTAAGCGGATGCTGTGGCCCATAGACATCTACATTTATTCTTGTTGCAAAGTGCTCGAAACGAATCAATCAATATGCAGATGCGTTGTCACCCGTGAGGACTAAGATGGAATGCCTCGTTTCCAGTAAACAGGGTCTCCGGTTCTCTACACTCACCATACGAAACACAGCAGCATTAAGCTGCTGTTTTACGCTGGTATTCTATGGAGGCGACCCCGGTCGAGCCGACCCATTCGTATTGCAACTAAAACAACTCCAGCGTGGCTCCACCAAGTAGAAAAATATTTTTTATTTACTTATTTATTTCAAACTTTATATACGCGTAGATTCAATGCCTGAGATATTTTCTACCTCGGAGTGATGCAGGGTTTATACTAAAGCAGGTGTAATAAAAAGTTAATATGAGAGTGCAAAAGTTAAACAACTAAAAGTTATTACAAAACATGAAAATATTATATATACATATAACTAATACAATAATTATTTTCATTAATGTATGCTTTGATATTATAATAACCCTTTTTGTACAAGTTTTCCTTAATAAAACAATAATTTAAACTTGTGTAATGATTTAGCGGCACAGTTACCATAAAATTTTAAAAACAAAACATGTTTTTAAAAATACTGTGCACTGTATAATAAATGTACACCATTAATTAAGGTAAAAAATGTTTAGTCTTTTTTGTAAATGTATCTTGGGAACTTGGTACATATAAGTCTTTTTTTACAACGGCCAATTAGTTCTGCTATAAGCTGTTTCAAAGTTTTCCATTAATTACTGGATATCTGCTACCAAACGAGAATAAGGTAGTTATACCATTTGCCTCAAAAGACGCGTGTGTTTTAAAAAAAAGTTCTTACAATTACCTACATTACAGCCTATGAAAAGTAAACATAGACCTCCCCATAGATCACCTCATGTTTGTTACGCTTTTCAAGCGGGTGTTGGCAAGCGCGGTTTTTTTTATAATAATAATGACAATTTATTTGCAAGAAATATGCTAGTAACAGGATTAATAATTTGGTATGGTACAATCATATTTCGCCAGTGGCATGCAAATACATAATTTTATAATGGTCGGTCTAGTGATATGCAAATGTTCTATGAATATCTATGGTTAATTACAATTTCGTAATAAACCTAAGAATAAAATGTCACAAGATAAATAACACACATATACATAGACGTTAACAATAAACAAGAAATAATACAAAATTCGATCCAGTCTTATTTAGCTACCAGTTTTATTCAGCCATTATTATGTATCCGCGCTATGTTTGTTCTTCAGACTACCGATAGTTGTACGCCATATTTTATTAAACGCGTTTGGGGCTCTTTTTGTCAGGGCCAATCCCAACCTATTTCCACGGTTATCTGATAAAGTAACTCGCAACCGTCGTGAAGCGCGACGGAAGTAAATTATGCTTGCAGCAAGCAAAAACGGCTCTGCTACTAAAGAGTGTAGTATGGTATGTAGCATGGCTCCTAAAATGTATAATAAAATTCCTCAGATGTGTAAATCACTCAACAGCAATCTTTTTAAAAATAAATTCGCAACCCTTTTAATTAAAAAATACTACACTGCAACTGACTTTCTCAATGATAAATTTTGACATTATATAATTGCCTGATACTTACATATAGATTTAATTATGATTTTTGTAAGTATTTCACTGACTTTGTATATTGATAGACTTTGATAATGTTAAATGAAAACTAACAACCTAACACTTTAAATTTTACACACCGAATATTGGTAAGACATGTTGATACTAATAACATATGAGTAAAGAGTCCTTACTCATTACTCTGTGCTAATAACACTAACACCAAGAAGATATCTCTGCCCATACAATGTATATCTCACACATGTTTTAGTAAATAAAATATCTCATATTATCTTATCTGGAAGATACTGCTGCCTATCTCCTGGTTCAGATTCCCTCCGTCGCCACTTACAACACCCTCGGTATGATCAAGGGTAGTAGGTAGAGATACAGCGTCAATACACGGTAAAATTCGCATTTTAAATTCTCATAATTTTTCTCAAACTAAGCTTTTAATGTTTTTAATAGAGTTTTAATAGAGTCATTAGTCGAATGACGATTTAAAACAATTTTAACTTTTTTTAAATAGAAATAGGGTGACAAACGAGGACACAGTCCAGGATCGAAATGCAAATGCGTTGTCACTCGTGAGGACTAAGATGTAATGCTTCGTTTCCTATAAAAGGGTCTCCGGTTCTCTACACTCATCTTACGAAACACAGTAGCGTGGAGCTGCTATTTTACGCTGGTATTCTGTGAGAGCGTGGTCCTAACCCGGTCGAGCCGACCCATTCGTGCTACAACTATAATATAGTTGCAAGGTGGCTCTCTCATGTAAAAAACACACTGTTGGTACTAAAATTTCGTTTCTAAATGTTAGCACGGCTCTGCCAAAAATTAATAACTTTCAGCAAAAGGTATAAACCGACTTCAAATTGCTACAAAAGAAGTTATTTATTTGCAACCCTTAGGAGTGGAACTTTTTCTCCAAATTAATATGGGAGCATCCTTGCAGTAACTAACGTGAAAATGACGTAAAACAAATCGGTTCTTTATCAGCGAAGATCATATGAAATTCCTTAAACAATAGTCCAAATATGAAACTTTTTTCCCTATTTATTCTACCGTTGGGGGCGGAATTTTTTCTTTATAATGTAATGGTACCACCCTTGAGGTGAAGCCGATTTAATAAAAATAGGACTATTAAAATCGGTTCACAATCTGCGAATACACTCGAATTGAGAGCCTCCACCTTTTTTAAGTCGGTTAAAAACAATCAAATTAACATGATTACTATGTAAAAAAATGTAAAAATCTTTTTTATAGCAACTTGACAAATGATTACCATGTGAAAAAATTAAGAAAATATTTTTATTACAATTTGGCAAATGATTTATCTCTTAATTAAGTTTACGAAATTAAAAATTTGCCCATACACAAAAATCATAGATGACCTGATCTATTAGCCAATAAACTTCCTTTTTCCAAACAACCAAGGTCTAGCCGAGAGTAATTAAAAACAATAACCACTCGTTAACCCTGCGACCATATTGAAAAGCGGACCGCCATAATTATACAATAAAGCTCCGATTTGATTTATATGTAAGGCGTGAAAAAAAAACCACTTAGCACCTTGTCGCAGTAATGCTAGCAACTAGACTTATTTTGTATTAAGCGAGCTTACTAGTTTATAATTGTGACAGGGTTGTATAGTATAATGCATTCAGCCAATATGAAGATATTTCTTTTTTAAAAATCAGTTGAAGACCATGACACGGTTTCGGTGCGTTGTCGCGTTAAAACAAGTATTCATATGTGTGTACATAACCTGTACAATGTACATGTGTGGCCTATGTAGGGTTTATACAACTAGAGTTACCACGCAAAACACAAACGATGCACTGTCTGAATATTATTGCAGAAACATACAAAAATACATTTTCAACTGCCAACAGATTATATTAATGTATTTTAATGTTTTTTTTTTAATTTCCTTTTATGATATCTTTAAAATTATGTCGTGAAACAAATATATTTAAAAAAAAACGTAATCTTACACCACAAATTCCTGTTCATTTCATACTACGAAAGTTAAACACAGGCAGTCTGGAGGCCTGCCTGTGTTTCGGATCGGATTTTTTTTTAATTAAATAAAGGTGATAGGTCCGTCTGATAAGAAATATGTAGTATATATTATGGTAGCAGCACGAATAGGTCGGCTCGACAGTGGCGGGACCTCGCAGAATTCTCTCTCAGATCTCACAGAATACCAGCGTAAAATAACAGCTTCATACTACTGTGTTTCGTATGGTGAGTGCAGAGATCCGGAGACCCCTAATCCTGGTTACGAGGTATTCCATCTTAGTCCTCAGCGGTGACAACGCATCTGCATTTTGATTATTAGATGAAGATGTAGACGATGTCTATGGGCCACAACGTTCACTTACGATCACGTGGACTGTGTGCTTGTTTGTCACCTTATTCCATAAAAAATAAACGTCTATCCTCGATTGAGCAGACACGTTGTCACTTCTGAGGACTAAAAGGGAATGCCTCGTTTCCAGTAAAAAAGGGTCTCCGGTTCTCTACACTCACCATACGAAACCCTGCAGTATTAAGCTGCTATTTTACGCTGGTAATCTGTGAAAGCGTGGTCCTTAACCGGTCGTTCCCATTCGTGCTACAACCGTAACATAGCTGCAGCGTGGCTCTACCACGTATAGATCTCTTAATCACCGTTCAGTTGAAACACAATAATAGGTAAAATACCTCTTCATATAAGGTATTCACATCTATTAAAATTTTAAATTACTGGAGACTTAAATACTTATTACTGGATGTTGATAGTGTAAAATAGCTGCTATGTATCAAATGATTAATTGTTCGAACCGGATTTTACTGCTAACGAGGCATTCTACCTTAGCTCACAGTGGTGGCAACGCATTTGCATTTTGGTATTTTAACCTTTCTCTCTCTCTCTCTTTCTCTCTCTCTCACACACTCTCTCTCTCTCTCTCTTTCCCTCTCTCTTTCTTTATTCAAAGTAGGTGTTCGGTAGTGACTGTATTAATTTATTAATTTTAATTACTTATAATTAGGAATGCCAGATTGAATAACTAAAATATCTGTAGAAAATTTAAAAATATCAGGATTTTGAGGTTGTTGCCAGAAGAAATAAATATTAAATATAAAAATGTAAAACAAAAATTTTATTTTTTAAATTAATAAGCTACAATAAGACTTTACATGGTTGACACTTGACACAACTAATTTAAGTACACTATGTTTTTAGTTTGCCACATGTATTTGGATTTTACTGCGTCTACAAATTTGGAACCTTTAGAAGTATTTAGAATAGATTTATAAATCAAACAATTTATTCAAAGACCAGTCTAACTACTAACTCAGCTTTTATTAAATCAAAGGCAGATGTGAAGTGAAGTAAAGCTGTTTGTCTGGAGATTTTGAGTTTTGTCGGGAGTCTGGAGATCATTTAAAATGTCGGGAGAATCCAGACTAATCCCGACCATCTGGCAACCCTACTTATAATAGACTATTTTCGTATTAAACTCAGTGTGTGTAATAAACTGTTAAAGTAACATCACGTTACTTTATGCGCTACTGATAATTACGTAATATTGTTTTGAAACTGTCTTTAAGTCTATAGCTATAATCTAATTTAACTATCAAAGAATCCGTAAGAGTTGCAAGCTGTGGCCCTAACAGTAGGACAAATCCAGCGTTATGCAAATAAGTGGCGCGCCTACTCGTAGCGTATGTGCCCATGTACAGGTTTTTTCGCATTATCGACAAGTGAACTCTTGAATGCTTTTACAATGTCACTTTCCGTTTGCTCGTGAGCTTGCTTGAGGCCACAGATGTATTTGTATCATGGCCCCGCGTCTACTGTTATTTTGATTCAAATATTTTCAATTTTAAAATGTCAAATTTTGTTCCAGTTTCTCCGTAAAACGACAAATTTCAATAATTACTGCTTAAAAATCTTTAATATTTTACAATTAAATCAAGGATTGAAAAAAGGTTAAGTCAGTTCCAAATGTTGGTATGGTTATTTATTTAGGTTCTGAAAAGGTTCTACTTTTCGGTACGGTTCCGTTTTGGTATGGATTTTGAGTGTCCGATTTTGAAAAACCGAATTTTTTTGGTTTCAAGTCGAAGGGGAAGGCTGTATGATGTTGTAGTTCAGGTTATTTTTTTATTACTACATCTTTGTAGCACAGAACAAAGAAATTTATTACTGCATGATGTCTTTTTAGAGAAAATATAACTTTTATTTAATTAATTTTACACTCTATAAAATCGAGCAAGTACTTGATTCGCTCGAAAAAAGTAGTTACAGCCGGTATACGTCCCACGACATGCACAGGTCTCGTCTTATCTCTGAGAGGGTCCTAGAGCAATGGAATGTCCGCCGCGCTCCCCCAATGAAATATTTTTAACTTCTAAATTATGCAGGTTTTCGCCGATGTTTTCTTTCATCGCTAAGTATGTGATAATTCAACACCCGCGAGTCGAACCCGGGTTGCTCGCGTAGTGTGAAGTTTACAGCGAGCGTTCAACCCATGAGCTATCACGCCTGGGCTATCCCATCGGTCAATAAATCCCGAGCCTAAGTTAGAAAAATATACTTTTTATGTAGAATTCAATTTTATTTACAAATTTACATCAACATAGTCTCCTTCAAGAGTGATGCACTCGGTCCAGCGCCGCTCTAACATTTCTATCCCTATTTCATAATATAATTCGTCCAACCCTTCAAAATAAGCTTCATTTCGGCGATCACTTCTTCATTTGAGGCAAATTTCTTTCCGGATAGCATTTTTTTTCAAGTTAACGAAGAAATAATAGTAAAGCAAATCAAATTTTAACTCGTTAAGTTTCGCCATGGTGACAACAGATCTGTGACATGGTGGATTGTCCTGATGAAAAAGAACTCTTTTCTTTTGCATTTGGGTCCGTTTTTTCGCGAATTCCTCCTTCAAACGCACTAATAACGACATAATATAATATTCGCTATTGATCTCTTCGCTATTGTGTAGATAGTCCATTAGTATTATACCATGCACATCCTAAAACATGGATGCCATAACTTTTCCAGCGGAAATTTGATTTTTGGGTCACTTTGGGCGGCTTTCATTGATTGCTGTCCACTCCCTTAACTGCCGTTTTGATTCTGGAGTGTAGTGGTGGACCCAAGTTTCATCCATTGTGACATACCGCATGAAAAAATCCTTTTTGTTCCGCCTAGATAACTCCAAACAGCGCTCTGAGGCTTCACCACGTTGATACTTTTGGTCAACGGTGTGCAAACGCGGTACCCACTTGGAACAAAGCTTTCTCATATACGAATACTAATGCAAAATGGTCAATACACTACCTTTAGATATCTTTAGGTCATCTTCCAAAACTATTTCGTGAGTTTTTTTATGTTTTCTGAAATAACAGCCTCATTTGGGCGATCAGAGCGTTCAGCATCATTTGTGTCTGCATTGAACCATGTTAGTCCGCGCTTAAATTCAGCAAACCAACTTTAACTGTTGCTTTTGATGCAGCAGAGTTCCCATAACACTTGTCAAGCCAACTTTTTGCTTCAACCGCATTTTCTTCATTAAAATGTTTCATTCAATGTTTAATTAGCACTCGAAATTATTTTTCGTCCATTATTTCAAACGCCAAAAATCACCGTAACTTTTAATCTATGAAGTGTAGAAGTAAAGGAGTACAGACTGTATTAAAAAGTGAACATAGAAAACCGTTAAATAAGAGTGGCGCCACTAGAGCTACGGGCTAAATTTTAAAGAACGTGCCGAAAAATATTAGTAGGATAGACGACTTTTCCGAAGTTATATTTACTAAATAAAACTATTTTAGATTTTAGAGCTATTGAGCAGTTTAGCAGCTCACTTTAAACCGTCGAGAACTGCTAAGTTCATTTTATCTCAGTAGCTAATCCAGCGCTGTTGTGGAGAGTTTTTGAACTGTTATTTACTGCTTACAGATGACCACTTTTTCAACTATTCTACTATGGGAGTTTGGTACTCCTTACTTCTACACTCCATATTTTAAACAAATAATTTAGAGGTTATGAAAAATTTACACAGAATTAATTATTATAGTCTGTTGTTTTCAGAAATAAAAATTATTTTTCCTAACAGCGCCATCTATGCGTCAGGCTCGGGACTTATTGACCGACGTAGACGTACTGAAATAAAAAGTAATAAGTAATACTGTTATATAAATAACTAAAATTTTCACGTACATTATGTTATATTCTAAAATGATATAAATATAACAAACTATAAATCAGTAGCCACAAAAGTAAGAAAAAGTACAAATAAAGTAAATGCATGAGAGAATTTGTAATTCTTGACCATTCGAGCATTACGAATGATCGAAATTTTTACTCAAGTCTTTTGTAAATATACCCGAATAATAGTCAAGTCTCGTCACATCAGTAACCACCACAGTTTATGAACGGATTCGCTCGTTTACCGATAAATAAAGACATTTTTTTATGAGTTATTAGTTTTCCTACCTTTAGGTTAGTTACATCGTTTATAGAGCTGCAAAGAAGTTATAATTTTGTAATAAAAACAAGCGGCAAAAATTAAAAAGTTTGTACAACTATTATTTAAATATGTGTTCTACTTAATATATGTCATTCTCATATCTACTATACTTGGTAAAGTTTATGTATTTATGGTATGTATATAGCTATAATGTGTTATAAAAATATTTATAATAAATACATAATTTATACATATAATATGTATATGTATAAATATGTGTATGATTATATATGTATATATATGTTATGTGTTATGTATAATTTTTTATCTACTATTTATGCACACTTCTATATTTTTATATGTAAAAGATCTCCTTCACCAAGGTTTGCCTGGAAGAAATCGCTGTTTAGCGATAAGGCCACCTAATTGTACATAAATTTATCAATTAAGTTTGTTGTTCTTTGTATTATTTTGTGTGCAATAAAGAGTATTTTATTGTATTGTATTGTATTGTACAACCGACTTCAATATAAATAAAATGAGAACATCAACAGTGTATCCGAAGTCAATTAAACACGTTTTATTAAAGATAATTTTAAAACTACTGGTCAGATCTTGATAAAATTTATATGGGGCACACGACAAGCAGTAGCTTTCAAATAAAAAAGAATCATCTAAATCGGTTCACCTAGAAAAAAGTTCTGACACATAAAAAACATAAGTCAAATTGAGTACCTCTTCCATTTTGAAGTCGGTTAATAAATTAAATAAAATATTATTTATTCTTTGATAATGGCTCTCCTAATGTTTCTAAATTAGGCTCGATTTCAGTTTTCGTTCTAGTATAAGAACCGCAAAATATTTTAATGCCTGATGGTTTTTTTTATATTTACTCGAACACTACATGTTGATTAAAACTACTTTTACGGATTTTATAGCGTTTAATTTACTTGATTTTTCTTTCCGACGTTTCGGGTGCTTTTCAGCACCTATTGTCACGACGAACTTAGATGACTGACGTCCCAATATCAGTGTTAACCCGGGGTTATGGAGTGTAGAGGTAAGGAATACAGACTCTGTAACTGTATAAAAAAGTGTCCGTAGGAAAGCGTTAAATAAGGGTGGCGCCACTGTACCTACAGTCTAAATTTCAAAGAACTTTTTATATTTTTTTTATTGCACAGACTTTCACCACAATTCTTTTTACAATAATTATTTTATTTGTTTTCAACATTTTTATTTTCAAAACCACTCACGTATTTTACGGTGATTTAACATACCCCGTAGCTACCCGAGCGCTGTAGTGGAGAGTTTTTGAACTGTTATTTACTGCTTACAAATGGACACTTTTTCAACTATTCTCGTATGGGAGTCGGTACTCCTTACTTCTACACTCCATATCCGGGGTACCTTCAGCTTTGTAATTATTATTTATGGTCCGATCTACGCAGAATGAACTTACTATGTCTTGAAGTCATGCAGTGGTATGCTTGGGTTTAGTTTTAATTTTATTATTTACGGGATCCCAAGCAGGTAGTGGCCAACCTCTTTCTCTATTGAAATTAGGACGTTTTTTTTTTAAATTTCAATAGCTTCACGTATCATCTTTGGTAAGAATCGATCTTCTTTCGCGAGGATTTTTGGTCTATCAAATCTGATATTATAGCAGGGGCCATCTAGGACATGAACATTAGGACGTCCGCAGTCAATTTTAATACCTGGTTTAAAGTGACACAAGATAAATATAGATATACATGGTAAATGTGTACTGAAATACATCAACATCTGCAATCAATTTCATAGTAAGATTTCTAGACATTATATTCTATTTCTGATACATAGTCGTAAAGGCAAAGCGTACTATACCCATACAGCCTATCAAAATCCCTCTGCCGAAAATAATCCCTCCCCATATTGTCTCATACTGACGTCATTTGCCATAATTGCCACTATTTTTTTTATATAATAAGGATTTCAAATTGTAATTAAAAAATTGGCATAAGTTCCAATTTTTTGAAAAATTGCCAGAACGTTGTGGCGATAAAAAACGATTTTAAAAATCATTTTTTTTTCTATTTTATTTCTTCGACTTTCAGATTTTCAGTGTATTCTTTCATAAAAGAAGTGTTTGATTTTTTTTATAAAATACGGTTGACAAACGAGCACACAGTTCACCTGATGGTAAGTAAATATAATGTGGCTCATAAACATCTATCATATCCTCCATTAAGAATCAAAATGAGATGAGTTGTCACCCCTGAGGACTAATTTGGAAATTGGAATGCCTCGTTTCCAATTAAAAAGATCTTCGGATCTCTACACTCACCATACGAAATACGCTGTCGTTTTAAGCTGGTATTCTGTGAGAGCGTGGTCCCTCCCCGGTCGATCCATTCGTGCTACAACCATCGAAGCATGGCTCTACCACGTATTTTTATTTTTAAAATACAATTATTTTTTTTCATACAATTTCATATCTAATACACCTATATTAGTTTACAGAGTACTTATCCGAAACATCATGCACTGTTTTATATACTTAACTATTTCTACAGAAAAACAATAAAAGGCGCCCTAGTATTCATTCACAATCCAATTAAGCTACGTTCCTCCTTGCCTCACGGCCCGCGGCATGCGCGAACATAACAGTTTCTACCCTGGAGCCGCTATAACTCAAAAACCAATCTTAAACCTGCGACTTAAAACTTTATTTTGCTTATAGTTCTTTGAATATAATATGACATTTAAAAAATGCGTAAATCGTATACAGAAGTTTAATCTTGTTAACTTGTGGGCTGAGGATAAAAGGGAATGACCGTTATTTGGGTCATGATAACGTAGACAAATGTAGATAATACAATTTTATTTTGTTTTTAATCTTCCTTCTTTTAGCCGGTCATCACTCCATCCAGTGGGGATTGCCTTTCCCCTCTTCCTCTTGACTCTTCCCCCTAACTTCTTCACCGTCGGTTATCGGTTCTTCCAGTTATATGGTCGGCCTATTTCCACTTGAGCTTACAGATCCGTTGGGTTATACCAACATAGAATTATAATATGGAGCAATGATGATCATGAATTTACGAGTAACTCAAAAGTGAGACGCGTAAACGGTGAGTAACCGTATACCTTGATTTATTATATCTCAATGAACGGAGTTAACACGTGTATTGATATATCTTACAATAACGTTTTGTAACAGCATAAAAATATGCTATTCCGTGAGTCTCGTACAAGACTCCAAATTTTTTTTAATTTTAAATTTTTATTTTTATTTTAATTTTAAATTTTACTTTTTATAATTTTTACTTTTATTTTTATTTATTTTTTATTTATTTTAAATTTAATTTTTATTATTATTTTTCTACACAGGGGAACTGAATTAGATATGCATAAACATTCCCGACAACAACTCAAAATAATAAAAAAGAGTCCCCATGACACACAAGCTTTATCCATAAATGTCATTATTAAAAATCAAACAATTCGTCCGGTTTTAGGCGTCATTTGAAATCTTAAAAGAATATGAGTGTAAGTATTGCAGCACTAGATGGCGCTACGAGTATATCATAAGGCGTTATGGTTTCGCTTTGTTATTTGTGTAAGTAGTTTCTTCTTTCACGCTTCTGTGGTGTAATGCCAATGTGCACTCTCTAATCCCTCACTACTATAATATTTTTGAGAGTCCGATCGTATATCTCATTAATGAGATACGTTCGGCTTATAACGTAAAATGATGTATAGTATAGTAGCTCTACCTCTAGCTCTTACTGCTCACGAGCGGTGAAGGTTTTATATTACGTCGAGCGCTAAAGCGCTTAGTTAGCTACTGATTGTCCGACCGGTCACGGTGGCTCTATCTTCTTCCCTACTGGTTATTCTGTTCATATTATAATATCTCAAATTGCGAAATTTACTTAAGTCTCGCTAAAACTCATAAGCCGCTGGACCAATAGTAGAGATGAGTCGTACTAGGTAAATTTCGTACTAGGTGCACCTAGTCCAATTCCGTATAAATACTCGATCCAAATACCTGTTCCACCTAGTCCATAAAGTATCAAGTACGCATAAAATTTAGTATTGTTAGAATAGGAATAGGATACGCTATAGTTTCAAGTACCATATTTTACGTGCGTACTGCTGAAACGTGTGCAATAATGAATTCATACATCTTCCCTTCATACTTTACAAAATTATTATAATTATTCTCGTAACTAAATTACGAGAATTAAGTTTATATGAGAAATAAATTAAGATAATTTACTTCAAATGCTACTTAGTAGTACTTCATATTTTGTAAAATTTGTTTTAAAAGATGTTTGTTTATCTTTGATTTATTTGAAAAACTCTAGAATGGGAGTACTCACCCATTGATTTTATATGTCTTGATTTTAAGTTGCTATGTTTTTTTTTACTATTGCTATAATTCTATAATTGGTTGATGCAGCTCATACTAATGACGGAAGGGAGAATTTAAAGTGGATTATTTTCATTTATCTCTCAAATAATCTTAATAGTAACGAGCCTAATTATAATATTTTTTTAGAATATTGTTTGCATAATTCTTATAAATAACATTAAAAAAAGAATTGTTCTGAAAAATAAAAAGTGAGTTTGTCAGTTCCGGCGCACGACTGAAGTTTACTCCTTACGAACGATTATAAAATATATAGATTAGTAAATGTGGGTAAATGATCGCATTTTTATACTACTGAAAACATGCATGACACATTTACTTATATTAATTATTTAATGTATATTCATCAAAATATATTACATAATCATCGAAACGTAAATTGTTTATGCTTCCAATACCATGTTATGTAGTCATGGAAACATGAAAACAGCATCCACCGAGATCACATTCGCATGAGTCCGTACCGTATTTGACAATAGACACTCGCCTGCCTTGTACTCTTGTATAAGTATTTGGTTGAACTAGTCCGAGTCCCGACTAGTCTCGTACTAGTATTTGGTTGAACTAGTCCGAGTCCCGACTAGTCTCGAGTCTCGAGTATTGACAGACAAAGATAGAAAGACTACGGAATAGTCTAGTTAAAAAAGGACAGAATATATTATTACACAACAAACACAAGTGCGCGTCACGTTACCTTTATGTTCATTAAAATTTGGTTCAAATTCAAATGACTGACAAACTAATGATTTAGACAAAGACGACCCGAGTTGAGCGCCTAGTAACTACAGTCTACGGCAACAAAATACGAGTACGACGCATAGGCACAGTGAGACTAGATGGATCAAGTATTTTAAAAGTTGGTATAGGTACAACCTAGTCTCGTTAAATACTTAGTCCCTGGATCTGTTCTAGTATATACGCTTCATCTCTAACCAATAGTGATGAAATTTTTTGTAGGTGTTTGTGTGGCTCCCTGGATGGTTTAAATTTAGAATTAAACCCGGTAAATGGCGCTAATGTCAATATCTAGAAATCATCCAGTGAATCGTTAGTTACAAAGGCTTTCGTCTAGCTATAACTGTATATATGTATATTTTTCCATTTCAGCATACTCGTATGAAAAACTACTGGAATGATATTTCCTATAGTTAGTCGTACTTTTGTCGCAGGTACACCTACAGGATCCTCTGTTTTTCTTGGCATTACTCTCGACGCTAAGCTTCAGTGGGGCCCCCATATATTTAAACTAGCAAGCAGACTAAGCTCTACAGCTTATGCTGTAAAAAGATTAGAGATCTCACTAGTGTCGAGACAGCTGGATTAGTTTATTTCAGTTATTTCCATAGGATAATGTCATATGGGATTTTGCTATGGGGAAATGCGGCTGATTTAGAAACTATTTTTGTTTTGCGGAAGAAGGCCATGAGAGCTATTTACAACCTTAAACCGAGAGAGTCCCTTAGAGAAAAATTTAAAGAAATAAATATATTAACTTTGGCCTCTCAGTATATCTACGAAAATTTAATGTATGTTCACAAAAACAAAGGTAGTTTTAGTAATAAAAGTAATATACACTCTCTAAACACTAGGAACAAACACAAGCTGGTGCTACCAGTATCCCGACTCCATGGAGGCAGTAATTCATTCTTGGGGGAATGTATACGCAAAGTCCCAGAAAATATACAAGGTTTCTCTAGCTCTCTGCAGTTTTATTAGTAATATAGTTGTAACACGAATAGGTCGGCTCGATCGGGGAAGGACCACGTTCTTACAGAATACCAGCGTCAAATAGCAGCTTAACGCTGCTGTGCTTCGTATGGTGAGTCTAGTGAGTCTAGTGAGTCTAGTCCAGCTTAGTCATCACGGGTGACAACTCATCTGCATTTTGATTCGTAATCGAGGATAGATGTAGATGTCTATGGGCCACAGCATCCACTTACCATCAGATGGACTGTGTGCTCGTTTGTCACCCCTATCCTATTAAAAAAAATCAAACTCCTAAGTATAGAAATTATATTATTTTCAGAGCCGAAAAGATAATGCGACAAATTGGCGATCATGATTATAGCTTAATAAGTGAGTTATAATATTATACATTAATGGCAAAAGAAGATCCATCAACCCATATCATCCTAGAGTATCGTAAGAGTCCACAGCGAAAAACAAACCAGGAGATGGGCACCAGCGCCTTCCTAATAACAATTAAGGTACAAGAGGGTAATATGGTCACCATAAAACCAAAACTAGGAGGAGGGCAGAGACAAAAACACCAAGCTTTGGCAAGAATTATGAACACTTCGAAAAATCAACCAAAAAAAAACTAACTATACCGCACCATACTAAAATCGACTAAAATATTTACTATAATATCAACTGTCAAAACGGCGTCGATAAAGCAGTGTACTTTTGACCCTTTATTAATTGATTGAGTGATGAAGAGCTATCGTATCACAGCGCCATCTATGCAAACAATTAACCATATTAATCGGTTGAACATATTACATTTACGAACTATAGAGAATTAAAACTGTCATTGCCAACCCATCTGCCGGCATGGCAACTATGACAAGTACCTACTATGACGCAATATTTGGAGAGGCCCATGATCAGCAGTGGACTTAAAGCTGTAATGATGAAGTGAGCAATTAAAATGCCTACATCGTGTATACATATTATGCCATTTAGTAAGTCTAAGTATATTTATCAGTGCATTACAATGATAAAACCATTAGTTCGGGTCGAAGACCTCTTACGCAGCTTAATATGTAATAAAGCGCTCTACGCTGACCTGACTTCATTTACTAATTTGTTCAATATTGTACTACATTGTACACTTTGGTCTTCTGAGTACAATGCATATACTTAGTCAGGTCATAAGTTCTGTCATAACCTTATTATTTAAAAAAAAACTGAATACTGGCTGGATGAACTTTACCAATTTTAAAAATATAATGTTTTGCGCTGGCCGAAAATAAAAAAGACATTAATTTTCATTCATTTTCAAATGTGGAGTGGTCGAAGAAAGGAGATAGAGTAGCGGTTATCGCGTTGCACGCGCCAAATGAGATTTGTTTGAATAAAAATCATTCATTTCATTTCATTTAACAACACGTACTAGTAAAATTTATTAATCGCAGGTTCAAGTAAACAATAATACTAACGTCCCTGGCATAGGTACTGCCAAATCTAAGCGGGCTAGAACTCTTCACAAACGCATACAATTTCACATTATTACTTAAATATTACGGTTGTAGACAATTTTGTCCTTTGTGAGAGATTGGTGTACATACTAGGGTAATCCCTGTGTTATAAGATCACCAGGCCCTCGCCCTAACGGATAGCACATAATATTTACAATTTCAAATATACTACAAGAGAAATACAAAAATAAGAAATATTTTACCAAAATATTTCTTATTTTTGTATTTAAAATAAATGTAAATAAGAAATATTTTAACAAAATATTTCTTATTTTTTGTATTTCTAAGATTTTATTCTCGGTAAGAATTGAAAAAAAAAATCGCCACCTATAATAAATATTGTAATGTTGTGCAAGTACACTTCACTTGCTAAGTAAGTAGCTATACCAATCCATAGTCATCAGTCACTGCCAACTTCAAACGAAAAAGGCCACAGACGTTTTGTCACTGCCAAGATGGAATAGATTGAGAGCCGTGGTAGCTCAAGCGATAAACGCTCGCTGTAAAATTCACAGTTCGCGAGCAACCCAGGTTCGATCCCTGCCGGCACCAGAACATTGTTAATTGGAATTTTAAATGCTGATTTATCACATGCACGCCGGCGAAGGAAAACATCGGGAGGAAACCTGCATGTCTTAAAAATAGAAAAAAAAAATAACGAAAACATGTGAAATAAATGCCATTCGCAAGTCCACTGCTGAACATAGGCCTTCCCCACAAAACACGGTCCTGAGCCACCTGCATGTCTTACCAGGTCATCGTCACTCCGTCTAGTGGGGGGTTGCCCTACACTACGCCTATCGGTACGAGGCTGCCACTCAAGAACCTTTTTTTTCCATCTGTTGTAGGCCATTGCCACTTCAGCGTACTAATCCGTTGGGCTATGTCAGTCCATATGCATTTTGTTTATCGCATTATCAAACGATTCACTTAAGATTCAAGTTTCGAAGATCGTAAGAGGACTGGCCGACCTCGTACAGTTAGGACACCCGCGATCATCAAATCAGTGAAGGCGCAAATCCAACGAAATTCTGTTGATAAACAAAAAGTCTTAGCTTTTCAGATGGGCCTAAGCAGAACCATGGTCAAAAGAGTGATCGATGAAGACCTAGGACTACGAGCTTATAGTAAGAAGACCGGACATTTTTTGAATAAGCGTTTGAAAAAAATTAGGCTGGGTAGATCCCGTGCTTTGTTACGGCGGTACGCGGGGAAAAAATACCGCGAAATTTTGTTTTCTGATGTAAACATTTTTAACATCGATAAAGTTATAATAAACAAAATGATAAGGTGTATGCCCAAAGGATCTGAGACGTGGTCCTTCACTGCTGGCCGTAGGGGGACGCTCAAGGTCGCTCAGCGAGCTATGGAAAGGGCTATGCTAGGGGTTTCTCTGCGTGATATACGTAGAAATGAGAATATCCGCAGTAGAACCAGAGTGACTGACATAGCCCAACGGATTAGTACGCTGAAGTAGCAATGGCCTACAACAGATGGAAAAAAAAGGTTCTTGAGTGGCAGCCTCGTACCGATAGGCGTAGTGTAGGGCAACCCCCCACTAGACGGAGTGACGATGACCTGGTAAGACATGCAGGTGGCTCAGGACCGTGCTTTGTGGGGGAAGCCTATGTTCAGCAGTGGACTTGCGAATGGCATTTATTTCACATGTTTTCGTTATTTTTTTTTCTATTTTTAAGACATGCAGGTTTCCTTCCGATGTTTTCCTTCGCCGGCGTGCATGAAATCAGCATTTAAAATTCCAATTAACAATTTTCTGGTGCCGGCAGGGATCGAACCTGGGTTGCTCGCGAACTGTGAATTTTACAGCGAGCGTTTATCGCTTGAGCTACCACGGCTCTCAATCTATTCCATCTTGGCAGTGACAAAACGTCTGTGGCCTTTTTCGTTTGAAGTTGGCAGTGACTGATGTCTATGGATTGTAGGTACTTACTTAGCAAGTGAAATGCACTTGCACAACATTACAATATTTATTATAGGTGGCGATTTTTTTTTCAGTTCTTACAGAGAACAAAATCTTAGAAATACAAAAATAAGAAATATTTTGTTAAAATATTTCTTATTTACATTTATTTTAAATACAAAAATAAGAAATATTTTGGTAAAATATTTCTTATTTACTTATTTTATACAAAAATAAGAAATATTTTGGTAAAATATTTCTTATTTTTGTATTTCTCTTGTAGTATATTTGAAATTGTAAATATTATGTGCTACCCGTTAGGGCGAGGGTGGGATCTTATAACACTGGGATTACCCTAGTATGTACACCAATCTCTCACAAAGGACAAAATTGTCTACAACCGTAATATTTAAGTAACAATGTGAAATTGTACGCCTTTGTGAAGAGTTCTAGCCCGCTTAGATTTGGCAGTACCTATGCCAGGGACGTTAGTATTATTGTTTTGTTGTTAAATGAAATGAAATGAATGATTTTTATTCAATATAGATTATTGTATTAAAAGTCATTTTTTTATTTATTTACCACTGTTTTTTATATAGTATTGGGTGACAAACGTGCACACAGCCCACCTGATGGTAAGTGGATTCCGTGGCCTAAAGACATCCACATTTATCTCTAATTAAGAGTCATAATGCAGATGCGTTGTCACCCATGAGGACTAAGATGGAATGCCTCGATTCCAATAAAAAGGGTCTCCGGTTCTCTACACTCACCATACGCAACACATCAGCATTACGCTGCTATTTAATGCTGGTATTCTGTGAGAGCGAGGTCCAGCCCCGGTCGAGCCGACCCATTCGTGCTACAACTATAATATAGCTGCAGCGTGGCTCTACCACGTATAAAAAAAACCTCTGTCCTGGTAAGAACCAGCAAGCTGGATCATATTTCAATTTACAATAAATTTATTTATAGAACCAGCATGGTGGCGATCACCTCATTCCCAGGGGTTATTTTCATTTATGTATTCATTAATATTATAATAACCCTTTTTGTACAATTTTTCTTTAAAAAAACATTTAAACCCGTTTAATGACAAATTTTGTATATTTTCTAGGATTTTGTTGTAAAAGCGTATACATTGCTCCATAAATGAATTAGTAATTCATTCATCTAGTTACTGGTATTACAAGCTTATGTTTGTTCCTAATGTTTAAAGTATGAACATATTTGTTCTTATGAAATCTATTTATGTTTTTATGTACATACATTACATTTTCATAAATATATTGCGATGCCAAAGTTAATATGTTCATTTCCTTAAATTTTTCTCTAAGCTACTCTTTACAATTAAGTTATAAATCTTCTTTGTTCTAAATTTTATTGTTTATGTTTACGCCTATCTTAAAATACCCAGACAGTCGATGGGAAGCAGCGTCAAAGTACAAGATGTTTGTCAAAGTCAGAAGTAAGCCATGCGTGGTGATTAGGAAGAAAGAAAGAAAGAAATAATACTTTACGGCAAATGCTTCCTATAACGGGGCACATAAATTAAGTTATAAATATTCCATACGGCGCTCTTTTGCAAAACAAATACGACTTCAATGTCGCACCACACGAGAAGCTCCACTTTCAAATAAAAACAGAATCATCAAAATCGGTTCACCTAGAAAAAAGTTCTGAGGTAATAAATAAACACACAGTCGACATGAGTAGGCCCGTTTTAGAGTCGGAGGTAGCTTGAGTCCAGGTTTTGTGTAATCTTTTAAACATTTACAACATTACATTCCATCTTAATCCTCAGAAGTCTGCATCTGATTTGATGAGGTGATCGCTACCAAGCTATTTCCAATTCGTTTTGTGGTGTTAATTGTGTAACATATATAATTGTCAGTTTTTTTAAGAGATTCCGCTGGGTTTCTTGCTGGTTCTTTTTTTATAGAATAAGGGTGACAAACGAGCACACAGTCCATCTGATGGTAATTGGATGCTGTGGCCCATAGACATCTACATTCATCTTCAATTTAGAATCAAAATGCAGATGCGTTGCCAGCCCTGAGGACTGAGATGGAATGCCTCGTTTCCAGTAAAAAGGGTCTCCGCTTCTCTGCACTCACCACACGAAACACAGCAGTAATAAACTATTATTTTCCGCTGGTATCCTGTGAGAGCGTGGCACTTCCTCGGTCGAGCCACAAGCGAACCACTATAGAGCTGCTGCATGACTCTACCACTTAAAAAGACAGTAGGACAGTGCTTTTTTATGAACCAGTAGTAAATTAAACAAAAGAGTAACTTTTAATAAGTGTTATTTATAATATTTATTGGTAAAAATGTTTCTGTTTCTGTTACTGATCTGTATTTGTAGATCGAAGACTGATGCTTGTTGTGCCCTTACATCTATAAAAAATGCATTCTAATTCCATTACTCAACTTCATTTGACTCTATTAACACGTAATAGGCTAGTGTTACACATAGTTACACATAATTGCTGTTTGTCGGTCAAATCCTAGACGTCAACTTCTAGTACATATATCTAGAATTAATCGTAAATCTATACCACATTATAATAATTGACTTATAGGTGTAGAGATAGAAAAAAAATCTAAATTATGTTTACCTAAACTAGACGACGACGTTAATAAAAAATGTTTAAACCACATTTGGGTTATTCACGACAAAATTAATCATTGCTAGACATAGGTTTTCCCAACAGCTTGTGTCACCGCAGGTTTATTTGTCATAGTTACCAAGCAAGGTAAGGGGATTGGTAATCCCATTTTATTTTAATTCAGTGTTTAAAAAGTATTAAGCAACGTCTTCCTAATAACTACTAAAGAATAAATCAGTTGCCAACTCGCATGCCAAGCATGGCTAGTACAGACATTGGGAATGGACTTAAATACGCTGTTACGGTACGCTGACGGTATTTTTTTGCACCAGGTATCATCAAGGGACGGATTAAATGCCCGCAGGCGTTCTTCTGCCAGTCACCTTTAAATGCTGCGAAAAATTTGTTGCTCTTCACAATCATCTTCTGTCTTCTTTTAGTATTTTAAACGTTTTAATAAAACAATGTCACATAATTAACACTATAACTAGTCTGGCCATAAATACTGTTACATTAAAACTTTTTTTTTTTCACTTTTTAAATATTTTGAATTTGGAACGTGTCATTATTTTTAAAAATTCTATTTCGCGCCATTTACATATTTTTTCGTTTTCATTATCAAATTATTAAAGTGAGCAAAATGATAAAGTGTACGCTCATAGTTCTAAAGACGCTGCTCAATTGGTCGTAAAGGTACAACGTGGTCATCATCCTGCGTCATTGGAGGTTTGGTTGTTCGCGACTTATCAAGGCGTCACAAAGGTACATTTTTGTGTAAAAGAAGTGAAAACTTCAGCCAAAGTGTATCAAGAGATAGTCTTGGATCGTGTTGTGAAACCTCTCAGCAATACACTTTTTAAAAATGCACCGTGGACTTTCCAGCAGGACTCTGCACCTGGTCACAAGGCACGAACTACCCAAGCCTGGCTTGAAACCACGTTCCGGCCTTTATAAGAGCTGGAGACTGGCCCTCATCTAGCCCAGACCTCAACCCTTTAGATTACAAATTATGGTCAGTTTTAGAGGTCATGGCTTGCTCTAAACGACACGGCGACATTGAGTCTCTTAAAAAATTTCTGGAGCAAGCAGTGGCGAAGTTTCCCATGGAAACAGTGCGTAAATCCATAGATTCGTGGCCAGACAGATTAAAGGCCTGTATAAAAGCCAAAGGTGACCATTTTGAATAGAATATTGTTTTTATTTTTTGCTGAGACTTTAATAAATATGTACATATAAGCTTTAGTAATATTACATTACTTCATTAAAAAAATGCATTTTCATTTGTAACAGAACTTATGGCCGGACTAGGTACTTCATTTTTAAAACAAAAAAACAGTACGAAATAATTATACCCTCAGGGGCCTTAATAACAGCTGATAAAATAATTACACATCGCATTTAACGATAAAATAGATACTACCTTATCTAGAGATCGAAATGAATGAAAGGCTCCACAGATAAACAAAACTTTGGAAGGAATTAAATAAGAGCAGGTAATTTATTATTTACCACTGACATAAAGGCCATCGATAAAATATTGCGCCGAAAAACGACTAAACAATTCGCAATGCTAATTGAGTAATGTTGTATGCGGGAGCTTTTGATGTATGAAATTAAGTGAGTATTTATATATTTTAACACAATCTTTGAATTATACTACCCACTTGTATTTTTATAACAACTCTGCACAGAAAAAATAATTTGTATTTGTTTTACATATTACCATTTTGCTATTTTATACCATGCGATATTGACTAGGTACTGATAATCTTAGTACTGGCAAACTTATTTATACGTGGTAGAGCCACGCCGCAACTATTATGGTTGTAGCATGAATGGGTCGACTCGACCTGGGAAGGACCACGCTCTCACAGAATACCAACGTAAAATAGCAGCTCAATGCTACTGTGTATTACTTTCGTATGGTGGGTGTAGAGAACCGGAGACCCGTTTTACTGGAATCGAGGCATTCCATCTTAGTCCTCAAGTGACAACGCATCTGCATTTTAGCCAGGCAGTTTTGACGGGAAGTTGGCCGGTTTTGTCGCTTGAATAATGGTTTGAAGTGGCTTTTGATTCGTAAAAGTGTTGCGATTTTGTGAATTAAGTGTCCACGCGTGTGAACTATTGGAGGAAACGACGAAACAAGTGCTTTGATGTCGATGTAAACCTCAAGTTATTTTGATCGCTTGAGCGCCTTATGACCTTGAGTGGCTGTCGTCATCAACTGTCCGCTAGGTTGAGCTGTCGTCAAAATCTCCCAAAAACTTCGCAATGGGATGTATCAGCATATAGTGAAGAAAAAGAATATAAAATGAAGATTCCGAAAGTAGTGATAGGCTCAGATGGGCTAGAATCCAGAGCCGTAAAGCCAGTTAATTAAAAAAATATGCATTTTTACCCTAAACGAGGTTAAATGTTGATGTCTTTGGGCCACAGCATCCACTTTCCATCAGGTGGAGTGTGTTCGTTTGTCACCCGTCTTCTATTAAAAAATATACAAATTAAATTTGTTATTTAAAATTATACTGACCGTACTTAAACGCATGTGTCAGGGCATATGTGACTGCAAGGCAAGCAGCCGCGCCCAGGTAGATATTACATTTGATAGTGATGTGAGTCTTGTAACTAATATATACATTACTGTATCGATACTCTAAGGCCGTAATAACGAATGCCTCGTTGATCTAGTGGTTGTAGTAGTGCGACTGCTGATCTTGAGGTCCTGGGTTTGAACCCCGGGTCGGGCCAAAAAAAATCAATTATTGAGTTGTTCCGTCAAGAAATTCTCAATAGCTCCCCGGAGTAAGGAAGTTAGCGGTGTTCACCTCCGTGCCTCGGAAAGCACGTAAAACGTTGGTCCTGCGACTGATCTCCATCCGCTCGTGTCGGTTTACCGTCCCGTTGGATAATGAGAGTGAGGGAATAGAGAGTACACCTGTGCTTGCGCATACACTTGCGTTCTATAATCCTGTCCTGCGCCGATGGCTAGTCTCCGTTGAGGCTGGCCATCGTGACCGATATTCGGTCTGGACGACGTTATTACTCTAAGGCCGTGGTATCTGAGGGGCTAAGTGCTCACTGTGAAAGTCACAATATGCGGGCAAGCTAGGTTTGATTTCCGCCTACATCAATTAAATGTTACTGGCAATTTTAAGTACTAATTTACCGTGTTTGTAAGTAATGCGACATGACATCGTGAGGAATGAAATATTTCAAGAACATTTTGTGAAGTTCGCTAACACATACTAGAGCAGGACGGAGGAATAATTACTCCATAACCCTCTCAAAAATCAAAAGAGGTCTGTACTCTGGGACATTATTGATTGTAACATTACTTTTTTTACTTTAACTTATCAATATTTTATAAGTAATGACCGCGTGGTCTAGTGGTGCGAGACTACTGCGCACGTGCATGGATTAAAATTCCAAAACTATCTTAAACTTGTGCTAAAATACGTACTTTTCGTATATCGTGACATGTCCTGTTGTGATGTTCACCGGTTTTTTTAATTAACATTGCATTAAGCATCGCTGTCCTTATTATATCTTTTTTTGCGTGGTAGGACTTCTTTTCTATTTAGGAGTTTGACAGAGGAGGTACTACCACTACCTGATGATCTGTAGGAGTCAGTATTACAGGCTATGAGGCGTTCAATCTCAAACTGATACCATCAAGTGCAAGTTCCTTTGTCACGAACCGTTAGTTTAGTTTTATGAAAAAAATATAGCATTGGTTGTTTATCACCACAACCTCGTCCTTCTTTAGCAGAGAGCTTTACCTTAGTTAATAACTCTATTTTTTTATTTATTCACTTACAAAAATCTTATTCATTCCATCTATTCAGAACAGCCTATGAAAGACCATAGCTTCACTAGCCTACCCCAAAAATTGCCATAGTTGCCAGCAGGCAAGTTGGCAATCGCAGGGATTTAATAAGTTTAAGTTGTTATCAGGATGACGCTGCAACCAATATCCTGTTTCAGTTTTCCTCTGTCGCCTCTTCCAACACTCACGGGATGACTTCGGATAGCGGATATTACACCGCCATTACACGGGTAACTTATTCACTATTACTTAATAAAAGTATTCATCGTCGAAATCATGCTCATTATGGGAGTTTTTAAAAAAAATCTAACTGCACAAAAGAAAACTTAGAAAACATCGAATATCGATACCACAATTCTCATCACTATCCGTCATTAACGACAAGCGTCGCGATAAAGCGAACTAGTGACGAAACGCACGTGTGTAAAGTCAAAGGGGTTGTGTAATAGTCAAGAGGTGCGGCTTAATCAATATCCAAGCTTTTATTTTACAACCTTGTCGCCAATGACGATACAGAAGCTTAACATGCACTTGAATGTTAGCTTCGTGACTGTGGCCTGAGAAAATATTAAGATCACTGTTTCCTAGCTTCCTTTACCAAATATTCATTTTTTTACTCCAAGTTTTGCTTGTTCGTATTTTTTAGGATATGGTGACATATATAGGATAGGGTGACAAATGAGCACACAGTCTACTGGATAGTAAGTGGTTGCTGTGGCCCATAGACATTTACATCAATCCTTCTATCTTCCATCCGTGAGGACTAAGATGGAATACCTTCTTTCCAGTAAAAAGCATCGTAGTTGTAGCACGAATGGGTCGGCTCGACCGGGGCAGGACCACGCTCTCACAGAATACCAGCGTAAAATATTAGTTTAATGCTGCTGTGTTTCGTATGGTAAGTGTAGAGAACCGGAGACCCTCTTTACTGGAAACGAGGCATTCCACCTAAATCCTCATGGATGACAAGGCGTTTTCACTTTGATTCGTAGTCGAGGATAGATGTAGATGTCTATGGGCCACAGTAACCACTTACCAACAGGTGGACTGTGTGCTCGTTTGTCAACCTATCCTATATAAAAAAAGAACCGAGCCATTCGTGCTACAACTATACTACTGATATAACTTTAGCAGTGCTCTACCACGTATAAAACCATATTAACAAGTGCTGGTTATCAGTGTACACTATTTGATCGTTTAAGGAGGGTTTTTCCAGGACAGAGCCCCAGTTTCTTTCGAATTAGTTTAAAAAGTACGAAAAGGGACAAGTGCGAGTACATCTATCGCCTTAAGGGGGAGATAGTAAGTCAGCTCAAATTCTAATTTCGCCCTCACTTCCCCGCGCGTCGCATGCTATGTACCGACATGTTTGTAATCACTAATACTATAAATAGATAGGTCGTTGGATACTTATTTCATTAGGTTTATCATATTTATGCCTGTTTCTTAACGCCAAACCAGTCGCTTCTTTTTTATCACGGTTATTTCCCATTTTAATTTTACATCGTACTGTTGCGTAATGTGTATTCTGATCGTAAGCGACACAACTTCTCCCTTCAAAAGCCTAAGCGATACTAACGGGGCGACAGGAATCAAGCTTCAAGACGCCGATAGTTTAGGTAATTTCTTTTTAGAGTGAAATTAATGGTATTTAAAAAAAAAAGTAAATAACATAAGCACTGCTTTATAGTTAGTTCAGTTAGTATGCAAAGTTTCATGATCTTATTTAAAGTATTTTATGAATAACAGCGGTTTATTGTTCAGTTTGGAGGTAACTTTGGATTTTTTTCTATCGAGAAAATTTTACGGAATCGTATTGAAATAATACTAGTTTTTACGGAATTTATCGCTTATATTTTAACTTTTTAAATACCCGACGTTTCGAACGCTTTACAGCACTCATGGTCACGGGCAGGACTGAGATGTTCAACGTCCATCTGTCATAGTTAACCGCGGTTACCATAGATTAAAATTTAACTTTTGTTCCGATCTATGCAGTATGAACTTATGGTATCTTGAAGTCTTGCAGTTGTATGCTTGGGTTGGGATTTAATTTTATTTATTATAGGATCCCAAGCAGATGGTAGCACCCAGCCATCTTCTCTATTGAAATTAGGATGTTTTTTGATAATGATTTCTTAAATTTACGCGAACACTACACATTGAATAAAACTATTATTTACGGATTTTATCGCGTTTAATTACTTTAATTTATTTTTATTATTATCCCGACGTTTCGGGTGCTTTACAGCGCCCATGGTCACGGGGGGGGGACTGAGATGTTTGACGTCCCAATGTCATAGTTAGTCCGGCTACCTTCAGTTTTTTTAATATTAATTTTTGGTCCGATTTACGCAAAACGAGCTTAAAGTATCATGAAGTCTTGCAGTGGTATGCTAAACCCAAACCCAAGCATACCACTGCAAGACTTCATGATACTATAAGCTCGTTTTGCGTAAATCGGACCAAAATTTAATATTAAAAAACTGAAGGTAGCCGGACTAACTATGACATTGGGACGTCAAACATCTCAGTCCCCCCCCCCCGTGACCATGGGCGCTGTAAAGCACCCGAAACGTCGGGATAATAATAAAAATAAATTAAAGTAATTAAACGCGATAAAATCCGTAAATAATAGTTTTATTCAATGTTTTTTGATTTCAATAGCCTCGCGAATCATCCTTGGAAGGAATCGGTGTTCTTTAGCGAGGATCTGCGGTCTATCAAATCTGATATAGTGACGGGGGGCGATCCTGTACGTGTTCACAGACTGCAGACTTCCCGGAGCGTCGATTCTTCACATCAGCTATATGTTCTCTAGAACATATAGCTGATGTGAAGAATCGACGCTATGTTCTCTAGCAGATGGTAGCACCCAGCCATCTTCTCTATTGAAATTAGGATGTTTTTTGATTTCAATAGCCTCGCGAATCATCCTTGGAAGGAATTGGTGTTCTTTAGCGAGGATCTGCGGTCTATCAAATCTGATATAGTGACGGGGGGCGATCCTGTACGTGTCCACAGACTGCAGACTTCCCGGAGCGTCGATTCTTCACATCAGCTATATGTTCTACTAGAACATATAGCTGATGTGAAGACTGCAGACTTCCCGGAGCGTCGATTCTTCAAAAGTTCTAGAGAACATATAGCTGATGTGAAGAATCGACGCTCCGGGAAGTCTGCAGTCTGTGAACATGTACAGGATCGCCCCCGTCACTATATCAGATTTGATAGACCGCAGATCCTCGCTAAAGAACACCGATTCCTTCCAAGGATGATTCGCGAGGCTATTGAAATCAAAAAACATCCTAATTTCAATAGAGAAGATGGCTGGGTGCTACCATCTGCTTGGGATCTTATAATAAATAAGATTAAATGCCAACCCAAGCATACAACTGCAAGACTTCAAGATACCATAAGTTCATACTGCATAGATCGGAACAAAAGTTAAATTTTAATCTATGGTAACCGCGGTTAACTATGACAGATGGACGTTGAACATCTCAGTCCTGCCCGTGACCATGAGTGCTGTAAAGCGTTCGAAACGTCGGGTATTTAAAAAGTTAAAATATACGCGATAAATTCCGTAAAAACTAGTATTATTTCAATGTGTAGTGTTCGCGTAAATATAAGAAATCTTTACGGAATCGTGTTTTCGACTAACATATTCCTTAACATTAATCCTCAACTTTACCATACATTTATTTCAAAATTAATGCTGCAATACTTTCGGCATAACGGAGGATCTTGCTAAGCCATTTGAGGTTATATTTCCCCTTAAGTATTGAGTTTATTTTTAGTCGTTATTACGAAGACACAGCTGCCCATATCATGATTTTTACCCTTTATACGACTCCCACGGGATGACGCGGTTGTGGATGATATTCTTACAAACACGGTATTTGCAAACTTCAAGCTTTGCTTTTTCGTATTAGTAAATCCTTATTTCAAACATCACACAACAATTAGCGTTTATCATTCGATGGATTAAGGATAGTTTATTTTTTTCAGAAAAGTACAAAAGTTCTTTCTAACCAGTGTTAAACCCAAAAATACGGACAAGTGCGGATATGAACACCCGTGAAGAGTTCCGTATAAACTTAATTATGTATATAGACAGTTAAATTATTCCCGTCAATATAGGTAAATTAAACACGGAACATTCCTCTAACGAATAAGTCAGATTGAATTAATTTTACAGTAAAAGAAATGTTTTTAGGGTTCCGTAGTAACACAACAAGGAACTCTTATAGTTTCGCCATGTCCGTCCGTCCGTGCGCAGTTTTAGGCCGATACCCTGGGTGCTACGAACTGGTAATTTGGCATAGTTGTCGATATTAATCACGCCTACAAAACTTAAATATTATTTTTTTTAGGTACCCCCATACAGATAAAGGGAGGATGATTTTTTTTACACGTCCCTTCTATCGTGTGTGGTATTTTTGGTTAGATCTTTCAAAAACATTGGGGGTATGCGACAACATTTTTTGATTCAGGGTATCCATTTGCGAAATATTTAGATTTAGAGTGGTATTTTTCATTAGAGTCGTGTTCTACCCCCCTTCTATCAACGAAACCGCAGTTTTTGGAAATGTGAAAAGTATACACAATAGTGTTATATATAAATACTAGCTTGCCAGGCAGACGTTGTTCTGCCCTTTTCGACGACTCTTTGTCATGTCCTATTAAAAATTCTTAAATTCGCAAAAAAAAAAATGTGAGTCACTCATGTGCAAAAAAACTATCCTATCTCTCAAGTTGGACCAAATTGCATACGGTGTGCAAATTTGATTAAAATCGGGTAAGTAGTTTAAGAGTCCATCGCGGACAAACAACGTGACATGTAATTTATATATATATATATATATATATATATATATATATATATATATATATATATATATATATTTTTTATAATGAAGTTAAAAGAAAACTATCACAGCTAAGTAGAAATAACAAGTAAAGGAGTAATGCCCGACAAGACGCCAGTTTATTTTTATTTTTTATTCTAAGCCTGCGCTACAATCTCACTTGACGGTAAGTGGTGATATAGCCTAATGTGGTAATATTGCCCATTCACTCTTGCCTTGAAGACCCACTGTAGACGGATGGAAAAACTGATGCTGCCAACTTATTCCACTCCTTTGCTGTACGCATGACGAACGACGTAGTAAACCGTTTGGTTTTTTTTTAGAATAGCTGAGAGAAAGTCATGATGAGTTATAGTTTCTTCTTAGACTGGAATGGAATGTATGTAAATTTTTTATGGTTAGTCGTATTGCGTGGTAAGTCAACAACGAAAGGGTGGAAACTGGCCGAACGTCTGGTTGTCCTATACATCGGTTTATATCACAGTCGATGCTTTTGATGCAACTGGAAATTTATAATCGCAAAAAAAATGCGATATAGCTATAAATTAATTAATTTTGGATTTTTTCCTTTAATTGCGGTATGAATCCTTGCTTTCTGTAAAATTTTATGATTCCAGGTCAACAGGAAGTACCCAACTGGTTTTGATGAGTGAGAACGCGAGCATCATAACTTATTTTATACGTGGTAGAGCCACGCTGCAGCTATATTATAGCTGTAGCACGAATATGCATCGGCTCGACCGGGGAAGGACCACGCTCTCACAGAATACCAGCATTGAATAGCAGCGTAATGCTGATGTGTTTCTTATGGTGAGTGTAGAGAACCGGAGACCCTTGAATAAAACTAAATTTACGGATTTTATCGCGTTTATTTCACTACTTTTACTTATTTTGATTTCCCGACGTTTCGGGTGCTTTACAGCAACCATGGTCACGGGGGGGGACTGAGATGTTTGACGTCCCAATGTCATAGTTAGTCCGGCTACCTTCAGTTTTTGAATATTAATTTTTGGTCCGATTTACGCAAAACGAGCTTATAGCTCTCATGAAGTCTTGCAGTGGTATGCTTAGGTTTGGGTTTAATTTTGTTAATTATAGGATCCCAAGCAGGTGGCAGCACCCATCCATCTTCTCTATTGAAATTTGGATGTTTTTTAATTTCAATAGCCTCGCGTATCATCCTTGGTAGGAATCGGTGTTCTTTTGCGAGAATTTGTGGTTTATCAAAACGAATGTAATGGTGGGGACGATCTTGAACATGTTCGCAGACTGCAGACTTCCCGGAGCGTCGGTGCTTCACGTCAGCTATATGTTCTTTCACGCGGGTTTTTATGGATCTTTTTGTTTGACCTATGTAAGAGAGACCACATTCACAATCTCACTTGTACACTCCTGCATCTTGTAGAGGGATATTACACTTGACGGATGGTAAAAATTGACTAATCTTCTTCAGCGGCTTGTAGTATGTTTTAATAGAAGCTCGCTTCAAGATGTAGTCAACCTTGTCTGTGACTCCTCTGACATATGGTAGTACAGCGGGTACACGCTCGACTGTGGCCGGCTTCACTCGGTCACTGTGACGTAGGCGCGGGACCCGAAGCTTGTTGTCTTGCAATACTTGCTTGACGTGCTGAAGTTCGGCGGCCAGATGTTTTCTGTCACAGATCCCTCGTGCTCTCTGAAACAAAGATTTACCCACGGTAGCTAATTGTGAAGGATGATGGTGAGATTTACCATTTAAATATCGGTTGGTATGGGTCTTTTTTCTATACACAGTGTGACCAATTGTGTTATTAGGATTTCGAATGACTAAAACATCTAGGAAAGCTAAAGAATTATTTGCCTCTAACTCCATTGTGAATTGTATTTTAGAGTTTATAGAGTTAAGGTGGTTTAAAAATGCAGTTACTTTGTCAGATGGTAAAATTGTGAAAGTGTCGTTTACGTACCGCTTGTAGAATCTTGGATTTACAGGAGCAGTAAGAAGGGCTTTCTCCTCGAAGTCCTCCATCAATATGTCAGCGACTATGGGAGATACAGGTGAGCCCATCGCCACACCATCTACTTGCTTGTAGAACTCTTCCTTCCACAATAGATAGCCAGATGTGAGGCAGTGTTTGAGTAATACTGCATATTCAGCAGGCATGTTATTATATTCTAGCTTCCTAGTTACATTTGATATGCAGTCTTCAATAGGTAGGCATGTGAATAGTGACTGAACATCAAAACTGACCATAGTTTCATTGTCAGCGAGATGTAGGTCTTTTATCTCACTAACAAAATGGTATGAATCCTTTGTGTGTACTCTGGTATGTCCTCTCAGTGGTGACAGTACTTTTGCCAAGTGTTGTGCCAGCTTATAAGTTGGTGAATCGACCTGGCTCACTATCGGACGTAGTGGAGCGTTTGGTTTGTGTATCTTTGGTAACCCATACAACCTCGGTGGTTTGTTAGATGATGGTATTAGCGAATTCACGTCGAGATTTAATTTTTCGGAGTATTTCTTTATTAAATCGCTAGTTGCTTTAAGCGTGTTAGTTGTGGGGTCTGTTTTGACCTTTTTGTATGTACTTTCGTCCGATAAAAGCTGTAGTATTTTAAAATTATACTCTGACGTGTCCATTATTACCGTAGCATTTCCTTTATCCGCGCGAAACGTCGGGAATGAAAAATAAGTAAAAGTAGTGAAATAAACGCGATAAAATCCGTAAATTTAGTTTTATTCAATGTGTAGTGTTCGCGTAAATTTAAGAAATCATAACCGGAGACCCTTTTTATTGGAATCGAGGCATTCCATCTTAGTCCTCATGGGTGACAACGCATCTGCATTATGACTCTATATGAGCCATAATGGGATGTTATGGGCCACAACATCCACTTACCATCAGGTGGACTGTGTGCTCGTTTTTCACCTAATGCTATATAAAAATGTGACATAAACGACCGTACATTTTAATTCCATTCCAGAAGCTTGATTATTACACTATTAAGAGACCGTAAAATCCTAGTATTTCTATTTATTTCAACGTGATAAGTCTACCTATTCCCAAGAAAAAGGGTCTTGAGAAGGATGGATAGACTGACGGACGGACGAACATCGAAGCGATACCTGAAGGTAATCTGTTTTTTTCCTTTTGAGGTACGAATTCATTTTTAGGGTTAAAAGCATTATTTTTAATCTATATAATATTTTTCTACCGTGCCCCAAACTGCTGTCAGTGATGAAAGAAGACCTTTTTCCAGCAGTGAGACCTATGAAGGTTACTCCTTACTTCTTATTGATTTATTTATTTAATTTTTAATGTAAGACACCTTAATCTAAGGGCTACAATCTCTAAGCGAAGGGTGACATGAAGTCCGCTCATTGTAACCATTAGATTAAGAGATTAATCATTATAGAATAAATATATAAGTAGGCCATACTCCGCACGCTACGGTGGTGAGTGAGAAGCTCTCACCCTCTTGCTGGATATGCTACGGTCATTGATTGATATCACTATCAATAATAATAACATATCCAATAATATGCTATAATATGATTAATTCCCAGCGAAACATCTTTTTTGCTAGAAATCTTTTGACATTCCCTACCAGTCAAATCTGGGTGAAATAAAAGTTGGTAAGTAAAAAAAAGTAAAGTTACAGCCTATATACGTTCCATTGCTGGGCACAGGGCACCGCTCATTTCTAAGAGGGTTTTAGGGCAAGGCACTGTCCGCCGCGCTGCGCCAATGCGCGTTGGCAAACTGCTCATGTCTTCGAAATATTTTTTTTCTTATTCCTCAGTCGTGCAGTTTTCTAACGATGTTTTTTAAGGAGCAGAAATCGGCACTTAAAATTGCAATTGCATAACAATTTCATTGGTGCCGGCGAGGATCAAGCCCGGGTTACTCGCGTTCTGTTATATTTACAGCGAGCGTTTACCATCTGAGCTACCCACGGCTTTAAGTACGTAGGTAAAGTTGGTAGGTGCTAAAAATAAATTCCAAGTCCGACTCAGTTGACTCTTTCGTATGCGATATTAGCTGCACAAAAACTCTCTTTCGAGCGATGTTGTCCTGGCTGATTTTGGCGTCAACTTCCGAGTAATCGGAATTTTGCGATAGATGCCACTATTGGCAGGCGGGTGCCAACTGCAGTTTTTATATCATTTTCATTTGTTATCGGGGTGTTGGCCTCCAACAAGTGTGGTGTGGAGCGATCTTGTGGGAGGCCTATGTTCAGAGTGGCTGTAATGAAAGAAAAAAATAAATAGCGTCGAGTAGGTCAGCATCAAATTCAAGCTTTCTTAATATTAATGCATTTAAAAAAGGAAATAAAAAGGAACACACTCGCAGAGGGCGTGGGTAGTGCAGTCACAATGCTATGTGCATTGTGACTGCACTACCCACTCACTCTTGCCATCTTGAATCTGGCATAAGACCAACCAGGTCAGGGCCCTCGCGATACAAACTAACCATTAATATGGCGATTTAATTATTGTAAACATCCGGATAGGTATCAGTACCAGTTTTACGATTGATAATTCGAAAGATTGTTTCAGACTGAAATAGGTACCCATATTAATTTTATTAAAGCCTAATTTATTGTGTTAGGGTAATATGCTTACAATGCCGCAATTCTGAACGTATCATGTTACAGATTTATAGTTGTAGCACGAATGGATAGGCTCGACCGGGGAAGGACCTCATGCTCTCACAGAATACCAGCGTAAAATAGTAACTTAATTCTGCTGTGTTTCGTGTGGTGAGTATAGAGAAACGGAGACCCTTTTTACTAGTCAAGAAGCATTCCGTCTTAGACTTCTAACAACGCGTCCGCATTTTGATCTTAATTGAGGATAAATGAAGAAGTTTAAGGGGCCACAGCATCCGTTGACTATCAGGTAGGCTGTCAGCTCGTTTGTCAATTTATTTTATTAAAAAGAGAAAACACCCAAAGCAGCTTAAATTATGCTATAAAACTTTTAGAGTTTCCGAACAACTGTATATAACCATCGATATATATATTGCTACGCACTAGATATGGCATTCCGAACACTCACTATGTTCAACTGAACTGTACTGCAATCCGTACACCTGTTATTGTGGCTTCGATATTCATGCAGTGCGGAGCGGCGCTAATAATAATTTTATATTAAATTAGCACATATGCAAAATAAACGAAAATTTTAAAAAATGTGCTTTATTAACAGTACAATCAAAATAAACAATTATTTATTATGACAATTTGCGCGTTTATATCAACTGCGCATGCGCGTCTCTACTATTTTCCGCGCAGGTGCGGATACAGAGTAGTGCACATTTTTTGTTTGGAATAGCTTCTCTAGTACGTAGTACATATAACTCAATGTATATAACTATTTCGTATTGCCACATATACCTTTAGTCGCAACCGGGATGAATACCTTGCCTGGTGGGAGATCTTCTTTTCCACGCACGATCAACTTCCCACCCGACAGAAATAAGCACAGACAAATTTCTTAAACCTTTTAATGCACTTTTTTTTTCTCTAACATCATTCCATCTCTTGTAGTATAGATTATCTTCATACTACACCATCTTATCTCGTCATGTATAGTCATCTTCGTTGACTACGAAGCTGTGGTTGTATCAATTCAACCACAGCTAGAATTAAGATGTGTACAAAAAAGAATATTGTTCTCGGATTTAGATGTATTATGTGCGGCTTTAAGTCTTACAATGTCATATGATACTACAGCTGTATTTCAGCTGCAGAAATGGCGTAGCATAGGTTACTATCGTAAATGGCTGCTAAAGCTAAAATGGCGTGCCCTGTTTTTCCCTTCCTATATACATGAAATTATAAAGTGGTAAAAGTCTTACGAAGGATTATAGCTGCAGCCGATCGCCTGATGATCTGTCGCCTTTTGGCCGTTTAAGCTAAAGTGCCGTCCCTCATCCCTCCCCTCTCCACGAAACGACGCAAATGTCTTCTAACAATGGATATTATAGTTATACTATTTCATGACGAACGTTTGCTTTGGTTGTTGTTAACCGTGCATATACGCATTGTGTTAGTGTGCGTAGGCCTCGAGAGCGCCCAGTCACTATCACGAGTCAAACGAATCGCACTTAGAAAGAAAGAAAGAAAGAGAAAGAGATATTTATTTGGCCATTTCTTAACAAATTAGCACTCAAAACAAACATTATGTTTAGGTATTCTTATAAGTAGACTTAATTATACACTTACAATGAAAAATTAATCATTTTGACAAAGCAGATAGGTACAAAATACATTAAAAAAAGTGAATTTTTTTAATGGGAAATGGTCCAAATAGGACTGGCACTCGGGATACGCTAAGATGAGTCATCCTAACCCTGATTTTCAGTGGCTACCTTAAGTACATTATATAGATACGCACATATAATATATACATAAATATATACACACGCATAACACACATACAAACACACACACAGGCACATATTTTCTATATATACGGGCACATATAATATATACTTATTTGGATTAATAATACAAGTATATACACGATTGGTACGTTTTTAATATTCTTTTTATATTTACTTTTGGGCCACAACTGCCTAATATTTGTAGTTCTATACCGGACGTTCATGAATGTTAATTTCATTGCATAACTGGAACCGAGGATATAAAAATAATTTAAATTTCATATAAAAACACTTATACACAATAGCAACCCGAGAGATTTTTTTTTAAATATGCTCAACAAAACATGCTGCCGCATCCATTTAGCATGTTTTATCACAGAACCTGAGATCTATCTATACTACGCGCGCAATGGAAAGAGAATAGTGTAATTACACATACAAACGCACGCATTGTAGTAGTGACGTGTAACTGACACACGTTACTACTACAATCAAGGCGAAACCTTCAACGTGAAATAAAATAAGTATACTTGAAAATAAATAAAAACTACTTACTGTATTTTAGTACTTACTCCTACTCTTGGTAAGTGTGTGAGCTCCGATTTCCAGAACTTTCTGTGCTACAACCATCGTTATAATTTTTCAATCAGGAGTCAGTAAGTGCTATTTGTTTTTGAGCCTTTTAAGTTAAAAAGTTAAGGAGGTTTTTTGTTTTATAGGAGAGGGGGCAAACGAGCATATGGCTCACCTCATGGTAAGTGATTACCGCCGCCCATGGGCAACTGCAACACCAGGGGAATTGCAGATGCGTTGAGGTGAGGCGACTTTTTTTCGAAAATTGTTTAAGCCAACGTAGGTTTCGGGGGCCTATCCTTTCTTAAAAGAACCACTTTGTTTCATTTCACCTCTTGCTATTCGTTTTGTCTCATACCGTCACCATACCACAATATCTCCAGAAAATAACCTAACATCGCTGACAGTGCTTTCAGCTTCCTAAAAAATTCCTTAAATATATGCTATGCTTCATCACCATCATTACAGCCCTTCACTTAACACACACAACCCTTCAAGTCCACTGCTTAACATATGCATCTCCCAAGGAATGCCACAAAGCACGGTCCTGAACCACCTACGTCCATCGACTTCTTGCATGTCTCACCAGGTCGTCACTGCATCTAGTGAGGGGTCACCCTACAAGACTTCAAGATACTATAAGCTCCTTCTGCGTAGATCGTACCAAAAATTAATATTCAAAAACTGAATATAGCCAGGCTAACTATGACATTGGAACCTCAAACATCTCAGTCCGGGGTGGTGTTGCAAAACACCCGAAACGTCGGCAATTAAAAATAAGTTAATTAAACGCAATAAAATCTGTATACATAGATTAATTTATAAAGAGTGTAAATTAAAAAAAAATTCGATCCATATATATCTAAATGTCGCCAGTGCGATAGTACCAGAAAGTCACAGATTAAATAGCAGTTTAAAAATAAAACAACTTGATATATTAATGACTTACTTGATTAGACAGAGGTCGGCACATGTAGGTCAGCTAGCTTTGCAACCTCTAATGCAAGTATTAGGTCCGTCTGGGTTTTTTGAGACATTCAATTTTGATACATAAGTATTTCTTAAGAATAGAAAACAAACACAAAGTTCCTTAAACGTTAAGTTGTGTGTGTTGTGACCCATAGACATTAAATGAAAATTCAAAATGCAGATATGGTGTCACTCTGAGAACGAAGATAATGCCTCTTAACAAGAGCCACGCTGCATCTATACTAAGGGGTCAGCTCAACCGGGGAAAAACTTAGAGAATCTAACCGCGCTCTCGTAAAATAGCAGCCTAATGCTGCTGTGTTTCGTATGGCGAGTGTGGAGAACTGGAGATACTTTTTAATGCATTCCATCTTATTTCTCAGAGGTGACAACGCATCTACATTTTTATCCTTAATCAAGAATATATGTAATGGTCTATGGGCCACAGCATACACTTTCCATCAGAATTGTGTGTTTGTTTGTTACCTTTATTCTATAAAATATAAAGTTAATTAAAAAAACTGTAAAAAGCGTTTCCGGTTCTCTTTTTTATATAGGATAGGGGGCAATCGAGCATGCGGCTCACCTGATGGTAAGTGATTACCGCCGCTCATGAACAGCTGCAACACCAGGGGAATTGCAGATGCGTTGCCGGCCTTTTGAAAAGGAATAGGCTCATTTCTGGAAGGTCCCTTAGTCGTATCGTCGTATATATTATCTACACTTACCATACGAAACACAGCAGCATTAAACTGCTATTGTGTATAGCAGCATATAACTGATATTCTGTGAGAGCATGGTCATTCCCCGGTCAAGCCGACACACTCGTGGCCACAGCCATAGTACAACATGCAGTGTATTACTATCTCGTACAATGTATGATTGGTGGACAGTATATTGTTAACGATTACCGTTTCGGAGTTAATTTAGTACATCGTTAGTCATAGTCCGATATTCAAAGACAACCTTGAGTTTACACTCAACTTTAACAATGTCTAAGGCTCAATTTACATTGCCGCGGAACGGAATGGAAGTGTATTTTTGTAAGGAAATTCTAAATACTAAAATGAGTCTTATAGTCGCCACACACGGTCAGTTCAACTGATCGTTCCAACTGATCAGTTCAAACTAAAACTGTTAATATTTTTTTAAATATTGGTTGTTCTATATATCGATAAATTAACTTATATATAAAACTTCGATATTGATATATTTATAATTATCAATATATCAACAATATTCAACATTTTAAAAAATATCAACAGTTTTCGTTTGAACTGATCAGTTGGAATGATTAGTTGAACTGACCGTGTGTGGCGTCCATTATGTTACTTGTGTAACGCGCAAACTAGATATGAGCCAAAAAAGAAGTCACGCGTCTTCCGGGGAATTCTCGCGCACTCTCGAGGATTCCCGTAGCTGCTGTGGGCGCAGAAGTGGCGCGAAGGGTGACGTTTTCGTTTGTGTCGTGACGTGGCGAAGCTGACGCTTTCATTTCATTCCGTTCCATCGCAATGTAAGTTGAGCCTAAGAGTAATACCCCTATTACACTACCCTGAATCAGGCTCCCTACGCCCTGATCCAGGGTGGCGTGATAAGAAAAAGGGAGTAAGGGTCCCTAATTAGGGCGTCAAAGTGGACCCGGTGTGCAGTGCCCTTCCACCATGCAGAGTAATAACACTAAGGGAGTTAGGGCACTTATTCGATGCGCGACTAGGGATGCAAACGATAAATCAATTCTTTCAAACATCGATATATCGTTCATAAACATGGTTCTCCATGAGCTATGTTTTATGAACGATGTTTTGCCGTCAAATGTTACGAAATAACCAACTATTCGAAGGTATAAAATTTCGTTTGTTAAAAGTTGCGAACGATGATTATCACGAATTTAATGTTGCCAAAAAATAAATATTCGAAACAAAGTATGTCAACGTTAGATAACGTCCACATTTTTAAAGTTAGAAGGTTTACGCGTATTTAACAGAAATAACTCAATCCTGAAAATTTTAATTACGAATCAACATACGGGCGAATGGTCTTTCAGCCGAAAATAAATATACTAATAACTTCAGAAGTACAATTTTCTTCTATCGGTAATTCCATTTTCGATGTAAACTTGTAGTTATTTTTATTGTGATAATTAATTAAGATAAGTTTACAAATATTGAAAATGGATTGAAATGGTTTTATTCATTTTCTTATTAATAATTATAGTGTTTGAGCTTTAACTTAATGAATAGCTTAAGTACGGTCTTATAAGTTAATAGTTATTTTGTAATGGAAATTATTTTATCGTTCGTACAATCATTTTCCTGAAATATAGATTTTTATGGATGAACCGTTTTTACCAGTTTGTATTTCGGTAAAGTTTCGTAGATGTATTCCGAATATAACAAAAAATAACGCACCACATCATAAGAAATAAAATTAAAGCAGAAGACGAGTTCCATATATTACATGTATATATATATATATATACATAATAAATAAACATAAACACTCACGCCTGTCACCCAGAGGGGTGGGCAGAGACTACAGACTTCCATTTGGCACGATCCTGACACACCTCTCTCGCCTCCTTCACATCCATACACCTCCGCATACATGCTCGTCGGTTAAGGGTACTCCTAATTTGGCCCGTTTTCAATAAATCGCCAATTTGGTCGATAAATTTTCGCCTAGGACGTCCCTTTCCGACTCTGCCATTCACTTCTGCAACATAAATTTTCTTTGTCACTCTTTCCTCATTCATTCTTTCCACATGACCAAACCACCGAAGCATTCCTTTCTTAATCCTGGTCACAACATCATCTTGCAAACCACACTCTTCTCTTATTACACAATTTCTTACCCTGTCATTAAGATTCAGCCCTAACATACTCCTTAACGACCGCATTTCTACTGCGTTCATTCTACTCTCGTGCTTCTTCTGCCACACCCAACTTTCACTACCATATGTTAAAGTAGGGACCAACACAGCATTGTGAATTGCCATACGTGCCTTTTTCGACACATTTTGACTCTTCACAATAGAGTGCAGGGCCCCATTTACTCTATTTCCCGCATTCACTCGTCGTTCTATATCCTTATCATATCTCCCATCCCTGCTAAATACGCAGCCCAAATATACAAACTCGTCTACTTGCTCGATCAACTCCCCTTCTATTCTTATTTCACAAATCGTTTTACTTTCTTCTCTTTCAAAAACCATAACCTTCGTCTTACTTGCGTTCACTTTCATACCCCTTTCTTTTAATGATCTGTTCATTAATGTAACCATCATTTGCAACTCGGCCGCCGACGACGCAAGTATAACTTGATCATCGGCGTACAAAAGGCATTTGACGGTTAACTCACCCATTCTTAATCCGCATTCTTCAACTTTCAAATTTTGCAAACAACTGTCCATAAATAGGTTGAACAGCCACGGGGACGCTACACCGCCCTGTCTGACACCTTTATGGATGTCAAACCAGTCCGAGTAGACCCCGTTGATCCTAACACAAGCACTAGAGTCCCTATAAAGGGACTCCAATGCCCGTATCAAGCCAGCGCTCAACCCAAATGAGTTCAGTGTTTGCCATAGCACATCCCTATTCACTCTGTCATAGGCCTTTTCCAAGTCCATGAACGCACAAAAAACCTTTTGGTTTTTGGCCAAAAACTTCTCCGCGATCATGCGCATGGAAAAGTATATTATATATATATATATATATGTATATATATATATATATATATATATATAATATCATCATCATCATCATCATTACAGCCCTTCACAAGTCCACTGCTGAACATAGGCCTCCCCCAAGTAATGCCACAAAGCACGGTCCTGAGCCACCTGCATCCATCGACTTCCTGCATATCTTACCAGGTCGTCACTCCATCTGGTTGGGGGTCGCCCTACACTACGCCTACCGGTACGATGCTGCCACTCGAGAACCTTTCTTCCCCATCGGTTATCGGTTCTTCGAGCTATATGGCCGGCCCATTGCCACTTCAGCATACTTATCCGTTGGGCTATGTCGGTCACTCTGGTTTTACTGCGGATATCCTCATTTCTGAGTCTATCACGCAGAGAAACTCCGAGCATAGCCCTCTCCATTGCTCGCTGAGCGACCTTGAGCGTCCTCATACGGCCAGCAGTGAAGGACCAAGTCTCAGATCCGTAAGTCAGCACTGGCAACACGCACTGGTTGTACAATCTAGTTTTCGGAGATTGAGGTATACCTGACGAGAAGATATGTTGTAATTATTAATATATCCATAGTTTACATGGATATCATGAAAAGGTTATTTCCCGGGCTTCATAGCCTAGATAAGATCTATTTGCCTATCGTGGCAACTTCTGTATCCCGTGAGCGGTTATTTTCAGAGGCTGGATCTACAATCACCCAGGAGAGAAACCACTTACTAGGCACCAGGTTGTTAAAATTGTTATTTTAAAATTCAGTTTGAAAGAAATAAACCTAAAAAAAAATATTTCATTAATTTTTGTTTTCTGATAATTATACGATAAAATAAAATGTGTAAAAATAAATAGTGTAAAACTTCCTAAAATAACATAAATATAATGTTTTATAATTATACTTCTTTGTTTCATTTCTGTTCAAATAATTATTTATTCCTTATGTATGTATGTATATATTTAAATGATGATAAAAAACATCGAAAAAATCGATATATCGTACATAAGCTTTGATGTTTTTAATGAGTGACGTTGCATCCTATAGATGTGCATACTTGGAAAAATTACGACTCGAGTTAACTCAAGTTCAAATTCACACAGCTCGAGCTAAACTCGAGTTACGCAACTAAAGTTAGCAGTACGAAACACAGTAAATGATTTGTTATAATTACTTTAAAAATATCGATTCAAAAAATATATATACTTTTTTCACTTATCCATCCCTATGATTGAGTAAGGGCCTAACATCAGGGTAGTGTAATAACTGACGTCCCTAGCTAGAGGTCACGCCCACCCTTATTCAGGGCCCTGATTCCGGGTGGTGTAATAGGGACATAAGAAAACATTGGGCGTTTTAAAGCGCGTGCTTTGTTAACGCGCTTTTTAAAATATTATATAGTCAGATACATCCTTTTCAAATCCCAACACGCCCTTCAAGCGCGCGTCAGACGCGCGATGTCGGATTTTGGTTACTCGTAGAACGCTCGTTGCGCGGGCCGATTAACCAATGTCTTACGGGCAGATACATGGGCCGCCTTTTTCTTGCACACTTTCGTGAAGAGTGGACGCATTTTGGCAAAAATGGAGATAGAGCATTGTGATACAGATTTCTTTATCGATGAAATCCAAAAGCGACCGGCTATTAGGGACTCACCCTGCTAACGCTTGTCGAACGCAGTGCTGAGCGCGGTGTATGTATGCTATCAACGCGCGCTGAATGCAATACCGAGCGCCCAATATTTACTAGCTAGACTTGAGTGAAAAATATCAATATATCGAAATAAATAAAAGAATATTTATTTATTTCGATATATTTAAACAAAGACAAAAAATATATCGTTGATATATTTTATTCGCGATATATCGATACTCGATATTTATTTAATAGTTTCGAATTCATATCAATTTCGATATATTTAAAAAAATTTAACTTTTTTAATTCATTTAATTTAATTTTACTAAACATTAGGCAAAAAACGCAGCTACAAACGCATTCATTTTACACATTTTAGACTTTTTATTAATGTTCAAGATCATCATTAAAAAAATCGTTTAAATATTAATACTATATCCTATTTGTAAATAGGGTGCAATTTGGCATTTTCTAAATAATTTTCATACGAAATTTGGGAACGATTATAACGTCAAAACACATCTCGTGTTGACATTTATACGTGTGAACGTCAATACGTGTTAGTGACATTTTAGTGGCTACGCGGGCTCCGCCCACTCCCCCGTGCTATTATGTATGTATTATAGTATTCTATATTTTTTATCGTCTGTAAAAAAAATAAGGTGTAACATGAGAACGGAGTAGAAGCCTACGGCACTGAAATTTTACAATAAAAAACTTAATTAAATAAATAAATAAATTAAAATCTATTGAAATTCAAATCATATCCACCCTACTTTACGAACGGCAATATAACAACAATTTTATAAGGCATTTTTTACCTTGTCACTTCGCAGGGTCACAGGTTCAATGGTAAAAGGCAAAGTAATTGTTCAAAAAATGTTGAAACGTTTAATTCAAAATTTTTGTTTTTATTTTGTAAAATATCTTTGCTATAGGCTTCTACTCCGTTCACATGTTACACCCTATTTTTTCAGACGTTAAAAAAGGTCATCCAGTATGATAGTGGTGATGATTGTGGTAACCGATCACCATCACCATTGCTTCAAGTACGGTTCTGAGTTGTACTTTTAACTCATGCTCGACAGTAAGCTTCTTTAAAACGTTCATATTATAAAAAGAAATAAAACAACTAAGCATAAAATAAAAAGAAATTTTAAATATTTCAGAAACAATTTATAAAATTTAAAATCCGGTATCGGGTCAGGATGGCCGAGCGGTCTAAGGCGCTGCGTTCAGGTCGCAGTCCACTTCTGTGGGCGTGGGTTCGAATCCCACTTCTGACAAAATAACTTTTGCAATTCCATTAGTTTATTTTACCGTTTATGCTATTAAATTCGATTACATTTTCGTTTATATTTTGCTAATGTGTTTGTCTTCTTTAGAACATATATTAAGTAAAATTGTCGTGTATTTTTGAAATAAGAATATCCACTTACCGTTCTTTATCATCGAGAACTGAGGCAGGAGATGAACAGCATCATCTTTCTGATAACAAGTCAAAATAACTGCTGTCGCCTATCCGCCTGCCAAGCGTGCCAATCTTGGCAACACCTATGGGTAGGACCTATGTCCCTATGTACCTATGTCAATGTTTGACAGACTATAATAATAAAGTCAAAGTAATAAGGGAGTGTGTTATTTTACTGCATAATAATTAACTTAATTATTTATATAAAAGTAAATAAGTAACGTTAAATCCTATTTCTGTCTGTAACTGAGCACAGGCCCTATCTCATTTCTTAAAGTGTTTTGGAACACTTTACTTGTGTAGGGTTGCCAGGTCTTAAAACCGAAAAGCCGGACAGACCAGCCAACTTCGCCGCATATTTTGGTAAAAAGGCCGGACACCCTTAATTTTTCAGTCTTAATATAACACGATAATTTTCTAAACAATACTTTTATCATTTACCATAAAATGTTCTTAAATTCTATTGATATAACAATAAAATTCAATGAGTGAGTCTTTTTTTTTTTTTATAGATAGGGTGACAAACGAGCACACAGTACCACCTGATGGTAAGTGGTTGCTGCGGCCCATAGACATCTACATCTATCTTCCATTACAAATCAAAATGCAGATGCGTGGTCACCCATGAGGACTAAGATGGAATGCCTCATTTCCAGTAAAAAGGGTCTCCGGTTCTCTACACTCACCATACGAAATACAGCAGCATTAAGCTACTATTTCACGCTGGTATGCTGTGAGAGCGTGGTCCTTCCCCGGTCGAGCCGACCCATTCGTGCTACAACTATACTACTAATATAATTGCAGCATGGCTCTACCACGTTTGCGAAAGTCTTTTTTATTATTAACCATTCAATATTAATTTCAATAATTGTATGTAAGTACATGAAAAATTTAAAAAAAATGGTCAAATATAAATAGCCTAACAAAAGCCGGACAGACCGGACACCGTCTAATTTGGCCGGACACGCAACCAAAAAGCCTGACTGTGTCCGGTTTTATCCGGACTCTTGGCAACGCTACTTGTGCCCGATATATTATATTCCTCAGACAAGTGGGCATCCTCACGATGTTTTCCTTAATTATCATGCACGTGGTAGTGATTGCAACCCTTCAGAAGTCCACTCCTGAGCATAGGCTTCCCCCATACCTTATGCCACAAAGCAAGGTCCTAAACAAAGCACTGTCCGTACCTAATCGAATTCGTTCGAACCACAATTCAAGGCTCCATATAGACTGATGATGGAAAATTAAAAACCTGACTCAAAATGAAGGTGAATACTAATCGGTATACTATTAGACACGGTAATAATATTTTTATAGCATTGGATGACAAATGAGCACACAGTCCAGCTAATGGTAAGTGGATGCTGTGGTGGACATTTACATTTATCCTCGATTAAGAATCAAAACGCAGATGCGTTGTCACCCCTGAGGACTAAGATGGAGTGCCTCGTTTATAGTAAAAAAGGGTCTCTGGTTGAAAAGGAACCCAGGTTCGCGGGTCCTCTTGATCTGGCCGCGAAGGACCAATTGAAAAGGACCAACGGGGATTAAACGTTCGATTAAGAAACAGAAGGGAGGAATCGAGGCTTCTCTCGATCCGGCCTCATATAACGCCTACGTTGGGTTCGGGAACAACGTATGTGATCTCCGCAACGGAGTAACACACAAGGGCGATAACCTCTTCCTTTTCAGCGAGTAGGTTCAGACGGGGATTACGGGTCTTCCGAAGTCGTCCCGGTCCCAACGCCTTAATTCTTCGATGTGGACTGTATAATTTTGAGGGATGAATTTCTTGGGAATAAAACAGCAATTATCTTCAAACCGTTCCGTGAGAGAGTAATTACTTTTCCCTATCACTTCCCTACACTTTTTCTTTCTTCTTCTTATTGACTGCTGGTCTGATTTCCGAACTTTTTCCCCGAACTTCTTTCCCGAACGAATTGCAATTTTTTTTTTTTTTTTGCGCCCGAAGCAATTAAAGGGCTACCCTGTACGTAGGGAGGCGGAAAATGCATTACGCATACCACGATAGCCGGTCTATCGTGGTTATGGGGGACTCACTGTCCTACCGGGGACCCTAAGTGATACCCCCTAAAAACCGCCTTTAGGGACAGGCAACCGGCTGATTAAGCTCTATTGTGCCTTATCATGAGCGACCCTCTTTTGGGAAAAGAGGGCGCAGGCGGCTAAGTGCCGCTGAGGGAGTGCCTACGAAGGCAAATTAATGTCAGATATTACAATAATTTTATTTAATTAGAGTTGGCCTGAGCCGCCAGGAGACAGTTCAGGTCGTTTGAAAGTTTATTAGGCGGGTCCGAGAGAGAGTTTCTCGGCCTGCGGACACGATAGCGAGAGGGGGGTGGGGCTGCATAAGAAGCTGCCTCACGAATTAAATGGTTTGGGTGCGACTCTGAGGCTTTGAAGAAGTTCTCAGAGAGTTTTTTAAGAAATTGTTGAATTGTTGGGAGCTCTAAGTCCCGATGAAGGTCGGCATTACGAACGTACCACGGTGCGTTCGCAGCTCGACGACAGAATAGGTTCTGAACTATTTGGAGTTCATTTAAAATGTTAGGGTTTGCGTGGGCAAAGACGGGGCCCGCGTAGGACATGACTGGTCGTATACATACCTTGTAGAGTGTACGCTTGTTTCGAAGGGACATTTTACTGTGTCGGCCCAACATACTGTTGAGCCCACTCAGATAAAATCGTGCGTGACGGGTTACGAATTGCAATAAAACCCGTTCACTAAGCTACCCCAGAGCTATACGCGAAAGTGAGCCGCGCCATTCGCGCGCTTGCGCAACTCAATTACATGAATTTGTTCTATTACTCTCTCACGTTTTACTTAATTTCTTTATTTGCATAAGTCTTACATCAATACAATTTATCTGTATAGATAGCACAAAACAATATCTACACTACGATATACATTACATTTTCATATCACGAAAAACCTATTATTTATTTAACCAAATATGCCTATTTTACTCACAAGTTCAAACTCGAAATTTCTTAAATATTTAACATAGAAAGTTAAAACAATGTTTTCCACTTGAAATTATACATATGTTAACTAATACAATAGTTTAATTTACATTTTCTCTATTTATTTCACTATTAAAACACTTTTAAATTTCTTATACAAAACTATCATTATTTCACTTATACACAGGAATTTTCGCATAAAAATAACACAGAATTCACCTTTTTTAGCACGTACAATCAACCTGAAATGTTTTATAAGTTATTTTTACATAAATTGCTGAAATTACAAACATTTTAAGTTTTTACATATTCGGCCTCCTAAGGGCGTGGCCAGCGTGCGTCTATGAACTCACACTATTTGAACAACTAACTTTCGCACGGCTCTCGGCTATCAGAAAAAATGAAAGTCTGATATACACCAATTTTAACAATATTGAGTGAATAAAATGCTTTTACACAATTTTCGAACTGTAGGAAACTATCTCTAATCAGATTCTTATCAGTTATCATGTTTCTTATCAGATAACAATATAAGTGAATGTTCTCATAAATCAATCATGGCAAATAGGCATTTGTTTTCGTACAAAACATATCAAACTTATATAAGACAATACTTATGCAATTAATTTCCTTTAATTCTATTTATGCACAGAGTGATCATCTCGACCGGGGAACAAATCCGATCTCTAACTTCACTTTAATATTCTTTTGAATTTACATCATTGGAAAGATGATTTCAACCGGGGAAACAATCCGGTAACATAATTTATATCTTAAATTCCTTATGAATTTATTAAGCGATATTACTTAGGAAAACAAATAAACTAGTCCGGCCTGGGAGTCGAACCAAAGACCATCATATCATTAATTCAACATTTCTTCAAGATTTAACTAAGCATTTTCTTATCAGAACCTTGCTATTGGACAATATGCCTTTGAGAAGTTATTCGTCATCGGTTGACTTAATAAACTGAAATATTCTAATAGGCGCGTCGCCAACAATCTCTCCTCCGTGCGTAAGCGCCATTATTTGGGAGGCGTCGCGGGTACCAGGACTATTATTCTGGATGTAGGTCTCCTCAAGATACCTGTGCTAGTAATGACGTCAACCACTCTGGTGTGACCGTCTGGTCCCGGTAGCGTTCTACTAATTTTGCCTTTCGGCCACGTATTTCGTGGCAACGAATGATCTATTATCAAAACAATATCACCTTCTTTAGGTTCCATGAACTTTCCGTTATTACCTGTTCGAGGTATTAAGGTAGGCATGTATTCTTTCAGCCATCTTGTCCAAAAATGGTCGGCTAACCTCTGTGCAGCTTTCCAATTGAGTTGACCCGTCAGATGTTGCTCTAAAAATAATCCAGGTGGTCGGTCACACATGAGCGTCCCAGAAGAAAATGATTGGGTGTCAAACCCTCTTCAGGACTATCCATACTGAACGTTACCAGAGGCCTGGAATTTACCGTATGCTCCGCTTCTAAAAGCAGCGTATGTAGAACCTCCTCCCATGGGCTCCTTTCTTTGAGCGTAGCGGTCAACGCAATTTTAATCGATCTTACTAACCTTTCCCAGGCGCCACCCATGTGCGGTGCTCCCGGAGGTATAAACTTCCATTTAATATATTTCTTAAATGACTCATTTTTCATGCCCTCATGGCATTCTTCGTATGCTTTCAATAATTCTTTATTCGCAGCTTTGAAATTCGTCCCGTTATCGCTGTATATAACGGCTGGTTTTCCTCTTCTGGCGATAAATCGCCTCAATGCCATTATCATTGACGCTGGTGTCAATGAGGCTGCTAATTCCAGATGTACTGCTCTGGTGGTCAGACACGTAAATAAAACACCCCAACGTTTTTCGTGTCGCCTTCCTATAGTCACACTCATAGGTCCGAAATAATCTACGGCTGAACATGTAAAAGGTGGTTCATGATGAGCTATTCTCTCCAGAGGAATATTTCCTTGTGGCACGTTCTGCGGTTTTGACCTGTATGTCCTGCACCACTGACAGTGATGTGACACACTTCGTACTACATTACGCAAGTTCAAGACATAAAATTTCTGGTTCACCTCATTCATCACCGTCTGGTGATTGGCATGTCCAAAATGATGATGAACTTCTCTAATCATCATTTTAACGATTTCGTGTTTACCATCCAATATGACAGGTTTTCTACTTTCCTCGGTCAAATTAGACTTGAAAGGTAAACGTCCATTTAAACGGAGTAAGTTATCTTCTCCTATTTCCATAGATAATTTACTTAAGCGTGAACTTCTTTCAACGCTTTTGCCTGCTTTTAAGCATTTTATTTCCAAATGAAAACACTCGACTTGAACGAACTTCCAAATTAACAATTCCGCTTTTTTCAAGAGCGCTATGTCCAACGCGCCATCGGGTCCTTTAACCGACTTTGCTAAAACTTTGTTGGAACACATAACCGACTTTTTCGGCTGCGCTGTCGGGTCCTTTAACCGACTTTCTTAAACTCTTGAATTTTTCTACCGCTTGTAAGGTGCGTGTAGTTGCCCCAAGGAATTTCTTAAAGCTGCTAAATCGTCTGTAGTCGGGTAGACTTAACGGTTCTTGCTTTCTCAGCGCATTTACGCCTTTTGGCGATTTTTCTTCACCTGTTTCTAAGCTATTTTTACTTTCAACCTGCGCTCTATTCGATGGCATGCACTCATTGTCTGTGCGCCATAACAAAGCAGTCTCGTACGTATTATTAGGTATACGACGTACCGTTTTGCTCAAAATATTTAATGCCCCATTTACATTCAGCCCGTTTGGGCAGGGAAGTGAGCAGGGCAGTGGGCAGGGCAGTATGTAAACAGGCTACTCGCGCTGCCGCTGCCGCTGCCGCTGACACTGCCCGAAATGTCGGTTTTTCGTGCGGAAGTCAAAGGACGGGCAGCGCGAGCGGCAGTGTGTGTTCACATTCAGCTCCATCGCTCACTTCGCGACAAGCGCCTGGATGAACGGACGTGCGTGCCGTCCTGTTATTAAATAAATACGATCTACCAAAATGCCTTTCGAGTGGATTAATGAAAATACAATAAAGTTTTTAGAACTGCTGGAATCAGAAAAAACTATATGGGATTTCAACGATAAAAACCACAATTAATCATCTTCTACGAATACGAATTTTCTTTTTGAGATAACATAGTAGGTACCTATGTACATAATTAATTATAAATTCGTCAAATTTTATAAAATTTAGTTTAAGGAATTAATGAAAATTGACATTTTATTTCTAAAACGATTAGTAACTCATATTGATTATTTATTTATTAAAATGTAAAATAAGTTAAATGGAAATATTTGCATAATAGCCTGAGATTTTTAAATTATAATTTTATTGTAATTAAAATTACGAATTAGTTTATACTGAAGTGTAATTAATAAAATAATAATAGCTTAACTAATCTCATATAATATTTAATATTATTTATGTAACAATAATATAATAATTCAATTAATAATTTATGAACAATTTACTGTATAAGAATTCAAATAGAGTGGATCTGTATAAGTATTTAATTGTACATAATATTTGAATTCAAAAAGAATGTGTGTACCTAACTTTTAAGCAACATCGGGTTTGTGTAATTAGCTGTATTTCATATCATTTTTCCATGCCAATTATGGCAAAACATGTCAGTTTCACGTCATTGATCATCTTATGTACCATGTTTTTAAGCAAATAAATTTTCTATCTATCTATCTATCTTCTTTTGAACTTGATATCTTTTTAAATTATTAACATAATTTTGTATTGCAAGAAGACACAGCGTGGACGCTGTAATTATTTCGACGTCCGCCATAGTCGAAAGCCGAAAGCGATGTGAGTGGTAGGGCAGAGTGTGAATACACACTTCCCGCGATCCTGCTACGGCAGTATTTAGGGAAGTATTGCCGGCAGCGCGAGGAGCAGTGGCAGTGGCTGAATGTAAATGGGGCTTTAAGCTCGTTCTTCTGGGTCGTTCGCGGGCTTTCGCGCAGACACTCCCAGAAATTCCAAACTAAAATAATCCTTGATCAACTTATCCATATCTTCCTCCTTCTTGGTGGAAATGTGGTTAACAATCTTGATTGGTTTAATACCACCCGATATGTGACCATGTAAAACCCATCCAAGTTTGGTGAGCGATGCTACAGGTAGGTTCTTACCTCCTGAAATTAATTCACGAGTAACTATGAGATGCCAATTGTCCTGGCCAATTAATATGGTAGGTCTGGACCTTTCATACATCAACTCATCCTTAATCGGTGTCAAATGAGAACACCGTTGTAATAATTCTCGGCTTACTGACTGAGGAGAAAGGTTAAGTGACTTAATTGTTTGTACACTTATCTCTTCTAAGTCATTCGAGTAAATGCCTTTTATCTTAACATTTAAGCGATACGAACTGTCGTCGTTAATTCGCTTACCTCCCACGGCTTCGATACGTAATTCTTCTTTACGTCCGCGAGGCGCTAACTTCTGAGCCATCCACTCCTCTATGAGTGTCATGGTCGATCCCTCATCCAGAAGAGCTGTTGTCTTGACCTTTCCTCTAGGTCCATACAACTCGACCGGTATAATCTTTAAGTATGCACATACCAGTGCATTCACTGTACTAACAGTTGTAATCTGAGCCTCTTTACCCCCCCTCATCCCCCTGTGGCGAGGTATTTTCATTGGGGTATCGGTGTAGCATCCGATGATGTGACATTCTACATCCCTTTACACCACATTTTTTTCGCTTTGCACTCTAACCTCCTATGGTTAGGTGACAAACATTGGAAACATTCTTTCGCTTTTTTGACCGCGTCCCATTTCTCGCGAATATTCATGTCCTTAAACTTGTAACAACTCACTATAGAGTGCTCCTTGTTGCATATAACACACTTATGTGTTACCCGACTTACAGGCTTGTCCTGGGTTGTCATAACCACTTGTCGGTTGTGCCCTTTATTATTTCGGCGTTCTAGACGCTCGCTCGTATTACTTCGGCGCACATAGCGCTCGCTCTTGGCACGACTGCGTACACATCCCTTTGCAGTGTGTACAGTTTGCTTCCTGAATTCAGGACGCTTCCGTTTTTCAGGCGCATTTTCATTGCTTAAGGACGTTCCAAATTGTTCACTCAATAAATTTAAAAACTTGGACATCTTCTGTAACTCTGGCTCCAAAGGATACTGAGCTCGATATTCAAACCATTTAAATTTAATCATATTTCCGAGTTTCTCCATTATGCGGCTCACTAACTCCGGTGAGTATAAATACTGTGGTTGATTCAACGCTTGTATTGTGGCAACCACGTTCGTAATACGACTTGCAAAAGATCCTATATTCCGACAATCTTCTGCCAATCTTGGCATACGCTTTACATTCTCGATTTCGGCTAGAATGAGCATCTCAACCCTACCGAATCTTCTTTCGAGAGCGTTCATTATTTCTTCAGGTTCACACAAAGTAAATAACAGCGACTTTTACCGCCTCTTTAGCGGTGCCCTTTAATGCCCTCCTAAGGCGTGCGACATTCTGCACCCCTGAAAATTGGCTTCTTGTGTCTTCAAACACCGTTTTGAAAATTATCCATTCACCCGGGTCTCCATCGAACACCGGTAATTCCTGGAGGAAATGAAGCTGGGAAGACTTATCTTTACCCGCTATTTTTATTGCACTCACAATCGCTTCGGTCAATTCTGACACCTCACTCGCGTGTGTTTTCTGTGCATTTCCTTGGTTGTGCTCGATCTCCGCCCCTTTGCGGCGTGATCCTTTACACGCTTCCTTATCAGTAATATCGGGTTGCGTCACACTAACCGGCGCGCTCATTATGGTCTGCTGAACCCAACTCCTTACGAAAGGCTCCACCTGAGTATTCCGCTCCTCTTCATCCTCACTCGAGTCGATTTCCTCTTCTCGGTTGAGTCGTGCCAACTCCAATTGAGACTTGGCTAAGGCAGCAGCTGCCTGTGCTCGTTCGAGCTCTGAGCGTTCGAATTTAATCCGCGCCTCTAATTCGGCTTTCAGCCTCGCCGATCGCGATGACCTACCTCTCTGTGACCCTTTGTCACTAGTGTGCCCAATTACTGTCCTTGACGATGCCGCTTCTTCGGTCCTTTGACCTACCTTTCTTGTGTGGACTTTTCGACCACCGTTTCACTCCTGGATATAACGGATTGTTGTGCGGTGCTGGCCTGCGTACCACTGGTGTCCGTCCTGTTGCTTGTCGTTGCCATGGACGTCCCTGAGTCCCACGTGCATGTGGACGTGTCGGTGGTGGCTCCACTTGAAGGAGTTGTTCCACTTGACGCAGTAGCTGTGGTCGCTCCAGATGATTCCGCCTCTTTAGCTTTTCTTGAGAGCCCTGTTCTTGTCCTGCTCCCTTCGCTCCTCTCTGTCTGGTCTTGTGCCTTCTTCATCTTGCAGGAAGGTGATTGTTGGCCTACGGTCCCTACAACCCCTTACCTACAACCCTTCTACACCCCAACCTAACACCACTACCCCTCCCCCCCTTATCTCCCAACCCTACAACCCTACTACCATCCTAACAGCCCTATCAGCCCTATCAATCCTGAACGGGGCCTACCGAGGTGAGCCGTCCAGGGATGGAGTCGTGCAGGAATGGAATGGAGGAAAGGTTTAGGAACTGTCCCGCCAAGGAATATGACGAAACAGTCGAGCGGTAGTGCAAGCGCAGTCTCGCTTGAAAGAACTGCTCCACCCGAAGGTGTTGTGCCAGAGCCCGACCGTTTGGCACCGTTAGGTGGTCGGGATGTATGCTGTGCTCGCCGCCCAGTTGCCGGTGACGCCTCGTCCAAGCGCCCTCCTCCGGCCGCGATGCAGTCAGGTGCCCACGCGCACCCTCGCCTGGCAGCAGCAGCGGTGGATGCTTCTTCTTGCACCCTGATGACTCGACAGGAAATGCCGGACACGTTCGTCCGACAGGAAATGCCGAGCACGCTTGCCCGACAGGAAAAATGCCAAGCCCTGCTTGGCCACGATGAGCGCCTTCACAAGGCACCTGCGCCTGGCTGCGATACGTGCCCCATGCGAGCACACGCCCCAAGCCACAATCCCGGTTTTCTTTCTTCCGGTAGTTCCAGGTCCAGTCCTTCTGTGCTGATGACCTGGTCTTCTGGCCTTTGGTCCTATTGCTTCAGCTCAAACCTCCGGCTTCCTTCGGTTGCTGATCTTCACTCGGCTCCGAAGGTCTTCTTTCTCCACAACCAGCAGTCCACAGCTGGTTCCTTGATCCAGCTGGCGGGGTTCGGGTGGTCCTTATCCGGCTCCGAAGGACCAATTGAAAAGGAACCCAGGACGGGCGGAAACTTTCGGGCTCTGAAACAGAAGGGAGGAATCGAAGTGTAGCGGCGCTGTCGTCGCGCCACAATCGAAATACACCGAAGTCTAAATCACGCTATTAACATTCCGAATCATAGACAGTATATATAGAACTTCTCCGAACTATCACTCGGAGTGTTGGCCGCTCCCCAGGCAGAACACCTTGCCTGGCGGGAGATCTCCCCTTTTCCTACTTCGGCCACAGTGGTGACTACCCGAAGTGATCTGAACACGCAACCAATAACCTTCGGAAACTTCAAGCTTCATCATCGTCCCAGAATATCCCACCCATTTGCTCCCGAGCAGATCGATCTGCAGTCTTCATATCCTGCAAGCCATCTAGCTTCACAAGGTTCATCGCAGCACTGGAATAATAATGCTTCCTGTTCCTTCAAGCTACTCTCTGCGCTATACAGTGTTCGGCACGGCTCTGAGCCTTACTGCTCGCTTCTGCTCTACGGCACTCTCGCAGATTACTTGCCTTCTTCTCGACTCACCGCAGACTACAAGGCAATCTCCTGGCACTTGCACATTCGTCGGCAACGAGGCTGCACTATCGACCTCCGGTCTGAGCAGGGGGTGATGTAGCGGCGCTGTCGTCGCGCCACAATCGAAATACACCGAAGTCTAAATCACGCTATTAACATTCCGAATCATAGACAGTATATATAGAACTTCTCCGAACTATCACTCGGAGTGTCGGCCGCTCCCCAGGCAGAACACCTTGCCTGGCGGGAGATCTCCCCTTTTCCTACTTCGGCCACAGAAGCTTCTCTCGATCCGGCCTCATATAACGCCTACGTTGGGTTCGGGAACAACGTATGTGATCTCCGCAACGGAGTAACACACAAGGGCGATAACCTCTTCCTTTTCAGCGAGTAGGTTCAGACGGGGATTACGGGTCTTCCGAAGTCGTCCCGGTCCCAACGCCTTAATTCTTCGATGTGGACTGTATAATTTTGAGGGATGAATTTCTTGGGAATAAAACAGCAATTATCTCCAAACCGTTCCGTGAGAGAGTAATTACTTTTCCCTATCACTTCCCTACACTTTTTCTTTCTTCTTCTTATTGACTGCTGGTCTGATTTCCGAACTTTTTCCCCGAACTTCTTTCCCGAACGAATTGCAATAAAACCCGTTCACTAAGCTACCCCAGAGCTATACGCGAAAGTGAGCCGCGCCATTCGCGCGCTTGCGCAACTCAATTACATGAATTTGTTCTATTACTCTCTCACGTTTTACTTAATTTCTTTATTTGCATAAGTCATACATCAATACAATTTATCTGTATAGATAGCACAAAACAATATCTACACTACGATATACATTACATTTTCATATCACGAAAAACCTATTATTTATTTAATCAAATATGCCTATTTTACTCACAAGTTCAAACTCGAAATTTCTTAAATATTTAACATAGAAAGTTAAAACAATGTTTTCCACTTGAAATTATACATATGTTAACTAATACAATAGTTTAATTTACATTTTCTCTATTTATTTCACTATTAAAACACTTTTAAATTTCTTATACAAAACTATCATTATTTCACTTATACACAGGAATTTTCGCATAAAAATAACACAAAATTCACCTTTTTTAGCACGTACAATCAACCTGAAATGTTTTATAAGTCATTTTTACATAAATTGCTGAAATTACAAACATTTTAAATTTTTACATATTCGGCCTCCTAAGGGCGTGGCCAGCTTGCGTCTATGAACTCACACTATTTGAACAACTAACTTTTGCACGGCTCTCGGCTATCAGAAAAAATGAAAGTCTGATATACACCAATTTTAACAATATTGGGTGAATAAAATGTTTTACACAATTTTCGAACTTTAGGAAACTATCTCTAATCAGATTCTTATCAGTTATCATGTTTCTTATCAGATAACAATATAAGTGAATGTTCTCATAAATCAATCATGGCAAATAGGCATTTGTTTTCGTACAAAACATATCAAACTTATATAAGACAATACTTATGCAATTAATTTCCGTTAATTCTATTTATGCACAGAGTGATCATCTCGACCGGGGAACAAATCCGACCTCTAACTTCACTTTAATATTCTTTTGAATTTACATCATTGGAAAGATGATTTCAACCGGGGAAACAATCCGGTAACATAATTTATATCTTAAATTCCTTATGAATTTATTAAGCGATATTACTTAGGAAAACAAATAAACTAGTCCGGCCTGGGAGTCGAACCCAAGACCTTCATATCATTAATTCAACATTTCTTCAAGATTTAACTAAGCATTTTCTTATCAGAACCTTGCTATTGGACAATATGCCTTTGAGAAGTTATTCGTCATCGGTTGACTTAATAAACTGAAATATTCTAATAGGCGCGTCGCCAACACTGGTTCTCTACACTCACCATACGAAACACAGCAGCATTAAGCTGCTATTTTTAGCTGGTACTCTGTGGTAGCGTGGTCCTGCCCCGGTCGAGCCAACCCATTCGTGCTACAACTATAATATAGCTGCAGCGTGGTTCTACCACGTACCTCCTGGATCCATCCTCTCACATGCAGTAAATGTGCCGCATATCTTACTCAGGTTCATCACTCCATTTAGTGAGAGGCTGCCGTATTATTTGCTTATCAGTACGAGATTTCCACTCGAGAACCTTCCTTCCCAATGGTTGTCGAGCTATGTCGTTCTTCGAGCTATGTAGACGACTTATTGCCACTTCCATGTGGGGTGTTTATGTTCATTTTTCATTGTGATTGTATGTGGTGATGGTTGTAGAATATGATATAATATGTATAAAGGAAAGTGTATTGAATTTTGAAGTATTAAAGCTTAAGTTATAGTTTCGGAAAAGGTCATTTATTACACTTACATAAACTCAACCTTGAACCTACAGCAGATGTTTATTCCAGCATCGTTGATCATTATATATATATATATATATATATATATATATATATGTATGTATATGTATATATATATATATATATGGGTAAGGTCGTAAAAAGTGTAAATAACGCACTGGAAGATATAACACACGGTAACACAATAACGTACTGGAATAATATAAAGGTCAATGTTCACTTGGAAATAGGTTCAAGTAAAATCCATTTTAAAATATTATCGATTACTTATTTTCATGAAATTAAGATTAAATAATCTAAAACGAATCTTAGACTATTCATAGCTTGAATTTTGCGAAACAAAACACACTAAAATAACACAACACATTAGAATTAAAGCCTTGAACAAAATAATGTGCTTGGAAAAAACGGTAGGTACTAATCAAATTAGGTTATTCATAAAAGAAACATAACGAATTTAACAAATATGTGCTTACAATTTAAATTAGTAGAGATACTATAATTATTACCATTTATCACAGAATTTTATTTTACTATTTTTTTTTTTAATTATAAGGGCTATTCCATTTGACACTATTCGCGTTCGCACAGAGCCATATTTAAGAAGAAATTGAAATTTAAAAAGCGTTTTTTTAATGTAATCAATAGGCAAACTATAATATAGTATTAATTTAATAAGTAACGATTTAAAAAAAAACTTTTTTGCATATATCTAATAAACTCGGCATACAAATATAATAAAGCCACATTAAAAAATGTGTTATTAATAATAACTTATTTATATTCAGCCAATTGATAAAATTAAGAAAATGCTTCTTATCATTTAAACATTTTTTATAATATGGATAAATGGACCTAGTTCGGCTACTGTGGGACCACTACTAATAATAAATCATAATAGTATAACCCTCCACTCTTATGTAGGTAGGTCAGAATAACATTACACCTTTTTCATTCCGCCGTAGTCGGTTAAGTTATATGAACAGCCTCCTTTATAACATTCCAGTGCGTGATATAACAAACACCATAATACATGTAACGAAGTGGTACAAACACACTAGAAAATTCAAAACTCAACAACGAATACCGGTCATAAATCATGCGCGATTTACATAATAAAACTTGACATACTCTGGTAATTGACTATAAATTTCGAATCAGGAACCTAGTAAACGATATCTTTGTACTTCTCACGTAGAATTCACATATACACTGCCCGAAATTTGTGCTCTAAATTATGGAATTTACAATTGTTTACGGTCACGACTACAAATGCAAAAAATATGTCAAAACTGATATTTGACAGTAAGCCTACGGCGTTGCCTCATCGAAATTAGGTAAATAATGTTGTTTAATGTTGAAAACAAAAAAATCTACCAAATATCGAAACGGAGTAACACACTGGATAACTTTTGGAGACACAAATTAGAATAAGATTTTTTTTTCCGCTAGCTTTGTATTATTGCAATAATTTATTCATTATCACACGGCATTTTTATTGCTTTCAAAGTAAACTACAATTTTAAAACCATAATGCAATATTATTTTATTTGTTGAATTTTTGTCGTCCTGTAAGTTGATAATTTTGTTGATTCGAAAATATTTTTTATTTTTTGTGTTTAAGTCTCTTGAATATTCCGGTTATTTCTACAATCAATCATGGGCTCAATCAAAACTTTTAAAAAGTTCATTTTGTTACGACCTTACCCATATATATATATATATATATATATTATTGTATACTAGTTATTATATATGTGTGTGTGTATTTAAAAAAAATATTTTTACTTTATTATATAGAATGTATGTGTACAATAATATGTCTTGTATCTCTAATGTACTTATATTTATAGGACTAAGTGTATATAGGTGTATTTATGAGCAACGTTTAAACTAATTATGAAAAATTTCATAAAATACACCCGGGCGGATCGTGCGTGTAACCTGGTGTTATGACAGAATCAACAGCGCTGTAGGTTACCCTGCAGCATTACGCTGAGTCATAACCTATTCACTGGCTCGATACACACCCCATCACTTGTAATATTAATCTATTCACTTATTTACTTATACAGTTCCAGTGAATAAAGGTCTTTCTTACTTGCTTCTTTCTTTCTTTCTTTCTTTCTTTCTTTCGTATTATCGGTATTGAAACAAACGTTTTTCGATTGGCAACTATTCTCCTATAAAAAGGTAACCAATTGGTATGAGTCTACATCAGGCTAGGAAGACGTTAGCGACTAGATAAGGTGATAATGGTGTTGGTTTGCATTTTTAACCTATTTTAGTGACTGCCTCGTTGGTCTAGTGGTTGTAGTAGTATGACTGCTGATCATGAGGTTCGGGTCCCGGGTCGGGCCAAAAAATGAGTTTTTGAGTTTTCCGTCATGAAATTCTCAATAACTGCCCGGAGTCAGGAAGTTAGCGGTGTCTCACCCCCGCATCCGAAAAGCACGTAAAGCCGTTGGTCCTGCGGCTGATCTCTCTCCGGTCGTGTCGGTTTACCGTCCCATCGGATTATGAGAGTGAGGGAACAGATAGTGCACCTGTGCTTGCGCATACACTTGTATTCACTTCTAACGTTACATTATATTCCACAAGCTTGTCGTTCATATCGTCCACTTCATTGCAGTCTTCTAGTCGCTGTTTAATTTATACGTGTCCATAATATATAAGCGAAATATTACTGACTGGCTGATTTATTATATGTTTAAAACTATACACCCGAGTGACTCGAAATTCAGTATAGTTACTCATTTTGCAATGTAAAACGCTTACTAAGATCGGATTTCACGATAGTCCCATAAAAAAATTCTTGATATTTTATATCTACGTTATTATCGTCTATTATCGTGAGCCCAGCAAAGCAACCATCATCTCCATGTACTTTTTAGACTCTCATATTCGAATGTAAGCTTCTTTGAAACGTTCATATTACAAAAAGAAATATAACAACTGAGCATAAAATGAAAAAGAATTCTTAAATATAGAGAGAAATAATCCGAGGCAATTTATAAAATTCAAGATCCACTGTCTAGTCATGTTGGCTGAGAGCAGTCTAAGGCGCTGCGTTCGTTCATATAATATGTATACTAAGAAATATTTCTTTTCATAAAATTTTATAATTTTTGCAGTAATTTTTAACACTCCCATATTGTGAAAATAGCCCATGCACTTTCACTTCCTAATTATTTCCCGTGTTTATAAATAATTGTGTGCTATGTATATATCGCAGCCAATAAGCTTGATTAGGCTTTCGGTTAACAGCCTAGACATTATTTCTTCGGCCTTCGCTATGTCCAAACTAACGGCCCTCATCTCCCCCTTGGACTCTACTGTCTCCGCCAATTTATGAGTTAGGTGACCCAAAAGATCATCAGCCGTCACTTGGCTCGTCAAACGGCACCAAACGGGAACCGTACAACAAACCGTCACAAATCACCTGCTGATTCTCAAGCTACCGCATGAGCTGGTTGTTAATAATGGGCTCCATTATTTTAGAGAACAAGGAGGTGGTAGCGATAGGCCTATAGTTGGACGGATCCAAGCGGTTACATATCATGGTCACCTTATTAACTTCATTCATCGAGACGGTCGCTGGTCTGTGCCTAATAATCGCTATGTGCTATATTATACAAATGTTCGCTGCTTTAGAACCACGCTACCCGCACCTTGAAATACTGTCGCTGATATTACAAGATATGTGCAATGTGTATTAGGGTGTTATCACACCAATCGCTCGATCGTCGATCGATGCCATTGATCGACGTATTCAGAAGAGGACGACAGTGAAGCGGGACGAGTTTTCGAATAATCAAGGAGCTCGATCGACGTCAACTAATCCATTCTACCTTCGATCGGTCGGTGTGCTAGAAACTATCAATTGACGTTGACTATACCATTCTACCAAAGATTGATGCCGTCGATTGACGATCGACCGATTGGTGTGGTAATACCTTTAGACGCATCGGCTGAATAACATTCAGGCCGTTAGTTGAACAGCGCCGTTTAGTAAAAAGGATAGACTTTTAACTGAAAGGCTAATTACGCTAGTTGACTACGACATATATATATATATATATATATATATATATATATATATATATATATATATATATTGTAGTCAGCTAGCACATAATTTATATTTTATCGTTAAGTATCTGTAAGCACCGACATACGTCGGAAGATGGCGACAATATTATCTGCTCATACGAACAGATCTGCAGATGTTATCTGCAGATACAAATATGGCATAGGTGGTCGCTGACAAAATGCAATTAAATTCGCCTCAGTCCTTTTTAAGATTTATGTGACATTCTATCCAAATCCTTCGGCCTTTTAGTAAATGCTAATGCAACAAGTTCATCAAAATCAGAATCTGTATCCTATTCTGATGAGCTGTCTAGCAAATTTAGAAGCAATATACGCTAACTCGTTGTAGGTAACACTCTGTATGAACAATCCGCTCCAAAAACACGTCTAGTAAGTATGAAGGATTTCGAGTGAATGTGTCATTTCAATCTACGTGGTGCTTATAACTAAAAATATTATGAATTGATTGATACTCTGGTTTTATATAGATTTAGTCTCTCTAGATCTTTTTACTATATAATAACTAATGTCTTAGTTTTCTACTTTATTGTAAAATTATCTATCTGAAAATATTTGTACGCCGGAAACAGAATATTTAGGATCGAAATTCTTTTGTAACAACAGTAATGTACCATATTCTGACAAATAAAGCATCTTATCTTATCTTATCCTATCTTATAGTAGAATTGTAAACGTCCTACTTTTTTGTGGGTAAAAATCTCTAGGATTCAGAACCTCTAACGTATGAGTGTACTTTCATATACAACTCTATAATAATATGTTGAGGCTCAAAAGTTTTCTGATAATATTCGGAGGATATTGACGTCTACTATATTGACTAGGTAAACGATCAACCTTAAACTCGTTTATGTTATTAAAATTTTATTGCTCCGTTCGCTATTATGAAGTACCTTTTATAGCAAAATTCATTATCGGTTATTCTTTTTTTTGTATGTATGACTTTCAATATAAATATAGTACGTGAGGGTAATATGGTCATCCGGTTAATATGGTCACTTTCTTATAACTCAGAAACTACAGGCTTGTTTGCATAGATGGCTTTGTGATACGATAGCTCTTCATCGGTCAATCAAACAATAAAGGGTCAAAAGGGCGCCGTGTTATCGACACCGACATTGTATCTATTCTTTTTGATAAATATTTTAGTCGATTTTAGTATGGTATCTTGTATATTTTTAATTAGTTTTTTCGAAGTGTTCCCATTTATTGCCGAAGTTCAGTTAAGTAAGTTTTTATACACAGATAATATATTACCGTATCTGCGTAGTCTGTGACTAACTATGTGTGTGGCGTGTTTGCAATAATCGTTTCTATCTTTCTCTTTCTTTATTTCTAGTTTTTTAAGGTGCTTAAGAATATAATTATTATAGTAAGGTACGTGAGGGTAATATTGTCACCTTAAGATTTGCCGTTCTATAAAACCAACACCTATAAAACTAGGAGCAGGACAGAGACAAAAACACAAAGTCGTATACTGTAACTAATATATTAAAAAAAACCAAAACTAGGAGGAGGACAGAGACAAAAACACAAAGTCGTATACTGTAACTAATATATTGAGAAAAAAACCAAAACTAGGAGGAGGACAGAGACAAAAACACAAAGTCGTATACTGTAACTAATATATTAAAAAAAAACCAAAACTAGGAGGAGGACAGAGACAAAAACACAAAGTCGTATACTGTAACTAATATATTGAGAAAAAACCAAAACTAGGAGGAGGACAGAGACAAAAACACAAAGTCGTATACTGTAACTAATATATTGAGAAAAAAACCAAAACTAGGAGAAGGACAGAGACAAAAACACAAAGTCGTATACTGTAACTAATATATTGAGAAAAAACCAAAACTAGGAGGAGGACAGAGACAAAAACACAAAGTCGTATACTGTAACTAATATATTGAGAAAAAACCAAAACTAGGAGGAGGACAGAGACAAAAACACAAAGTCGTATACTGTAACTAATATATTGAGAAAAAACCAAAACTAGGAGGAGGACAGAGACAAAAAACACAAAGTCGTATACTGTAACTAATATATTAAAAAAACCAAAACTAGGAGGAGGACAGAGACAAAAACACAAAGTCGTATACTGTAACTAATATATTAAAAAAAACCAAAACTAGGAGGAGGACAGAGACAAAAACACAAAGTCGTATACTGTAACTAATATATTGAGAAAAAACCAAAACTAGGAGGAGGACAGAGACAAAAACACAAAGTCGTATACTGTAACTAATATATTAAAAAAAACCAAAACTAGGAGGAGGACAGAGACAAAAACACAAAGTCGTATACTGTAACTAATATATTGAGAAAAAACCAAAACTAGGAGGAGGACAGAGACAAAACACTAAGTCGTATACTGTAACTAATATATTGAGAAAAAACCAAAACTAGGAGGAGGACAGAGACAAAAACACAAAGTCGTATACTGTAACTAATATATTGAGAAAAAACCAAAACTAGGAGAAGGACAGAGACAAAAACACAAAGTCGTATACTGTAACTAATATATTGAGAAAAAACCAAAACTAGGAAGAGGACAGAGACAAAAACACAAAGTCGTATACTGTAACTAATATATTGAGAAAAACCAAAACTAGGAGGAGGACAGAGACAAAAACACAAAGTCGTATACTGTAACTAATATATTGAGAAAAAAACCAAAACTAGGAGGAGGACAGAGACAAAAACACAAAGTCGTATACTGTAACTAATATATTGAGAAAAAACCAAAACTAGGAGGAGGACAGAGACAAAAACACAAAGTCGTATACTGTAACTAATATATTGAGAAAAAACCAAAACTAGGAGAAGGACAGAGACAAAAACACAAAGTCGTATACTGTAACTAATATATTGAGAAAAAACCAAAACTAGGAGGAGGACAGAGACAAAAACACAAAGTCGTATACTGTAACTAATATATTGAGAAAAAACCAAAACTAGGAGGAGGACAGAGACAAAAACACAAAGTCGTATACTGTAACTAATATATTGAGAAAAAAAACCAAGACTAGGAGGAGGACAGAGACAAAAACACAAAGTCGTATACTGTAACTAATATATTGAGAAAAAACCAAGACTAGGAGGAGGACAGAGACAAAAACACAAAGTCGTATACTGTAACTAATATATTGAGAAAAAACCAAAACTAGGAGGAGGACAGAGACAAAAACACAAAGTCGTATACTGTAACTAATATATTGAGAAAAAACCAAAACTAGGAGGAGGACAGAGACAAAAACACAAAGTCGTATACTGTAACTAATATATTGAGAAAAAACCAAAACTAGGAGGAGGACAGAGACAAAAACACAAAGTCGTATACTGTAACTAATATATTGAGAAAAAACCAAAACTAGGAGGAGGACAGAGACAAAAACACAAAGTCGTATACTGTAACTAATATATTGAGAAAAAACCAAAACTAGGAGGAGGACAGAGACAAAAACACAAAGTCGTATACTGTAACTAATATATTGAGAAAAAACCAAAACTAGGAGGAGGACAGAGACAAAAACACAAAGTCGTATACTGTAACTAATATATTGAGAAAAAACCAAAACTAGGAGGAGGATAGAGACAAAAACACAAAGTCGTATACTGTAACTAATATATTGAGAAAAAACCAAAACTAGGAGAAGGATAGAGACAAAAACACAAAGTCGTATACTGTAACTAATATATTGAGAAAAAACCAAAACTAGGAGGAGGACAGAGACAAAAACACTAAGTCGTATACTGTAACTAATATATTGAGAAAAAACCAAAACTAGGAGGAGGACAGAGACAAAACAATAAGTCGTATACTGTAACTAATATATTGAGAAAAAACCAAAACTAGGAGGAGGACAGAGACAAAAACACAAAGTCGTATACTGTAACTAATATATTGAGAAAAACCAAAACTAGGAGGAGGACAGAGACAAAAACACTAAGTCGTATACTGTAACTAATATATTGAGAAAAAACCAAAACTAGGAGGAGGACAGAGACAAAAACACAAAGTCGTATACTGTAACTAATATATTGAGAAAAAACCAAAACTAGGAGGAGGACAGAGACAAAAACACAACGTCGTATACTGTAACTAATATATTGAGAAAAAACCAAAACTAGGAGGAGGACAGAGACAAAAACACAAAGTCGTATACTGTAACTAATATATTGAGAAAAAACCAAAACTAGGAGGAGGACAGAGACAAAAACACAAAGTCGTATACTGTAACTAATATATTGAGAAAAAACCAAAACTAGGAGGAGGACAGAGACAAAAACACAAAGTCGTATACTGTAACTAATATATTGAGAAAAAACCAAAACTAGGAGGAGGACAGAGACAAAAACACAAAGTCGTATACTGTAACTAATATATTGAGAAAAAAACCAAAACTAGGAGAAGGATAGAGACAAAAACACAAAGTCGTATACTGTAACTAATATATTGAGAAAAAACCAAAACTAGGAGAAGGATAGAGGCAAAAACACAAAGTCGTATACTGTAACTAATATATTGAGAAAAAACCAAAACTAGGAGGAGGACAGAGACAAAAACACTAAGTCGTATACTGTAACTAATATATTGAGAAAAAACCAAAACTAGGAGGAGGACAGAGACAAAACAATAAGTCGTATACTGTAACTAATATATTGAGAAAAAACCAAAACTAGGAGGAGGACAGAGACAAAAACACAAAGTCGTATACTGTAACTAATATATTGAGAAAAAACCAAAACTAGGAGGAGGACAGAGACAAAAACACTAAGTCGTATACTGTAACTAATATATTGAGAAAAAACCAAAACTAGGAGGAGGACAGAGACAAAAACACTAAGTCGTATACTGTAACTAATATATTGAGAAAAAACCAAAACTAGGAGGAGGACAGAGACAAAAACACAAAGTCGTATACTGTAACTAATATATTGAGAAAAACCAAAACTAGGAGGAGGACAGAGACAAAAACACTAAGTCGTATACTGTAACTAATATATTGAGAAAAACCAAAACTAGGAGGAGGACAGAGACAAAAACACTAAGTCGTATACTGTAACTAATATATTGAGAAAAACCAAAACTAGGAGGAGGACAGAGACAAAAACACTAAGTCGTATACTGTAACTAATATATTGAGAAAAAACCAAAACTAGGAGGAGGACTGAGACAAAAACACTAAGTCGTATAGTGTAACTAATATATTGAGAAAAAACCAAAACTAGGAGGAGGACTGAGACAAAAACACTAAGTCGTATACTGTAACTAATATATTGAGAAAAAACCAAAACTAGGAGGAGGACTGAGACAAAAACACTAAGTCGTGTACTGTAACTAATATATTGAGAAAAAACCAAAACTAGGAGGAGGACTGAGACAAAAACACTAAGTCGTATACTGTAACTAATATATTGAGAAAAAAAATCAAAACTAGAAGGAGGACTGAGACGAAAATACTAAGTCGTATACTGTAACTAATATATTGAGAAAAAACCAAAACTAGGAGGAGGACTGAGACAAAAACACTAAGTCGTATACTGTAACTAATACATTGAGAAAAAACCAAAACTAGGAGAAGGACAGAGACAAAAACACAAAGTCGTATACTGTAACCAATATATTGAGAAAATAATCACAAACGAATCTTAGACTATTCATAGCTTGAATTTTTGCGAAACAAAACACCAAAATAACACAACACATTAGAATTAAAGCCTTTAACAAAATAATGTGCTTAGAAAAAACAGTAGGTACTAATCAAATTAGGTTATTCATAAAAGAAACATAACGAATTTAACAAATATGTGCTTACAATTTACAATTAGTACAGATACTATAATTATTACCATTTATCACAGAATTTTAGTTTACTGTTTTTTTTTTTTAAATTATAAGGGCCATTCCATTTGACACTATTCGCGTTCGCACAGAGCCATATTTAAGAAGAAATTGAAATTTAAAAATGTTTTTTTTAATGTAATCAATAGGCGAACTATAATATAGTATTAATTTAATAAGTAACGATTTAAAAAAACTTTTTGCATATATCTAATAAACTCAGCATACAAATATAATAAAGCCACATTAAAAATGTGTTATTAATAATAACTTATTTATATTCAGCCAATTAATAAAATTAAGAAAATGCTTCTTATCATTTAAACATTTTTTATAATATGGATAAATGTACCTAGTTCGGCTACTGTGGGACCACTACTAATAATAAATCATAATAGTATAACCCTCCACTCTTATGTAGGTAGGTCAGAATAACATTACACCTTTTTCATTCCGCCGTAGTCGGTTAAGTTATATGAACAGCCTCTTTTATAACATTCCAGTGTGTGATATAACAAACACCATAATACATATAACGAAGTGGTACAAACACACTAGAAAATTCAAAACTCAACAACGAATACCGGTCATAAATCATGCATACACTGCCCGAAATTTGTGCTCTAAATTATGGAATTTACAATTGTTTACGGTCATTCTACAAATGAAAAAAATATGTCAAAACTGATATTTGACAGTAAGCCTACGGCGTTGCCTCATCGAAATTAGGTAAATAATGTTGTTTAATGTTGAAAACAAAAAAATCTACCAAATATCGAAACGGAGTAACACACTGGATAACTTTTGGAGACACAAATTAAAATAAGATTTTTTTTCCGCTAGCTTTGTATTATTGCAATAATTTATTCATTATCACACGGCATTTTTATTGCTTTCAAAGTAAACTACAATTTTAAAACCATGATGCTATATTATTTTATTTGTTGAATTTTTGTCGTCCTGTAAGTTGATAATTTTGTTGATTCGAAAATATTTTTTATTTTTTATGTTTAAGTCTCTTGAATATTCTGGTTATTTCTACATTATTCTAAACATGATTATCAATGTTTTATTAGTTAATAATATTATCATTCTTTTTGTTAGCGTATGGGATTCACAATCAATCATGGGCTCAATCAAAACTTTTAAAAAGTACATTTTTTACGACCTTACCCATACCCATATATATATATATATATATATATATATATATATATATATATATATATATATATATATATATATATATTATTGTATATTAGTTATTATATGTGTGTGTGTATTTAAAAAAAATATTTTTACTTTTTTTATATAGAATTTATGTGTATAATAATATGTCTTGTATCTCTAATGTACTTATATATTTATAGGACTAAGTGTATATAAGTATCTTTATGAGCAACGTTTATGGTTGCGCGGAAAACCATTCGTATTTATTTTATTGACGGTAGGCTTGCCAAATCGTTTATCCCTTTCCAAAACGATAATATTCCTACCCTCGATCGATATTCCTACCATCGAGAGAAGATGATTCTAGAATATTACGCGATCATCGTAACCGAAGGAATAAAAGGCACGCGCGGCCGACGCGCGCTCTCTTCCCACCGCGCTCGTCGTTGGAACCACACCGCTTAAGACAATAGTGTCATAGATGGGCTATTGCCCACGCGCACCGCTAGTATATCCGCTTTAGCCTGGAAGCAGTCGAGCTCCAGGAAGACCTTAAGATTTGCCGTTCTATAAACCCAATACCTATAAAACTAGGAAGAGGACAGAGACAAAAACACAAAGTCGTATACTGTAACTAATATATTTAGAAAATATAGCAAAAAGCCTTGGCAATAAAAACACTTCGAAAAATCTAATTTAAAAAATACACGACACCATACTAAAATCGACTAAAATATTTACTATAATCACAGGATAAATACAACTGTTAAAATGGTCTCGATAACACAGCGCCCTTTTGACCCTTTATCATTTGATTGACCGATGAAGAGCTATCGTATCACAAAGCCATCTATGCAAACAAGACTGTAGTTTTTGAGTTATAAGAAAGTGACCATATTAACCGGATGTACATATTACCCTCACGTACTATATTTATATTGAAACTCATATATACGAAAAATAAGGAAAGATGCATAATGAATTTTGATATAAAAGGTACTTCATAATAGAAAACGGAGTAATAATATTTTAATAACATAAACGAGTTTAAGGTTGATCGTTTACCTATCCAATATCGTTGACGGCAATATCCTCCGAATATTATCAGACAACATATTATTAAAGAGTTGTATATGAAAGTACACTCATACGTTAGAGGTTCTCAATCCTAGAGATTTTTAATCACAAAACGGAGGATGTATACAATTCGACTATATTCCTTCCTATTCCGTGATATTCCTTAGTCTACTCAAAAGGGTACAAAATAAGTAAAAAACGAAGTATTGACAAGTGGTAAAATTAAAAATTTTGTTAAACCAACTTCAATATATAACATAACATAAACACTCACGCCTGTCACCCAGAGGGGTAGGCAGAGACTACTTCCATTTGGCACGATCCTGACTCACCTCTCTCGCCTCCTCCACATTTGTATACCTACGCATACATGCTTTTCGGTTAAGTGTACCTACTCCCGATTTGGCCCATTTTCAATATATCGCCAATTTGGTCGATAAACTTTCGCCGGAGTCTGAAAGGGACGTCCTGTCCCTTTCCGACTCTGCCATTCACTTCTGGTATAGATCTATTTTACCATTTTATTTAAATAATCGCGAACTTTCTTCTTGTATGCATAACGATTTTTAGTTTTTTGCAGTCTACTTTTACTCTTAGTTAAAGTTAGTTTTTTATAATATTAGAGTAACAAGCAAACATACAGTCCACCTGATGGTAAGTGGTTACTGTAGGCAATATACTGCTGCAGACAATTTTAAGCGTAGAAGGTCTTAGATGTGTATATATATCTGATAGAAGACACACGAACAAACTATCCACCTACAGAAACAAAAATAAAAAAAAATTATTCAATATAGATTATAAATAATACTTATTGACAGTCACTTTTTTTTAATATACCACTGGTTCGGAAAAGAACCTCTGTCCTGGGAAGTACCAACAGGAAACCCAGCGGGACTATTTTTTTTAAAATAACAGCTTACAATCATGTATGTTACCATTAACAACACAGAACAAGTTAGAAATAGCTTGGTAGTGATCACTCTCCCAGGGGTACTATTATCATCCATAAATTCCTTAATATTATAGTAACCCTTTTTATACAAACTTAGTTTAATGATGTTTTTGAACTTCGTGCAGGTCAAATTGTTGTATATTTTCTTGGATTTTTATTTTGTAAGAGTGTATGCATCGCCTCAATAATTAATTACTGACTCGGTGGAGTCGAGTAACTGGTACTACTAGCTTGTGTCTGTTCCTAGTATTTACAGAATGAATATCACTTATTTTTGTAAAACTACTTTTGTTTTTGCAGAAGAAGCACGAGAGTAGAATAAATGCATTAGAAATGCGGTCGCTAAGGAATATGTTAGTGCTGAATCTGAGTGACAGGGTGAGAAACTGTGTGATAAAAGAAGAGTGTGGTTTGCAAGATGATGCAGTGACCAGGATTAAGAAAGGAATGCTTCGGTGGTTGGTCATGTAGAAAGAATGAATGTGGAAAGACTGACAAAGCAAGTATATGTAGCAGAAGTGAATGGAAGAGTCGGAAGGGGACGTCCTAGGCGGAAGTTGGTCGACCAAATTAGCGATATACTAAAAATGGGCCAAATTAAGAGTACCCTGAACCGACGAGCATGTATGCGTAGGTATATGGATGTGGAAGAGGCGACAGAGGTGTGTCAGGATCGTGCTAAATGGAAGTCTGTAGTCTCTGCCTACCCCTCTGGGTGACAGGCGTGAGCGTTTATGTATGTATTTTATGTACTTTTGTTTCTGTGTACGTACGTACATTTTCATAAATGTATTGAAAGGCCAAAGTAATATATAATATATTAATTTCTTTAATTATTGTCTGAGCGACTCTTTAGGTTTTAAATCATATATTGCTCTAATGGCTCTCTCCCCTAAAATACTGCATCCTCGTTTGTCACCAATATTTCTATGAAAAAAGAGACAATGAGGTGATTCTGTTAATGTTCCTATGACAGAATACTAAAAAACAAAATCGAAATCGAAAGATTCAATACTAGTGTATTAAAATGATTTCTGCTGACCGTACACCGATTGCGTATTAGCAAAAGCTGATTGACATATACGATAAGTGGTAACATGGACTTCTAGATTGGGAGCTAAAGTATGCCTAGCCTTGCATGCGTGCTGGCCCGGTCAGTGACCTCCAGCGGTTTCAAAGGTATGCATTTGTCTAAATAAATCACTGAGATATTACATCTACCAACGTGTTTCTATGTAACAGAGTTAGGTACAAATTTCATAGTTTTCGCCTACTAACAAGTTGGTTTTTATTTTTATATAGGATCGGGTGACAAACGAGTACACATCCCACCTAATGGTAAATGGTTATTGTGGTCCATAGATGTCTACATGTATCTTCGATTATGAATCAAAATGCAGATGGGTTGTCACCCATGAGAACTAAAATGGAATGCCTCGATTCCAGTAAAAGGGTCTCCGTTTCTCTACACTCACCATACGAAACTCAGCAGCATTACGCTGTTAGTTTACGTTGGTATTCTGTGAGAACGTGGTCGTGCCCCGGCCGAGTCGTCCCATTCGTGCTACAACTATAATATAGCTGCAGCGTGGATTGTGATATTTTTTATATTCCACCTGAATGAAAGTGGATGCTGAGGCTCTTAGACATTTATATCCATCCTTGATTAAGAATCATAATGCGTTGTCACCCCTGAGGACTAAGATGGAATAACTAATAGAATCTGGCGTTACTTTGCGAAAATCCATTATTAATATAAATTGTAGAAATTAATAGCTAAATTCCGCGTAATAAAATAAAATAAAAACGAGTATGCCACATGACTGAAGTAAATTTTACTTAGATCCATCTGTATATATATATATATATATATATATATATATATTATATACAAGTATATACATACGTGTATATACACATACATATATTAATTTTCTACAAATACTTAAAAATTATTATCGGCTTCCTTCCATAATTTATTATTCACCCGAAAACTCACAAAAAAATAAACTTTAAAATGAATTTACAATTTTATACACTTTAAACGTAGAATATTTAAAGTATTGAACAAAATATTAATTCATAAAATTGTTCAAAACGAAATAAAATTACGAAAAATAACTGGCTATGAGAGAAATAGAGAAAGAAATTGTGCGCGCGCACTGCTCTCTATTGCTTATATTCCTCACTCAACTCCCGTTCGCCTCGCCCGATCACGCTTTTCGTAACGCGTTCGCCAGCTTACTCCCCAAGTCAAGCGTGCGTAAAGAAGTTTTACTTCAAAAATGATTTGTCCTACCTAGTTCGAAGAGCACTTGACTCTTAAGTTTTCTAGTTCTTAGCGGTCAGCCACACAGTATCTACTTCACCTGAGGATGCCTGGTATAGAGGCGAAACACGTTTCGTATTGTTGACGGTGGTGTGTCTTTCCTATTGTAATGCTCTCGGGAGTAGTGGTGCTGGGATTAGTGGTGACGGGGGTAATGCTCTTTAAACTAGGTAAAACACATCATTTTATTACTACGCTAATTTTAACTAATTAATTTTTAACAAGCTTAAGTTACTAAGATGGAATGCCTCTTCAGTCAAAAGTCTCTGGATCTTTATAATCACTATACGAAACGCAGCAGCTTTTACGTTGGTATACTGTGAGTGCGTGGATCTTTTCTGGTCGACCCGAGCCCTTCATTAATAAAGCTGGAAGGTGAATCTACCACGTGTAGAAATGGAATTATTCTTCTAGAACTAGTCTAGTCTTAAGAGGATTCGCCGTCGTGCTATAGAGAGAGTTGCAAATATTACAAGTAATTGCCTACATTTTATTTTTAAAATATTGTTTCGCGCGATAACATTACCCACTCCCCACCCCCACCCACCCACCTCCCTAAACCTTTACGAAACAAACAAACAAAGTTCGATCTCATTAGATTTAGTATATCTTATTTTAGATCTGTACGTTTTTCTGTTTTAGTAATTCACTTTAGTTTAATAAAAAAATAATAAAAACTCTCGATGAAGTTTTTAAGTCAAAAATATAGATATTTAGATACTAATAACTTATATTGTACGAAATATTTCCTTAAAATAAAAACGTAGGGACATAGTTTTACATTATATCTACAACATTTTCAAACATTATAAAAATTAGTCAATGTTTACTGGAGGGAAAACGTTATCGCTTTGTGTATGAAAATTTACAACTTCAGCATCCTCTTAAAAGAATTCTTAATAGTAGCTTTCTTGATAACAACGGACAGGATAATCTAACGAGGGAATGTACACAAAAGAACACTATTAATACAATAAAAAGCATACGTTTATAAATACACGACATTAACCCAGATGTAAAGTGTTTGCACATTGTTGTGGCTGTTGGCATTGAGTGTACTGCGTGTGGCTTGGTCACGGTGAAATTCCTGGCAATATTATCTACATTATTACTGTAACAAGGAATTTCAACCCGGCCGACTGTAGCGTGATGATAAAAAATTAAAAAAGTTTATTTCTTTCAGAAGGTTTGTGTTAAACCTAGAACATAAGCTAACTCATTTTTTAAGTGCACTTGCACCTGTGTCAGAAGGAACCACTCTTCCATACTTATCACATTTATGGCACTTACAAGTATCTATAAGGAATTAGGTAACAGATAGGTACAATTTATCTATATCTTAGACAGAGACACTTTTTACTGGAAACGAGTCATTCCATCTTAGTCCTCAGGGGTGACAACGCATCTGCGTTTTGATTCTCTATCGAGGATAAATGTAGATGTATATGGACCACATCATCCACTTACCATCAGGTGGACTGTGTGATCGTTTGTCACCCTTATCCTATAAAAAAATATTATATCGCCATCTATTAGAGGTTATAAGATTTATTGCATATCCCAAGGGCGACTTTTACAACAGTAATAGGATGAAATGTTTGTAAAAATGAATTTTCGGCGTAATATATTCTGAGTTGTTAACCTTTGTCGGTAATGAAGCGTAAATTTTCCATTTTTTTGTATTAAATGTTTTGGTTTTCGTTTTATTTCTTTTTAAATAAACAAGTTAAATTTCTGGTTTTTTTGTACCTAAATTTAATACCTGTGCGCCTATTGGCTTTTTGGGCTTAATTATTTATCTCTATATATTGTCTAGGCAAATTAATTTGCATTTTCTTAAGACATTTAAACTTTGATTAAAACTACTTTTACGGATTTTATCGCGTTTTATTTATATTAATTTTAATACCCGACGTTTCGGGTGCTTTCCAGCACCCATGGTCACGGGGGACTGAGGTGACTGACGTCTCGATGTCAAAGTTAACCCGGAGTACCTCCAGCTTTTTAATTATTGTCTTTGGTCCGATCTACGCAGAATGAACTAACTGTATTTTGAAGTCTTGCAGTGGTATGCTTGGGTTTAGTTTTAATTTTATTAATTATAAGATCCCAAGCAGGTGGTGGTACCCAGACTCCTTCTCTATTGAAATTAGGATGTTTTTTAATTTCAATAGCCTCACGTATCATCCTTGGTAGGAATCGATGTTCTTTCGCGAGGATTTGTGGTCTATCAAATCTGATGTAATGGTTGGGGCCATCTAGAATATGATCGCAAACTGCAGACTTCCCGGAACGTTGATGCTTCACATCAGCTATGTGTTCTTTTACGCGGGTTCTAACTGATCTCTTTGTTTGCCCTATATATGAGAGACCACAATCACAATCAAGCTTGTACACTCCTGCATCTTGTAGAGGAATAGGACACTTAACGGATGGTAAGAACTGACTAATCTTCTTCGGCGGCTTGTAGAATGTTCTAATAGAAGCTCGCTACAAGATGTAGCCAATCTTGTCTGTGACACCTCTGACATATGGTAGTATAGCAGGCACACGCTCGACTGTGGCCGGCTTCACTCGGTCACTGTGACGGAGGCGCGGGACCCGAAGCTTGTTGTCGTGCAGAACCCGCTTAACGTGCTGAAGCTCGGCGGCCAGGTGTTTGCTGTCACAGATCCCTCGTGCTCTCTGAAACAAAGACCACAAATCCTCGCGAAAGAACATCGATTCCTACCAAGGATGACGTGAGGCTATTGAAATTAAAAAACATCCTAATTTCAATAGAGAAGGAGGCTGGGTACTACCACCTGCTTGGGATCCTATAATTAATAAAATTAAAACTAAACCCAAGCACACCACTGCAAGAATTCAAAATACAGTTAGTTCATTCTGCGTAGATCGGACCAAAGACAATAATTAAAAAGCTGAGGGTACTCCGGGTTAACTTTGACATTGGGACGTCAGTCACCTCAGTCCCCCGTGACCATGGGTGCTGGAAAGCACCCGAAACGTCGGGTATTAAAATTAATATAAATAAAACGCGATAAAATCCGTAAAAGTAGTTTTAATCAATGTATAGTGTTCGCGTAAATATAAGAAATCATTAAGACATTTAAACTTCTTAAAAATAGTTTTTACAGGATTAACAAAGCACCGATGACGTCACTTATCGGTCATTGCGTTACATAGTAGAAATTTATATAAGTATATCTTATTTTCTACGCAAAAAAATGCATGTCCTTTCTTTCTTTCAAAATGAGCTGATGAATTCTCCTACGGCAAGCCTACTACCCTCAAACTTCTTGAAAATAGTTTTTACAGGATTAACAAAGCTCTGATGATGTTTCTATCGGTTATATAATAGTAATTTATTTATATCTTATTTTCTAGGCAAATAAATGCATGTCCTTTCTTTCTTTCAAATTGTGCTGATGAATTCCTTTGACAAACCCTTAAACATCTCGAAAATAGTTTTTACAGGACGTCAAGCATTGATGACTTCACTTATCGGCTGCTGTGTTACGTAATTTATAGTTATATTTAACACCTGCTCTCTACTATGACTCACAAGCAAGTACCATCTAAGGGCACAATGTTTATGATCTCTTGGTTTTAATGACTTCACCGTAGTCCATATATTTTAAAAAGACAACATTAACATTATCGTTGTGTAAATGACTCACCCAGATCATTTCTTTTATAATCTTAAAATAAAATCTTTAAAATTAACCTTTTCATAAATAGAACTCAACAACCCAACCCAACCACGGCTACCTCCAGATTAAAATTATAGCCGTGGTTATTAAATACATGTGTAAATTAATAATTTTAATCTACCTCCAGATTAAAATTATTAATGATCCAGATTAAAATTATTAATAATTTTAATCTGGAGGTAGCCGTGGTTAACTATGGCGAAATCAATAGGTTGTTTATATTTGTTGTTCTTTAGATGTGATCAATTATGGTGGTACGTGTACCTTGCACAGAACTATTGTTATCATAATATTTTATTTATTTATTTTGTAATTCGATTGTAGTTGTATTAATTCGGAACGGGACGATGTGGGCACTCAGCGACGAAGTCCTTCAAGAGTAATGCCATGCTACAGTTATATTATGGTTGTAGCAAGAAAGGGTCGGCTCTGCTGGGAAAGGACCACGCTCCCACAGAATACCAGCGTAAAATAGCAGCTTAATTCCGCCGTGTTTCGTATGGTGAGTGTAGAGAACCGGAGACCCTTTTTACTGGAAACGAGGTATTCCAGCTTAGTCCTCATGAGTGACAATGCATCTGCATTTTGATTCTTAAACGAAGATAAATGTAGATGTCTATGAGCCAGTATCCACTTACCATCAGGTGGACTGAGTGCTCGTTTGATACCCCAATTCTATAAAAAAATATATTTGAAAACCTTTTTGTAAGGTTTATTATAAGTGTTACTAGCACTAAAACTTTCTTGATGAAAAACATCTGGTAGATCTTTTTTCTTTTATAGGACAGGGTGACAAACGAGCACACGGTCCACCTGATGGTAAGTGGTTGCCGTGGCCCATAGACATCTACATCTATCCTCGATTACGTATCAAAATGTACATGCATGTCACCCGTGAGGACCAAGATGGAATGCCTCGTTTCCAGTAAATTGTGTCTCCAACAAGAACAGCAAATACATTTTAACCTCGACACCTGCCAAGCAGAACGATGTCCATTCTTCTCCCTCCTTCTTATCCCTCTATTGACCAAATGTAAGTTTTCTGTTTTTTTTTTATCAATCTTATAACTCCCTTCTATACTCATTTTTATTAATCTTATAACTCCCTTCTATACTCATTATTACTTTTGTCGACTATAACAGGAAAGGAATATAGAATGAACTCAACTGCGCCCTCTTTTCCCAAAAGAGGGTCGCTTCCGATACGGCATAAGTAGCTTAAACAGCCAGTTGCCAGTCCCCAAAGGCGGTTTTTAGAGGGTATCACTTAGGTTCCCCCGGTAGGCAGTGAGTCCCTCATAACCACGATAGACCGGCTATCGTGGTATGCGTAATGCATTTTCCGCCTCCCTACATAAAGGGTAGCCCTTTCCAATGGCTTCGGGCGCAAAAAAAAAGAAAGAACTCCTGTTCTTGCGCACACACTCGTGCACTATAATCCTGTCGTGCTTTTCTCCGTTGAGGCTGGCTGCCGTGGCTTGAATTCGGTCTGGAGGACATGATTACATATTTATGGCATTAAGTTCGCAGTTCCACAAAAAATAATTGTGAAAAAATATGTATTTGTGAATGTGTTTCTATCTATCTAAGTATCTATTTTATGGGTCAAAATGTTTTCAGATAATATATCGTTGGTTTGTGGTGAAATTTTAAATATTACATACATCATTGTTCAACGTGTACACATAAATGAGGCAAGGTTTTGGCTGTACTGTATTTTGACTTTAACCTCTAAACGGTACTACGATGGATTTAAGTTAAAACCCAAAGACCTATTTTTCTTTTTAAAATACCTGTACGAAATTGTAATACATGTACTTGTTCACTCCGGACGTTGTCAATTATGCCCTGTTAATCACTTAGCCTGCAACGTCATACAACCTTAAACACTTAGGTAAGTCTAAGTCGCTGCACTTGACCGCGATCGGTCAGCTCTCTGCTTGCGGCAGACATATGTGGGATTACCAATTATGTCTTACTGAAGAAACCGTGCACACACTGGCTGAGTATATTTTTTTTTTTAATTCATATAGCAGTAAGGGTAAAAAACGACCACATAGTCCACCTCATCGGAAGTATTGCGTCTAATTTGATTGAAATAAATTTTTCATTATTATATTTCTCTCTGGTTATATAAGTGACATGGTTAGCTATTTGTTTAATTTTATTTTAAAATTTTGAAACTATAACAATATTTGATACTAGTAATTGTGACAACTATGGCAAAATCCCCTTTATGAGGCAATAGAGGGTCTGTAATGGAATGATGGAGATCATTAAGTAGTACCGGAATGGACGCGTTAAAACTGGTGCTAACTCCGGAGCACACCTCTACAGCACAATGGGTGGGACTCCATCAGGCCCACTCGACTTGCTTTGTTGACAGGAGTACTTTGCGAACTGAACGCTGTGTAAACCGCACATCCGGCTAAGTGCCGGATGTGCGGTTTACACAGCGTAGCACTTGGAGTGCTAAATGCCGCGGGATGGTCGGCGGTGTGTTCCCCAGTCATCTAGAATCTATTTGGATGCAAAGAGAGAGCGTAACAGAACTGCTTTCTCCTTTGCGGTATGGGCCAGTGAATCCTCTCTGTGCAGAGATAAAAGAGATAGCTGAAAGAAGTTCCCTTGGACAACCATAGCAGGAGACCAGAATGCACGGGTTCCCGAAGGAAGGCGAGGCCTCCCATTCGGGCAGGTGTTCTGCCAGGGTGGGGATGTTGTTAGTGTAAGCCGCGTACAGAACTGGAGACAGACAGCTGCCCTGTGGTACACCAGCTCATATCGGTCTTATTGCGGACTCGGCGTCCTCTACACAGACGTAGAACCTCCTGTCTGCGAGGAATGACGCCACTAGCCCATAGCAGGAGGGATACTGGTCTGGTCCTCTAACTTGTAGAGTAGTCCAGAGTGCCACACCCTGTCGAACGCCTTCTCAATATCTAGGGCTCAATATATAGGTTCGCTTCTCGCCAATTCTGTCGATGTGCTCTGACCTTGCCTTGGTAATGACTATTTTAAAGGATCTGGAGGCGGAAATATAATTCTTTTTAGAATGCTGGTATTTACATCCCGAACCGTTGATTTTTCAGCCCACGTCCGGTAGCAATCCCGCTTATAGCACGATGTTATTTTACAGGAGCGACCAAACCATGGCAGGGATCTGCTTCTAATGGGCACCACAGAAGATGGAATAAAACATTTCATACCCTGAAGTATCACATCAGCGACAGAATCAGCAACAACGCTGGGATCGTCCGGCGAGAAGCAAACCCCAAGAGTAGAATGCAAAAGAAGACCACATCCTATTCCAATCGGCCGAATTATTGTGCCAAACACGGCAGCAACCTGAAGAATGTACCCGCGACGTTAGCGTGAATGGCACCACACTCCGGACTAGACAACGATCCGAGGAGCCAAGAGGGGCGTCGACAGAAACCTGATATCCGACCGGATGAGAGGTCAGCAGGAGGTTCGACCCCTGTGATGTGATTTAGGTGTATAATTCTCCACACCTGGAATCCACGTAGGCTAAGCAGCGAGCTGTGTAAAACTATATGCCAATTGCCAAGGCAAAGTCATAAACAGATCTCCCCGCATGATCGGTTAAACGTGAACCAAGCCATTCGGCGTGGTGGACCTTAAAATCGCCAAGGATCACGATCTCTGCGGATGGGATGCTGTAGCAAAGAATCTGCAGCCATTTAGATGTGGTCGATAAGTCGGTCTGTTTTGTCATGACCGCTATGGACCCATAAAGGCACCCGTAGACGCGCGGATGGTCCTCACTATCTACGCGTAGGCAAAGGATGGACAGGTCCAAACCTTCAAGAATGCCGAAGCATCGAAAATATATTTCCTCTCTGACGTATTTTTTGTGTTGAGCGGAATTTTGCCCCCTGCAGTCTGAGCACCCACGGTCAGGAGGAGTCGAGTAGCTTGGTCGTGGATGCTCATTGAGGGATTAACAGGGGTGCTGGTACCCTCCTGGGATAGTATTTCATTTTCCGCTACCATATTCATGGGGCGGAGGGGGGAATTTGGCCTCCGGCCACCTGGACAAGCCTCTACTAATTTCAGTGATTTTCAGTGAGGTCGTGGCACCACCCTAGATCAAGCCGGCCCATACGTGCAACAGAAAATGCTACCGCATGGCACTGCTGCTGTTAAAGTGCACTTAAAAACCCACAGAGACCTACTCGTAACATTACAATCCTTATCACTTGTAGGCCATACTAAAACTTCCTTCTTACGGGATTCGAACCTACGGCCCGCGATGCCGCAGCCAAAACAAAAACTGCGCAACCTTCAATTTCAATTGATAGTAATTTTTATCTGCACCAGTAATTTGCATTTAGTAAATTGTTCGTTCAATTTAATTTCAATTCAGCCCGCGGCGTGCACTAGGCGTTTGACCTTCGCCATGTCAAAAGTGCTTATCCCGTTGACCCTAACTGATTATATTCGATTTAAATGTCAAAACCACCTGAGAAATGATTTATGACAGCTAAAATTATTTTAGCTGCACATGTTTGCGTAAGTGCGTGTTTTAACATTAAATTGAGCATGATACTGGCTCTACCTATAATTATTTGTTCTTCTCTCATAATATTTTCGGCGTAAGTGAGATGCTTGTGGTCGTAGAAAGAAAAGGGAAATCTCCCGCAGGGCAAGGTGTTTGCCCGAGGAGCGGCCAACGCTCCGTGTGAGGTTTGGAGCCGTTTTATATATTATACTGTTTTTATTCCGAACGTTGATAGCGCGATTTAGGCTTCGACGTGTTTAGCTTGTGGCGCGACGACAGCGCCGCCACCTGCTTACACCGTAACTATCTATCAAAAGTATTTCTCCTAATACCCCCCCCCCCCACCCCGCCTCCATCAACATAGTAGCGGCATTAAATAAGAGACTACTACTAATAAGAGAATACTGTTCCCATCTCTGGGCCAGGGCACCCGTGCCAGCTCCTTCCATTTGACCGCATCCAGCGCGGAGCCGCTCGAATCGTCGGCAACCGAGTCCCCTCTGATCGGCTCGATACACTGGCGCTGCGAAGAGATGTTGCATCTTTTTGCATTTTCTATCGCATCTACCACGTGGTGTGCTCTGAGGAATAGTTCATATTAATTCCAGTAGCCAAATTTCATGAATGCAGATTGCGACAAAACTCACGATACCATACTTTGTCTTAAGAGAGACGAGATATCCGAGGTTTCGATTAGGGGAAGTTAAAAGCAAGGCCACCGCTACAAAACTGATGATGTGTTTCATCAGTTTTACTCTACTACTACTACATAAATACTCACGTCTGTCACCGAGAAGGGTAGGCAGAGACTACAGATGACTACAGACATGAAAATTACCCTTACGTTACCATTACAACCTATATATATATCCACTGCTAATTGTAGGTCTTCCCATAGATTTCCCATAGGCGTAATTTATGCCATAGTTTGCCACGCTTAGCACCCGTAGTTTTTTTACTTTAAAGTCGTTATTAGGAAGACACTACTACCCATCTCTTGGTTTTTTCCCTCTATCTCATCTTACGATACCCACGGCACGATATAGCATAGGCCACCGACTCAGCATTACCATATGTGTAATAAATATTAATTATACAACATACACAACATATTATGTTAGGCATGGTAGCTCAGATGGTTAACGCTAGTTGTAAATATAACATAACGCGAGCAGCCCGGTTCGATCCCCGCCGGCACCAATGAAATTGTTTAATTGCAATTTAAGTGCTGATTTACCACGTGCTCGGCGGTGAAGGAAAACATCGTGAAGAAACCTGCATCTCTAAGGAATAAGAAAAACATATATTGGGAAGACATGTGTAGTTCGCCAACACGCATTGGGCCAGCGAAGCGGACACTTCCTTGCCCTGAAACCCTCTCAGAAATGAGGGGTGGCCTGTGCTCAGCAGTGGGAAGTATATAGGCTGTAATTTTACTTTACTTTACTTTATACAACATATGGAACTACGCTGCAGCAGTATTGTTGCACCACTATTATTCTGTTTACGTCACTAACAAGACCTACGAGCAGTCTTTAGACTCGGGGGGGTCCGTTTTTTTATTGTATAAGTGTGAGAAACAAGCACACAGTCCACCAGATCGTAAGTGGATGCTGTGGCCCGTAGATTACATTTATCCTCGATTAAGAATCAAAACACAGATGCGTTGTCACCCCTGAGGACTAAGATGGAATGCCTTATTTACAGTAAAAAAGGGTCCGTTACGCAGTTGGAGTAAGAAGGGGAAGGAAAAGTCCTCTCCAGAGGAGGGGCAACCATGGAGCGGCCGTCGCGGCATGAGGTCGCGGATGTGTGCGTGAGCGTATTCGTAGTCAATATGCGGCGAAGCTTGAGCACCATGGGGTTTTAACCGGTGTGAGTCCAACATAGCCCGCAATTGTCCCTACAAGGTATGCATAAGCATTACCCTAAATAAAAAAACCATAAATATGCATTTATTTAAGTTGGTTGGCTCGACGGTTGAGGTATTTGCCTTTAAGGACGGATGTGTGTAACAATTTCCGAGGGTAAATAAAAGAAAAAGAAAAACACTATAAACGTTCCTAATTTAAAAAGAAAACGGTAAACGGCAGGAAATATTGAAGCGGAACTGTACCTGTCATAATTAAAGTCTTTGCCGACATATCTGACAGTCCTTTTATAAAGGTCACATACAGCAAGATATATTGTTCATTTAAACAGATAAAGGATAAGAAAAATACATATATGCATTTATAGCTTCATTATTGGCCGTGGAGTGCAGTTTTAATAGAATCGAACACGAGCGTGGCGAAACCTTATAAAGGAAAGCTGATCAGTGCAACATGTTACTTTATATAAAGTACTGTGATGATTTGATAACGATGAAGTCCACTTGACTGATTCTGTCCACTGAAATTTCCGAATACTATTTTTATTTTATTTATTGACGATGAATTAATAATAATATAAATATTTTTTATGTATTTATTTTATTTTATTGTTATTTATGTATATTTATCATTTTCGTTTTCGCAATTATATATTTATGGAACCCAACCAGATGAGAAAATTATATAGATAAAAAAATATAAATATGTTGATGTCCAAGGTATATGACGTAATATAATTTATTACTTACTTACTTATCTTCACGCACAATCCCTAACGGGGTAGCCAGAGAGAACAGATCGCCAAGTGTCATGATCCTTACATACCTCTTTCGCTTCTTTCAGGTTCATTAACTTCTTCATACATGCACGTCTAGGTATCCGAGTACTCTTGACCTTCCCCTCTTCGAGTAATTTGCTCACATGGTCTTCGAAAGTTAGTCTCGGTCTACCTCGACACCTTTTAATATTTACTTTCGCGCTATATATTTTCTTCACCATTCGGTCTTCACTCATTCGCTCAATGTGCCCAAACCATCGGAGTACGCCCCTATCAATTTTTGTGATAAGGTCATCTTTCAATCCTGCCATATTGCGAATCTCTTCGTTTCGCTTTCGGTCGGCTATGGTGACGCCGAACATTTTACGGAGAGATCGCATCTCCACTGTATTCAACTTGTTTTATGCTTCTTCTGGCATACCCAGGTTTCGCTGCCATATAACAAAGTCGGCACCAACACTGCGTTATGTATTGCAAGGCGTGCACTCTTCACTACGCCTTGCCTTTTGACTAACGCATTCAGGGCACCATTGACTTTGTTCCCGGCAGCGACACGCCTGTCCACATCTAAATCACATCTTCCATCCCGGCTGAAAGCACTCCCCAAGTATACAATTTCATTTACCTGTTCTAGACATACCTGATTTACCCATATTTCACATTTCGTTCTCTCTTCGTCCTTTTCAAATACCAGTATAATATATTAGTAAATAATTTATTACCATTTATAATAAACTTTTTCTTTACATTAAGTTAACTACACAGTCTGTAATATATGATTTATTCTTATTATATCAATAAGGTAAGTTTTGTTGGTGGTTTTGTTAATATATAATTAAGTCGAATCTGTTGTGAGTTACGGTGATATCAGTTTACATTATTTTATTATTATTAAATATTAGTATTAAACATCTAAAAGGTTACAAAAATATTTAAAATTAACTATAATAAAGAAGAATTAAAGCTAAAAATTTAAATTGTCATACAGTCCTACTCCCCGTGCTATCATGCCAAGAACGAAGGCTGCGTTTCCTAGCTTAGCCATTAATTATATCTTAATCATTCTTAATTATATCTTATTATTTTATTAATTATATCTTAAATATTATCACAATAATATTTAAGATATAATATAACTTAAGATATAAAATAACTTATGCATTTGATATATAAATTTTAGTTATGATTTATTTTTTATAGAATAGATTAAGAGTGACAAACGAGCACACAGTCCACCTGATTGTATGTGGATGCTGTGGTCCATAGACATCTACATCTATCCTCTATTCAAAATCAAAATTAGCTTTTATGAAAACGCAGTCCGCCTGATGCTCAGTGGATGCTGTGCCTTATAGACATTTACATATATCCTTGATTAAGGATAAAAATGTAGATGCGTTGTCATCCCTGAGGACTAAGATGCAATGCCTCGTTTGTAGCAAAAAAAGGGTCTCCGAATCTTTGCACTCACCATACAAAACACAGCAGTATTAAGCTTCTATTTTAGGTACGTATTCTATGAGAGCATGGTCTACCGTCGGTCGAGCTGATCCATTCGTGCTACAACTAAAATATAACCGCAGCGTGGCTCTACAACGTAAAAAAATATATATCATTTTAATATTATTATTAACTTGAATGAATGTAATAATACCCTTTGAGTCTTACTGGTCGAAATTAACATATTAATAAATAAAAATAAAATCATAAAACACACTCGAAAACTACGCGTTCATCATTTTATATAAACATATTATATTAGGCACATGAGCGACCACTCAAATAATCGCATGAACTTAATCTCACTTTGCAAACATCTGGAGATACGTAATCAGTAATCACTTCCAAATAAACGTTCGCGCCTTGAACTATCCGATCATTTGATGTGCAATTAGCACGCATTGACTCGAGAATAAGGCCGGAGCACACGAAATGCTGTTGCCTGACGTGTGATATTGAACGTTTTTTTTTCAAATAAACAAACGAGCACAAAGTCCACCTGACATAAATGCTGTGACATATTGACATCAACATCTTTTGGAACGGGTATGTTAGAGGTAGAATGGATCGCGATGATAGGCTAAAGTTTCCTATCTAGATTAGCGAGTCATTCCATAAAATATTAGAACAAAATTCATAATAGTGCAGTTCAAAAATCAATTATATACCTACGTGGTAAAGGTACGCTGCAGCTATATTACGGTTGTAGCACGAATGTGTCGGCTCAACTGGTGTAGAACCAGAATCACGCTCTCACAAAAAACAACCGTAAAATAGCGAGTTAATGTTGCTGTGCCTCGTATGGTGAGTGTAGAGAACCGAAGACACTTTTACTAGAAACTAGGTATTTCATCTAAGCCCTCAGGGGTGACATCGCATTTGCATTTCATTCTTAATCGAGGATAAATTTAAAAAAATAAGTAATATCTTTGAGCTACAGCATTCACTTACCATCAGGTGTATTTTATGCTCGTCTGTCACCCTCCTTCTAATAAAAAAATATGTACAAATTTAAAAATCTTTAAATTTATTTCAAAAAATTATGTGTGAATGTAACTTTTACTCTGCACTTGCAAGTCCCCACTAATAAATTAGAACACTAATATTATTATTTTGTCCAAAATGGCGTTTTAAAAATTTACATTACGCAATAAGTTGTAATTATTTTAAATGAAATTATAAACGGCTTTAAAAAACACTCGAGAGTTTCTTGCCGGTTTTTGTCTGTGAGGGTTTTTTTTCCGAACTGATTTAACCGATTTTAACGTTTACAGGTGCCTTAAACGTGACTTTGACTATTAAGAATCTAAATACAGATGCGTAGTTAACCTGAGGACTTGTTATTATTAAAAAAGGTCTCCAATTCTCGGCACTCGCCATACGCAACACAGTGGCATTACGCTGCTATTTTATGCTAAGGTATGTGAGTTCAATATTGTCACCTTAAGCTTTGCTGCCCTACAAAACCAAATCTAGGAGGAGGACAGAGACAAAAACACAAAGTCGTATACTGTAACTAATATATTGAGAAAAAATATCAAACAAGCTATAACAATAATTAGGAACACTTCAAAAATCATCTTAAAAAAACTAACCACACAATACTAAAATTGACTAAAATATTTGCAACGCCATTTTGAGCCTTTATTATTTGATTGAATGATAGGGAGCTATCGTATCATAAATCCATCTATGCAAACAAGGCTGTAATTTTTAGTTATATGAAAGTGACCATATTAAGCGGATGTCCATATTACCCTCACGTACTATAGTAGTTCACAAAAGGCAGTGAGTCCGTTCACTATTTTATATAACACCAGCAGGTCGTTAATTTTTCTCCTGTTTTGGTGTAATAACAGATCTTGAGGTATGGCAAACCTGATACGTGTTTGCCATACCAACTTGCACGTATTAGATCTAAAACTAACTCTCGAAGGCATCCCGCGTTCTGGAGGAATCGTTTAACACGTTTTAACCACACCGATCGATCGCTGTGGTAGCTTTAGCTGATCGACGGATACTGGTCGATAATACGTTGTTCAATCATCGATCGACGTGGTTGTGGGTTCATTATCAGTATATTTCAAAACGTATTCAGAAGAGGATTCGTTATTGTTGGGCAGTACGCTCTTGTTCATAATATTATTATAGAGACGCAAACGCAGAAGATTCTAGATGCGACAGTTTTTTAAGATCCTTAATAAATTTTAGGCTAGAGATACCTTAAGTTCATCTAGACGACATTTTAATAGCGGCTTGTGGAGCGGGGCGGGTTCTCGAATAATCAAGCTTCTCAATCGACGTCGACTAATCCATCGTACCTTAGATCGATGCATCCATCGATAATACCCTTACATTGATTCACCCATTCATTATTGTCCTTAACTCCACAAGTCCACATCTGAACATAGTTCTTCCCCGAGGAATGCCAAAAAACACGGTTTTTGCCACCTGACTTACTACACATTTTTTTGTTTTATTGTTTTTAAAACGTCACCTCCATCACTAGGATTCTCTTCAGTATCATGGCGGCAGTTTACATCATCATCATCATCATCACAGCCCTTCACAAGTCCACTGCTGAACATAGGCCTCCCCCAAGTAATGCCACAAAGCACGGTCCTGAGCCACCTGCATCCATCGACTTCCTGCATATCTTACCAGGTCGTCACTCCATCTAGTGGGGGGTCGCCCTACACTACGCCTACCGGTACGAGGCTGACACTCGAGAACCTTTCTTCCCCATCGGTTATCGGTTCTTCGAGCTATATGGCCGGCCCATTGCCACTTCAGCTTACTAATCCGTTGGGCTATGTCGGTCACTCTGGTTCTATTGCGGATATCCTCATTTCTGAGTCTATCACGCAGAGAAACTCCGAGCATAGCCCTCTCCATAGCTCGCTGAGCGACCTTGAGCGTCCTCATACGGCCAGCAGTGAAGGACCACGTCTCTGATCCGTAAGTCATCACTGGCAACACGCACTGGTTGTACACTTTAGTTTTCAGAGATTGAGGTATATCTGACGAGAAGATGTGTCGTAATTTCCCGAACGCTGCCCAGCCGAGTTGAATCCGTCGATTGACCTCTCGGTCGAAGTTGGACTTACCTAGTCGGACTATTTGTCCCAGGTAAACGTACTCGTCAACAACTTCGAGCATAGTGCTCCCAACAACTACCGGCATAGGTGTGACATGGACATTAAACATGATCTTTGTTTTGTCCATGTTCATCTTAAGACCTATCCGTTGGGAGGCACTATTGAGGTCATTGAGCATAGTGCTTAAGTCCTCCAGCGATTCTGCCATAAGGACTATATCGTCGGCAAATCGAAGGTGAGTGATGTACTCGCCATTGATGTTAATACCGTATCCTTTCCAGTCCAGTAGCTTGAAAACGTCTTCCAAAGCAGCGGTGAAGAGTTTCGGGGATATAACGTCACCCTGTCTTACACCTCTCTGCAGTTGGATAGGTTTCGAGCTCTGGTTCTGTACTCGGATAGCCATCGTAGCCCTACTATACAAACACTTCAGCACTTCGATATACCGACAGTCAACTTGGCACCGCTGAAGGGACTGCAGCACCCCCCAATTTTCGACGGAATCATAGGCTTTCTCATAGTCCACATACGCCAGGCAAAGTGGCAAATTGTACTCTTCAGTCTTCTGTACAATCTGCCGCAGGGTATGTATGTGGTCTATGGTACTGAAGCCTTTTATATAGTTACATATTCATACATAAATTTTACAAGGACAAACATCTGGAGACGAAACTATTATTTGTAAGCCATACAAATAATCTCACCATGTTCATCCATTAATTTTTTTTATAGGATAAGGGTGACAAACGAGCACACAGCCCACCTGATGATGAGTGGATGCTGTGGCCCATGGACATCTACACTTATCCACGAATAAGAATCAAGACGCAGATGCGTTGTCACCACTGAGGGCTAAGCCTAGTTTTCAGTAAAAACAGGCCTCCGGATCTCTACACTCACCATACGAAACACAGCGGTATTAAGCTGCTATTTTACGCTGGTATTCTGTGAGAGCGTGATCCTTCCCCGATCGAACCGACCCATTTGTGATACACCCATAATATTGCTGCAGCTTGTCTCTAGCATGTTAAAAACAAAAAAAGCAACAGAATAGAATATATAACGTAATATGAAATGATAATTTATTTATACTGCATCAAAACTTAAGTGTTAGTGAGACAATTTTATTAGCGCTCTAACTGCAAATCACGTTAGAAACAGATACATAAGATTTATTAGTATTTAATCATATTATTGATAAGAATTTATTTAACTATAATAAAAATTCGTAATGTGGTAGAACAATTTAATCTAAGCTATTTTAGTTATAATAATGAACATTTAAAAAACCAATAACGGCAATAACGGTCAGCCTATACGCCCCACAGCTGTGAACATGCGCCCTTATACTTCTGAGAGGGACTAAACTACCGCTAGTCCGATTTTTTTTATTCATCCAACATATAGGTTACCTCGAGATTCTGTTAACGTCAGAGTTTTCCTACACCGTCGTGCCAATGGTAAATTTTAACACATTTTAGAAGAATTATAAATTGGAATACGAAATGATTTTTTATCCCTCATTCTCTATGAATCTGGCTATTCGGATTCTGACTATTTCTAATGTCATGAAGGTATTCGCGCAAGATGTGTCATTTCACATATCCAGTTAAACTTATACGGGGAATATATAAAACGTAAACCTTTAGCGGCTATGAAGGTGACAAAGTTTGTACGTGGTAGAATCACGCTACAGCTGTATTATAGTTGTAGCACGAATGGGTCGGCTCAACCGGCGCAGAACCACGTTCTCACGGAATACCAGCTTAAAATAGAGTGTAGAGAACCGGAGACCCTTTTTACTGGAATCGAGGCATTCCATCTTGGGTTTTGATTCTTATTTGAGGATAAATAGGGATATCTATGGACGACAGCATCCACTTACCATCAGGTGGACTGTGTGCTCGTTTGTCATTCAATGCTACAAAAAAAATTAACATGTCTATCAGCATACTGAATAATATTCACCTTGATTTTCAGTCAGGATTTTAATTTTTCGTCATCAGTCTATGTACTGAGTCTTGAATTATGGTTTGAACGAATTTGATAAGGTTCGGCCAAAAGTTAGGAGTTCGACGATTAATTTATCGTGTAGTGACCACCATTAAATTTGAATTTTTATTATTGTTTAACTTCTAAATCATTGTGCTACATTAAAAAAAACAGTAATTGATATTACTATAATAATGTCCTCCAGACCGGATTTCTGTCATGGGTGTCAGTCTTTACTGAAACTAGCCATCTGGACAGGACATAGTTACAGTACACGAGTGTTTGCGGCACGCAGGTGCTCTCTCTATTCCGTCATTCTCATAATGCGATGTGACAGCAGTTCTATACAACAAATATAGGCAAAAATCAGGCGCAGGCAGTACCGTCTTTACCATAAGGGCCACGGGGCCATGCCCAGGTCCCCTATTGTTACGGGGACCCCGGTTATGAAAGGTCGATATATTGTTTTATATAATAGTTTATCATTATTTAGAGTATGAAATTAATACACAACACAATGCGTCTGAGGTTTGATTTTTAATTTTTTGCACTTTGTAACTCTTTTTTTTTAGTTTTTCTACTATTAGTTATATTTATAGTTTGGTTTATTCATTTCTAATCTAATTAATATAAAATATAACTAATGATACGGAAAGAAACATTACAGTTTACATTCTCATTGTAAAGTGGCACCGCCCTGGTGTCAGAAAAAGTCGTGGATGTCCTCATTAATGACATATTATTTGATTTTTAGCGATTAACTATAGTAAATATAAGATCGTAGCAGAAAAATGTTTTTGTCATTCACTTTTCTTTACTTTCCAACAGGGCCCCAAATTCTTGGGTGCCCAAGGGCCTCGGTATGGCCTAAGAGGGCGTTGGGCGCAGGAGCAACGGCTTTACGTGCTTTCCGTGGCACGTGTCTGAAACACCGCAGACTTTCTGTCCCCGAACTATTACTGATAATTTCTTGACAGAAAAACCCAATAACTGATTTTGGTCCAACCCAGGATTAGAATCCAAAACCACATGATCAGCAGTCGTGACCGCTAGATCAGAGACAGTCAACTCAATATAATATTAACTTCATTGTTTGTTAAGACCAAAGTGATATCAACACTGAAGTTTCTATTTTTGTAAAGTGCTTTTATTTACTTTCTAAATAATTATATGTTAATATTGTGCAGTGAAACAAAGCGTTTAAAATTATTTCAAAGATTTAAATAGAAACGAAGATGCTGTCTGCTTATGACTGGTCACTAATTTCGACAACGGTGATAACCATTACGATTTCTGTGGTGATAACGTTCCAATACTGACGAAATCTATCAACGTGTAAAGGAGCCATTATGGTTCTACAAAAACGAAAATGGTAAGAGAAAAGTATATTTTTGCATCGGGCCCCTTGGACTGTTTAGAAGTTCTGACCTCGACTGAATCAAATCCATCGGTGATCGATGTTCGAAGTACCCTACCATTGCGTTTGTCCTTCAACAGTCTTCGTATTCATTTAAAAACTTTTTAGAAGTCTAATACTTACAAACCCATCCCAAGCACCCGTCATAAAGTAAGGAGACATAATATAAGTAATGTAATCATGGTACCGACTATCATTTTGTACTTAGAAATATAACTATAATTCCCATATCAACTGCTGCGGAATGTTTTTGTTTAAAAAAGCGAGAAGAGAGCGTTTATAATTCTGTCAATGTTGTGGTTCGGATCTGTTGCGAAAACTTAATTTTGCCATTGTACTTTTATCATAAATTGCGCGAATTCGCAAGACAAATTTCATAAAAGACGATACACAATACTTAGTTGTCATTGTAACAATAAATTTCTTTTTTTTTTAAATATCTACTCAAAATAAAAAAATAAAATTAATTGATACCAGATAATCAATTAATTTTCTTTTTTAATCAATAAATATAGCGATCGAGGGCGAGTCCTAAATTACAGATTATCCTAAAGTACAGAAACATTCTCGTTCTATATCTATTATGATCGATTTAAATATAGACAAAAACTCTCGCATCGCGCGTGGTGATATTATAACAATTACGTCACCCGCAAATAGTTTTGACGGTCAACAACCGTACGGTCGCGGTCGACGTGCCCGTTTTCGATTACCCGGTACCCGCATTGCACTTTCACTTTTTACTACGTTACGCTACGATCCGCTACTGCAGTTACCAAGTAACGGAATCTTTCGGCGTATTTATGCAACTACAAGACTTAAAGGAGCGCCATCTCTTATTATAAATAAATCTAAAGTAAATATGAAACCGCCATCTATTGTTGAATAGTAAAATGTTGTAAGAATAAGTTAAATATTTTTAAGACAAAATGTGAAATTGTTCAAAATTAGTGCAAATAGAATTTAAGTTAAATATAAAATAAAAGCAAATATAATACGACTTTGTTATTCTACTCCTATAAAAATGAAAAAACTATTATAATTATTTTGTTTTTTAATTTTTACTAAACTTTGTTTATTTTTTTATTTGATTGTTTAAAATTTTAATTTGCGGAAGTATGCTTAGCACGAAGATTACAACTGAAACCCCGAACATAGTATATATGAATTGGACTCGTTAAAACTATTCGGAGCCATCGATGGCAAAAGTTCAATACACTCGACTCTTTGTGGCAACGTAACATAGCTCTGCTTCTATTGGTTATAAAAAGACACTATGCCTCCTACTGCGGATATAATAACATGCGAATATCTGCGGTTGTTGAATGAGAGTGTAATATAGAGTTTAATTTAACATTTTGACACTGAATATTAAGTCAGGATGGCCGAGCGGTCTAAGGCGCTGCGTTCAGGTCGCAGTCCACTTCTGTGGGCGTGGGTTCGAATCCCACTTCTGACAAGTTGTTTTTAGCAATTTTTTTTAACATTCTTCTACTAATGCCTTTTTAATTTATTTTGGACAATGGCGATTACAAATAATACGAAGTTTCGGTATCTATCTCTATTGGATTGAGACATCACTTAAAATAACGATAAATTTACAATTGTTATTTGTTAAACGGGATAAAAATGATAATTACTTGCACAATGTCGCGGTAACTTTACCTACTTGTGGAAATACTAGGATAGTTTATACATACGCCAACACACACATACTTCCGAGAAACCGATAGTGCATTAGTCGATACATTTGAATGGACATCACCTTTTACTTGGTGTATCTGTTTTCCTATAAGTTGTACAAATTTTTCAGAACCTAACTCTACAAATTCTGGCTCAATTTGTTCTATCTCGTAAATGGTGGCACCACCTTCAACTTGGTGTATCTGTTTTCCTATAAGTTGTACTAATTTTTCAGAACCTAACTCTACAAATTCTGGCTCAATTTGTTCTATCTCGTAAATGGTGGCACCACCTTCAACTTGGTGTATCTGTTTTCCTATAAGTTGTACAAATTTTTCAGTACCTAACTCTACAAAGTCTGCCTCAATTTGTTCTATCTCGTAAATGGTAACTCTCGTAAATCTCCTAACAGGATGTTTTTTGACAATTTCATGTTGACCCATGTGTAAATACAATGCACCCTTGAACATTGAGTTCACACATTGATAAACATAATCCTTTCCGACGAAACCAGAGTCGGTATACAACACGTAACATAATTAACGCACTTTGAGAAAGTAGTTTGTTCAGCATCGTTTACTGAATCGATTCCTATCATTTTTAATATAGATAATTTTTTATCCCAAAAATAATTAATTTAAACTACGTATATTACAGTCACACTAAATCTGTACAGTCAAAACAAACTGAAATGGACCGTAACTTAAGGCAATAAGACTTTTAGGAGTGCAGTTTTATTTGTATTATAACTAATTCTGTCATTCAATAAAAATAAAAAAAATAACTTTATTTCAAGCACGTTAAAGTCTTTGCGTTCGTGGATTTGTACTATGACCACAACATTCTTTCGGAATTAGTATAACTAATTTGTAAATAATCAGTGCATAAAAATGTTTAACTAAAAATTCAGTGTATGTATAATATGTATTATGATTATAACATAATATACTAATTGGGGTGTCTGAGGGTGTGCGTTATTTACGTTACATATGTATATAACTACTACGCTTTGGATGTTTTGAAATAAGACAAAAATTAGAGTTAGAGCCGGCCTCGGAAAAGAAAGCAAAGCATTAGCTTTAGCTTTAGCTTCTGGATTGGCAGTTTAATTCGATGTACTTAATCCTTAAACAAAAAAGCTATAAAATCTTTGATTATATTTCAACAAGGTTTTTTAAACTCGAAATAAGATACACATCAATATTATATTGAATAAATAGATAAAAGTAATAAGTACTTGTATATGTAATTAATATTATGATTTTCAATTGTAAATTGTGCGTTTTCGTATTAAAATTTCTCTGTGTTTTTAGGGAAATCTCTTGATTTGTAATAAGTCACAAACTAATAAGAGAGAGATATAAGTCATATAAGTGCTCAGCACCGTCCATGCTCACCACTAGCTTACTACATATTTATTAGTATGTGGTGAGCACGGATGAATTTCCTCTTTAGATTTTTATAGGTCTTGAAAATAAAGGTGTCATTTATTTTAGAGTAATTACATAAGTGCATATGTATGCATAGAGAGTACCTATAAATCTACATAAATTAGGTCAATATACTTGTCTCGCTTTTTCTAACTTACATTTCAAATAAGGTTAAAAAGAGACAAATCTATTGAAAGATTGAAAGATGTTACGTTTATTCACGCGTGTAAATAGAAATTTCAAGTGGTCATCTTTGGTCTCTTTACACTATGCCAAATATAAGAGAGTAAATGCACTTGTATCTTATTATACATAGTAGAGTAGTGGTATAGTTGTAGAACGAATGGATCGGCTCGACCGGGGAAGGACCATGCTCTTACAGAATACCAGCGTAAAATAGAAACTTAATGCTGCTGTGTTTTGTATGGTAGAGAACCTAACATGGAGTATAGAGGTAAGGAGGACAATCTCCCATAGGAGAATTGTTGAAAATGTGTCCATCTGTAAGCATAAATATCAGTTCAAAGCTCTCCACAACAGCGCTCGAGTAGCTGGGTATGATAAATCGCCGTAAAATACGTCGAGAGTGATTTTGAAAATAAAAATTTTGAAAGCAATAAAATAATTATTGTAAAAAGAATTATGGTGAAAGTCTGTGCAATAAAAAATTATAATGCCATCAAAAACATAAATTGTAAAAAAAACAAGTCTCGCAACTCAGTTCTTCCATCGAAAAAAGTTGTGAGATCTGTTAGATAAATAATAATTATGCAATATTACTTAGCAATCTTCACAATTAATATTAATATGAATCTATTTCAAACTAGGTACCTACATTAATTCTAGAATTGAGTCAAAATATAAAAGCGCGTACACTTGACGATCGCGGCAGTTGATTACGAACAGTGGTGCTGAGAAGGTTATAATAGTCAAGTCTATTGTGAAATAAGGTAAGCTAAAGGTTGTGAGTAAGGTTAAATTAATATATAGTCTTCTTTGTGAAAGTAAAGTATAGTGTGTTATAAAGTATTATATACAACTTAAGAGCTAAATTAAACAATGAACATAGTGCTCTAAGTGAGTTGCCGTGGTTTTATTGGAGAAAAGCTGACAGATCTATGTAATACCAAGTCGGTTAATTTATTCAGTCCCTACTTAAGGATCCTTCTGTCTTAAGTTATTACGTAATTAGCTAATATTACAACATCTTATAGTGACCATATCAATATTAAAAACCTTTTATGTTTTAAATAAGTACACTGACTTGGGCTTAAAAGATTTTTAGTATGGTCACAAAAGATCACAACAAAAAGAGAAGTTCTTTAAAATTTAGACTGTGACAGTGGCGCCACCCTTATTTAGCGCTTTACTACGGACACTTGAGTCTGTACTCCTTACCTCTACACTCCACAAAACCAGAGACCCTTTTTACTAGAAACGAGGCATTCCATTTTAGTGCTCACGGGTGACAAAGCATCTGCATTTTGATTCGTAATCAAGGATAGATGTAGATGTCTATGGGCCACAGCAACCACTTACCATCAGGTGGAATGTGTGCTCGTTTGTCACCCTATCCTATATAAAAAATGTCTTCTAATTAACTACAAAAATGAAATCTCTATTGTAGTAGTATTCTGTGTCACGTCACTTTACATGATATCCATGGAGGTTAGAGGACAGAAGAACGATCGCTACGTGCTAAAGCATAGCCCGCCTGTCCTTGAAAATTTGTAGAACTTATAACAGCGCTGCCGTTGGTAAGTACCAAGTACCTGCGAAGTAATTTGTTAATTATTGACAAAAAGAAACTATAAAATGGTGAAATATTACAAAAAAAAAACCATTAACGAATCAATTATAATTAATAATTTATATTTGTAATAATTTATAATGTTTATATTAATTAAAATTATAAAAAACATATTTTATAATTTATTTATTAATAAGTAATAATAATAGTTTCATTATTTTCTTTATTTTTCTTTGATATTTTTATCATTTCAAACTAGCGCACAACAGCCCGCTTTTATTGAGACAATTTAGCGATCGCAGTGCATCACTTATTTTGTCCTTATTTCTAGGACACTATTTTCTGCAGCAATTGTTCTTCTCTTCTCTAACCTACATAAAGATATCACATCCTTAATCTATAGTGATTTCGTTCCCAATGATAGCAACAATCGATATCGATGTACTCGTTTTTGTTTAAATATTTATTTTTACTCGTCTATTATATGTATATAATAGGACTAGGTATATATATATATATATATATATATATATATATATATATATATATATATATATATATATATATAATAGGAGTAGACTGATTATTATTAGAACGATCAAGTAAATCGTTTTCTAAATCAAGTGATGTTGATATTATATTACATTGCCAATATTCGTTTCGCAAACTTTAAAAACCAATAGTTAGTGAGGTAATAATACTAAGATTTCTTTTCAGACATGCAGTATTTGTAACCCCAATTTTATATGCTGACTAACGATCCGCCCCGGTTTTGCACGATTGTTTTCAAGATTTCGACAACAACCCTACTTACCAGGTAAAATTGTGAGTGTGAGTATTCATCGAAATCGGTCCAGCCCTTATCAAGTGATGATCGTTCATACATGCTTAGCGGAAAATAAAACTGTCAAAATTAATGTGTTTGTAACAGCTGAATTTAATTAGATTTTATAATGGCCTTATTACTATATGTTTTAAATTATACAACAATAGTACTAAATTCTACATTATTTGACTACGTTTTTGTTGTAAGATGGTTGGTGTAAAATGGTTTTTTAAAGTATCAAATCAAAATCCTTATAGTCGACCAAATCTAAGAAATACATTTTGACAGCTGTCAGACTTATTGCACCAAGCTAGCCAACCCAAAATTGGGAACATACATTATTCAATTTAAAAAAAATCGATATCTATTATTTAGAGTTAGTAATCATTTATAGTTTGATTTGAATAATACCAGAATAAATATAAAACGGATAATTTAAAACACAAGATTTATCAGTTTCTTTGTATTTGTTGTTACTGCTTATTTCTAGAGACACAATTATAAAAAATTTAGATTGAAACTAGATTAAAAATAAAGTTATACAATCACTTTCCGTACAACTACTTGAGCTGTCGTTGTTTAGATTGATTACTATTTGATTTTCAATATTGCAGTCAAAATTAATGTCTCTCAAAGTCATCCATAATCTTTTTTTTTTTTTGTTTTTTCTACCACTTTTGCACAATCATCGTTTTTGACATGGGCACATGCTTTAACTAATATAGAAGAAACAGTCCAAAAAGAAGACAAGCACAAAATCACAAAATTACGCACAGTAAGCTCTCGAATGGCAGGAGATTGAAATTATGTGGTGGTTTTTTCAGCGCGTCCTTGTATATGAGTTTTTTTTTGCCCACACAAAAGACAATGGCGAAATGATAATTATTAAGCGTTTACTTAAGTCATCATTACAGATATCAATAAAATAATTTACTATGTATTATCTTATGTATTATCTATGTATTATCTAGGAGCTATAGAAAAAATAATTATACACCGTAGACAGAGAAACCTATAGACTAATGATCAGCGTGGCCTCGAGTGAGAAAGAACGATAACGAATTTTTAGGTTATACAATAATCTTTATGACTTTTAAACACATTTAGATAAAAATTTTAATTGTTCTAAGAACTGAACTGAACAAGATTCACCAATCTTAAGCTCATAAAACACTTTTTTCTCACTTAAACCAACTTGTAGTAAACTCCTTAAATCGCTACGCTGTTAAAGTTGTTTAGCAAACTGTAGACTTTGCTAAACAAAAAAACCGGCACGGAGAAAGGGACAAACAATCACACCGCTCTATCTCATTTCTATGCAAGACGTATGCATAAATCTATCTTTTTCGTGTGCGAATGCGAAAGAAGGCGTCCATTTGACTATAGGTTTCTCTGTCTACGTTATACACACTTCAAAACTTTACGATTCGTCAATTAAGGCAAACAAAGGTCTTTTAACATACAGCCGAGTTTGACGTGTATTTTATTCAGAAAACTCTTCTATATATACTATGATATATACTTATATACTATATATATATATACTTCTATATATACTATATTATAATGCGTTCTTTAAGGATTCACTCTACGCTAGTAACTGTCGTATATAAACATATATGAAAATTATATTGACTAGTTGTTGTAACGATTTGCCAGTTAAGGCGTTTTATACCATACAGCCTAGTCTGATGTGTATTTCATTTAAAATGGAATATCTCTAATTCCTGACTTCCTGCAGTAGTATGACCGAAGAAAAAAAATGTTCAGGATCTTTGTTTTCTACGGTCATACTACAACCAACTATATTTAACTGTATTTTTACATTTTTTACGTATTTTGCATTTGTAGCCGCAAGAAAAAAAAGTCGACTAAAATTTCCTTGGGAGTTCACCATTGTCCTTTACGTTGACAAAGTTAAAAAAATAAACTTGTTTTATTCATAATTCATGTAATTTAAGGAATTTTAATATTATACTCGCCACAACAGCTGCACACACTGCTATAGGGATGAAATGAACTTGGCAGTTGTTGACGGTTTGAAATGGGCTGCTAAAGCATGAGGCTCTCCTATTATAAAGTTGATAAAAAGAAGAAAAAGCAGAGTTCGTAAATTCATTACAAATTATGGCCCGCTAATTATTTTTCAACTTCATCGTCAATATTGCGTATTTTTATAACTTCGTTGAAACACTCGTAGTGAAGGAACGAATTAACAAAGTTAAAAAATTTGAAGAAATTCTCGTTGGATTGGAACACTGAATGTACTCATATATTTAAAAAAAACTTCTGGTGGATACGTGTATTTTTGACGACATACTAACTTTAGTACGGAAGTTGAATGGTCGAAGTATGAAGTTAGAGATAAGGAGGACTATCTCTGTGTATGAAAATATGTGTCCGTAGGTAGAAACTCATTAAATTAGGGTGGCACTACAATAGAAGAATATTAATTTTTAAATTATTTTAATTTCAATTATATAATCTGTTTGTTGAAAATAAATGAAAAAGTTCGTCAAAAACAAAGTGATTAAAAAAACATAATCTTTATGTTAATTTTATTGTCTTCTATTGGTGCGTACTTTATTTCGCTTCAAACTATGATTCAAAATTATTTGACTATTACCTATTTCACTAAATCATAAATATTTATACCAAAAAACCGTACTTATACTACACAATATAAATCAAATAAATAAAATTTTCCAAAATCTTCGCAATGTGACGCATCAGCTAATGTTAATGATTTTGTAAAAAAAATATAAGACTAGGCTGTATGAGCGTAGATCCCTTTGCCTTAAAATAAATTAGAAGAAAAAAAACGCCTTGTCAACACGACGCAGTGTTACCAGGTACACAGTAATTACCATGAATGCTCGGTATTTTTTACAAAAACACGGTCTACGGTAATGAGCTATTACCGTGTCTTTTTCTAAGGTTTTTTTAATATAAATTACCGTATAAGTAAAAGTCTAGTTTCAATACAAAATTATAAAATTGCGGTAAATTAAACACATATTCTAATTAGGTGGACAGTTTTCTGAAGCTTGAAATATTATATTTCTTTACAAAATCGTACAATACGAGATAATAATGGGTAGAGATGAAAGTGACAGTGATAGTCACGAGGCTAATACTGAAACTGGACTGACGTCCTCTTAAAAATAGCCAGAGCTGGGCAAAACCGGAAGTATTACAAACAAAAATACAAAGGTGAGTAAATATATATTACTTTATTAATTTTTAATTATTTTAATTGACTCTTTCCTGGTACGTGCAGTTAATTAATGTTTTATTGTATACAGATAGGTCAGCCGAAAGACCAAAGTAGAGAAAATATATGTAAATTTATATGGAACATTCTGTCCTTGGCACACTGCAATGCAGCATGTGAGAGACTGTTCGGTCAATTAAATGATATCAAAACAAAGAAAAGAAATAGAGTGATTACACACTAAGCACTTTGGCTAAACACTTCGTCAAATTAGGATCAAGTGGAACTTTTGGAAGAATAATTTATTTCCTATAAAAACATTGTATTTTGTTTTACATTGACACGGTAATATACTTGGTAATTTAAAAATAAATTTAAGGTAATTACTAACTATATTTAAAACCATCTTATTAGTTTGTGTTTAAAACACTGTAATTTTAATCTGCTGACAAGGTAGTTTTCAATTTTCATCTGGTAACACTAACATGTCATGATTTTCGTTCTTGTCTTGTCTTACTTCATTTGTCATTTGTCAATTCAAGTTGTTTGTTCGCTCAATATTTCGGATTGTGCGAATGAAATAATCTTTGAACTTTGTCTAACCTTGGATATTGTATTAAATACCTATAAACTCATATCTACATATTACTACAATTCATATTCATAGCTGTATAAAAGTACGATAAAGTTCCGGAAACTTTACTTTTGTAAAGGAAACCCTTATTAAAGTAAAATGACTACTGTAATAAAAGTTGCTAATGAACAAGACATTATCAAAAAACTTTCGTCTTACATAGAGAAAATATCGAACGATGCAATACTCAATAGAGGGCACTTTTTCGTAGGTTTATCAGGTACAAAAACATCTTTACCTTACAATTATCTTTAACAAACTTAATTCTTAGCAGTCAGCACGAGCAGGCTTATAAATTGTTTCGTACTTTTCATATTCGCAAAGCATGTAGGTAGGTCATATAACCCTACTTGCTCACAGTCATAGCATATTACCTGTATTCTATGGTGGTAATACCTCCATGTACATGCTGATAAAATATTTGGTAGTGATATCTGGTACTGCCAATTTACCTTCCAAGCAGCAATTGTAACAACTATTTAACTGACTTCAAAAAAATGAGGTGGTACTCAATTTGACTGTATTTTTTTGTGTTACCTCAGAACTTTTTTCTAGGTGAACCAATCTTGATGATTCTTTTTTTCCTGTATAATCTTGATCAAGATCTGACCATTGGTTTTTGAGTTATCTTTAATAATCCATATTTAATTGTCAATGTCAATTGATGATGTTCTTATTTTATTTATTTTGAGTCAGCTGTACAAAATTTTTAATTTTACTACTTGATAAAGAAGGCACAACCACTAGTTGAACTTATTTGTCATTTAAAATCAATATAAAAGCTACTTAATAATATATAAACTAAATACAATGAGATAAATTTGAAATCTAGTTTCATTTATATTTTAGGAGGATCTGTAGTAAAATATCTTTGTGAAGGCCTTCCGCAAGTTAACACAGATTGGTCAAAATGGACTCTAGCATTCTGTGATGAGAGAGTGGTGCCCGAAGATAGTGAGGACTCTACATTTGGGTGTTACAACAGGCAGTTAATACCTAAAACCGAATTGGATAGAAACCAATTTATTGTTATTAAACAAGGAGTTACAGGTACTAACTTCATGATGAAATATTTCTCTTAATTTCCTAATTTTGCATGCAATAATTGGAACAGCCTTGGCATGAGTCTTTATAATACTATCAAACTGGGGCTAAGTTATAATAATTAGGCACTGACACCAATGATTACAAAAGAAAGGATACGCCCATCTTAATATTTCACTCATAACTCTTTAATACAAGAAAAAGTTTGCATGTCTATCATAACTCATAACACAACATAACCAGGGTCAGATTTCATAGTATAATTATCCTATTTGTACCATTATTTCATAGTTTGTAGTTTCTAGTATTGTAATAATACTAAGGGTACCATAATTTTACTTTAAGGTCGACCGACTTGTATTATTATTGGGTCCTTTTACTGTTTAATATTAACCGTAGGATATCGAGAATTTCGGTATTGTACAGGAGTACCTCATTTTTTATAAAATTTACATTAGCTCCCTTTCTAGCCAATCAGCGCTTGATTGTTGCATTTATGTTCATCCTTGATACAACTATAATGTGGGGCTACCACGATAAAAACTCTATGCTCCAGAAGCAATTGGTTTGAAAACAGAATTTCAAAATATTTTATGAATCAGATTTTCAGTTTCAACAAAATAGGTATCGTTTCTTTTGTACTCATTTCGTTTTACCCTTTTTGAATATAAAATAAGTTAGGTACTAATATTCAAAATTTAACTTACACTAAGTTCTTTAGACAAAAATAAAACAGAAATAAAAATATACCGTCAAAAACGAAACATATAGATCCAGTACGCATGATGCCAAAATCCACACATGGGAAAAATAAACATGAAACGTCAAACATGATATAATTTTGACAAATAGTATAATTTTATTTTCCATGTACAATATTTTGAGGGTCTGAAACCGACCCTGGCCTAATCTTGGTAATGTTACTAAACTGAATAACTGTAAAATAAAACTTGAAAAATGCGTTTATATAATTTAATTGTAACAAAATTAATGTATGTTTATTTACAGAGAAGTTAAAGGGGGAGGCCCTTTACCTTCTCTGATAAGGTAAGAACACCGAAATCCCAAACGCACCTTCATTCACGACGTCCATCTCCATGTACTCCGAATTTATTACATACGGACCATGAGGCCAGGAAAACTAGCACTCGATAGCACCAGCTTTCCAGATCTCAGCGGCAGATTTGGTACAACAACTTGCACCTAATGCTCCAATCTGTACTACCTTAATAAGAACTAATCAATACACTTTGCTCATTTAATTTTCCAGCAACTGAAGCAGCAAAGGACTACATGGAGAAGTTGAAAGAAGCCTTCAAAAGTGATGAATTTAAATTTGACCTACTTTTATTAGGCATGGGACCAGATGGGCACACTTGCTCGTTATTCCCTGGTCATCCTTTACTAGATGAAGTTGATTTGAAAGTAGCAGCCCTTACAGATAGTCCCAAGCCACCTCCAGAAAGGATAACATTGACCTATCCAGTTATAAATAGTGCGAGGAACTGTATTTTCGCTTGTAGCGGAGCAGGAAAAGCTGATATGATAAAGGTAAGTATTTTGATAAAAAAAGTAATGTTTTTTTTTTATAAAAGTGACTACTGCAGCCCATGGACACTAATTGGAACCAACTTCAAATATAAAACCGAATGCCTCCCAGTCTGACATTATACTGGCTCTTTAAACCAAGCTTAGAAACTACAGAAGTATTATCCGCCATATGGGGTTGAAAATTACGTAGTATGGTATTACTACAGAATATTATCTTTTGTTATTATTTATGTGAAGAATCCAGAATATTATGTATTGTGCCATGGTAGCTCAGTATGCGAGCAACCCGAGTTTGATCCCTACCGGCTTTTAATTAATTGTTAATTGCAATTTTAAGTACTGATTTACCACGCGCTTGGCAGTGAAGGGAAACATTGTGAGGAAACCTGCATGTCTGAGAAAAAGAAAAAATATTTCAAAGACATGTTAAGTTTGCCAAGCATTGGGGCAGCGTGGTGCACATTTCCTTGCCCTTAAACCTTCTGAGATAATTATGCACAGCTGTGGTATGTATATAGGCTGTTATTTTATTTTTATTATCTTCTGTAATTAACTGTCATCAATTTCTTAGTGAATTTTTATGTTTATAAAATTCAAGATATTGTGGAGAATAAAATCAATTGAATATTCACTTAATCAGATCGACTCATTGGTTAATTTGATGGGGGGGGGGGACTCTCCATTTATTAGAAATTACAGTATTCTGGCCAGTATGAAGCTGCTGGAATACCCTTACATATGAATTCTCAATAAATATGTTAAGTCTATGGCCATTGCTCCAAAATCAAAAATGCTCCAATTGGAGAGAATGCAGAGAGCCATCTTAAAGGTCTCTTTTTCGCTGCCGTATCACTATCCTACAGAGCTCCTTCCTATATAAAGAGTTGAAAATATTAACTGTGCGGCAACTGTTTATACAAAGAACCTTACTGAAATAACATGCTCTATTAAAATACAACCCCTCACTCTCCCGAGGTAAAAGGCGTTACCCCGTGGACCGCACTCATATAACTCTACATTTCTTTTGTCACCTTGGAGGTTTTCTATACAATAAATTCAATAAAATTATCCCTATATTTAACGTCAATAAAACTACATGCGAAAAGAAAATAACTATCTGGCTTCAAGAATTAAATTATGATGACACTGAGAAGCTATTCACTAATCCTAACTAATTACTATACATACTAAAGTTAAATACTAACCCAATTCTAAATCTAATTTCTAACCCACTAACACACACACACACACGCACGCGCGCACACACACGCACTCACGCGCGCACACGCAAACGCACACGCACACGCAAACGCACACGCAAACGCACACGCAAACGCACACGCAAACGCACACGCAAACGCACACGCAAACGCACACGCAAACGCACACGCACACGCAAACGCACACGCAAACGCACACGCAAACGCAAACGCACACACACACACACCACACACACACACACACACACACACACACACACACACACACACACCACACACACACACACACACACCACACACACACACCACACACACACACACACACACACACACACACACACACACACACAAACACAAACACACACACACACACGCACGTACGCACACGCACGCACGCACACACACACGCACGCACGCACGTACGCACACACCACACACACACACACACATACATACACACACACACACACACACACACACACACACCACACACCACCACCACACACACACACACACACACACACACACACACACACACACACACACACACACACGCACAGACTAATAATAGCACCAGATTTCAATAAATATTAAATACTAGTTAGGTAAAAGAAGGTACATTATGTAAATTACAAATATGGTACATGTACATGATAAAAGTATTGTAATTACAACCATAGGGCGGAGACCTGGTGTCCTGAAATACAGGCGTAAAGCCTAGCTTAGGCACCAGTCTCCCACAGTATAACATTAAGGTGTAATATTCAAATATTATGTACAATAATTCTGTAAATTAATATTGTGGTGAGAAAATAAATCATTTATTATTATTATTATTGGGGGGTATCAATATAGTTTTCTCATCTAGTTGGGTTCTATAAATATATAATTATAAATGGAAATGGAAAGATAAATATACATAAATATCAATAAAATTAAATAAATATAAAAATACATATATAAATAAATGCCCAACCAGATGGAGGCCCTCGGCAGGGGAGACCAAACGGCCGAGGGTTAGGGGGAAAGTGAAAGAAACCGGCGGACGATGCGGGCGGTATCGAGGAGCACCGCCTTCTGCATTTGAGCCTGGAGCGGTCCGCCACGTAGTCCCAGCCGCCTCAGATGACCCGAGAGGCTGACTGGGATTAGCCCATTTGCAGAGACGACTACAGGAATAATTTCGGTCGGCAGACCACCCCACATGTCGGTCACCTCGTGAGCCAGGTCCAGATATTTTGTTCGTTTATCTGTTTCGGCTTTCACGAGGTTTTCGTCATACGGAATGGTAATGTCGACCAAAAATATCCTTGACTGTGCCCGGTCCATCAGCACAATATCAGACTTATTCGCAAGAATAGTCCTGTCTGTGATGATGGCCCGGTCCCAGTAGAGCCTGGCGCGGTCATTTTCGAGCACGGCTTCCGGCAAGTACTTGTAATACGGCAATTTCCGGTACACGAGACCGTATTTCAGAGCGGGCTCCTGGTGTAGAATTCTGGCTACTATGTTGTGCCTGTGCAAGTACTCAGAGTTAGAAAGCGCCGAACAACCGGAGATGACATGCCTAAGCGACTCACCGGAATGGCGACAAGCTCGACAGACGTCGACGGTGCCATCCCTTAGGATGTATCTCATTATTATTATTTCTATTTTTATTATTTTTTCTCAGCTATGAGCTGGTAAATAAATGGCGATTACGGGTTGAAACCAAGTAACCGTCATTGTAATAGGGGATAAGCTACATTACTGTCATCCTGCATGAATTTTCGAACAATGCGACATGTATTTAAGATTGGGGTATGAGTTCGGTGATATGTCTAGCAATTTTAAACTATGATGTAAGCGCTTCGGGATTATTCCGGTGGTAGAAAGTACTATGGGTATTATAAAAACTTTTTCATATTCCACATTTTTGTTATTTCTTCTTACAGTTCTGTGTATTTATTTATTTTTTCAGTAATAGTTTTAATCTTACAGTTCTGTGTATTTATTTATTTTTTCGGTAATAGTTTTAATTAAATTATGCGCATTAGGTACGGCTATATCAATGATAATACTGTTTTATTTATTTTATCTTAGAGCGTAATATCAGGTCTATTATAATGGATGGTTTTGTCTGTCAGAATAGCACGGTCTTGTACATTTTAAAATTTATATTTTCAAGTACGGCAGTTGGTGTGTATTTGTAATATGGCGTGTGTGTGTCTGGGATTAGTTTGTGTTTGATTGCTAATTTTTGGTGTATTATATTTACTATCTGGTTGTGTCTGTGTGTGTAATCTGTCTGCGTGAGTGTTGGGCAAGCTCCTGTAATATGCTGAATGGTCTCGGGCTGTTTATGACATTTTCGACATTTATCATCTGCTATTGTAGGATCTTTAATTATATATTTTTGATAATTTTTCGTATTAATGACTTGATCCTGTATTGCTATCATGAAGCCTTCGGTTTCAGGGAATAAGTAACCACATACAAGCCACCTATTCGATGCCTCCGAATCTACATGTGCTTGACCTAAGTCGTAGGGATGTCTACCATGCAAAACTTTTTTTCCATTGTATTAAATTCAAGTCTTCTCTGTCTGCATACTGATCATTTATTTCTGTTATATGTGGCTTTTCTGCAAGGTTTAATGGTGTGAGGTTCACGTCTATTCTAACAATAGCATTGTGTAAATTACTGGTAGTCATTTTTATATGAAAGAATGATCTAAGGGTTGAGAGCTGCTTAGTCCAGAGAGCTTGGATGTCTATAAGACTTCTTCCACCTCGATTTCTGGCTATTGAAATCCTTTCTACTGCAGACTTGGGATGTAAATAATTAAATTTTGTTAATGTGGTACGTGTTTTTATTTCGAGGCTAGCTATTTTTTTTTATAGGATAGGGTGACAAACGACACAGTCCTGGAGGGAGCCTGTTTGTAAATTCCTACGAAATAAGAGAGCTACTATTTGTGAGTGGTCCTTCCTGTGCCTACTACTTTCAGGCCAGTGAGCTATGTCTGTTTTTGTCCATTTTATTATACCAAATGAATATCGGAATCGCGTAAGTATTAATAGCTTTAATAAGGCTTTTCGATGTTAGTTGGGTTTTACAGATTCGGCTTACTCTATTTTTATATTCTGTCAATAATGCGTTTTTAAGCTAGTATGGCCTAACAGTTTGGATTGCTGATATCCTAAGTACTTATACACCTCATCTGACTCCATGGACGAAATAATGCCTCCTTCTGGTAAAGTGTAGGGTCCTGATTCTATTTTTCCTTTCTTTATATTTAAGATTTTACATTTTTCTAATCCAAACTGCATATTTATGTCGTTACTGAATTTACTTGTAATATCTAATAAGATTTTTATGTCTTTAAACGAACTGGCGTAAAGCTTTATATCGTCCATGTATATCAGGTGTGATATTTTAATCTCGGCATTAGGGAGTTTTACAAGGTAACCTTTCTTTCTGTTGAGATAATGGGTTGAGTGCGAGGCATAACCACAGTGGGCTCAAGGAGTCGCCCTGGTAAATATCTTTCCGGATAGCTATGTTCCTCGTATTAAGAATAGTGTTATTGGTATGCAAATGTAAAGAGGTTTTCCAGTGCAACATAATATTTTCCAAAAAATTAATTAAACTCGGGTTTATTTTATAAATTTTTAAAACTTGATTTAGCCGAGTATGAGGTACGCTATCAAATGCTTTACGGTAGTCAATAAATGTGCAATATAAGTTTCTCTTCCTTAAATTTGCGTGTCTATGAATGGTTGAGTCAATTATGAGCTGCTCCTTGCAACCCATGTGGTTCCTCCTACACCGTTTTTGTTCTTCTGCCATAATCATGTTAAGCTCTAAATGTGAATTTATTTTTGCAGTGATAGTAGCGGTTAAGATTTTGTATATTGTGGGGAAACAAGTAATTGCGCGATATTGGGATGGACAATTTGTAATATTTTTTTTTTTTTTTTTTTTTTGGAATCATATACGTAATCCCTTTTGAAATAAATGGCGGCAGTCGTTGCTTTTGGAGTATAACATTTGTAAAAGTTTTAGCGAGAGCCTTATGGAGAGTATGTAATTTTTTATACCAAAAATTGTGAATGTTGTATATTCCTGGTGATTTCCAATTATGCAGTTTAGAGGTAGCGATTTTAACATCATCTTCTGTTATTTCATCAAATATCATTTCCTCTATTGAATCTCATTTACTTATCTCCTCTTGTATCCAGTCTGCACTTTCATTGTGCGATACTGACTTCTCCCATATATCAGGCCAAAACTCTTCAAGCTGCTGTTTTTTTACCATTTGTATATCATCCGTATTATTAGTTATATTTTTATCCTGTTTTAATTGTCTATAGAATGGTTTTTCGTTGGTTTTAAAAAATTTATTTTCTTGTTTTCTTTGATTAGCCTTCGAATATCTTTTAAGTCTTTGTGCTTTAAGTGATAACTTCTGTTTGAGTGTGTCAAGGTATTCTTCAGGTGATTTGTTTGTGTTTTCATGAGTTGTATGTGTTTGATAACTTCGAAAGACTTTTTCTGCTGTTTTAGTTACTTTTTTTAGACCTATTGCCCTTAATATATTGAGTAAGTCTACCTATATCTGATCGGAGTTGGTTTATTCCTTTTTTGTAATCTTATTTACCATACTTGTTCTGGATTACGCTTGTGATTTGGCATTTGATTTTCATCAAAAAATTTTAAACCTAATTCTTTTGTTATAACCATAGCGCTACAGTATACGAGGGTATGAATGTCAGTTAAAAGTGCATTGTCTGTAATAAATCGGTTGAGTATGTTATTGTTAAAAATATCTATTAGATTTGTAAGCTTTTTACTGTATTTTAATTTAGGTAATTTTGGTCTGCATGTAGGATCCATACCTGAGTATTGAAATATTGTTGTTTTTAATTCTTCATGTAGTTTTGTAATTACTTCTTCCCCTATAGTTTCTTGTTCCAATGTTGTAATATCTGTTTCTAAAATGTTATCGTATACCATATCTACTTGCGTGAGAGTATTTGAAGTTTGTGTGGAAGAATGGGTGGTGAGGTAGGCGGCTCTGTAGTGAATAAATGAGAGTTTTGATCACATAAATGAGGTTGAGGTAAATCATTTGTTGCAAGAGCTTTTAAGTCTGTTGGCTTAGAACAAGGAAGAATGTTGTGGCTGTCATTACCAATTTTTCAATTTTAGTGATATAATTATATAATTGTTCCAATTCTTCCTCAGGTAGATATTTCTTTTTAATTATCATTCGTCTCTGATCTGAGATTCTTTGCTCCGTAACATTTACTCCCGGGTATTGTTTAGTAAAAGATTCTTACAGGATTTTCCTGTAACAAGTCATATCTGTCTCTAATTTTGTTATAGTGTAATATATACGCATGATAAACATTTTGACATCTTTTGACCATGTCATACGTACTCTTGCTTTACCAGCCTTAGTGGACGCAGGTAAAAAGGAATTCACCTCCTGCGTAACATCTAAAGTTGGTGTAGATCTATTTGGATATGGTAAATTATGCCTTGTTAAGGATGACGGTGAAGGTATGTGGCGAATGTGGTACGGTGAAGGTTCTTCTAGTAAAATTGATGGTGTTGTATTGTCAGTCTGTCTGTTTTGTGTCGAATTGGCTGTAGCATTTTCGGGTAACCCGGAGGGAGCCCGCCTATTCATTCCTCTCCGCTGACGGATCGTATACTGTCGCACCCAGCGCCAGCTCCAAATGCGCCCCGGCGATCACCCCCGGGCAGCGGCCCTAAGCGTTTACTTCTTAATCGAGTCTCCATGTTTAATGGATTACCAGTTCCATGTTAGCCATGCCAGTAAAATATATCACGTGTCCGCCCCCTACGTGAATCAGATGGTCGATTCGGACGTACGGTTGGATTTTAGGGGGCTTATTATTATTATTGTGATCATATACCATGGACTAAGTACTATAGTTTGCCTCTCATCAATCCATGAACGGTCCAGTTATGGGCATCAGGTAGAATTGTCACTCCTAAATTATTATACAAATGTAATCAAAAATGCTGAACCAAACACATTAACCTTTTGAGCGCCACGCCAAAAACGCATTACCGTGTCCTGTACGCCAAAGCGAAAAGTAAACAAATACCTAAGTAAAGAAAAAAATAGTGTTGCCAATAGCTGATATATCGATAACACAAAATATTAATAAAAAACCAACTAAATCAAGTGATTTTGTTGATTTTTTATGCAATATATGACTCTTTATTATCTGGTATGTTTTATTTAATATTGTGCTGTCTTCCACTCTTTTTATATATGTACTTCATACATATATAAAAAACAAACAATAACAATAAAATACCGAGGGTGGATTAAAAAGTACTCGGCCTAACCAAGAAAATAAACACATACTAAATCAGTTATATTTTTATTTTTCTACATAATCACCATCAAGTTCAATACACTTTTGCCACCTCCCCTTCCAAGCATTTAGACCGTTGAAAAAAAATGATTCTTCCTTAGAGTCAAAATATGTGTCTACAGCTGCTTTGACCTTGTCGTTTGTCGAAAATCTTTGACCTCCCAAGTGCTTTTTTAGGTTAGGGAACAGAAAGAAGTCTGATGGTGCCAGATCAGGTGAATACGGCGGATGCGGTAACAGTTCAAAGCCACAGTTGTGAATTTCAGCCATTGACTGTACTGACGTGTGAACACGGGCGTTATCTTGATGAAACAGGACTTTTCTTCTGAGCGTTCCTCGACGTTTTTCTTTTATTTCCTCTCGTAAACGACGTAGTAAGGTGCAGTAGTAATCAGAGTTTATAGTCTGACCCCTTTCAAGATAATCAATCATAATCACACCTTTCGAGTCCCAGAATACTGAAGCCATCACCTTATTTGCCGACAAAATCGACTTAGCCTTTTTAGGGGGTGGTGAACCAGGTCTTCTCCACTGTTTTTGATTGTTGTTTTGTTTCCGGTGTACAGTAATGAACCCATGTTTCGTCCATAGTAACAAAACGATTCAAAAAATCATCTGCATCGGCTTCAAATAACTCCAAACAGTCGCGTGAAATAGTCAATCGCGTCCTTTTTTGTTCAACTGAAAGCAGTCGCGGAACCCACCTCGCAGACACCTTGTGGAAACCCAACTCGTTGACAATGATGTTTTGAGTTCGTTCATGAGAGATGCCTATAATCTCGGCTATCTATCTAATTTTTAATCTGCGGTCTCCCATTATTAAATCAAGTACTTTTTTTAATATTTTCGTCAGTAGTTGACGTCGAAGGCCTTCCAGAGCGGGGTTCATCTTTCACACTCTCTACCACGCTTAAATTCTGCTATCCATTTTTTGACGGATGAATATGACAGAGCACACTCGCCTAATGTACTGACCATGTCATCATGGATGGCTTTTGATGATAGCCCCTTCTTATGGAGGTACTTAATGACGGCACGCTGCTCGATTTGCTCCATTCGCGGAAATTATGTCCGATTACTTTGTTAATAAATTTATAAAATCACAACTAATTATCGCACACGTTTCGAACTTCACACAATGAACTAGTCTGAACTGAACTAAATAATGTGCGTAGATTTGATTTTTAGAATTGAATGGATCTGTGTTAGGCCGAGTACTTTTCAATCCACCCTCGTAGTAGTAAGCCATAGCACTACTCTCCACCGTGATGACGTCACTGTTACGACTGGACGACAACGGCGTAGCTGACCTTCCTTTCTTAGAGATGTAGCCGTGTCGCACGTTATGTATCGATCTCGAAATCGATCTAACCAAAATATAAGAGATCGACTCAAACTATTTTATGTTTTAGGCGTAGGCCAAGTGAGGCACAGAAGAAAAGTATTACGCTCTTATGACAATGGGGGTTTGATATGATGCTGATGCTACCAGATGATTTTGAGAAAGAAAATTGCACAACACAAAATGAAAAATGGCTTTTCATACCTTAAGTAAAAAATAAACATTTAATATTTGTAATTTTATATTATTAAAATAAAAAAATTCATCATCATCGACGCTTTCCAAAATGCGAATGAGTTCTGAGGAATCGTTCATGTTGCACTGCACTACTTTTCCCGCTATTCGTTTATGACGTCATCAGGGTGTCGTCTATCCTTGACCACGGCGCCCAATGAACAGATAATCTATGGAGTGTAGAAGTAAGGAGTACCAACAGCACTGGAGTAGCTACTGGGATGAAATGAACTTAGCAGTTGTCGCCGGTTTAAGTGTGCTGCTAAACTGATCAGTAGCTCTAAAATCTAAAATAATTTTATTTAGTAAATATAACCTCAAAAAAGTCGTCTATCCCACTAATATTTTTAGTGGGTTCTTTAACCTTTTGAGCGCCATACTTGACCAGCTCCTGCGAGCTCTGAACGCCAACGACGTCTATAGTTGACAAAAAACCCGGCCCACAAAAATATGAAATATAGATATTGGAAAATTATTACTGGTATTTTAATTCTACACTCCTCAAAAAAAGAATAACCCAGCAACATGTGAGTATAAAAAACAAGTCTAGCCACGAGTAGGTACTAAGAAACATTGAACTAAAAATTTTTTTTATCTAAGCAAATACCATGTTCAGCACGCCAAAGTCGTCTATGTTTGACCGCTAGTGTTGTAATGCGTTAGGCATAGATTTATTGATAACTATTCAAAATTAAACGCAAACGTGTTATTTTTTTAAATTATTATTGTTATTTGAAAACAACAAAAGGTAAGAAACATAAAACTATCATCAGCTACATAAATTAAAGAAAATTTAATAAAATCAACTTCGCATAATAAATCTAATATCTCAACTCTGACGCATCCTTAGCGCGTCATCGATTATCAGTTCATAGGGCGCCGTGGTCAAGGATAGACGACACCCTGATGACGTCAATGAATAGCGGAAAAAGTAGTGCAGTGCAACATGAACGATTCGTCAGAACTCATTCGCATTTTGGAAAGCGTCTATGATGATGATTTTTTTTAATAATATAAAATTACAAATAATAAATGTATATTTTTTTCTAAAGGTATTTTTTTTTATAGAAGAAGGGGCAAACGAGCATGTGGCTCACCTGATGTTAAGTGACTACCGCCGCCCATGATCAACCGCAACACCAGGAGAATTGCGGGTGCGTTGCCGGCCCTTTAGAAAGGAGTAAGCTCTTTTCTTGAAGGTCCCCAGGTCGTATCGGTCCGGAAAAATCGCCGGTGGTAAACTATTCCACAGAGAGGTTGTACGTGGAAAAAAACTCCTTGTGAAACGTACAGTGGTGGACCGCCAAGCATCCAGATGGTGTGTATGAAGAGTAATTTTACATTTTGTGTTGTGCGATTTTCTTTCTCAATCTAGGGTACTGACTGAAACCTCTATTATATTTGCTGATGACATTTCCATTCTTAAAGATTAATTTTAATAAAACCAAAGTTATGCAATTCCGACCAGTTCAAAAATCACCACTAAATATTGCTTTTACTTATAATAAAATACCTATAGGAACTGTTGGCAACTTGTGAGGCCTGGAAATCGACTGCCATATAAACTGGAAAGCCCAGCCATCAAAATTCACTTACGTATTACGAGAAATAAAGAAAACCACAGATGTCCCGAGCGCTCTGTCAGCATAATATTACGCATACACATCTTAGTGACTGTCATACGGTGTCATGTTGTGAAGAAATAGTAAAGATGCACATCAATTATTTATAATGCAAAAAAAAATTATAAGAATCTTGGCAAACATAAAAATACCAGAAAGTTGTAAGCCCCACTTCAAAAAGATTAAAATTTTGACTTTGACGTCTATTTATATTTGGGAAACGTGCAAATTTGTAATAAACTACCCAGAACTATTTACCAAATTAAGTGAAACAAATTACAAAAACTCAATTAGACCAAATAAATATAGGCAACTATTCCCGAAATCTACTCTTGCTTTGAATAGCTCTAGTCCCTACTGTATGGCAGTTAAAATTTTTAATAACCTTCCAAATGACATAAAAAATTTAACGAGTACTACATTATTTTTATCCAAATTATTTAATTGAAAAATGTTTCTATAATTTAAATGAATATTTTGATACAAATATTATTTAATTTGTGTGGACAACTTCGGCCTGTGCCTATCTAATTTAATTTTTTTATTCAATCATTATTTTTTACTTAATTTTATTTTATTTATAATAATAATATTTTTTTTTACTTGACATTGTGATTATTAATTTAATTAAATTTACAGAATTTTAAAATAATATAATCTAATAATGTAATTTATTAATGAAATCTAATATTGTAGTTTAAAAATAATATTTAGTATTTTTATAATTGCTACGCCCAAACTAAAAAATTCAAATGCGGACAATTTTTCCCCAAAAAAAATTCAAATGCGGACAATTTTTTTTAATACATCACATCTATTGTTACCATTTGATTGCAATAAAGATTATGATTATGTCATAATCATCTGGTAGCATCAGCATCACATCAAACCCCCATTGTCATAAGAGCCCAAGACTTTTCTTCTGTGCTTCACGTGGCCTACTCCTCCCCCCGACACATAAAATATTTTGAGTTGATCTCTGTATATTTTGGTTAGATCGATTACATCTCTAAGAAAGTTTCAAAAAGGAAGGTCAGCTACGCCGTTGTCGTCCAGTCGTGACAGTGACGTCATCATGATGAAGAGTGGTGTTGTGGTTTACTACTATTTAATTGTTAAAGTTTTTTTTTTGTTTATGTACAAAGTACATAATATATAAAAAGAGTGGAAGACAGCACAAGATAAAATAAAACATACCAGATTATAAAGTCATATATTGCATAAAAAGCACTATTTTTTTCGTTGGTATTTTTGTTTACTTTTCGCTTTGGCGTACAGGACACGGTAATGCGTTTTTGGCGTGGCGCTCAAAAGGTTAAAATTTACCCCGTAGCTATAGTGGCGCCACCCTTATTTAAAGAATTTTATGGATTCTTAGTGATTTTACACAGTCTGTACTTCTTACTTCTACACTTCATATGATAATCGATGACGCGCTAAGGATGCGCCACAGTTGAGATATTAGATTTATTATGCGAAGTTGATTTGATGAAATTTTCTTTTATTATGTAGCTGATGATAGTTTTATGTTTCTTACCTTTTGTTTTATTCAAATATCAATAATAATTTAAAAAATAACACGTTTGCGTTTAATTTTGAATGGTTTTCAATAAATCTATGCCTAGCACATTACAACACTAGCGGTCACACAAGACGACTTTGGCGTGCTGGACATGGTATTTACTTGTATAAAAATCCATTTTTTTTAGTTCAATGTTTCTTAGTACTTGTGGCTCTAGACTTGTTTTTTATACCCACATGTTGCTGGGTTATTGTTTTTTTGAGGAGTATAGAATTAAAATACCAGTAATAATTTTTCAATATCTATATTTAATATGTTTGTGGGCCGGGTTTTTTGTCAACTATAGACGTCGTTGGCGCTCAGAGCTCGCGGGGCTCAAAAGGTTAACTGTCATCAATTTCTTAGTGATTCTTAGGTTTATAAAATTCAAGATACAGTGGAGGATAAAATCAATCGAATGTTCACTTAATCACAGATCGTCTCATTGATTAATTTGTTGAGGACTCTCCATTTATTAGAGATTACAGTATTCTGGCCAGTATGCAGCTGCTGGAATACCCTTACATATGAATTCTCAATAAAAATGTGTTCAGTCTATGGCCATTGTGATCATATACCATGGACTAAGTACTATAGTTTGCCTCTCATCAATCCATGAAAAGTCCAGTTGTAGGCATCAGGTAGAATTGTCACTCCTATATGATTATACAAATGTAATCAAAAATGCTGGACCAAGCACATTAACAGTGAATTCAGCAGTGGATATTTTTACACTAATTATGATAGTGTGAAGTTTAGGTGAATTTTAAGACTAAAGCCCGGTTTACATTTTGAGAAGTGACAAGTGCGAGTGACAATGACAAGTGACAAATGACAAGTGCTAAGTGCGTGTGAACAGGCAGTGACAAGTGACAAGTGCGAAATGAAAAGTAACAAGTGAATAGCGGCCTGCTCTATTCTCTGACAAGTATCTCTGCCCCGCGCTAACCTTGCTTTCCCCTCAGTCACCCACCGCCGCCCCCGTTCTAGCGGTGACGTCAGAACATACACGTGTTGGTTATAATAGTTATTAAATAAAATATTTTTGTTATATATATTGTATACATACTCGTATTTATAATAATTTTGTATTATTACGAAGTGGTCAGATAGCAATAACATTAAATTTGTCAAGGAATTATTGAAACACGAATGTTTATACAATATTAAATCGCTGAATTAAAAAAAATAAAATGATGCGCGACGCTGCTATGCCCTCAATATCTCAATCAGTGGGAATGGCCGGTTTCGGCGTAAAAGAAGTAGGTTTATGCGAAGTTAAGAAGCATTAAGTTTACATATTACCAAGAAAAGAAGAAAATTCAGGGCTGGAGCCATATTATTTTCAGGCTTAAATTTTTTCCTTGTTCCTATTTTAGGAAATTGGTGTGCACCAATATCTTTGCAATAAGGCACTTCACTCATCTTTTTATTCAAAAAAAGGTAAACTTGTATGATGAGATACCAGTTTTAAAAGTTTAAAGCTGTGCTAGCGCCTCTTTGACAATTACCAACCCAATTTCACACTCGAAGATTTCACATAATAATGACTTCCAATTGCCACATGTGTGAACACCAACTTGCTACTTGTCACTTGTCATTGCCGCTCGCACTTGTCACTTCTCAAAATGTAAACCGGGCTTAAGAATGGTTGTTTAGTATATACTTGTAATGGGCTGGATTTTCATATGGTGTCTGTTTAAATTTTCTAACCTTTTCTACTTTCAGCGTATACTGAAAGACCATGAAAACTTACCTGCTGCAAGAGTGAAACCTGAAGGTGGTTCCGTCTATTGGATTGTAGATGATGCGGCTGCGGCACATTTATAACATACAATAGAGAAACTCAAAATGTTATGTTATTCATGTGTATTGAATTTTCCAGTGTACACTGCAATTATTCTGTAATTTTATTGGAATGTTACTATTGTCATCCGTATTCCAACTATTATTATTAAGACCAGCAAGACTATTCATATAAAAATCACTTTGTAGTACATTGTGTCATATGCTTTATGGCTTTTCTTTGAGCTATAACAGTTCATAAAACATAGTACGCAATGTACACTACAAAATATCATTTAGATGTAAGATTAGTTAGTGGGGACTGCAGGTGGGATTGTAATTTGTAAAGAAAAACATCTGAGTTCTTATATCGAGGTTTGGTTTTTAATTATTGAAACTGTGTTTTGGGTATAATAAACTTTTAAATGTAAGCGAAAATAAGTGAATTTAAAATGGTTGCTGTGATAAAAAGGTTAAGTAAGTATATGGTTAATAAATATTTTGCACAGCTTTTTATATTCCTGTTATACTTATATTTTTCAAAATAAAATGATATTAATTAAAATGTTTTAGTTTTTTAAGTTGTGGATTCCTTGTACACTATGAATTTATTCTAACTCAACACCCAGACCCAGAATAATTATTTATAGGCCATACAAATTACTTGTTCCGTGAATGATTCGAACCCGCGGCTCCACAGCGACTATTGCTTAGCAAGTACCAACTAGCTGTACACTATATTCCACAGTTGAGTTTCTGACCACCGAGATCGCCAATATGAATCTAGAAGACCAAATCTGTCGCCAGTTTTCTCAGCTGAGCAGTGTTAGCCGTCAAAATCGGTGATTTCATACCAGGTGTTCGGTCTTATCATACTTAATACTGCAGTTAAATTATGTTTGTAGAACATTTGTTCTACAAACATAATATAACTGCAGATCGGCTTCATCGGGGTAAGTCCAAGCTTTCACAGAATCCTGCATTGAATATCAGCTTAGTGTTAGTGATGAGCGTAGAGAACTGAAGACGCTTTCTACTAGAAATGAAGCATTCCATATTACTCAGGGTTGACAATTCATCTGCATTCTGTTTCTTAGTCGAGGATAGATGTAGATGTCTGTGAGCTACAGTATCCACTTACCATTAGGTGGACTGTGTGCTTGTTTGTCGCCATTTTTTGTTATAAAAAAAAACAGCGGCCAATATGTGATAGTACAATATATTCCATTGTTAGGTTTTTTTTTTAAATCTTGCTTTTCTTCGAAGATTTAGTACGGTTTTTGACCGATTGTGATGCGATAACATTGTCATTTACACACATTTAAATTAGTGTAAGTAGATTAAATGTCATTTTTCATAATACAACATTCGCCAAGGATCTGGTAGTGTGCATGTACACTAACGTCAACTCAAAACACTCACAAAGACGGAATAAAACTGCCAATCAGTTTTCAATGTGTATTTCCCTCGTACTCTCAAATGCCCGCGAGATCAAAACAGCATTCGCTCACATAAAAAAAGACCTCGACTATTTTATAATACGGTACCTGTTACATTACGATTACCCATCTAAGACATACTTTCATATTTTTTTCACAATTATATTAATTACAAAAAGTCTGTCAAACTAAATACAAAAACTTTCAGCGCGCATAGCGCACCAAACACTTACATTCATATACATATTATATATATAGAGTTAAGATATACATAACTACCATTAATTTAATAATAATTAATAAAATCAATTTGTAACCTATCGTAGCGGACTTACGCGAAATTATTTGAGATACGTCGATGGAGCCGCGTGTAAAAGTACTGCGTAATCATCGACCACATGAGTTTAGGGAAATTCATACACCGCGCGCCGGAAAGGGACTGCACGGTAAGTAATCCGTCTCTTTCGCACCTGCGGTGTAATGCGGTCAGAGGAAGAAACATCGACATTAAATACTTAGCTAATCTCGCCATATTTAAAAAAATCTACAAAGACGCGGTACCACGACGCTACTACACTAGACTGATTTTAAGAAAAAAAAATATTAACACATTTTTTAAATCATGCCATTTTTGATTTCCTTTAACGCTTTATTTTACAATAATAAGTTGCACATATAAATAGATACACGTTGAGACTTTATGGTATAACTAAAGAGCTGGAACGTAAACTGATTTTGCAAGCCCTAGCGAAATTTCAATAACACGTATCATAATCGATTTAGAACAACAAATAATACTATATCAATCAGCATCGTTATAACGTAATTAATTACTAGACAAATTGACAGACCAATACATCAGGAAACTCGATTTCTGTTGCGAATTAAAACTATAACGATACATTATAACGATGCTGACCCCTAAGCGATTATATCAGCAATAATTTGACTAACGGGATCCATTACGATACGTGCTATTACAATTTCGCCAGGGGTTTACTAAACAGTTTTACAAAAATGTTCCCGCGACACAAAGATATTAGCGCAGCCCTTGTAAAAGACTCTTTATATATGCGCGCCAGACACTAGTCCTTGAGAGCTGAGTGCTGGTCTCCGGGGGCCAGACGTCGATCCCGGACGTTCAGACACCAATCCGGTTCCAGGTCCCGAGCCGGATACGAGTTCTCGAGCGACCGCAATGGACTGTAGTGAATTAAACACGGGTCCCGATGTTCCCGGCACTGGCTCCCCAGGACGTGGAGGCAGGAACACGCCTCGCGATCCCGGGAACATGAGTCCTTGCGAGCACATGGCCGGTCTCTGGGCACCCAGAACCGTCGCCTCAGAGATGACGGCCCGTTGGACGCCCAGAACGGGTCTCTGGACGCTGAGGGCTGGTGTTTGGGCGGATAAGGGTGGATGCTGAGCGTCCGTGCCTTTCCCCCGTGCGCTGAGGAGCGCGTGCAGTCGTGAGTAGAGTGAGGTGGGCGCGCCCTGCTCTATGTACATGTGTCTGACGACTTGGAGGAAGTGAGCCTGGAACACGACACCATAGTTACACACGGTCTTCCCTCAAATTACAACTTACAACTGTTATTACAACTTACAACTGTTAACCGTTACAGCCTATTAAAGTCCACTGCTGAACATAAGCCTCCCCCATAGATTGCCTCATATCTGCCATAGTTGCCACGCTTGGCTATCGTAGTTATTTATTTTTAGTAATTATTAGGAAGATTTTTCTGCCCATCTCCTGATTTTTTTCCTTATGTCGCCTTTTAGACACCCATGGGATGATATGGGGTAGCTGATATTCTTAAACCATCACTACACAGTACATTTACAAATGATACACAAAACAAATTAACGTCAACATTAATATCCATTTCAAATAGTATCTGATGAGAACAGACCTTTGTTAAAATAATTTTGTATCTATAATTAATTTGCGATAAAGTTAAGGAAGTGCTTTAGTTTGTAACCTCAGCAATGATCCATTAATCCATCAATTAGAGTCTATATAAGTAGTCCACTGGTAAGCATGGCCTTCCCCTGTAGATTGAATCATAGGAAGAATTTCTCCATAGTAGCCACGCTTGGCAAGAAGGTTGGCAATAGTTTTTTCTTTATAATTTCTATCAACAACATGCTGCCGTCTATTTTCTGTTTCCGTTTCTCTCTGTCGTCTCTTATGATGACCACAACAACAGTATTACTACATTTTCTAGAGGACTTTAGTTAATTTGCTTACACCCAATTTATAAAACGTATGTATTTCAATTAATATGGGCATTAATTACATAATAAGAGTTATTTTCCGAAATATTGGTATCCTGCTGCTGCTACAGAATAGCGTAGTACAAATACTGTCATTGGTAGATATAGATAATAATAATTCAAAATGTCAACCACTTTATACCGTGTTTTTAGTTCTGAGCTCTTCAAATCTCTAGCTCGATGGAAATTTAGTTTAAAGAAAGCGAGTTAATATAATCCTATCATTACAGCCTATTAAATTCCACTGCTAAACGTAGGCCTCCCCATTGATTGCGACACAGAGAGAATTTTGTCAGTTACCAATAGAAAGAGTGACAAACAAAATTTATGTTGCAGAAGTGAATGGCAGAGTTGGAAAGTGACATCCTAGGCGAAAGTATATCGACCAAATTGGCGATATATTGAAAACTGGTCAAATTAGGAGTACCCTTAACCGACGAGCATGTATGCGCAGGTATATGGATGTGAAGAAGGCGAGAGAGGTGTGTCAGGATCGTGCCAAATGGAAGTCTGTAGTCTCTGCCTACCCCTCTGGGTGACAGGTGTGAGAGTTTATGTTATGTTTACCACTCTTGACAAGCGGGTTGGTAACCGCAGTTATTTATTTTAAATCGTTGTTAGGAAGATGCTGCTGCCCATAGCATACATACATCATCATCATGACTGCCCTTCACAAGTCCACTGCTGAACATAGGCCTCCCCCAAGTAATGCCACAAAGCACGGTCCTGAGCCACCTGCATCCATCGACTTCCTGCATGTCTTACCAGGTCGTCACTCCATCTAGTGGGGGGTCGCCCTACACTACGCCTACCGGTACGAGGCTGCCACTCGAGAACCTTTCTTCCCCATCGGTTATCGGTTCTTCGAGCTATATGGCCGGCCCATTGCCACTTCAGCTTACTAATCCGTTGGGCTATCTGTCGGTCACTCTGGTTTTTCTGCGGATATTCTCATTTCTGAGTCTATCACGCAGAGAAACTCCGAGCATAGCCCTCTCCATAGCTCGCTGAGCGACCTTGAGCGTTCTCATACGGCCAGCAGTGAAGGACCACGTCTCAGATCCGTAAGTCATCACTGGCAACACGCACTGGTTTAGTTTTCAGAGATTGAGGTATACCTGACAAGAGGTTGTGTCGTAATTTCCCGAACGCTGCCCAGCCGAGTTGAATCCGTCGGTTGACCTCTCGGTCGAAGTTGGACTTACCTAGTCGGACTTTTTGTCCCAGGTAAACGTACTCGTCAACAACTTCGAGCACAGTGCTCCCAACAACTACCGGCATAGGTGTGACATGGACATTAAACATGATCTTTGTTTTGTCCCCGTTCATCTTAAGACCTATCCGTTGGGAGACACCATTGAGGTCATTGAGCATAGTGCTTAGGTCCTCCAGCGATTCTGCCATAAGGACTATATCGTCGGCAAATCGAAGGTAAGTGATGTACTCGCCATTGATGTTAATACCGTATCTTTTCCAGTCCAGTAGCTTGAAAACTTCTTCCAACGCAGCGGTGAAGAGTTTCGGGGATATAACGTCACCCTGTCTTATACCTCTCTGCAGTTGGATGGGTTTCGAACTCTGGTTCTGTACTCTGATACCCATCGTAGCCCTACTGTACAAACACTTCAGCACTTCGATATACCGACAGTCAACTTGGCACCGCTGAAGGGACTGTAGCACCGCCCAAATTTCGACGGAATCAAAGGCTTTCTCATAGTCCACATACGCCAGGCAAAGTGGCAGATTGTACTCTTCGGTCTTCTGTACAATCTGCCGCAGGGTATGTATGTGGTCTATGGTACTGAAGCCTTTTCGAAAACCGGCTTGTTAGAGAGGCTGGAAGTCGTCGAGTCTGCGTGCGAGACGATTCGTAATGACTCTCGAAAATAGCATGTAGACGCGGCTCAGAAGGGAAATCGGTCTGTAGTTCTTCAAGAGAGCGTTGTCGCCTTTCTTAAAGAACAAGACCACCGCGCTTCTGCTCCACGCCTCCGGAGTAGTGCCACCATGGCGGACGGAATTGAACAGCTTCTGAAGGACTTCAGGTACCGGTGTTCCACCCGCTTTCAGAAGTTCCGCTGTAATTCCATCCTCGCCCGGGGCCTTGCCGCTTTTAAGGTGGTGGAGAGCCATTCTAATCTCGCTCAGACTGACGTCCGGGATATCATCGGAATAGTGTCGGATAAGACTTGCTCTTGGATCGTTACTCACACTTGCGTGTGGCTCCAACGATGATGTGTACAGCTGCCCATAGAACCTCTCAATCTCACTCAGAATCTCAGGTGTCCAGGAAACGATGTTGCCACACTCAGTCTTCAGCTTTGACAGTTGGCTTTTTCTGGCAGACAGATCTCTGGCAAAGACTTTGGAGCCCTGGTTCCGCTCGATCGCTTCTTTAATACGAGCAGTATTAAAGTTGCGTAAGTCTCGCCGCATGTATTTGGAGATCTGTCTGTTCAGTTGCCTGTATGCTGTCAAATCTGTTGACGATTGCAGACTCATCTCCCGTCTAACAGTCATGAGATTAAGAGTGTGATCGGAGAGTTTTTGTGTTCTTCTGCGGCGGGTCTTGCAGAACTTAGCTACGACCGCATGGACAGTTTCTACGAGCTTGTCATTCATATCGTCCACTGCATTACAATCTTCTAGGCACTGAAAGCGGTTACGTAACTCGAGCTGAAAGGTTTCGGGATTCCGGATTAGAGCACGAGGGGGGACGGAGCGTTGACTTCATTATACGAGACCTCTCCAACTTAACGTTGTGCTAACCATTCGGTGATTGCTGCCAGTTTTCACCCCTGCGACCACTGAGACATCACTGAACAGTTGGCGCCTGGTCGTCATAATGAAGTCAATCTCATTTTTTGTCGAACCGTCGGGACTCGACCAGGTCCACTTCCTGTGGGGCCGCTTCTGGAAGAAAGAGTTCATCATGAAGAGTTCCTCTTTCTCCATAAAGTCGGCCAGCTGCTGCCCCCTTCGGTTCCGTTGCCCTACTCCAAATTTCCCTACCTTCAGCTCACCGCTTTCTCTTGTGCCTAGTTTTGCGTTGAAGTCTCCCATCAACACCGTGTAGTGGGTTTTGTAGGAATGCATGGCTCTGGAAATATCCTCATACATTTCCTCCACCTCCTCATCCCTCTCTGAGTATCAGGTACGCGACCCTCATCGACACACTCCCAATCTTTACAACGTTGTTGACGAGAGACTTGTGGACGATAAATCCGACACCTCCTTGGGACAGATGGTCGCCCTCCCGGTGATAGAACAAGTTGCCGGACTCGAGGATTACTGTGTCCTCCCCCTCTCTTCGGACCTCAGATAATCCAATAATATGCCAGCGCAACTTGTCTACCTCTTCTTCCAGCTCCAGTATCTTCTCGTCAATCCTCAGGGTGCGTGCGTTATACGTTGCCAGGTCGAGTCGTCTTAAGTGGCAACCGAACCTCCACCGGAGATTCTTAGCACCCCCTGCCCCGCCGTTACCATAGTCGCCACCGTAGCCAGGAATAGCGGGGCCGGGACTGGGGGCCGTCTGTTTGCGTCGTTATTCATGGGGGGATATTTGCCATAGTTGCCACGCTTGGCGAGCGGGTTGGCAACCACAGTTTTTTATTATATCACAGTTGTTATTAGGAAGATGCTGCTGCCCACCTCCTGTCTCCCTCTGTCACCTCTTACGACACCCACGGGAAGATATGGGGTAGTGGATATTCTCAGCCGCCACTACACGGCAATACAATACATACATACATACATAATAGAACGGGGGGAGGATGCGGAGCCCGTGTAGCCACTTATTTGTCACTAACATGTCAATTCACACATATAAATTTCAACACGAGATGTGTTTTGACGTAACAATCGTTTCCAAATTTCGCATGAAATTATTTAGAAAATACCAAATTGCACCCTATTTACATAAAATATGTATTCAAATTTAAACGATTTTTGATGATTTTGAACATTAATCAAAAGTCTAAAATGTGTAAATTTACTCAGTCTGTCAACACATCGAATGGGGTTTGTAGTAGTGATAATACTACGTAATTGCTTGTATGTGTGCTCCCGGCGATGCGATCTGACAAAATAAGGTTGACAGCCATTCTATTGTGTATTATAGTATTCTATGCTGCTGCCCATCTGTTTCCCTCTGTCACCTCTTATAAGACTCACGGGATGGTACGGGCTAGTGGATATTCTTACACTGCCACTACATGGCTCCGATACAAACCTGGCAAGCCTAATATAAAGCTGGTTATAAAACATTAGGATAGAAAGTAAAATGAGCGACTGACCGTGAAGGGCTAATTAGGCGCCCAGTAGGACTGCGAGTAGCTCGGCTTGCTGGCCGCCGGCTTGGCCGCAGCCCGCGCGCCCGCGCCTGCGCCGCCCTCCTGCTGCAACACAACGCCCTTACTGCCTCACTGCCTTACTGCCTCAATGCCTTACTACTTCAATGCCTTACTACAGTAAGTGGCTACTATGCCCCTTACACATCTACATTTATCCTCGATTACGAACCAAAATCCAGATGCGTTGTCACCCCTGAGGACTAAGATGGAATGCCTCGTATCGTAGTAATAAAACTTCACGAACAATAAGACAGTAATACAGGAGTGATCTAGACTAAATTTTATCCGAAAAATTTAGAGATTTCATTAAAATAGAAATAACATAAAATAAATGGTGTTTAATGATTATCTTTAGTCTAAATAACGCCATATTAATAGATCGTACGCAGGCGAACACAAAAGAGGTCGCCAGTTATAAATATTATTTTAAAATTTATATAACTACTTTACGTATACAATTAATTTCAAATATTTTCCCATTAATAGAATTTCCAATTACCCAAATAATATAACGTTATAAGCGGGCTTTCGCTATTAATACCGTGCATGTTAAAGGTACGGACTCGATGAAGTGCCATTTCTGATCCCATTCTTATCCCTACGGACTGTAGTAGGTAGCATTCGTATTACAGTTTTTATTTATTTATGCTTTTACTACGTTGCATTAAATATTATTACTGTCTGGTAAGCATACAAATTAGGTATTTTTTCTTCTTTCAAATATTTCTTTTATAAAATTAATATTTATAGTTTAAGTTACATACTGTATAGTTATATACTGTCATGTTACTACAAACATGTATATATTTGAAATAAATATCTTAAGGCGTAGATTTCCTCCATTCTTCACTGCAAACATATTTGTCCAGCACGAAGTAAGTGTGCGACAATCAGTGCATAAAAGTTTTTTTTATTGTTTTTATTGCTACCAGAAAATATAGGATCTATGAGTAAATTTAAATGTGACTGATAAAAAATCTAATTCAATAACATGCCTAATTATCTAAAAATATAATACGATTATCGCCAAAAAACGTGCACCACAATATAAAAGTTTATTTAAATTAATTTCAAGTATTTCAAAAATCCATTTCATTGAGTGTTCCGTGTAAGCGATACGTGATTTTATCCGAACTATTACTATACATTGTGTTATTGTCTAAAATATGATAATTTGTCCAATCAAGCTATCGACGATTCGTCGTCATAAGAACTAAATTAATTTCATCGAATTTGTCTCCCCGTGTTATTTGTACTTTATTACTTGTACTTTTTATTGAAATTAACACTTCGACAACTTTCACAGACAACACACAAAGCCTAACTTTTTGTTACAAATGGTATTTTAATGTTTATATTTAAGCATATCTACTTACCACACTACAACAGATACGTTATACAAACAAACAACACAAAACAAAAGTTAGTAAATATAAAATATAATATTATTCGTGCAATGTATAAAGGCGGGTAATATACCAGTATAATTATATTAAATAGATACATAAGTACGATACAAATAATATGTGCACATAGTCATGAAAATATAAACATACATATAAACTTACCCGCCTATTATGACTACTGTTCACCCGAACATCCATCTACGAACGAAAGCACACTCTAAGAAATATAATAAATTAAAAAAGAAATACAAATTAACTGCATGCATTAAACTAACTATTTAATGAACTAATAATTTGAACTCCATGCTACAAGTGTTGAATTAAAATTTCAAACACTACACAACGTAAAACAACACAGTAAACAAAATGTTTGATATTGAATATATGTATCAAACAGTTAATTTAAGAAATCTTAGAGCAATATAATGCTTGTACTGCTCAAAGATTTAAACATGTTAAAATACGAGGGTGGATTGAAAAGTACTCGGCCTGATCAAGAAAATAAACACATACTAAATCACTTATATTTTTATTTTTCTCCATAATCACCATGACGTTCAAACCACTTTTGCCACCTCCACTTCCAAGCATTTAGACCGTTGAAAAAAATGATTCTTCCTTAGAGTCAAAATATGCGTCTACAGCTGCTTTGACCTCGTCGTTTGTCGAAAATCTTTGACCTCCCAAGTGCATTTTTAGGTTAGGGAACAGAAAGAAGTCTGATGGTGCCAGATCAGGTGAATACGGCGGATGCGGTAACAGTTCAAAGCCACAGTTGTGAATTTCAGCCATTGACTGTACTGACGTGTGAACACGGGCGTTATCTTGATGAAACAGGACTTTTCTTCTGAGCATTCCTCGACGTTTTTCTTTTATTTCCTCTCGTAAACGACGTAGTAAGGTGCAGTAGTAATCAGAGTTTATAGTCTGACCCCTTTCAAGATAATCAATCATAATCACACCTTTCGAGTCCCAGAATACTGAAGCCATCACCTTATTTGCCGACAAAATCGGCTTAACCTTTTTAGGGGTGGTGAACCAGGTCTTCTCCACTGTTTTGATTGTTGTTTTGTTTCCGGTGTACAGTAATGAACCCATGTTTCGTCCATAGTAACAAAACGATTCAAAAAATCATCTGCATCGGCTTCAAATAACTCCAAACAGTCGCGTGAAATAGTCAATCGCGTCCTTTTTTGTTCAACTGAAAGCAGTCGCGGAACCCACCTCGCAGACACCTTGTGGAAACCCAACTCGTTGACAATGACGTTTTGAGTTCGTTCATAAGAGATGCCTATAATCTCGGCTATCTCTCTAATTTTTAATCTGCGGTCTCCCATTATTAAATCAAGTACTTTTTTTATATTTTCGTCAGTAGTTGACGTCGAAGGCCTTCCAGAGCGGGGTTCATCTTTCACACTCTCTCTACCACGCTTAAATTCTGCTATCCATTTTTTTGACGAATGAATATGACAGAGCACAATCGCCTAATGTACTGACCATGTCATCATGGATGGCTTTTGATGATAGCCCCTTATTATGGAGGTACTTAATGACGGCACGCTGCTCGATTTGCTCCATTCGCGGAAATTATGTCCGATTACTTTGTTAATAAATTTATAAAATCACAACTAATTATCGCACACGTTTCGAACTTCACACAATGAACTAGTCTGAACTGAACTAAATAATGTGGGTAGATTTGATTTTTAGAATTGAATGGATCTGTGTTAGGCCGAGTACTTTTCAATCCACCCTCGTAATAATTACAGGCAGTCCTCATAATTTGGGATTGTTTGGAAAATATAAGCCGAATTCTTAAGTAAGAACGCTCAAATCTTTATTGTATTCCATTATAGTCAACCAAATCTAAGGAATACATTTTGACAGCTGTCAGATTTATTGCACCAAGCATGCCAACCAAAAAATGGGAACGTACAATATTCGATTATTAAAAAAATCGATATCGATTATTTAGAGTCAGTAATCATTTATAGTTTGGTTTGAATAATACCAGAATAAACGGATAATTTGAAACACAAGATTTATCAGTTTCTTCGTATTTATTGTAACTGATTATTTCTAGAGGCACAATTATAAAAAAAATTAGATTGATACTAGATTAAAAATAAATTTATTCAATCACTTTCAGTTCAACTACTTGAGCTGTCGTTGTTTAGATTAATTATTATTTGATTTTCAATAATGAAGTCAAAATGAATGTCTCTAAAAGTCATCCATAATCTTTGTTTTTTGTTTTTTCTACCACTTTTGCCCAATGATCGTTTTTTGACAAGGGCACATGCTTTAACGAATATAGAAGAAACAGTCCAAAAAGTTAAAGCCGAGTCACAAAATAAGATGACAAACACAAAATCACGAAATTACGCACAGTAAGCTCCCGAAATGGCGGGAGATTGAAATTACGTAGAGGTTTTTTTTCAGCGCGGCCTTGTATATGAGTTTTTTTTTGCCTACACAAAGGACAATGGCGAAATAGTAGGTGATGGAGTTATTAAGCGTCTACTTAAGTCACCATTATGATATCAATAATATAATTTACTCTAGAAAAAATAATCATACATAATTCAAAACTTAATTGACTAGTTGTTGTAGTTGTTACGATTCGACAGACAAAGATCTTATAACATACATCCGAGTTTAACGTGTATTTTATTCAGGAAACTCTTCTATATATACTAATGCGTTCTTTAAGGATTCCCTCTATGCTAGTAACTACCCTATATAAACATATATGAAAATTATATTGACTAGTTGTTGTTGTAACGATTTGCCAGTTAAGGCGTTTTATACCATACAGCCTAGTCTGATGTGTATTTTGTTTAAACTGGAATATCTCTGATTCCCGACTTCTTGCAGTAGTATGACCGAAGAAAAAAATGTTCAGGATTTTGAACTATATTTTTGCATATTTTGTATTTGTAGACTCAAGAAAAAAAGTCAACTTAAATTTATTTGGGAGTTCGCCATTGTCCTTTACGTTGACAAAGTAAAAAAAATAAACTTGTTTTATTCATGATTCATGTAATTTAAGGAATTTTAAAAATAAAAATTTAATTAAACAAATAATACATTAAAAAATTAATTGTTCGATTATTTGAATATTTTTGCCGATTGTTCGCATATCAATGAATTTTAATCATCCAAACACTACGGTAAGGCACATAGCGACATATCATTGAAACGACGTCAAGTAAAAAGTTGATACTGGCTATTTTTTTAATATTTTGCTTTGTTTGAAAGATTCGAATTTAAATTAGTGATAAAAAACTAAACACGTTGTAATTAAATATAGATAGATAACTTCATAATTCTCCGGATTTGGGTAAAGGGTTGTTGTAAATCGTATGAGTACGCTTGTGCAAAGTTATTGTGGAATGATTAATGTGAACTTCAAAAGGTATTTCTTAGATTTGGTTGACTATAATTAAATTATCTATACATAAACCTTAATTTTAGGTACATAATTAAGGACTCCATTTTTTCAATACCAACTATGCTAATAACGTTACTAATATCCTCTTTAACCACTCTAAACTTCAAATGCTTGTGTTAGGAGTGGTTCGAATTACGCATTCGAACGCACGACCTTTTGAGATCGCGGTCGGCACCCTGCTAGGCGAGTGCCGTTTCAACACAGCAACAATTACATTATACAAATAAACACTTCCAGTAAAGAATATGATTTGAAATTTGGTATTCATTACATTTCTTTCAACTTTGTTTTAATATTGGGTTTATGTTCTATGGACATTTATAATAGAATAACGTTCCATATTAAAACGAAAGGGCCATGTAAATCCCCTTGTTTATCTAATTAATGACAAAGCTTTCTGAAAAAAGCGTTTGCATATTTCGAAGAAACTATATGGTAACCCAATTTGAAAACTGCCTGTGCACGTCAAGTCACTAAGTAGATATAAAAGGTTTTTAAATATAATGCAAGGATCATAAAAAACGAGGCTCAATACTATTTATCCGACTCGAAGGACCAAGTAGAGATATTATGCTGAACTGATTAAGAACGAAAATAAAGGCTTATATTATTAAGTATAACAATTCAAAGTAGATAAAAAATTTTGTAAGCTTAATCAATGCCTTTATTTCATTGTTGTAATTATCATTCAGTGCGTCAGCCGTGTGGAAGTGAATATTATGCAAATGCGTTAAATATGGTACGAGTGTAAAAGGGTGTGTTTTGATGATTCATTGTATTAAAGTACTAGAGGCGTTGTATATGTTTTGTTGGTACGTTGTGTAATAAATGAATTGAGGCATTGTATGAAGGCAGATAGCATACGCAACATACACCCACACTTCATCTAGAGTGTAGAGTAGAGGGTGTATGTTGCGGCATTGCGTTACGTCATTGTATTGAGATATTGTTTTAAAGAAGGGGACTAGATATTATATGTGGTTTTGTATTATGACAGTGCATTGCATTAAGGTAATATATGGAGCTGTATATTTGTGTTTGTATGTGGATGTTGTGTGAACTTGTAGTATACCTGAGGATTGTATGAAAATTGTCACATTATTATTATCCGTTTAATAATAAATAAGTTCGACCGGCTATCTTGGTCAGAAGAGTACGCTAATTAGGGCTCCACCCTTTGGTTGGGTGGTGCCATTGTCACATTATTTTTATCTAAACGTTTAACAAATAATGTGACCCTGTGCGGAGATGTGTTGGTGTGGTTGTGTTGCTATGTTGGTGTAGTGGTATGGTATGCTGGTGTGGTGGTATGTTTCTGTGGTAGTGTTGGTGTGGTTGTGTTGCTGTGGTAGTGTGTTGGTGTGGTGTTATGGTAGTATTCTGGTGTGGTGGTTAGTGTGGTGGTATGTTGGTGCGGTAGTATGGTGGTACAATGGTGTGGTAGTGTGTTGGTGTGGTGGTGTTGGTACGTTGTTGTGGAGTGGTGGTGGTACCTGGTGCTGCTGCGGCGCGTGGTGATGCGGCAGGTGGTGCGGCGGCGCGGGGATGTACAGGTGCGAGCCGGCGCCGAACGGCGGCGGCGTGCCGCTGTGGAACGCTGCCTTCTCGTAGCTCTGTCGCACACACACCAATACAACCGTTAACGAATATGCCGTATCAGTACCGTACATATTTGATTTAAATGAAATAATATATCATATATAATATTGATAATAAAGGGTGGTGGTAAGTAGTTGTTGTGGCCCATAGACACCTACATCTATCCTCGATTAGAATCAAAATGCAGATACATTGTCACTCGTGGGGACTAAGATGGAATGACTTGTTTCCAGTAAAAAGGGTCTCCGGTTCTCTACACTCACTATACAAAACACAGCAACATTGAGCTGCTATTTTACGCTGGTATTCTTTAAGAGAATGTGGTCCTTTCCCAGTCGAGTTGACCCATTCGTGCTACAATTATACCAGTATAATAATATACCAGCAGCATGGTTCTACCACATTGTAAATTGATGTAAAAATATATGCTGGCAATTTAATCCACTCCTTTTTTATATGCATGACCAATGAAGTAGCACAATATTCTGTTCGAAAGATAGATATCTCGCTGGACAGTTTATGTGTAGCGACAAGTATTCAACGAGGGCAAGCCAGGGCTAAGATACTCTTAAAGGTAGTAGTAAGAAGGTGTAGAAGGTATTTTCCCCATGGACAAAATGTCAGAGTACTCACGTTAACCTTGTTGAGCGCAACGTGGGTCTTGGCGTACATAGCGCTGGCCAATTCACCACCCGCCGCTTTACTGCCGCTGCCTGAGTATGCACCACCTGACAAAAAAAACTACCATATACAAATATTCTTTACACATAAATCATAAAGGACATGTTATATTATATATGTGAGAACGGAATCACCCCCAGTCTACTCATTAAACATCTAGAAAACAAAAGCGTCGTTTCAATGGTATGTGTAAACCGAATCAAATTCAAATGCATTTATTTGCCAGAATGTATGTGTACAACATAGTATGATCTTAAATTATGTCTAGTGGCCCATTTACATTCTACCACTTTACATGGTATGCATATATTTTATAGGCATACATACAATTTTTTTTTAAACAAGTGGGAATTCAATTTCGTACATTTATAATTATTATTAAAAGCTAGATTAATTGATGTCAATATTATAATGTCATTTAAGTAATAGAATTTAAAGTGTCACATTATGTAATGATTTGTTGATAATTGTTAATGTCCATATCCGCCAGTACACCATCAACCCCCAGCCATTCTATAACATCTGTGAAACAATCAATTTTTATTTTTTAAAATTTTTATTTTTTACCGACTTCAAAAAGGAGTTACTTAACTCTACTGTATTTTTTTGTGTTACTTTTTTTATAGAAGAGGAGGCAAACGAGCATGCGGCTCGCCTGATGTTAAGTGACTACCGCCGCCCATGATCAACCGCAACACCAGAGGAATTGCGGGTGCGTTGCCGGCCCTTTAGAAAGGAGTAAGCTCTTTTCTTGAAGGTCCCCAGGTCGTATCGGTCCGGAAAAATCGCCGGTGTTAAACTATACCACAGAGAGGTTGTACGCGGAAGAAACCTTACCTCACAACTCACAACCTTTACCTCACAACTTTTTTCTAGGTGAACCCCTTTTTGATGATTCTTTTTTTATTTGAAAGCTGGTTCTTCTTACGTTGTCCCATATAAATTTGATCTGACAAATAGTTTTTGAATTATCCTTAATAATGCGTATTTGATTGACTTCGACTACATAGATGATGTTATTATTTTGTTTATATTAAAGTTGGTTGTACGTTTTTAATTTTACCACTTGTTTGTTTAAAAAAAGGAGTAATGCTATTTCTTAACATTAGTATTACTCCCTTTAATGAGTATAAAATGCTTGTGTTAAAGGAGCCTACAATCCAAATCCTGCTATTAGGGTTCTGTTGCTCAAAAACAAAGTAAACTGGATTTTTTACTGTCCGTAAAAAATAGGTTGTAGCATGTGAACGGAGTAGAAGCCTATAGCGCTGATATTTTATAAAAAATAAAAACAAAATTTTTGAATTAAATATATAAATAAATTAAAAATATCGAAATTCAAATCATATCCATCCTACTTTGAGGCAATATTTTTAATTTTATTGTCACTTCGAGGCTGTGAATATAGAAGAAGGCGAATATAGAAGAAACAGTCCAACATGTATTTTTGTATATCGGTGTATAACACGTACAAAAAAATAACTTGTTTTATTCATGATTCATGTAATTAAAAGAATTTTAAAAATAAAAATTAAAATAAACAAATAATACATAAAAAAAATTAATGGTTCGATTATTTGAATAGTTATACCGATTATTTTAATATTTTTATCGATTATTCGCATAACAATGAATTTTAATCATCTAAACACTTACATAGCGACATATCATTGAAACGATGTCAAGTAAAAAATTTGATACCAGTTGTAATTGCTCGTATAAGGGAGCGTCGATAAAATAGAGCGGGTTTGCTGGCGGGATGTTAACTGGAGAGCATACAGTAGCAGTTAGATGAGCAATAAATAACACTTCTTGAGAGTTTCTTCTTATTTTATTTCTTGATTCCTTATTATTACATTGCCGGATTTGGAATATTTTACCACGAAAAAACGCCCCTTTTTTATAAGCGGCTGTAACCAATCATAATTAAGAAAAAATCGCACACGGCATTAGTGAATCTATTGACCAATCAGAGCACAGAATAACCCTTTCTAAGAGAGATTTACAATTTTCTTAATAAACGTGGTAAAACATACCTTACAACATTTATATTTATTCCTAACGATAGATACAACTTATTTCTATTATTCTAAACCTAAATTATTCAATAAACCTTTATTTTACACTTATAAAAAATAAAAATAGCTTCGCGGTCGCTTCACGGTTTAGCTCCGGAGTAGGATAGTATTTTTTGCCGAACATACAAGTAGCGCCGCCAAGAGGTAGGAATGTACAACACTTTTTCAGGATTAATGCTTAAGAATCTATACAATATTTTTTCATAAAATTTAAATCTTTCTCATAATGAAATGACATTATATAGTGATTAATTGACATATTAATGTTTCTTTTGAATTACTTTAAAGGAAAAAGAATTATATTAATCACCTATATGTTAATAGCTCTTAAAGTTATGATAAAAAAAATCTTACTAGAAAATAAGCTTATACTTGCGTCTAATGTTCAAATCAGACCTAAATAATATTAAATAGATTCATATAAGTTACTTTAAGATAAGAATAGAAGTGTTTAATTTACTTTCCTGTTTTCAGCACTATCAGTCTTTACACTTAGCTTTATTTTACGAATAGGAAACAATTAAGATTAAATACTATCACTTAGTTTTAAATCACTGATAAGGAATAATTAAGATTAAATGTTCGAATTCACTTTGTCGTCGCTAACATTCTCCCCCACGGTGCGTAGCACTGCATCCTCTGGAGGCGACGACTCCGCTGGCACCAGCACGATGACACGTCGAGTTGGACGGCGAAGTATTCCACCTGATGTCCGCACGTCCAGCACCCTGGTTCTTCCGTCTGGTCCGGGATAGGTTTTGACGATTTCACCGCGAGGCCATGAGTTTCGCGGTAATGTGGCGTCTACTATTAGCACGATGTCTCCTTCCCTTGGGTCTCTGGTTTCTTTCCCTTCGAGTTTCCTTGGCATCAGGAGAGGTAAGTATTCTTTAATCCACCTTTTCCAGAAGTGGTCTGCGAGTCTCTGGGTGGTTCTCCAGCTTGCCTTTCCGATGAGCTCCGTGTCGCTGAACTCTCCCGGCGCCATAGCTCCGCATGATCTTCCCAGCAGAAAGTGGTTCGGTGTTAGGCTTTCCTCGTCTCCTGGGTCCATGCTGATCGGGGTGAGAGGTCTCGAGTTGACGATGTGTTCAACTTCAGTCATTAGCGTATGGAGTACTTCCTCGGGCGGGCTCTTCTCGTTGAGGACTACTGCTAGCGCCGTTTTGACTGTTCGTACGAGCCTCTCCCAGGCGCCTCCCATGTTTGGAGCTCCCGGGGGGGGGGTGAACTTCCACTGGATGCCCTTTTCCTGTGCGGCCTCTTCTAATTCCCTTTTCGCTCCGACGAAATTAGTTCCGTTGTCGCTATATATGGTTTTCGGAGTTCCTCTTCTGGCTGCCATTCGTCGGAGTGCCATGATCATTGAGCTGGTGCTGAGAGAAGGTACCAGCTCTAAATGTACTGCTCTAGTTGTGAGACAGGTAAATAAGGCTCCCCAGCGCTTCTCGTTCCTTCTTCCGATGGTGACTTGCATCGGCCCGAAGTAGTCTACAGCTGTGCAGGAGAACGGAAATTGATGATGCTGCAATCTTTCACTCGGCAGATCTCCCGTTGGTGGTATCTCTGGTGAACTCTTCTTTGTCTTGCACCATTGACAGCTGTGTGCGACCGCTTTTAGAGTTGCTCTTAAACCCAAGATCCAGAACCTTTGACGAATTTCGTTCATTACTGTAGCGGTGTTTCCGTGAAGGAATTTCCTGTGATAGTGTTGTATTATTAGACGAGTTATCTTTTGTTTTCCGTCTAAAATGATAGGGTTCATTATTCTTCCGTTTTGATCGTGGAATTTCATTGTTCTGCTCCTTAATTTAATTATTCCGTCGTCTCCAATGTAAACGTCGATTTTCTTGAGTCGACTCGAATTTTCTAATGGCTTTTCTGACTTCAGTTTTCTTATGTCTGATGCAAAACTATCGCTCTGGCTTATTTTTATTAATATCTCTTCGGCCTTTTTTTAGGTGTTCCGCTTCTATGGATGAGTATAGGCGCTTATTTTCACTTCTGCTGGTCGACGGGAGTGAGGTTTGCGCTTCTTTCTTCTGGATTTTTTGTGGTTTCCAGGACTCATCCTTCTGGCGTGCGGCGGTGGTGGTCGCTTTACGGCTCTTCTTTAGTAGGTGTGTAAAGGCGATCACTCTGGCTGTAGTGCGCAGCAGTCGCTCCCAGCTCGAGAACCTTTCTAGGTTTAGTAGGGTGTCTTCTGCTGCCATTGTTGCCAACACCTTTTGCTTGCTTTTTTCTTCTGGCATAACAATTTCTGGCTTGAAGTCGTGGAATGGCCATTCTTCTTCTGGTTGACGGAGAAATGACGGGCCTTTGAACCATCTGGCGTTGTGGTCGAATTCGATTGGGGTTCCCCTCGTGGCGTCGTCCGCTGGATTCTCCTTGGTTGGCACCCATCTCCAGTCTTCCGGCTTGGACCTTTCTTCGATCTCGGCGAGTCGGTTGGCCACAAAAGTTTTGAACTTCCTTGGTTCTGACTTTATCCACTGCAGTACTGTGCTGGAGTCGGTCCAGTAAACCTTCTTCGATATGTCGAGCTCTGATTCCTCTTCGATTGTGGCGGCTAGTCTGCTTCCGAGTAAGGCCGCTTGTAGCTCTAGCCTCGGAATTGACACAGGTTTCGTCGGCGTTACCCTTGCTTTGCCGGCGATCATGGAGACATGGACCTTTCCTCCGGGCTCTACTATTCTCCAGTAGACTACTGCTGCATAGGCTTCTTCACTCGCATCGGAGAACGTGTGTAGCTGTCCTTTTCTGCCTTTGGGTGAGACGCATCTCGGGATCTTCAGCCTTGTTAATGTTGAAACTTCTTCCAGGTATTTCATCCAGGCTTCTTCTTGATGTTCGTTGATAGGTTCATCCCAGTCTATTATATTTCGCAAATGTCTTGGATTAGTTTCTTCCCTTGTATTAGAACTGGTGTAGCAAAACCCATTGGATCGAATGCTGTTCTCTTTTTGTTGGAGTCCTTCTGCCGTCTTGCAGGTCTTCCGGCGTGTTGCGTAGCCCGACGTTGAAGGCTAATGCATCTTCTTTCACCAGCCATCTTAGTCCCAGAGTCTTCTCTTCCTTGGTCAGTTGTAAGGAGTTTTCTTTGTTTGTGTCTTCTACCTCTGATATTACCCCCGAGTTGTTGCTGGCCCATCCCTTCAGATGAAAGTTTGCTCTTGCGTGAATGTCTTTCACTTCTTTGGATATCTTCTTTGCTTCGGTTGTAGATGCGAAGCTCTGCAGATAGTCGTCCATGTAGTGATTTCTCTTAATTGCTTTCACTGCTTCAGGATGAGTGTTCTTAAATTCCTCTGCGTTCTTGTTCATTACGTATATTGCTGTTGCAGGTGATGACGCTGCTCCGAAGATGATTGAAGACATTCTATACTCTTCAGGCTTGCCGGTTCTTCGGTTTCCGCGCCACAGGAACCTGAGACTGTCTCGGTCGTCTTCTCTGACTTTTACTCGGAGAAACATGTCTTGTATATCTGCCATGACGGCTACTGGTCCCTCTCTGAAATGCAGCAGTACTCCGAATAGTGATTGTAGCAAGTCTGGGCCCGAGAGCAAGGCGTCGTTGAGGCTCTTTCCTTCGTACTTGGCAGCTGCGTCGAACACTATTCTTAGCTTCTTCTTGACTGGGTGTACAACAGCGAAGTGGGGTAGGTAGAATGTCCTTCCTTTGTTAGAGGTTTCTGGAGCCTTCTCTGCGTATCCTTTTTCGATTAGACTCAGGATTTGCTCCTCGTAGTGCTTTCTTGCTTCTTGATCACGATCCAATTTTTTCTCGATGCTGACCAGGCGTCGAACAGCTTGATTGTAGTTGTTGGGCAGGCGTTCATTTTCTTTTTTCCACAGGAGACCCGTTTCATATTGACCGCTTGGCAGTTTCTTGGTAGTTTTCTCGAGGGTTTCTAATGCTCTTCTGTCGCTGTCGTTAGATGGTGAACGATTTTGGATCCCTAGAGACTCTAGTTGGAAGTGTTCTCGGACGAGGTCTTCTATGTCTTCCTCGCCAGTGGTCGCTTTGCCATAATGAGTGAAGTGTACTGTGGCAGTTGTTCCTGTTTCACATCCGTGTAACACCCACCCTAAGTTCGTGAGGGAAGCTACAGGATCTGATGGTTTGCCCTTCTTCAGTTTTCTTGTCACTATCAGTCCCCAATTGTCTTGGCCTATCAGTAGCTTGGGCCTCTCGGTGACGTAGAGGAGTTGATTTTCAATTGCCTTCAGGTGCTTACAGTTTCTCACGGTGTCCTTGTTTATGCATTGTTCAGACAGCTTCAGGTCGTCGATGGTCCTTGCTACGATAGTTCTCTTTTCTTTCCTATGAACCCCTTTTATTTTGAACTCGATCTTCTGTGAACTATCTTTTCTTAACACCTTTCCGCCGACGGTTTCGATCGTGAGTTTTTCTTTCTTTCCTTCGACTCCGATTTTCTCAGCGATTGATGCGTCTAAGAGTGTGACCGTTGACCCTTCGTCTAGTAGTGCCAATACGCGAACTTGTCCTTTTGGGCCATAGAGGTTCACGGGGATCATCTTTAGGTAGGCCTTTTCTTCTCCTTTGGCGTTATGAATTGAGGCGACCTTTTCTTCTGAGGTGCTATTGGTGTCTTTTGCTTCTTTTTCTATCGACGCCGGTGGTTTGTCAGAATGTAAGATGGTATGATGCCATCTTTTGCACAGCTTGCAGACTGGTGCTTTACAGTTGATTCTTGAGTGTCTGAATCGAAGGCACTTGAAGCATATCTTTGCCTTCTTGGTCATATCCCATTTTTAATTCAGGTTGGCTTCTTTGAACCTTTTACATTCTAATACGAAGTGTTCTTTTCCACAGAACGGACACGACTTCTTATATTTCTCTTTTGACGCTTCTTGAACCAAATGAACGGGTTTTCTTATTCCTCTTCTTTGTTCTGAGGATGCTTCGGGCGGGGCGAAGTCTCCGCACATGTCGGCTTCTGTTTCTAGGAACGCTTCGATAAGTAATAGCTCCTGAATTTCCTCATCTCTTCTGCTTCTGTGGTAGGCGAACCAACGGAACTTCATTGACGTCGGCATCTTGTCTACTATAACTCTCAGCGTTTCAGGTGAACTGAGATACTGTGGTTTCTTCAGGGCTTTGATTGTCTCGACTGCGTTCTTTACTTTGCTTGCAAATATGCATATGTCGCTCGGGTTTTCGCCAACTCTTGGGAGGTTCTTCATTTTTTCTAGTTCTGCTAATGCTAGTGCTCCAGGTCTTCCGAATCTTGCTTCCAGTCCCTTGATTACTTCGCGTGGGTTTTCGGCGGTGAACAGCAGGCTTTGGACGGCTTCTCTAGCTCTTCCTTGGATTGCTATTCTAAGGCGTGCTAGGTTTTGATTACTACTGAAAGAAGTGGCCGTATCCTCGTATGATCTTTTGAAGGCTAACCATTCTTCGCAGGCCCCGTTGAAGTGAGGGAGTTCGAGGTGCTTCGGTGAAACGGTGTCACGTGATTTTTCTGATAGCTTTAGTATGACTGAAGCTAGTTCCTGGATGTCACTTTTCTTTTCTTCTGCCTCTATTGGTTTGTGGTTCTTATTAGGCATGTCTCCGGTCTGGATGAACCAGCGTTCGACTTCTCGAGTTCGTTCGAACAGCTCTTCTCCGGCACCATCTTCCTCTTCTGATTCCGCGGTGAGAAGTTCTAATTCCGCTTGAGCAACTTTTGACCGCGCTTCTGCCAATTCTAGTTCCCTTAATGCCATTGTCATCTTTGCTTGCGCTTCTGCTCTCTTCCTATGCGACGAGCGAACGGAAAGCGTGTCTGGATCGCGGGTCGTCTTCTTAGGGTGAGGCTGCTGCAGTATTCATTGCGACACTTCTTTCTTGAATCTGCGGCGTTGGATGACTTTCTTCTTGGTGAGGAACTGACGCTTCGACGGTGCGTGTCGGGGGGGTGGTATGGGTTACGTCCCCCGGTGTTGATTCTTTTCCGGCAATGTTCTTGTTAAGAAGTACGAGTTGTCTGTGTACGCTGCTGGGCGATGCTCTTGTAAGCGTTGATCGATCTGAAGTCGACGTGTTAGTAGCCGTCGTGTTTGTAGAATCACTCGGCGTATTCATGCTCCAAGCCGTCGTACTGGTACCCGTAGTGGCGTTACTTTCACTCGTAGTCTTCGACTGCACTGATTTTGATCTTGTATTTGAAGGCATCTTCCTAGTTTTCCTTAAACCCGATCCGGCTTCTCGAAGGACCATAATTGCTCGTATAAGGGAGCGTCGATAAAATAGAGCGGGTTTGCTGGCGGGATGTTAACTGGAGAGCATACAGTAGCAGTTAGATGAGCAATAAATAACACTTCTTGAGAGTTTCTTCTTATTTTATTTCTTGATTCCTTATTATTACATTGCCGGATTTGGAATATTTTACCACGAAAAAACGCCCCTTTTTTATAAGCGGCTGTAACCAATCATAATTAAGAAAAAATCGCACACGGCATTAGTGAATCTATTGACCAATCAGAGCACAGAATAACCCTTTCTAAGAGAGATTTACAATTTTCTTAATAAACGTGGTAAAACATACCTTACAACATTTATATTTATTCCTAACGATAGATACAACTTATTTCTATATTCTAAACCTAAATTATTCAATAAACCTTTATTTTACACTTATAAAAAATAAAAATAGCTTCGCGGTCGCTTCACGGTTTAGCTCCGGAGTAGGATAGTATTTTTTGCCGAACATACAAGTAGCGCCGCCAAGAGGTAGGAATGTACAACACTTTTTCAGGATTAATGCTTAAGAATCTATACAATATTTTTTCATAAAATTTAAATCTTTCTCATAATGAAATGACATTATATAGTGATTAATTGACATATGTTTCTTTTGAATCACTTTAAAGGAAAAAGAATTATATTAATCACCTATATGTTAATAGCTCTTAAAGTTATGATAAAAAAAATCTTACTAGAAAATAAGCTTATACTTGCGTCTAATGTTCTAATCAGACCTAAATAATATTAAATAGATTCATATAAGTTACTTTAAGATAAGAATAGAAGTGTTTAATTTACTTTCCTGTTTTCAGCACTATCAGTCTTTACACTTAGCTTTATTTTACGAATAGGAAACAATTAAGATTAAATACTATCACTTAGTTTTAAATCACTGATAAGGAATAATTAAGATTAAATGTTCGAATTCACTTTGTCGTCGACACCAGTTATTTTTTAAATATTTTGCTTGGTTTGAAAGATTCGAATTTAAATTAGTGATAAAAAACTATACACGTTATAATGAAATATAGATACAGTGGAACGTCGATTATCCGAACGTCGATTAACCGAACGACCGCTTAACCGAACTGTTACCTTGGCCACCTTCTCGCTTCTCCACGGAGTGTCGCGTGTTGGCCTACGTTCAGTACCGATAGCGCTATACGCTTATGTGTTAATTTTGCACTATTGGTTCACAATTTAAAATGCCTAAACGTAAACGTGTTGTTCTTTCCATAAAAGATAAATAGGAGTTTAACAAACGATTAGAGAAAGCCGAATCTGCAACTAAACTTATTATAAACTTATGTAAGAAGTACAAAGTGGTTAAGTCGACAATTACGGATATAAAAACCAAAAGACGACCATACCAAATTTTATATCCAAACATGATTTTACCGATGGGTCGTCAAGTCGGAAAACTATGAAGCTCGCCACGAACACCAATCTCGATGACGCTGTTTACAAGTGATTTACACAAAAAAAATCACAAGGAGAACCTATCTATGATGCCGTTCTATGTGAAAAGGCAAAACATTAAATGAAAAACTTTGATGAAGCATTCGTGAGCTTCAAATACAATGAAAAAAGCCATCTGCTGGTTCTTCACCAGCTGATTCTTTCAAAATTAAATTAAGCGACGTATTAAAACAAGAAAATTATGTTTTAGAAAACGTTTACCATCCTGACGAAACTGGACTCAATTGCTTTGCCACGAAAAACTTACCTCGTCTCGTGAATTAGCGGCACCTGTGTGTGTAAAGTATAGTGTAAAGTATGTTGTGTAAAGTAAATAATCGTATCAATGCTCTAGCTTATATTACAACTGTAATAGATGAAATTTATATTACATATTAGAAATATGTTTTTGTTAATATATTAGTACATACAATAATACAGTTCGATTATCCGAACAAACCGGTTTTCCGAACACCTATGTCCCCCAATCAATTCGTATAATCGACGCTCTACTGTAACTTCATAATTCTTCGGATTTACGTAAAAGGTTATTTTCAATCGTGTGAGTACGCTTGTGCAAAGTTATTGCGGAATGATTAATGTAAAACGTCAACAAGTATTTCTTAGATTTGGTTGACTATAATTAATTAAAAAAAAGGAATTGGTTATTTTAAACATTCATAAACTGCATGACGAATGAGCAAGTTTTTCGTAGTCTGAAATGCAACGTGTAAAACACGTTTTTAATATATTTATGGCATGGCTTCTGGGCCTTTGAGCCATTGTAAAACACGTTCCGTCTCAGTCAATTGAGAGAGATAAACAAAGTAACATTACTTTTTTCCTGGCTTTATTTGAAAATCCAATTATGCTATACGAAATAAGAAAAAACATGCAATTTTATAAGATATTTTACATCACTAGACGCGTTAGAAAATTTTCAGGTCAAAACTGGACATGATTCTTTAAGAAGTATTATGGTAACAGTGCTTTTTAGTATTCCTTGGGGACTTGTGAAGGGCTGTTACGGTTACTCTTTACAGACTATCTAAGTCCACGGCTGAGCATAGGCCTCCTTTATGGATTGCTACAATTGAGGGGGGGGGGATAATATTTGTCATAGTTTCCACGCTTGGCAAGAGGGTTAACCGCAGTTTTTCGATTTTAGTCGTTATTAGGAAGACGCTGTAGCTCATCTCCTAATTTATTTGTTTTTCTCAGTTGCCTCTCACGACACGATATAGGATAGTGGATATTTTTACATCGCCTCTACACTGCGTAGGGTTTTAATGAATTTAAACAAGTGGTAAAATAAAAAATTTTATACAACCGTCTTCAATAATATAAAATGCGAACATCATCAATGTAGTCAAAGTTAATTAAATATACATTAATTAAAGTAACTCAAAAACTACTGGTCAGATATTCAATAAAATTATATGGGAACACATGTGAATGTGTTCAAATAGAAAAATAATCATCAAAATCGGTTCACGTAGAAAAAATGTCTGAGGTACAATTACAGTGTAATACTTCTGAGGTATAATACACACATAGTTGAATTGAGTCCTTTTCTGAGGTATAATCATGAAGGTTAGAGAACAGGAGAATGATCACTACATACTAAAAAGCATAGCCCGCCTGTCCTTGAAAATTGTAGAATTTATAGCGACGCTGACGTCGGTGAGTAGAGGCTGCGAAGTTAGCTGTTTATGTGTACAAGTAGGTGAAGTTAGCTGAATAATGTACAAATTTTCATTCCATTTTTAATGAGAAAATTTTCATGCTCCGTAATTTTGTAATTTTTGACAAAAAGAAACATTAAAAAATGGAGAAATATTTTATTGTGCGTGGATGTGCAAGTGGTTTAGCATCTGATCGGAAAAATAGACTGAAAATTACTTTTATTGAGCGAACTTAGCGATCGCAGCGCCTCACTTATGGTGTCCATATTTCTGGGACACAATTTTCTCCGGCGATCGTTCTCCTGTTCTCTAACCTTCATGGTATGGACAGAGAGAGCAAAATTGCGGCAACGCGAGGAGCAGTGTAGCCGAGCCATTACTCAGACGGTTCACAGTGTCATCGTCGTTGAAAAGCAGCGTTTTAAATAAAATTAAGTATATGTATATGCACAAACTAATGCCTCTGGGCTGTATTCTACAATATTTTACACATTAATAGAATTAGTTACTTTGCGGAAATCCATTATGTTAAAGTTGTTAAGAATTAATTCGCACACATTCACTCAATAAAATAAAATGATGTGTCTTACCTAGTTTGAAGAGCACCTTCATGGTGCTCTTCAAACTAGGTAAGACACACAAAGTTGAATTGAGTACCTAGGACTCAGTTCAATTCTGTGTGTAATACCTCAGAAATATTATAGTGTATTATATCTCAGAATTTTTTTTTACGTGAACCGATTGTGATGATTATTTTTCTATCCGTTTTTGATGTCGGTTAAAAATATGCTCACCGGGCTTGTATGAGTCCTGCGCGTCGTAGGGCGGCTGCTGCTGCTGCGAGTACGCGGACACCTTCGCCGCGCCCGACACGCCCACGCCGCCCACGCTCGAGCTGCCGCCGTACTGCAACCAACACAATATTGCAATCTTCTCTCTCGTAACAATATCGTGCTCCATACTCCCTTTCACCGTACTGGTTTCCTCTCAAACTCTTTCGCTTAAGCGACAGTTACAGCTGTAAGACTCTGGAATGCGCTTCCCCTAGCAATAAGAAAATCCCCTAACAAGTGGATTTTTAAAACAAAAGTAAAGGAACATTATTTGGATTCATCTGACACATAAATATATAAATAATCTATAACATTTAATCTATTAGATCTTATTATATATATTTAATTAAGTTTGAGCAACGAGTATGTATGTGTGTGGTGTGTGTGTGTGTGGGGGGAGGGGGTATGTGTATGTGAAATTTATCAATTTTAGGTTTCAGCTTAGCCCACTGCAGTACACACATCTCCCACTAACTTTCCGGTTGGCTGGTAGAAAATGCCATATAGCATTAAGTTCGCCGTTTGTATCTTTAGTACAATAAAGTGTAAATAAATAAAAAAATAAAACAATATTACACTCTTGCGTAACTTAATTCCACCCTCTCCCTTCCACATACGGATAACCAGATGCTCGATCAGTCTCCAATCTTTCGTTGTCGTATTACCACGCAATCGAACCAAACAGTTTACTACGTCGTTCGTCATGCGTACAGCAAAGGAGTGGAATAAGTTGCCAGCGTCTGTCTTTCCATTCGATTACGATGTTATCCTTTCTATATGAGCATTTAATTATTTCTTCAAACTGGATGACTACTTTTACACTAATTTTATGCTATAATTTATTTTGATTGTATTGAAATCCATGAGGATTTTAAATTTGTGTTTCCCGCGCAAATGATGCCCTGATTATTGTTCAAAAATTAAAGTAACCTAAATTACTCCTTATTATCAAATTATCGGTTATCTGCCAGTCAAATTCACGTCAAAATCGATCCAGCTATTTCGGAGATTGGCTGGAACAAATGACAGACGGACAGAGAATTTTTTTAAAAATTGTTTTTTTTTTTTTTTTTTTTTTTTTTTTTTGTTATAAGCTCCGTATATACTTTCATATATATTTAACAAAAAGCTGTTGTTTTGACTTAACAAACAGATACTTAAATTTCATTTATTTGTATCGATTATTATTTAACTATATAATATAGATAATATTTTCGACAAGAATTTTTCTGTATGTACAACTCTGGTGATTCATTTTTTTTAATTAAATGAACTATATCCCAAGTGCAGCTCCATTTAAATTTAAACAATAAGTTCTACCCACAAACATTAAAAAATATAATGAGTTTTTACAACGAATAAAAAAGAATAAAAAATAGGGTAAGAATTTTTTGTTGCAAATATTAAAATGTTCAGTTTTCAACTTCAGCTTGTGATAATTGCTTAATCCACTCTAAAGGAAAAAACTTAACTATTAAGAGGATAGAGTAAGTCAGCTCAAATTCTAATTTCGCCCCCACTTCCCCGCGCGTCGTATGCTATGTACCGATATGTTTGTAATCACTAATACTGTAAGTAGAAAGGTCGTTAGACACTTATTTCATTAGGTTTATCATATTTATGCCTGTTTCTTAACGCCAAGCCAGCCGCTTCTTATTTTTATCACGGTTATTTCCCATTTTAATTTTACGTCGTACTGTTGCGTAATGTGTATTCTGATCGTAAGCGACACAACTTCTCCCTTCAAAAGCCTAAGCGATACTAACGGGGCGACAGGAATCAAGATTCAAGACGCCGATAGTTTAGGTAATTTCTTTTTACAGTGAAAATAATGGTATTTTAAAAAAAGTAAATAACATAAGCACTGCTTTATAGTTAGTTCAGTTAGTATGCAAAGTTTCATGATCTTATTGAAAGTATTTTATGAATAACAGCGGTTTATTGTTTATTTTGGATGTAACTTTGGATTTTTTTTTCTATCGAGAAAATTTTACGAAATCGTGTTTTCGTCTAACATAATCATTAACATTAATCCTCAACTTTACCATATATTTATTTCAAAATTAATGCTGCAATATTTTCGGCATAACGAAGGATCTTGCTAAGCCATTTGACATTATATTTCCCCTTAATAAGAAGTAAAAAACAACTTCAAAAACTAAAAATAATAATTTATTCCCACACAATAGTTTCAGAAATGTAGACTTTAATTCTTCTTATACTATGTTTCAGGTACTAACTTATGACAAATTAATAGCAAGTGAATTATTTATTTGCTTTCATTTCACTTGAAATATTTCATAAAAATATTTAATGTACATAAATGTCTATTTTGCGTGTATAACGCGTGTTGCCATTGATGACTTACGGATCTGAGACTTAGTCCTTCACTGTTGGCTGTATGAGGATGCCTAAGATCATCCAACGAACTATGGAGAGGGCTATGCTCGGGGTTTCTTTGCGCGATAAAATTAAAAATGAGGATATCCGCAGTAGAACCACAGTGTCCGCCATGGCCCTAAGGATAAGTAAGCTGAATTGTCAATAGACCGATCATATAGCTCGAAGAACCGACAACCGATGGGGAAAAAAGGTTCTCGAGTGGCAGCCTCGTACCGGTAGGCGTAGTGTAGGACGACCCCCACTAGCTGGAGTGACGACCTGGTAAGACATGCAGGAAGTAGATGGATATTGGTGGCTCAGGACTGTGCTTTGTGGCATTCCTTGTGGGAGGTATAAGTTCAGTAGTGGACTTGTGTGCTGTAATGATTATGATGCATGTGTATTTATAACAACTGTTCATACGTGATTAAGATTCTCAAGGAACTATTCGCATCTCATCTTCGGCATTCGAAATCAATTCACTAGAAAACATTCTTTGTCTGGAATTGAAATATGTACATACATACTTTTTAATACCCAGTTACATAATTCCTTTTTTAGTGTGTGCAGGCCCTTAAACCTACATATAACATTGTGCCACATGTATATAGTAAATTTATACAGATTTTATACAGACCTTACCAAGGGTATGTTCCAAAATAGAACCCAGTGTACTGTCCAATGCAAATGACGTCATGAATCGACGCTATACTGGTGATTCGTTCCAAAACATAGGACGTTTTCACATTCGTTCCAAATCATACATGTGCGCAATATTGGAAAAGTATTGGCGATTATTTTGTCATTTTGTCTCCAAAAATCATTATATCCTCCTAATGGAGATACCAGCAATTATTCTATAATTTTTTGTATGTGAATAAATAAAAACAAATTCTGGCATGCTTCATTCAGCGCACACACAAATTAAAATTGCTTTATTATGGCCAGATATCCGACACAATATGGCGGCGGTACGCCAGTACAATATAGTGTCAATTGATGACGTCATTTGTATTCGGCAGTATACTGAAAACGTTTTGGAACATACCCTAAAAGAACAATAAAATTTCTTTTATAATAGGACTATATACTAACAGCGGATAAATGAATCTAATGTTTAATTGTTCGCACTCACAAAGAATCCTACATATTTATTTTTATATTCCACAACTCTCATTCAAATGTCAATATGCAAGTGGCTAAGTATTGTGCTTTCCTGCATTCTTTGTTCTTTGAGAAGACCTATATTCAGTTTGATTTATGATGGGTTAAAATGGCACCATGCTAAATCACAAATATCTCACCGTGGGGTAGACTCCATACTGGTACGTTGTAGGTGGGGGCTGATAGAAGTATGCATATCCGGGGGGTAACGCAGCTGGAACCTGAAAAGAGTAATTAACATTAAACTTTTATATGTGGTAGAGCCACGCTGCAGCTATATTATGGTTGTAGCACGGATGGGTCGGCTCGACCGGGGAAGGATCACACTCTCACAGAATACCAGCGTAAAATAGCAGCTTAATACTGCTGTGTTTCGTATGGTGTGTTAGATAAATGATCATTATTCTATATTACTTAGCAATCTTCACAATTAATATTAATATGAATCTATTTCAAACTACCTACATTAATTCTAGAATTGAGTCACAATATAAAAGCACGTACACTTGACGCTCGCGGCAGTTGATTACGAACAGTGGTGCTGAGAAGGTTATAATAGTCAAGTCTATTGTGAAATAAGGTGATTCTAAAGGTTGTGAGTAAAGTTAAATTAATATATAGTCTTCTTTGTGAAAGTAAAGTATTATGTGTTATAAAGTATTATATACAATTTAAGAGTGAAATTAAACAACGAACATAGTGGTTAAACAGTTAACTAAGTGAGTTGTCGTGGTTTATTAGAGAAAAGCTGACAGGTGAGTGTAGATCCGGCGACGATTTTTTACTGAAAATGAGGCATTCCATCTTAATTCTCAGGGGTGACAACGCATCTGCGTTTTGATTCTTAATCGAGGATAAATGTAGATATCTATGGGCCACTTTATTCACTTACCATCACGTGAACTGTGTGCTCGTTTGTCACCCTATCCTATATAAAAAATGTCGTCATAAACATGGTAAAAAAAACCTACCTGTTGTGGTGACGCGGCGTCCGTTCGGCCGAATCGTTCACCGGCACCAAGTCCAAATGTGCCTTCCCGTGCAACGTAGCCCGCCTCGTAGTATCCACCCTGAGGAAATAGATGTACTCATTTTTACCATTTTCACTTTTTTTGGTCGGTGTATTCTTCAATAACCACTATATTAAATACAGAGAGCCTTTTTTCCATGAAGAAAAAATAAGGTGTAATATGTGAATGAATTAGTCATAGATTGCTATAGATATTTTTAAATTTTTTTTTATTGGCATTTTATCAAATTGATCTATTCATTTATGAACTTATTTGAATTAAGCTTTTTATCTTTATATCTATAGTGGCCGGTTCAAGGTTATGGGCATTATATAAATGCATTGATGCTCGCCACGCTTAAATTTGGGCGCACATAATTTACACATAAATTGGACACTTAATTTTATTCAAATTTACAGTTTACTTTTAAAAAATTAAAATAATTCTTATATTTTACTAAGTTTTATAACATTCCAGTTTATTGTACATTTTTGTTTTGTTACTACCCTCGATTTTTTATTTATGTTGCTGTACACGTCACATCCTGTTATTATTAGCTTTTATATTTTGTAAACCCGAATACAGTTGTAATTAGACAAAATCTTCATTTAAAATTCATTACATTAATTCTTTAAAGAATTAAGATTGCTCCCTTACCCATTTAGGTATATCATAGCCATTGACTTATATATTACTAGCGAAAGGACCGGGCCGACGGAACAACTAAGACAGACCAGTGCGCTGGCTAAACTTACAGTTTAAGGCCAACGCGAATCGGTCGACAGTAGTGCGCGCGACGGACAGATTTGCCTGTCATAATTTATGTCTAGTTCCGTGGTAAAAGAATGCAAAAATTACGATACAAAGATTTAAAAAAAAACATGGGATATAGTATCATCGGTAAATAACCATATATAAGTTTTATTTTACAGTTAGTTTAGTTACGTTACCAAGATTAGGCCAGGGTTGGATTCAAACCCTTAAAAATAATGTACAAGGAAAATAAAATTATACTATTTATCAAAAATTATATCACCTTTGATGTTTCATGTTTCTTTTTTCCCATGCGCCGGGATTTAGGCGGCACGCGTCTAGTTTATCTACACCGAAACATATAAACTAGACTTTTTTGACGGTTTTATTTTTATTTCTGTTTTATTTTTATCTAAAGTACTTAGTGTAAGCTAAATTTTGAATATTTGTACCCAATGTATTTTATATTCAATAAGGGTAAAACGAAAAGAGTACAAAAGAAACTATATATCTACTTAATTGAAACTGAAAATCTGATTCATAAAATATTTCGAAATTCTGTTTTGAAACCGATTGCTTCTGGAGCATAGTTTTTATCGTGGTAGCCCCACATTAGTTGTATCAAGGATACAACATAAATGCATCTATCGAGCACTGATTGACCAGAAAGGAAGTTAATGCTAATTTTATTTAAAATAAAACTCTGTACTCATGTTCAATACAGAAATTCCCGATAACGTAGGGTTAATATTAAAAAGTAAAATGATCCAATAATAATACAAGTCGGCTTAGTATTATTTATTTCGATACTACATACACACTATGAAATAATGGTACAAATACGATAATTGTACTACGAAATCCGACCCTGGTTACGTCGTGTTATATGACGTTTATATAATGCGCATTACACATGCGCTTCTTTTTCTTGTATGAAGAAGTTATGAGTAAAATATTTAAATGGGCGTATCCTTCCTTTTGAAATCATTTTGCTTGAATAATAAGTCATTTCACTTTAGTTTTCAAGGGTGACAATGTGTCTGTAGCCTTATTAGTTTAAAGTTTTTTTTTAATAGAATACGCGTGACAAACGAGCACCTCGTCCATCTGATGATAAGTGGATGCTGTAGCTGTGAACATCTTAATTTATCTTTGATTAAGAATTAAAACGCAGATGCGTTGGGATTCCTTAGGACTAAGATGGAATTGCCTCATTAGCAGTGAAAAGGGATCTCCGGTTCTCTACACTCTCTACGCTGGTATAGTGAGAGCGTGGTCCTCTACCTTGGTCGAGTCAAGCCATTGTTTATTAGTTGTTGACTGTAGGTGTCATTGACTGCAACTTAGCATCAAATGGATTGTAAAGAATCATGCCCACTTTCCATACATTGATTGACCTGTCACTTGATTTCTTTAACAGGTCGCGTCTACCTACAACTACTGTTGTATAATAACAATTATTATTTATAATAACATAAATAACTTATCATCTTTTAGTTTAGAGGCCATGGAAAAATGCTATTAAGTAAATAAAATTTTGAGATTATAACAGCTGTCGTATAAAGTGTACACTTAATTTTCTTTCCACCATTAAAATCGTATCTAATCATAAATTAATAAGTTATAAAAAAAGAAATTGCTTAATTTGAACATTAATAAAACAAATGACGAATGAACAAGTTTTTCGTAGTCTGAAATGGAACATGGAAAACACGATTTTAATATATTTTGGCATAGCTTCTGGGCGTTTGAGGCATTGTAAAACACGTTCCGTCTCCAAAAGTCTACTGAGAATGATAAACAAAGTAACATTACTTTTTTCCTGGCTTAATATGAAAATTCAATTATGCGATACAAAATCGATGACTAAAAGATATTTTACATGACTAGACACATTAGAAAATTTTCAGGTCAATAATGGGCATGATTCTTTGTTTCTTCCTTCACAGTTCAGTATAAACAAGCAAGCATTCGAGTAGTATATTAAATACAAAGCCTTTTTTCCATGAGGAAAAAATAAGGTGTAATATGTGAACGAATTAATCATAGATTGCTATAGATATTTTTTAATTTATTACGTTTATAGGCATTTTATTAAACCTTTCACAGTTCAGTTTAAACAAGCAAGTATTCGAGTAGTATGCGGTGGTGGTTACCATGTGGTGCGGCAGCGCGCCGCGCATGAGCTGCTCGTCGTACGTGTAGGCGCCGGGCGCCGCCGCCGCGCCGTACAGCGCGCCGCCCGCGTATCCGCCCGCGCCCGCCGCCGCACCCGCTGCCGCTCCCGCGCCCGCTCCGCTCATGCCCGCCGCGCTCGACGTCGCGCTCGCGCCGCTCACTGCGTAACCAACGCACACGTTACACGCGCGTTCAACAATGGGATTAAAAATGACGTTGTCTCTATTCACCTCTCGCTTGCATAGTGTCGCTATCTATTATAGCTCCTCTCCACAATGGGCCAGCGCTGGCCCAGCGAGATGGCCATGTGATGGTTGAAACGCAATTACACGATGGCGACATTCAGTTGTAATCGAAACGTTTTTCGAGATGGACGTTGATGAATTAGCCGCTGCGGCAATATATCTATACAACACGTACTGTTATTTTCTTAACATGCACAAGAATAGAGTTATCTAAAAGAAATGGCGTAGAAGAAGATGGTGGACGTTATCTATCCATCGCAATAGAACTAAATATATCCTAAATCAATTTAGTTTTCTTTAAACACAAATAATTAAATAATTATAATTAATAATTTAATAAATAATTATTCAAAATAAATAAAGAGCAAATTATGTATATTATGTTCAGATTTTAGTAGCTCTATGATTAAAATTTCAAAAATTCATTATGAGGCCACATATTCGACACTTTTAATTCGTTAATTAATAAACAATGACGTCGTAATGAAACATGAACGTCCACACTCAACCGTCGAGCGTTCAAATCTGTGAAATGGGCAAAGACTTCTCTATGGGAATGGGTACCGCCATCGCTGGCCCCACTACATTTGATGTGCGGCGGAAAAACCGACACCGTCGCCATCCCCAAGACCATCGCACGCGCCATAAGCCATCCGACAAAACTACGCCCTCCACACGTTGGCCCATCATAGTGGGCCACCGCGATGGCCCATCGTGTAGAAGGGCTGTTACTTATACACGCCGGTAAACAATGCACAAAACTACGTTTAAGTTTTTCGTAAGTTCTATAACTTCAGTCCAGTCATTAGAAAACAAAATGCCTTATACTACAAAAAAACGTCTAATTTTACTACTGTGTGAGCTACGACGGTTTCTAATGGCTTGTTCTATAACCAACCACTCAAACGCTACTCTATTTTAATACGTCATAAGTCTCGTGGTGTCACAATCACTTTGAATTAAACTGATAGACATAGCACGAGATTTAACGACATCTCAAAATTGAGCAGTTGAGTATATAAGGTACTAATGGCATCAAAATTTCACACATCCTTTTTTCACAAAATATCGCAGCTAATAATAATAATCATAAATGTGATACAAATACTGTTATTGTTCTTATATTTCATATAATTTATACAATAATAGCAATTTTTGTATTACTAAGTGTTCTAATATTAAAAAAAATATGTTATACAATTTGTGATGAAATTTACGACTAAAATTAGTCCAATCTTAAAAATATTTTGCAATTTCTTTAAGTAACCAAACACATATAGTTTTTTTATATTTATTTAAAAACTTTGTTATAGTAACTAAAAACTATTTCCTCCTTCATTACAAAAACTGGACTGTCAAAATTACTTGACAACTTCCAACAAATTGCAACAATAGATATATAAATAACAACAATGGGGAAGCAAATTCTCAATTTAGTGTCTACAGATGCCAGTATAAGTTCCACAAAAACAATGAATTTCCTTAATTTTTTAAATTTGTGCCATGCACTTGCTCCGCCTCTACCGTTTACCCCATATTATTCCATGACTGCCGGAAGACGTTACAGAGAGAAATGAGCATCAGCATCTTCGTGTAATGGATAATGATAACAGACTGCCTCTTTGGTCTAGCGGTTGTAGTAATGCGACTGCTGATTATGAGGTCCTGGGTTCGAATTCCGGGTCGAGCCAAAAAAATAATTATTGAGTTTTTCTGTCAAGAAATTCTCAGTAGCTGCCCGGAGTCAGGAAGTTGGAGGTGTCTTACCCTCGGAAAGCACATAAAGCAGTTGGTCCTGCGCCTGATCTCTCTCCGGTCGTGTCGGTTTACCGTCCCATCGGATTATGAGAGTGAGGGAATAGAGAGTGCAACTGTGCTTGCGCATACACTTGGACACTATAATCCTGTCCTGCGCCGATGGATAACCTCCGTTGAGGCAGGCCGCCGTGACCGAAATTCGGTCTGGAGGACATTATTAATGATAACAGTACAAAATAATTTTAAAAAAGTGTTTGCCAACCCACCTGCCAAACGTGGCAACTTTGGCAAATATCCCCCTATAAGACAATCTATAGGAAAGGCCTATGTTCAACGGTGTACTTATAATGGGCTATAATGAATGATGAACAATAGATGAAAATTCTAAAAATCGAAACTATGTTTCAAGTAAAGATTTTGACATTGAGTAATTTTGTATGTAAAGATGAAAAGAAGTTAATCAACTTTAAGCTAGCACCATCAGTGCAGACTTTCACTTAAGCAGAGAAATGTTTTCACACAAATGACCAACTATCCGAGTCCAACCATCATTTACAAAGTAACATATTATCGCTTCTTTCCTCTAAATTTCTGCTAAAGTGGATGGCAAACAAGCATCACCTAGTTGATAAGTTTTCGGTTGCGTTTTCAGTTTTCAGCCATGAGGACATCGACATCATATGCTAGAGAGGTCCGTTACCTGTCGTGGTTGCTACTTTGGCCGTTGACGTCTGCGTCGTCGATGTACTTGTCAAACTATTACTCGACGCCACTGAACTGTCATACTGAAAACGAAAACGTTTTTAATGTAAACGTATGTCTTTACGTGTTATATAAAAATATTTTTAGATTTTTTAATACAAGTTTGATGGAAAGTTGATGTTATGGTTGATGGAATCCTCGGTGTTGGTAATGTGACCGTGGAAGGAAAGGGGAGATCTCCCGCCGGGCAAGGTGTTCTGCCCGGGGAGCGGCCAACACTCCCTGTGGTAGTTCGGAGATTTTCTATATATACTGTTTATGATTCGGAATGTTGATAGCGCGATTTAGGCTTCGGTGTGTTTTCGCTTGTGGCGACGACGACAGCGCCGCTACATCACCCCCCTGCTCAGACCGGAGGTCGTTAGTGCAGCCTTGTTGCCGACGAATGTGCAAGTGCCAGGAGATTTCCTTGTAGTCTGCGGTGAGTCGAGAAGAAGGCAAGTAATCTGCGAGAGTGCCGTGAAGCAGAGGCGAGCAGTAAGGCTCAGAGCCGTGCCGAACACTGTATAGCGCAGAGAGTAGCTTGAAGGAACAGGAAGCATTATTATTCTAGTGCTGCGATGAACCTTGTGAAGCTAGCTGGCTTGCAGGATATGAAGACTGCAGACGATATCTGCTCGGGAGCGAATGGGTGGGGTATTCAATGACGATGATGAAGCTTGAAGTTTCCGAAGGTTGTCGGTTGCGTGTTCAAATCACGTCGGGGTCACCACTGTGACCGTGGAAGGAAAGGGAGATCTCCCGCCGGGCAAGGTGTTCTGCCCGGGGAGCGGCCAACACTCCGTGTGGTAGTTCGGAGATATTCTATATATACTGTTTATGATTCGGAATGTTGATAGCGCGATTTAGGCTTCGGTGTGTTTTCGCTTGTGGCGACGACGACAGCGCCGCTACAGTAATTATTAAAAATTAGCGTTGTGGTTTCGTCACAACTCATATTGAGTGATGACGTTTTTTGGGCATGCCAAAGTCAAATTACATACACACGCACGCACGCACGCGGACGCTGTAGCTCATAGAATTGAATGCCTCCTTACCAGTAAGAAGGGTCTCCAGTTCTTTACACTCACCATACGAAACACAGCAGCAACAAGCTGCTATTTTTTTATAGGACAGGGTGACAAACGAGCACACAGTCCACCTGATGTCAAGTCAAGTGGTTGCTGCGGCTCATAGACACCTACATGTATCCTCAATTACGAATCAAAATGCAGATGCGTCGTTACCCGCGAGGACTAAGATGGACTGCCTCGTTTCCAGTAAAAAGGGTCTCCGGTTCTCTACACTCCCCATACGAAACACAGCAGCATTAAGCTACTATTTTCCGGTGGTATTCTGTGAGAGCCTCGTGTTTCCCCGGTCTAGGCAACCCATTCGTGCTACAACTATACTACTAATATAACTGCAGCATGGCTCTATCACCTAATTATAAATGTACACATATATTCACATATTTTAAAAATAAATTCGTATATTGTTGTTTATGACAAATATATATAAATTGAAACTGGAACAGAGCAGCAGATGGTAAATTTGACATCATATTGATTTTTTTGTAAGTTGTAAATACAATTGTAATGTGCTGGTTAAAAAACGAAAAGCAAAATATGACATCAAACAAACAAAAACAATAAAATAATTTCACATTCGGAAGTTGATGCTATAAGACATTATAGTTTAGAAAAAAAAAAGCCTTGAATAATAACTATAATAATAAAAAGTGAGAAAATAAACTTCATTTACTCTAAATTTATGTGGGATAACTTCTGAAGAATAAACTGTTTGATCAAAAAGAATCATCATTTCACATCACATCATCATCGGTTCACAATTGACGAAGTAGTCGCGTAACATACACAAAAAAAGTCAGTTAAATTGTTAACTTCTTTTTTTTTTGAAGTCAGATAAAAATAAGATTGACAAAATTTTATTACGTTGTGAAAAATGTTTGAGTTGTGAGGAATATTTGAGGGTTGTAATATTTAAGGGGAATATTTGAGGGTTGTGAGGAATGTTTGAAGGTTGTGAGGAGTATATGAGGGTTGTGAGGAGTGTTTGGGGGTTTTGAGTAATTTTTGAGGGTTATGAGGTGTTTGAGAGTTGTGAGAAATGTTTGAGGGTTATGAGGAATGTTTGAAGGTTGTGAGGAGTATATGAGGGTTGTGAGGACTGTTTGGGGGTTGTGAGTAATTTTTGAGAGTTATGACGAGTGTTTGAGAGTTGTGAGAAATGTTTGAGGGTTATGAGGAGTGTTTGAGAGTTGTGAGAAATGTTTGAGGATTGTGAGGAGTGTTTGAGGGTTGTGAGAAATGTTTGAGGGTTATGAGGAGTGTTTGAGGGTTGTGAGAAATGTTTGAAGATTGCGAGGAGTGTTTGAGGGTTGTGAGAAATGTTTGAGGGTTGTGAGGAGTGTTTGAGAGTTGTGAGAAATGTTTGAGGGTTTTGTTGAGTGTTTGAGAGTTGTGAGAAATGTTTGAGGATTATGAGGAGTGTTTGAGGGTTGTGAGAAATGTTTGAAGGTTGTGCTGCAGAGTGCAAGCGTGTCACCTGGTGCGGGTCCTTATGCTGCGGCTTGGGCTGCGGCGAGGGCTGGTAGGCGGCGTACGGCGCCGCCGTGTACAGCGCGCTGCCACCGTATACGCCCGCAGAAGACGATGTCTGCGAGGATTATAAACAAGTTAAACCGATAAATGAACTTTTTTATATAGAGCCAGACCACGCTTCAACAATATTATGGTTGCAGCACGAATGCGTTGGCTCGATAAAGATCGACCACTTTTCACAAATTACCAGCGTGAAATTGCAACTTAGTGCTGCTGTGTTTTGTATAATTAGTGCAGCGAGCCGGAGACTTTTTTACAAGAAAATAGGCATTCTACCTTAGTCCTCAGGGGTGACAATGCATCAGCATTTCCATTCTTAATTCAGATAATGAGAATGACTCAGCATTCGCTTACCATCAGGTGGACTTTGTGCTTATTTGTCACCCTTATTCTATTAAAAAAAGTTACAGTATACCCGACTGTAAGTAGCTAATGTAAACCCACTGGGAACCAAATACAAAAAAAGAATATCACCGTTGAAGAGTAAGATGGTACGTACCACAAAGAACAATACTCATAACTACATACATTGTAACCTATCACAAATCACCGCTGAATAACCTGTTTCATAAATTGACCTTTGCAGATGGTTCGGCAAGCACTCGTTATTCTATTATTTTTACTAGTTATAAATATGATGCTGTTGCCCACATATATTATTTCAACTCCCCTGTGTCGTCACTTCAAACTCACAACATTATATGGGATAGTCTCACAACATTATAATGGATAGTGGATTACATCACTTATTTAATTAACACACATTACTTACTAATGCGTCAGAGAGATATGCAACAATGTGACACCATTTGCTATCTACCACCACTTTTCGACCCATTATGATAGCTAACATAAGAAACGACTATAGACCATTAGATCCCATGGCTTCCCAATAATAGCGTTATAACCATCTTGTTCACGTATATGTTAAATGTACACAAAATAAGCGCGAATGGTACAGCGATTTTAGATTAAGTGATCATATTCAGCCAACTGACTTTAAATCTATGGTACCATCTTACAATAGCACATTTTTAAACATCTCTTTTAAATAAATACGCGTTAATTTATACTACACTCAGCGTCATAAAAATCGCACCTCTCCGAGTTTGCGCGAAAAATGGCTGTAATGGCTAGAAACGAATTACATTTATATAAATATTGGTATGTTTGAAATGGGTATTTGAATAGCTTTACATTATTAATAAAAAAAATCATGAAATCATTAAAACATTTATCATTATAGAGCGTCAAAAATAAACACTGTCAAATGCTCGTTAGTAAGGATGCTAGTTACACCACCTAAAAATGGTATAAAAGGGTCGATCTGGATGAAATATGGGTCAATCATAATTTAGACTTTGCAGTGAACACACGTGAACAAGTAACCCAAGTAAGAACAAGTAAAGATGGACACCAGCTCTGAAGAAGCCGCTCAAGTGATTGCCCTATTGCAGTCGGGGATGCGGCAGTGTGACGTTGCTCGACAGTTGAACCTGTCCCGTTTTTCAGTTCGACGGGTGTTCCAACGTTTTCAGCAGACTGGTGGTTATGTTAGAAAACCGGGATCTGGAAGAAAACGGTGCACATCAGAAAGAGATGACCGTTTCATCGTTACGACATCTTTACGAAACCGTTTTACAAATGCTCTTGAGTTGCAACAACAGCTTCGATCAACTCTGAGAACATCCGTGAGTGTTTCTACGATAAGAAGAAGGTTACACGAAAAGAGTTTAACAGTCCATAGACCTGCTAAAGGTCCAAACCTTACTGCACAGCATCGCAGAGATTGCCTAGAGTTTGCTCGCAATCATTGCGAGTGGACTCTAGAACAGTGGCGGTCCGTACTCTTCTCTGATGAGACGAGGGTCTGTCTCTTCTGCAATGACAAACTTAGAAGGGTCTACAGAAGACAGGGGGAGAGGTTCACACAACCCTGCTTCGAAGAATCTGTCGAATACGGGGGTGGCTCGTGTATGTTTTGGCGGCATTTCCGTCGACGGGAAAATTGAACTTGTGTGCGTCCGGACTCGGGGTGGCCGTGGGCAAGGGTCACTAAATGCTGGTCGGTACATTTCCGAAATCCTGGAGGAACATATGGTCCCGTATGCTGGTTATGTCGGTGATGGATTCATGTTAATGCATGATAATGCTCGTTGCCACACCGCGGCTATTGTACGGGATTATTTACAGGAGGTCGATATCCCTGTTATGCATTGGACAGCACGAAGTCCAGACCTTAACCCAATAGAACATCTCTATGATGACCTAAAACGGCGCGTGCGAGCTCGAGATCCAGCTCCAACCACTCTTCAAGAGCTCCAAGATGCGGTACTTGAAGAGTGGGAACAAATACCCCAAGAGGCTGTTGCGACCCTTGTAAGGTCCATGAAAGATCGCATGGAAGCCGTTATCAAGGAAAGGGGGGTAACACTAGGTTTTAAGAACTTTTTGTATTTATTAAGTTTTTTTTTTAATTATTAATTTGCAAATTTGTACATACCCTGTCTTTTTCTTTAATTTCTCTTTCATCTCGTTATAAAAGTAAAATTCAATTAAAATTCCTGAAAGCTAATGAAATTACCTTTCGAATGATACCCTCAAACCACAACATTGCCATTGGCCTGTTGTTAAAATAGTATTTAAATTATTTTTTTCGGATGTGCGATTTTTTTGATGCCGAGTGTATATACCAATCCACTATTTCGAATAAACTACAACAGACTCTTCATTGTTTATCACAGCGCTAAAACATCTTATCTTAATAATCAGAATTAATGATAAAACGTGTTTGTTGTGAGAGACTCCTCAAATTAACGACTTTAGTAAAAATAATTATATTTATCTAGACTTGAACTGAACTAATCTTTAACAAATATCCGAAAAATTGTGGTATTGAGATTTGTAAATTTGCCTGTCAAGCATGTCGATAAAAGTAGTTCCTTGAAGTTGTTGAAGATGCCGGAGTTTTTTAAGATTTAAAGAAAGCACCCAATGTAATACTCGAGTATATAACCCATGCATCAGTTACATACCTGGTATGAATTAATCATGGGCTGATACTGTGTAAGCGTCACACTTGATGGGTATGCCGTCGCTGTCATTGCCGACGCTCCCGTTAGTGACGCGTTTGTTGAATTCACCTAAAAAAAACATACCATAAATATAACAACATAACTCTCTACTATTGTGAATGTGGTCTCTCCTACATAAGACAAACTAAAAAATCAATTAAAACCCGCGTTAAAGAACATATAGCTGATGTGAAGAATCGACGCTTCGGGAAGTCTGCAGTCTGTGAACACGTACAGGATCACCCCCGTCACTAAATCGGATTTGATAGACCATGAATCCTTGCTAAAGAACACCGATTCTTTTCAAGGATGATTCGCGAGGCTATTGAAATCAAAAAACATCCTAATTTCAATAGAGAAGATGGCTGGGTGCTACCATCTGCTTGGGATCCTATAATAAATAAAATTAAAACCCAACCCACTATAAGTTTGTACTGCATACGCGGAACAAAAATTAATCTATGGTAACCGCAGTTAACTATGACATTTAGACGTTGAACATCTCAGTCTCCCCCGTAGACAGAGAAACCTATAGACTAATGATAAAGGACTAAACGTAGTTTTAGGTTATACAATAATCTTTATGACTTTTAAACATATTTAGATAAAAAATTTAATTGTTCTAAGAACTGAACTGAACAAGATTCACCAATCTTAAGCTCACAAAACACTTTTTTCTCACTTAAACTAACTTGTAAACTCCTTAGATCGCTACGAAAAAACCGGCACGGAGAAAGGGACAAACAATCACAACGCTCTGTCTCATTTCTATGCAAGACGTTATGCATAAACCTATCTTTTTCGTGTGCGAATGCAAAAGACGGCGTCAATTTGTTTATAGGTTTCTCTGTCTACTGTCTCCCCGTGACCATGGATGCTGTAAAGTGCTTGAAACATTGGGTATTTAAAAGGTGTATTGAACTCTCTGCTTCGAAGCAGTAGTGCTAAAATATAATATAAAATTTAAAGGCAGTGTTTTTATTTTTTTTAATTTGGATATATTTTATATAACTTTATTCATGTCACTGTATGTAGTTTTATAATTTTTTACCAATTATGTTAGTTTTAAGTCTCATATAAGTGAATTTTGTTCTTTTTTGAGATAATAAACTTTAAACTTAAAATATTATGATATATAAATATTAAATAATATAAGAGTATATAAACATATTTGCCAATAATCATCAAAAATAACCTTAGTAGTACCACCCAGAAAAAAGAATAAGAGGACATACTGAAAGAGATTGTATGGTCTCGATTTATGAGATAATTTTAAGCCAAGTTTAAAGTAATATATTTATAAATATTTTTAATTTTCTTTGAACCAAGTAAAAAAAAAATTCTTTCACATAATGTTAAATGATTACCTGTGGCGCATATACATTTGCCCCGTAAACTGGTGGATGATGTGATACTGCATGGTGAGGATATACATTTTGTTGACTGACTGTCTGCAACAGAAAAATATGCTATCTACAATCATAATATTTACAATGTGACTGGCTCTCAACACTTGATAAAATCTATGTAGAAAAAAATATTTGTCAACCATAGCCCATAGAGTAAAAATAGTCAGTCTTAATGATGACTATGAACTGTGTACAGTGAGACAAGATTTTTTGTTAAAACAAGCTAGTGCAAATTGGGATATATGGAAAGTATATTCACATATTATATTATATTGCGTTTGTCTTATGTAGCTGTGGAACCAGAAAAATTAAATAACAGTAGTCCTAATAATCAGTTTTAAGTATTATGTATATATTATAATAAGTACGTTTATTTATTATTTTTTGTTTAAGATTTTTTTTATTTGATAACGGACTTATACTATTGTAATTTTGGCAGTTTTATTATTAATAAGTATTATTTGTTTTATAACAATAATTAAATCTTCTTTATAATACATTAATGCATCAACATTCTGAAGTCTAATAAATTATGACAGCAGTTTTAGTCAGAGCGAGAGAGAACTAGCAGTTGATGACAATAGTAATTCAAGCCACCAAGCAGACAACTTATGAGGTTTACATCACCATCAAAGCAATTGATTAATGGTTTCCATTCCACTAAAAGTTCACATGCGCGCAGATATTGAATAAACAGAATCGCACCACTATAACATATCAAAATTCACTTCAAAACCATTATTAAAACAATAATACGGGAGCAGCAATCCGCTTGCGGTCAAGTTCCTAAGAAAACTCCTTTATATATAATAATTAGATAGAAGTAGTACATAGATAGTTGGTTACCTTTGGCCTGTGGTGTGCGTAATGTGGCGGCGCGTGCAATGCTTGCGCGGGTGCGACAGTCACCGGCACGCTGGCGTCCGACACCGCCGACACCGCGGACACCGCCGACACCGCGCCAGACACTCCCGACACTCCCGTCGCCGCACCCGACACTGCGCCCGACGCCGTACTCGACACGCTCGACACAGATAGTTGCTTCATCGACGCCGACAGTTGCTTCTCTAGTGCTGCCGGATCAAATATTCATCAATAGTCTAGAGTATATTGCAATCTCATTTCAATAAGAAACACCTTAAGGAATGGCCCACAAAGATCTTGTGTCATCTGATAGATAGTGAATGAATGAATGAATGAATGAATGAATGCATTTATTCTCTCTTCACAACAGGTATTCTTAATGCTAAGTGTTTACAAAAGTGCCAGACTGGTACCTAACTTGTGAGAGACTGGTGCCTGATGTAGGTTTAAAAAACCTGTATTACAGGTCACCAGGGCTCCCCCGCGTATAAAGCAACAATCTGAGGAATACAATCAGAAAGGAGAATATAATTAAGTAACTAAAATGAACTGCAATAATTACAAATTTTACATCAATAAGTGTGTACTATGAAAGTGTAGTTGTGCGTGTGAGCTCGTGCAGGCGCGTGCCTTTTGTGTGTGCATGTGTGTGTGTGTGTGTGTGTGTGTGTGTGTGTGTGTGTGTGTGTGTGTGTGTGTGTTGTGTGTGGGAATGTGTGTGTGAGTTAGTGTTGTGAGATTTGAGAGAGTTAGTGTGATTGTGGACGTACCTGCTATTGCGTGAGTTAGGACTAACATACTCGTATAATTGCATTTAAACCCAAATAAGGAGAAGAAAGTGTGAAGACTTCGACGACATTAATATAATTATATGGGTGACTTTAGTAGGTTTTCTGTCGCTTCATAGTCTAAAGTTTTCAGATATTTTGTAAGAACGGATATGCAGCTCGATTTAGGTAAGGGATAGAAGTTTAGGATATTGTTCAGTTTATTATACTTGTATGGTCCTAGGAAACAGAAGAAATTGTGTGAGGTGGCCGAATGGAAGGATTGGGTTCGACAGACAGAACCTTTTCTGCGTTTGTCTTTTAGGAGCTCCGGATCGTATTTACATTGAGAGTGTTTCATTAGGACAGTTTGTACGATGAAAGACTGTCTCACTGTTAGAACGTCCCACTTTCTGTAGAGTTCCACTGTAGGAAAGCAGAACGGGAGACCTGCACTGACTTTTAGGATGGCCCGTTGGGCTCTTTCAACCTCAATTAGGTGGGTTTTAGCTGCACCACCCCATGAGCTGATGCAGTAATCTACAAGTGATTGGCATAGAGCGTGGTAGACCATCTTGATGATTCGGCAGTCTGCTACGTGTTTAAGAGATTTGAAGATGTAAATGAGCTTGCGTAACCTAGTGACAAGTATCTCAATATGTGGCTTGAAAGTCAGAGTTTGGTCTATTATAATTCCGAGGTATTTGATTTTGTCTGTTTTTTGAATAGCGGGACAATTGCAAATAGTTGGCTCAGAGTTGCAAACATGGGCTGTGATGGAGAGGGAGTGAGGGGGACTTTGGTTCGACCTAAGTGTGAAGGTTATGTATTTTGTTTTATCAGTGTTTAGTGTCAACACATTCTTTTGTAACCAGAGGCAGCACTTAGTAAAACCTCTTTGTGCAAAATCAAAAACCTCCCTCCAACTATTACCACTGAAGAATAGTGCAGTATCGTCGGCAAATGAGAATATTTTTCCATTGTGTAGCTGAAGCTGGCATAAATCGTTGACATATATCAAGAACAGCGTTGGGCTGAGTATGCTACCTTGGGGCAGACCAAATTTGACAATTAACTCTTCACTTATCGCATTCTCTATTCCAACTCTCTGCTTTCTTCCACTCAGAAAGTTTGATATTAACTGCAGAGGTAAGCCTCTCACACCGATTTTTTCCAGCTTGGTTATGAGGTGTGGGATTGGGACTGTGTCAAATGCTTTCGCTAGATCGAGAAATATTGTTAAGCATTTTCTTCTTTCATCCAAGTTGGTTATGACTGAGTTAACAAGCTCATGTACCGCATTATTTGTTGACTTGCCTTGCCGAAATCCGAATTGCGCTGGTGAAAGGAGATTATTTCCCTCCAGGAAATTGATTAAGCGCTTATTTATTAGGCGCTCCAAGATTTTGGACAGTGTGGGTAAGATGGAGATTGGCCTGTAGTTATTGACACAGTCCCTCTCACCACTTTTGTGAATGGGTTTGATGAGTGCTGTTTTGAATGCTGAGGGAAAGATTCCCGTAGACAAAGACAGGTTGCATATATGTGTAATAGGGGGGTGAGGATGTGTATATATCTCTTGAGTATTATGCTAGAAATCTGGTCGAGCCCTACTGCACAGTTGTCTCTTAAACACTGGATCTCCTGGAAAATTTCATCCTCATCCGTAAGTAGCATGACAAATGAATTGATGGGGGATGGATACAAGACGTCAGGTTCAGTAAATTTTCTGTGTCCAGAACGTAATATAATGTCTTCAGCTAGGTTTCGTCCAATATTAGCGAAGAAATAGTTGATGTCGTTTATACTTTTTTCCGGATTTTCGGGAGAGATAAGACAGGATGAGCGATCTACTACCCTATTGGAGCCGGTCAGATTTTTTATGGCTTCCCACAGCTTTTTTTTATTATATTTCGCCTTCTCGATCTCTTGTTTCTCATAATCTCTTTTCGCTTTTTTAAGAAGGGAGTTACAGTAATTCCGGTAGCGTTTGTAAGTTAGTTTGAGTGCTTCATTTTCAGGGTCCTTTTTTTAATTTCTTGTAAAGGTTGTCCTTGTTTTTCATACACCGCATTAATCCTTTGGTAACCCACGGTTTCCTTATAAGTTTTCTTTTAGGCGTTTTAATCAAGGTGGTATTATCCCTTATGGATGTATTTAAATATTTCAGAAACAAATCTGTTGCTAGGTTTGCTTCCACGCAATGAAGAATTTTCTGACATTTAAATCCTTGCATAGTTTTGTCTAATTCCAAAAAGTTAATGCGATAACATGACTTATTTAAGTATTCTGGGCGAGAAGGTTGAGTAAAGCTGACGGCTACACTTTCGTGGTCAGTAATCGATGACTCCAAAATGAAACAAGTAGCCACTAATTTAGTTTTAATTATAATGTGATCCAGGCATGTTCTACCACGAGTGGGCTTGGTGTGTCCTGGAAGCATGCTATGACTCGCCAATACATTTAGGTAGTCATGTGAGCGCTTATCTGAGCTATCCGGGACAATATCTATATTGATGTCGCCACAGAGAATTATGTTTTTATAGTTTTTAAGTTTAGACAGAAGGGAGTCAAGAGAATTTATAAAATCGCCGGTATTAGTTTGGCTAGGTGGTCTATATATGCCAATAACACAGGTTTCGGTATTAAGCCTTAATAGTAGACAATTGGCATCGCTGATTTGGGGTTCTTCAAACGATACCTTTAGGTGTTTATTATAATATATTGCCACTCCCTCGTTCTGGGTTTTATGGGTTGTTGTTTTTATATAATTGTAGTTGTCGATATTGGGTATGAACTTAGCCGATGGTAACCAACATTCAGAAAGTACTAGTATATCCCAGAATATTTCGGATCTTTGTAGGAATGTAATAAAGTTAGGCATATTACGGTTAATACTACGGATGTTTTGAGAAAGAAGGTTTAGTGTGCAATTATTGTTTTTAATGTGTTGTTTCATATCGTCAATGTCGCATACGATTGCTTCAGCCACTTTTATCGTATCCAGATCTGAATTTAAAATTTCAATATTTTGCATATTTGTAAATGTCCAATATAATGTAATATGAAAAATGACAGTCACGGAAATTTACTCGTGACTGAAGAATTATACATTTCATGCGTGGTTTTTGATCTGTTAGGATATTTGTGGCTGACCAGGGAGTAATGCGATATGTTTTTATAGTTAGAGTAATTCTGTTATTCGACGATATAGTTAGTTTGTGTAACGTGCATTGAGTATAGAGTGTGATTAGTGTATATTGTGTGAGTAGTGACTTAGACTGTGAATATCTGAAAATCTTCTGTGAGTAAAAAATGTATAAGTAAAGGAATTGAACATGGATATAAAATAACAAGTAAAAATAAAAACGAATAAAAAAAGTAAATGACAAAACAAAACAATGATCGCTGTAACCTGGCGTGGCTAGTCATATGATTAATTTATGTAAATCGTTTTCTTCTTCAATACGAATTGGCGCTGCTCCCTCCTCCTTTTTCACGTAGACCTTCCCATGCGTTGTCCAGGCTGCAACCAGCTTTCTGTTTTTGACATTTTCGCGTGCGAGGTAGAATAATCTTCTTACTTTACTTGTTAAATACTCAGATATATATATAGGGCGTGATGGACCTGGTAGATTAATGTGATCCGAATTTAATTGCGGCTCCTTACCTTCGCGTTTTGCTTTATTATATATTTTGTATTTTGATATAATGGATTCTTTCCGAAGGGACGTGGTGAAGTCTACCACCAGTGTCTCAGATCTGAAGCGATAAATGTTTCTGATTTCCGATTCCTGAATTGAGGTTTCCAGGCCCAATGTCGAGCCAAGTTTCTGGATTATGTGAGTCAGAACTTCTTTATTTTCATTATTTTGTTTGGATAAGTTGCGGATTTCAATAGTTGTACTACTCGCATTTCTTTCTAAGTGATCTAATTTATGTTCCAAGACGCACACTCGCTTCTTATAATCGTTATTTTCTTGTTCCAGGATATTAATTTTTTTGTAGTAATTCTTCATGCCGATTAGTAAACATTTCGAGCGATTTGTGTAAGTCTTGGTTTTGTGTCATTATAGCAGTGAGAGTGTTATTCAACAATTCAAACTTATGATCTTGTTGTTCTTTAAGTTCAGAAAACATATTTTTTATTTCGGATATAGATGACCTCGATTGATCTTTTAAGTTATCAAATGTACGTTTCTGTCGCTTGGTGATGCTATAGCTATGAATATTTTCATCCATGTTGGCAATCTCGTTAAGGGTCGGATCTGAACTATAGTGCATTTTAGTGCTTGGTGGAGCTAACCCACCGGGCGGAGAGCGTTGCACCGACATCGTATTTAATTGCAAGTGTTTAGGCCTAAATGTTCCGACGGCCGGCGATCGATGCAAGAGGCGAGTCTTGCGTACACGCACACTAGGCGGGAAGAAAAGGGTGTGGCCTTGGGCACGTCTTTGGAGGGGTGTAAATGTTTCAATAAGAAACACCTTAAGGAATGGCCCACAAAGATCTTGTGTCATCTGATAGATAGTGGTATAATTATCCCCTAATTATAATATAACAGGCATAAAATCCACAGATTGAGAATGGGTAGCAACATGATTTCTTATATTTACGCGAAAACACTACACGTTGATTTAAAAAAAAAATTCTATGGGGAAACGCCTACGCACACCCCCGCCTTGAGGGGGAAAGGACGGGTTATATCGGACTCGAACCGACTAAAACCTCATGATGTTCCACCTTCGTCTCATATTGGCAGGGCCCCGGGAACGTTTTCGCATACGTCCGCGGGCCCACCAGCGCCGGCCGCCCCATGGCGGTGCCTCCTCGGAACAGAACCACTCCTCCCCTTTCTCCTTCTCAAGTAAGGCGCACCAGAACACATGGCGCGCCTTCCTCCACGGCCTCCAAGCTACACCTCCGCAACGGATGCCCCCGTAATTGATGCGCGAAGGCCATGGGGCCAAGTAAAACGAGCACTCAGAAGCACTAGCCTACCTGACCCCAGCGGCGGTCTATACGTTGATTAAAACTACCTCAACTACTAAACTTCAACGTCGGGAATTAAAAATCAAGAAAATTAAACGCGATAAAATCCCTAAAAGTAGTTTTAATCAATAGGTAGTAAGTCAAACTTGTCAAATGTCTGTTGTTATTGCCTACAAAGCATGACGATTATGGCAAATACTAGACTGGAAGCATGGAGAAATTTCTGATGAGAATAGAGGCCTATGTAAAACTCGAGATCGTAATGATGATCGTCTGATGGGATAGCCATATGTTCAGCAGTGGACTAGTGATGGACTGTGATGCTTACGATGGGATAAATCTACTCATATGCCTAGCTATAGACTTAAGGCTACTTTGCAACAGCTATCAATTAAATTGGTTAAGATTTACTTATTTACTATAATCGTGCATTGTAGCAGTATTTCGAGACCCATGGTCCACATTGAGCAGTGGCCTGCCCTTTTAATATGTAACATATAATTAAATATAGCAACGTAAATGTGCGTCCCAATTAGCGCCACTCAGTCAAGTGCGAATGAGTGAACCGGGAATGTGGGACGAGTTCATGTCGCACGGACTTTACACCGAACGCGACACCGGTCGCTTCGCTCTAGCGCCGTGCTAACGAAATATAACATAGGAGAGAGATAAATATTATTATTATACAAAATGCAGATGCGTTGTCACCCGTGAGGACTAAGACTGAATACCTCGTTTCCAGTAAAAACGATCTCCGGTTCTCTACACTCCCATACGAAACACAGCAGCATTAAGCTACTATTTTTCGCTGGTGTTCTGTGAGAGCCTGGTCCTTCCCCGGTCTAGCTCAACCCATTCGTGCTACAACTATACTACTAATATAACTGCAGCATGGCTCTACCTTTACAATGTATAAAAGTTGTGGAGAACAGCTAGTTTATAATAAAAATGAAAACTATGTATAAAAATTTTTCTTGCTCTTAAAGGTTGACGTAAAATATATAAACCATTGCTTATGCGCTCCTTGTAATTCATGGAGCTTCATGGATAAAAGTGAAATTAAAAATCTCCTTGAAACAATAGTATTACAAAATTAACTCTAAAATGAGTCACTCAAATGTATTTGATGATACAATGGTAAAATGGCTATACTTAAAAACAAATTTCAAAATTGCAAGTTCTGAATAAACTTTTATAGAATACTCACAGGTAGTGTTTGTGGTGGCCGGTTCCGAAGCGACAGGCTGACTAGTAGGCGTTGTGTCCACCGACGATAAGCTCTCACTTAACTAGAAATCATTTTTAAAGAGAATAAGTTGATTTTGTTGACTTATGAATTTAATAATAATACTTATAATAATAATTATTCTTTTTTAAATAGATTACATTTATATTTATTTGACATAATATCCTTTTTTCTCAATATAGACGTAAAGGCGCCATTGCGAATAATAATGTAATGAAAATGAAAATATGTTATGTGTTATGGGTGTACGATGTTTTTTCACTTATATTATGAATATTTATTATTTTTGTGAATATTTTTAACACACCGATGATTATTGTATTTTTATAATAAATATATTTAAAAAATACAAAAATATTTTTTTTCTATAGGCTAAAACAAAAATAAATATATGTGTACACCACGCTGTGGTGACATGTACATACAACAACAGGTATCATGTAACCTGCAGTTACATGTGTGGTGTGTGTTACATGATACCACCTACTGTGAATTTCACTAATATCTAACCCACCTTATTCATAAACAATTTTTTTTATTATATAAAGGAAAATGCTAACAGAATCAAAATATTTTACTATCAACATAAAAAGGATGGTTGCTCACTGAGAATGTTTCACATAATTCTTTATGGGCATAATTATTTCCGAGTGTGTTGATTCCATCATCATCATTATTACTTACGACTATTTTCGATATGTTTTTGCTGTTAGTCTATGCGACCCTTACAGATTCATTTAAACTAATTTAAAAAGGGAAAGGCAATGACGTGAGGATGATGATGATAATGGTTTATGGTTTGGTATTGTTACCAATCATCATGTCGCCTCGTTAGGCGTTATTGAGCTATCTAACCGCTGTCCGAGTGGGGGAGTGCGGACTCCCGCCTCTGACTGCTTAGCTCGTGTCGGTCGATGGTCTGGGCAGTGAGAACTAACCAGGTGTATGGTGTGTACTGGAACGCGTCGTGCCCCTCTACGGGTGCGACGAGTATCACTTGCCCCATGTTTGTTCCATTATACTTATGTGATAATAAATGCAGAAGAAAAATATGTATGTCATTAAATAGTAAATAATGGCTCACCATTGCATTGGTATTGGGATAGCTATTACTGGGCGCCTCAACGGTAGTCTCATGGCTTGCTGCGGGCTGTGTTTCCGCTGCTGATGTGACCTGAATGTAGATTAAAAAAGTAATGGTCCAGTTTGTTTTACAGATATGTGGAAGTCTAAGCAAAGTTTCATTAAGTTATTTAACACTAAGTTACAGTACAGGCCCTGCTTTGTTCTCGTTTACAGATAACATTCAGTATGCTGTGAAATATTACACCATAAACCTCAGGAGTGGCAAAAATCTGTTTCCTTCTTTGTAATTTGTTAAGCGAGTCACAGACTATGCAGATACGATAGTATTTTAGGTGCATCATAATCATCATCATTACAGCCCTTCACAAGTCCACTGCTGAACATAGGCCTCCCCCAAGGTATGCCACAAAAGGTGCATACCTAGGTGCATATAAAAACTTATTTATCTGAATATATCACACACTACGCAGATACGATAATATACGAAATGAAACATTCGTATATTATCCGAAACCCTCGAAATCCTTCAAACTTGAGACGTGTTTTTGGAGCGGATTGTTCATACAGAGTGTTACCTACAATGAGTTGGCATATATTGCTTCTAGATTTGCTAGACAGCTCATCAGAATAGGATACAGATTCTGGTCTTGATGCACATGTTGCATTAGCATTTACTAAAAGGTGAAGAAATTGGATTTTTTTTTAAAAACCTAAATGTTAAGTTGGAGAGGTCTCGTCTAATGAAGTCAACGCTCCGTCCCCCTCGTGCTCTGATCCAGAATCCCGAAACCTTTCAGCTCGAGTTACAAAACCGCTTTCAGTGCCTAGAGGATTGCAATGCAGTGGACGATATGAATGACAAGCTCGTTGAAACTGTCCATGAGGTCGGAGCTAAGTTCTGCAAGACTCGCCGTAGAAGAACACAAAAACTCTCCGATCACACTCTTAATCTCATGGCTGTTAGATGGGAGATGAGGCTGCAATCGTCAACAGATTTGACAGCATACAGGCAACTGAACAGACAGATCTCCAAATGCATGCGGCGAGACTTACGCAACTTTAATACTGCTCGTATTAAAGAAGCGATCGAGCGGAACCAGGGCTCCAAAGTCTTTGCCAGAGATCTGTCTGCCAGAAAGAGCCAACTGTCAAGGCTGAAGACTGAGTGTGGCAACATCGTTTCCGGGACACCTGAGATCCTGAGTGAGATTGAGAGGTTCTATGGGCAGCTGTACACATCATCGTTGGAGCCACACGCAAGTGTGAGTAACGATCCAATAGCAAGTCTTATCCGACAATATTCCGATGATATCCCGGACGTCAGTCTGAGCGAGATTAGAATGGCTCTCCACCACCTTAAAAGCGGCAAGGCCCCGGGCGAGGATGGAATTACAGCGGAACTTCTGAAAGCGGGTGGAACACCGGTACTTGAAGTCCTTCAGAAGCTCTTCAATTCCGTCCTCCATGGTGGCACTACTCCGGAGGCGTGGAGCAGAAGCGCGGTGGTCTTGTTCTTTAAGAAAGGCGACAACGCTCTCTTGAAGAACTACAGACCGATTTCCCTTCTGAGCCGCGTCTACGTGCTGTTTTCGAGAGTCATTACGAATCGTCTCGCACGCAGACTCGACGACTTCCAGCCTCCCGAACAAGCCGGTTTCCGAAAAGGCTTCAGTACCATAGACCACATACATACCCTTCGGCAAATTGTACAGAAGTCCGAAGAGTACAATCTGCCACTTTGCCTGGCGTATGTGGACTATGAGAAAGCCTTTGATTCCGTCAAAATTTGGGCGGTGCTACAGTCTCTTCAGCGGTGCCTAGTTGACTGTCGGTATATTGAAGTGCTGAAGTGTTTGTACAGTAGGGCTACGATGGCTATCCGAGTACAGAACCAGAGTACGTAACCTATCCAACTGCAGAGAGGTGTAAGACAGGGTGATGTTATGATATATCCCCGAAACTCTTCACCGCTGCGTTGGAAGACGTTTTCAAGCTACTGGACTGGAAAGGATACAGTATTAACTTCAATGGCGAGTACATCACTCACCTTCGATTTGCCGACGATATAGTCCTTATGGCAGAATCGCTGGAGGACCTTAGCACTATGCTCAATGACCTCAATGGTGTCTCCCAACAGATAGGTCTTAAGATGAACATGGACAAAACAAAGATCATGTTTAATGTCCATGTCACTCCTATGCCGGTAGTTGTTGGGAGCACTATGCTCGAAGTTGTTGACGAGTACGTTTACCTGGGACAAATAGTCCGACTAGGTAAGTCCAACTTCGACCGAGAGGTCAATCGACGGATTCAACTCGGCTGGGCAGCGTTCGAGAAATTACGACACATCTTCTCGTCAGGTATACCTCAATCTCTGAAAACTAAAGTGTATAACCAGTGCGTGTCGCCAGTGATGACTTACGGATCTGAGACATGGTCCTTCGCCGCTGGCCGTATGAGGACGCTCAAGGTCGCTCAGCGAGCTATGGAGAGGGCTATGCTCGGAGTTTTACTGCGTGATAGACTCAGAAATGAGGATATCCGCAGTAAAACCAGAGTGACCGACATAGCCCAACGGATTAGTAAGCTGAAGTGGCAATGGGCCGGCCATATAGCTCGAAGAACCGATAACCGATGGGGAAGAAAGGTTCTCGAGTGGCAGCCTCGTACCGGTAGGCGTAGTGTAGGGCGACCCCCCCACTAGATGGAGTGACGACCTGGTAAGACATGCAGGAAGTCGATGGATGCAGGTGGCTCAGGACCGTGCTTTGTGGCATTACTTGGGGGAGGCCTATGTTCAGCAGTGGACTTGTGAAGGGCTGTAATGATGATGATGATGATGATGAGAAGAACTTGGATAGAATGTCATATAAAGCTTAAAAAGGACTAAGGCGAATTTAATCACCGACCATTCTGTATTTATCTGCAGGTAAAATCTTATGCCATATTTGTATATACAGATATATTTGTGTGAGCAGATAGTATTGTCACTATCTTTCGATATAGGTCGACGCTTATTAACAATAAAATATAAATTATTTACACTGTGAGATCATTTTATTTCATAGAGCGATATTGAAAGATATGCGCTCAGACACAGATATTTTATCGTACCTGCATAGTGTGACACCCTTAAAACAAAATAAAAAAGTTCATTAGTGATATGAGTATAAAAAATGTCTTGATAATACTTAAACATAAATGGTCCAGGATAGGAAAAATATTGGCTATGACACTAACTTAAGTTAGATATATTTTTGTAACATACCGCAAAGGAATCATTAATTCCTTTATATACATGAATATTCAACAGATAACTTATGAAAAATGTTCACTGTACTGTATTTATTTTATAAATCAACTAGGTATAAGTTATATTACGTATATACCAGTTGTATTTACGATATGTGGTGCTTTTTATCTTTGTGTGACAAGTGGATTTAGTAAAATGGTCGTAACAGGCGACAGATGGAAGCTGAACTAGGAGATAGGCAGCAGTAATTTTCTGGAAACAACTGAATAAAAATAAAAATACTGCAGCTGTTAACTAGCTTGCTAAGAGTGGCAACTATTGCAGTATCCCCCTATGAGACAATCTATAGAAGGGCCTATTTTCAGCAGTGGACTTTTATAGGCTGTAACGGTAACGGTAATATTGTATTTATGTATATTTATATTTAATATTAATATATATAATGTGTAATTATGACTAATAATGTTTGACTCCAATAGGATCATTTTTCTGTAAAAACGTCAAATTTATAAATATTGTTACATGAAATTAATTTTACGGAGTTTATCGCGTTTTACTTTTATCGGTTTCGGGTGCTTTACAGCATTTCGTATGTCGGTAAATTCGCAGTAAAGTTACAGCCTATATACGTCCCACAGCTGGGCATAGGCCTGCCTTCATTTCTGAGAGGGTTTTAGGAAAAGGAATTGTCTTGTGTGGGCTGCCCCAATGCGTGTTGGCGAACTTCGCATGTCTTCGAAATTTTTTTTTCTTATTCCTCAGACATGCAGGTTTTCTCACGATGTTTTCCTTCACCGCCGAGCACGTGGTAATCCGAAGGCGCACTCATTATTGTGCTTTAATTTTATTTTTTTACTATTTTATTCATATGGTTGCCGTAATAAACTCGAATATAAATAATAGAGAAAATTTAGGTAGAAAAGAACCTTTTGCTACGCTGCTTCGTTTTAAAAAGCAAACTTCTACTGCGGGTGTACCTGTGTAAATTTGATGTAGCGGCGGCGCCTTTTACAAGATGCGGCACGTGCATCACCGCGGCGCGACAAAAAAGCGAACGTATCTGAGCGAACAGACTAAGAGCCCTATATATCATTAGGATGCCATGGCATCGACGCCGGCAGTGCTTCCATGGCTACCGTTGGCGTCCATGAGACGCCAAAACTAGTCGCTAAAGCCGATGTCAGGCGAAATTAGTATCGCTTGTTCATGCAACCACAATGGACGTCGAAGAGATAGCGATCCTCATTCTTTACCGCCGTAGACAATTAAAACGAAAAAATAAAAAGAAACTATGGGTACACCCTTTTAGTGCCGATCGAATGAGAAGTGGCATTTTTTACAAATTATACGACTACTAACGAAAATATCCTAACGCTTCCTCCACGAAATTATTTAATTACGTGAGGGTGTCTGTGCTATCATTTGATGAATTAACTCACTACACACACACTACACAGTGTGGCGCCGCTGCCAGGACAAGCAAGCGGGCGGGTTCGAGATGGCATCGCCGCCAAAATGGCTTCGACGCCAAGTGAGGTAAGGTTAAGTACGTTCTAATAGAATATAATATGTTACAATTGGCGACGCTGCCGGCGTCTAATCATTATTATATATAGAACAGAGAAATCAATACTCTATATACAAACCTGTTTGGGTGGCTGCGAGTGTGGGGGCGGCGCATGCTGTTGGTGCTGCAGTGTGGGTTGCTGCGGGTGCTGCTGCTGCGGATGCTGTTGCTGCGCGTGCTGCTGCTGCGCGTGCTGCGGCTGCGCGTGCGGCTCGTGCAGCGCGTCGGGCTCAAGCGCGCCGAACTGCACGTCCAGGAACATCGCGCCGCCCGCCTCGCCGCCGCCCGGCATCTCCACTGCCGACGACGGGATCTGCATGCGCGCATATACTTTGTATCAATACCAGCTCACAACAAAATGCAATGTTCGTCTTCATTTAAACTTACACATTTCTACTTAATACAAGCATTTAATACAGGCAGATATACCACACATAAAAACCTGACCCACAGTGCAACTGCATAAATTTGGAGTCGTTGGAAAATCATTTGCTGGTGGGATTTGCTCCACAACTAAATTTTAAATTATGATACTTTTTTTAAACCCAAATTACTATATAAATATTTAAAAAAAAAACATCTTGTATATTGTGTAAATGTATCAATATAAATTATTTAAAATGATACATTTACACAAATAGACAATGCAACAAAACCAGATGAGAAGTTTCAAAATAAAGAAATTTTCTTTATTTTGAAAGTATTCTTATGAGATTGTGTTAACACAACCACACTGTTGACTCTAGACTTGGACCAATAAAGCCGAAAATATTCTGTGCGAAAACTACATCCCACAGTCCCATAGTAAAATCCGTAGTTCTAAACTTAACTGACACCAAATAATTATTATGTAACAATAAAATAAAATCGACTCGACGACTTCCAGCCTCCCGTACAAGCCGGTTTCCGAAAAGGTTTCAGTACCATAGACCACATACACACCCTACGGCAGATTGTACAGAAGACCGAAGAATACAATCTGCCACTTTGGCCGGCGTATGTGGTCTAAGAAAAAGCCTTTGATTCCATCGAAATTTGGGCGGTGCTACAGTCCCTTCAGCGGTGCCAAGTTAACTGGCGGTATATCGAAGTGTTGAAGTGTTTGTACAGTAGGGCTACGATGGCTACCGACGATATAGGTCTTTATGGCAGAATCGCTGGAGGACCTTAGCACTATGTTCAATGACCTCAATAGTGTCTCTCAACAAATAGGTTTTAAGATGAACATGAACAAAACAAAGATCATGTTTAAAGTCCATGTCACACCTATGTCGATAGTTGTTGGGAGCACTAAGTTTGAAGTTGTTGATGAGTATGTTTACCTGGGACAAATAGTCCGACTAGGTAAGTCCAACTTCGACCAAGGGGTCAATCGACGGGTTCAACTCGGCTAGGCAGCGTTCAGGAAAATACGACACATCTTCTCGTAAGGTAAATCTCAAAACCTGAAAACTAAATTGTACCATGCACTGTTTTGACAGTGATGATTTATGGATCTGAGACGTGGTCCTTTGCTGCTGACAATATGAGGACGTTCAAGGTCGCTCAGCGGGCTATGCTCGGGGTTTATCTACATGATAAACTTAGAAATGAGGATATCCGAACCAGAGTGACCGACATAACCCAATGGAATAGTAAGCTGAACGAGCAATAGACCGGCCATATAGCTCAAAGAACTGACAACCGATGGGGAAAAAAGGTTATCGAATGGCAGCCTCGTACCGGTATGCGTAGTGTAGGCGACGTCCCACTAGATGGAGTGATGACGTGATAAGACATGCAGGACGTCGATAGATGCAGGTGGCTCAGGATTGTGCTTTGTGGCATTACTTGGGGGAGGCCTATGTTCAGCAGTGGACTTGTGAAGGGCTGTAATGATGATGAAGAATAAATTAAATTCACAATATTTGACTGTGTATATAACACAATAAATAACAAGTGGGTGTCTTGGGTTATTCGAAAATATATTGCAGGGCACAAGATGACTTTCATTAAAATTTGTGTTTCTTATAGATTTATTTATTATTTGTATAAAATGTTATGCAGGAGCATCGATTGTGGTAGCCACTTACTATCAGTTGAACTATAAGTTTATTATTTCAGTTTTATAAAAAACAAAAAATTGTAGTAACCTTAGAAGGTGGCGGAACCCTCGCCCTCTGCGTCTTACGCTGGCTTGTAATGTCCGCTGAACCGTACACACCGTAGTTGCTCGTATAAACGCCTGAAATCGTAAAACACAATTCTAATTTCTAATATCTAATATATAAAAGAAACAGTTTTAGTGTTAGTGCTCGGAACAACCAAAAATCGAAACATTTAAGAAGGCTTTTGTCACATTAATAATCCATAATTATTTAATTATACAATTGAATAGAAATGTAATACATAACTTGTATACATATAATATAATATCCATCAGATAACCTTTAATCATTAACGTTCTCGTAAAAATACTGTTACTGCCTTGGAATCATCGGCAAGCAGTCTAACACTGGCAGTTTTGAAAAGATTGTTCTATTAGTCAGATAGTTACAGCCTACGTCTAATCCTAATATACGTCCTACTGCTGGGCACAGGCCTCCCCTCATTTCTGAGAGGGTTTTAAAGCAAGGAAGTGTCCGCCGCGGTGCCCCAATGCGTGTTGGCGAACTTCACATGTCTTCGAAATATTATTTTTTCTCTCTTATTACTCAGACATGCAAGTTTCCTCACGATGTTTTCCTTCACCACCGAGCACGTGGTACTCCGAAGGCGCACTCATTAATGTGCTTTAATTTTATTTTTTTACTATTTTATTCATATGGTTACCGTAATAAACACGAATATAAATAATAGAGAAAATTTAGGTAAAAAACAAAAAAAGAAAAGTAACTTTGATGTAGCGACGGCGCCTTTTACAAGACGCGGCACGTGCATCACCGCGGCGCGACAAAAAAAGCGAACGTATCTGAGCGAACAGACTAAGAGCCCTATATCATTAGGATGCCATGGCATCGACGCCGGCAGTGCTTCCATGGCTGCCGTTGGCGTCCATGAGACGCCAAAACTATTCGCTAAAGCCGACGTCAGGCGAAATTAGTATCGCACTATGGACGAATGGAATGGAATGGCGGGGATCGAACCCGGGTTACTCACGTTCAGTTATATTTACAGCGAGCGTTAACCATCTGAGCTACCACGGTTTTCTAGATCTAGATTTCGTCAGTGAAGTCTACAACCAAATTACTATGGCACTTTGTGCTGGCAAGAAAATGTATTCATATGAAATATACATACTAGTGTCATGCCTCTGCAATTGCTGGGTGAGCTGCGACAGATACTGCGATTGAGCCGCACTCAAGCTGCCTGACATGCCCATTGGCTGAAAATATACAATCATCAATATTTAGAGTTTCATTCAGATCCAATTCTATTTCAGAATTTTCTATATTGGGACCGGGCGGCAGGAAACAAGCTTCAGGACGCTGATAGTTTAGGTAATTTCTTTTTACAGTGAAAATAATGATTATTTAAAAAAAAATACATAAGCTCTGCTTTATAGTTAGTTTATTTAAAGTATTTTATGAATGACAGCGGTTTATTGTTCAGTTTGGAGGTAACTTTGGATTTTTTTTTCTATGGAGAAAATTTTACGGAATTATGTTTTCGTCTAACATAGTACTTAGCATTAACTTTACCATATATTTATTTCAAAATTAATGCTGCAATATTTTCGGCATAACGGAGGATGTTGCTAAGCCATTTGAGGTTATATTTCCCCTTAAAGGTATTTAATTTTTATTTTCCATTGAAATGCATATTGCTGATTATTTTTTGTCAGTCAGCTGCTAAGAAACACATTCATGTCCCGATTTTAATTGTATTTGTTAGTAATATTTGTGCTAAATTAACTAAATTGTTTTTGGATAGTTGTAGAGTTCATCTCATCTTATACGTTTCTTATGCCTCACTATGTGATTAGTTGATTTTAATGTATTGATAAGATATCTATAAGACATATTTGGATCAATAATAATAAATGAACTGATGAGTGTTAGTTGTAATAGGGAAGAAAGTAGAGGTTAGTATGAGAGAAGATTCTGGCTTCTAAGAAGCTTACAGTCTTTGTTAGTTGCTTCATTAAAGTAAGACGACAGATATGTTTTTAGAATAGAACTGAATCATTCTTATTCAATATAGATCACTATAATACTCTCAAACAAAATAGAAGTTATTATAGTTTAACCACTGGTTCGGAAATATGGTAGGCTTGACCAGGGTAGGACCACGCTCACAGGAAATACTGGTGTAAAATAGCAGCTTAATGCTGCTGTGATTCGTATAGTGAGTATGGAGAATCGGAGACCCGGCAAACAAGGCATTTTATCTTATTCCTCAGGGGTGACATGGCACCTGTATTTTGATGCGCAATCGAGGTTAAATGTAGATGTCTATGGGCCACAGCATCCACCTACCATCAGGTGGACTGCGTGCATGTTTCTCACCCTATACTGTAAAAAAAACCTCTATCTTGAGAAGAACTAGCAAGAAACCCAGAGGTACTTTTTTCAATAAAACACTCAATACAATTTTTTAATTAATAATCATAATTACTCTCCGCACCACAAACATTATTGTGTGGTTCCGGTAGAGCAGTGATGGCACGTGTCGGTGCAGCCCTTGAACGAAATAACCACTGGACCCGACATATAAGCGGACTTACCTATACCAGTCTTGTCAGTAACCAGGAAATTCTAGTCTTGGTCGTTTGTTTTTGCGTCAGTCTCAAGCACTTACTTGTCAACAAAACATCTCCCAAAAATGACTAAATGTTCAGTTAAATGGTGTAAAAACTATAGCGGCGGAAGCAGAACTTTTTCTTTTCACTTGTTAGTACACTATTTAATTACATTTATTGTTATTTATCACAAAATTTACTCAAATGTAAAATAAAATTTTGTATTATCCAACTATGTTAAATATAGTTGAAATTTCTATGTATTGTTGACATATGACAACCATCACAAAATGGGTGGATTATACCATTCAGAACGAATGACTAAAACTGTGGAGTGAGTCAATTTGACATCGACTAGTGCTTGACCATGTCGAAAAATATATCGATATTTGACGAAATAACCGAATGAATGATGATGTTATTTGTACAATACAATAACACTTAAATATATTATGTCATTAAATTTATAATGGTAATTTTTATAGTTAAATAAAAATATTATAAATGCAAACATTATAATTAGTATCTGTACTTAAAACATTTAAATACATAAATGACACGAATTTTCAGATTTCCTTGTGACGCTTCTCGGAAAAGAAAGTGGGTAGAAGCAGTTCGTAGATATGAAACCTGGATTCCGACGAAACATAGCGCCATATGCAGTGTACATTTCGATACTGCCTGTTTTAATACTTATGCAAAGATCCACAATATGACACCAATGAAGGCAGTCTTATTGTACATAAAGACAAGGGAAAACTGATGCTTCCCTCAAGTGATACTATAGCTATTTGTCAGCACTGCGAACTCGAACTTACGAAGGGTGTTCAGAATAAAAGACTACAAAAAGATTACACAACAGACTTTCTCCTGCCGAAAGTAACAGAAACATTGCTGCAACTTCCGTTGTACGAAGACATTCATTTCCATAAATTTGAAAACGACGACGTGAATCACGTCGAAGAATTAACGAAAGCCGTTGCTAAAAAGTATATAAATATTAGAATTGCTTATATAAGAAAACAAGCGAACAAAACAAATTTTAAGAAAGATGATGATACATAGTAAAAGTCAGTAAACCTATTTAAATAATTTAAACTTAACAAAAAATTTGACGTTTATTATAACTAATTGAATAAAAAGTCCATAACAATGTCCTGATTCTTTTGTTTTAGTTAAAATTTAAATACCGGAAGCTTACCTCACCATCATTATATCCCTTTATTTCCTTTGCCTTACAGCTTATTTACGATACGCCTTTTCTTTCTCAGTCGTTCATCGATATATTTTATCGACTATGTTCAAGCACTAGAAATAGAGAGAACTTCTACGAATTTCGTATCTGTGTTTATATTAACGTAATAAAATCTTTGTGTGCGTTATTCTCCACTTGGTTGAACGAGTTTTCATACATTTGTGTTTTATGTCCGTTCCAGTGGTTCCAGCGATGGAGCGGTTAAGACCGATTTACACTTCGACAAGTACAGTAGCGAGTTAACTTCCGAACCTGGCGAGTTAAGTCAGAACCTCATTTAAATGGCAATAAGCGAGTTAAGTAGCAAGTTAACGATTAAGTTGAACGGGATAGCCGGCCGAGCTATTTTTCGGCGAGTTAAGTGCGAAGTGCTGCCCTCCCGCGCGTCTCCCGTCACCCGCAACTAAACTCGCCGTTCGTGTAAACGAGCGAGTTTAGTTCAGTGCATAAGTTGACAGGACGCAACATTTGCGCGCCAAAACGTACAATTGTACTTTTATAATGAAACTCGCCACAAAGTTTGTACGATACTGCTTGTTGAATATTTATACGTTTTATATCGAGTTTTAATAATAAAATGTGCATAAGATATCACGTATAAATTCGTACAGGAGTATTTAGAACACGAATGTTTATATAATAGTAGAAGTTCAAATTGAACCTGCTCGAGATGCTGCACTCATGAAAATTCTTAAAAACTTCTTTAACAACAACCATTAATACTTCTCTGACTGGATCATTTAATTCTTGACGTAATCCTGGAATCATCTTAAACGAAAACCGGAAAAATTCTGTAGTCTTTAAACGTCATACTCCAACGAACTCTATGAACTAATGTCCTTAACTAAACTCGCCACGAAGACATTGTTTGAACGCTACTGCCTACTTAATCGTTTACTGTCAACTGCCCTATAACTAAACTCGCTACTGTACTTGTCGAAGTGTAAATCGGTCTTAAGTGGTAGTGTGTGGTGTGGTTACCTGGTGGTGGTGCGCGAGGTGCGCGTCCGCAGGAGCTGGAGCGGGCGCGGGGACTGAGGCGGGCGCGGGGGCGGGCGCAGGCGCGGCGTCCGTCTTACCGCCAGCCGCCTGCCCGCTGCCCATCTGTTGCTGCACAACGCACAACCAGGTTAATCTCAGTCTTATAAAGCTACAACCCGGTTGAGCTAAGTTTACAACTCACTGCAATCCGAGACCCTCCATTTCTCCGTTCTCAACCCCCCGTTCATACAGTCGCGTCAGTACGGTTTGCATCTTTGTTACTGGTACGCACATCTTAACTTTCGCCTCCTATTTGTTTACTTTTTTGATTATTTTTGTCATGTCATCCGGAACCAAGTGCAAACATAATTCAACCGAATTGTAAGCACCCACAGACATCCCGTCGCTTAAGAGCTTAAGAGAATAATTATATTTTATGTTATTAATCTCATGCCACGGTAGAAAAGGGGGAGAACCTCGCACCGCGCCAAACAGCAGCCAAAACTCCATGTGCTACTACAGTCTTATATATAGCGCGTTACTTGAACCTTTGTGAATGAAATACTCTCATTCGAAATTCCCAGCCCTTCAAAAAATTCAGGCTTATAAAAGAAAATAAACCTTGACAATAGTAATGCTGATACAATACATATTGTGCCAATACTACTATTTTTTTAAATAAAATAAGTGTGACATACAAGCTTACAGTCCACCTCCTGGTAATTGAATGCTGTCACTCATAGACTATTACATCTACATTTATCATCAATAAGGAATCAAAATACAGATGCGTTGTCACTTCTGAGAAATAATTGCTGCAGGTTCCGCTAATCTGCAGCAATCATGATTTGGACTGTTACTCTGTTTGACACTGTGGTTTTTTATTTTTTTTATAGAATAGGGTGACAAACGAGCACACAGTCCACCTGATGGTAAGTGGTTGCTGCGGCCCATAGACATCTACATCTATCCTCCATTAAAAATCAAAATGCAGATGCGTTGTCACCCGTGAGGACTGAGATGGAATGCCTCGTTTCCAGTAAAAAGGGTCTCCGGTTCTCTACACTCACCATACGAAATACAGCAGCATTAAGCTACTATTTCACGCTGGTATTCTGTGAATTATTTGATTATATAAAAAGAAAAATATCTATTTTTCCATATTTGAGACGAAAGAAGAGATCCATGTGAACCGAGAAAATGACCGTCATTTCGCATAATTAGCCGTATTGCGCATATTATTGCGTATTTTGGCTGTGCGTATCGTTCGCAAGCTCTGTTTGACTCTCCAGTCGCATTTCATCCACGGTACTGATACGACATTCACAACTATGTCCTCCACGTTTCGTTCAGCGCTAGAGTTACGTGCCGCGACTTATAGATAAGTAATGTCATATGAGGCTGTATAAAATTTTACCAGCATATAAAATTCACTGGAAATATGTACATGTATTTACATCCTATTCATTCATATATTCAAATAATCATTTGTAAGTTATAAATTATAGCAATGAATCAAAACACAGTCCTAAAATTAATAACATATTAAAAATATTATGAGTTAAATTAACAGCTAAAATAGTAATTACCTCAAGCAAGGTGTGGTGATGAGTTTGGGTGGTGTTGTGATATGTGTAGGTGGTGATATGAGACTCTGTGGGGCCGTTCGTTTCAGCTGGACTATCCCAGTCCTCCTGCAAAACGAATTATATATGAAATATGAACATTTTCAATATGAACCAAATGCTTCAAACGGTATTTTACAATAATTCTACAGATAAGCCTTATTAGTTCAATAAGAAAAGGGATTCTGTAGTGCAGCTCGAACAACATTTATAATATTGTGTATACCATTGTAATATACGAAGTCTCATTAATCAGCAACATGTTTTTTTAATTATTTAAAAAATGTCTCATTTGATACTTCTAATATTACATGGCAACCCAGCTAGGATTAAAGGAGAATAGTAAATTCTTTTCCAATCAGTGGAACATCATTTTAAAACTAGTAGATTTTTGACACACAGAGATTTTTTACAAAAATGATGTTTGACAAACAAAATCTTAATTTAGTGCATTGACAAGTTAAGCGTTTTATGGCACCCGGGATCGTAAGTGCTTTTAAGTTGCTATATAGCAATGTATGTTATTTCACATTGTGAAGGATCAAAGTAATTTTTTCGGATTTTGGCGCGTTTAATATAATTCTTACCTTACCAACATTTCAAGTGCTATTTAGCATGGTCACTAGAAGTATATGAACGCATTATAATAAGACTTGCAACGAATAGTATATTTGGACACACGACGAATAACGAATATTCTGAGGAGTTCCTGGCCAAATAGCCGATTATTAGGCAAAAGTATTCCGAGAAGGATGTAATGTTTATTTTTCAGAGCGTCAATTCTCTGACGCTGAGATTGTCTACGAGAAGAAAAGACAGAAACTACTGCCTGAAAATGAAGAAAAATTAGTCTTACTCATCTTCTACAATTTATCTGATGCTCTTTTTTTAAATTTTATAATATGGAAGTTGATTATGTATGTACCTATGAATTATTTAATGATTACAATAAAAAAAAAACAAATAAATATTTTCATTTTACCAATTATCTGACTACAATAAAGCCTCTTATTTTTAGTATTCAGTATTTGTTCGGATCACTGAACGATATTAAGGTGAGAGAAGCAGTAAAACGGATCTGCTGGCAGCCGCGGTTGGCTTGGAGTACAGCGGGCAGTGAACGAACGGACCTGGCACTGACATTACGCGCGGCCGCTCAAATAATATCATTTTTAATTTGAACATACTCTACCCATGGTCCCTATTATACCAGTTTTTATATAAGATTGCAATTATTTCATTGAATCCTACAACATCGAGAACATACGCTATTCGGCCGAATAGTACCTAGATATTCGGTATTTGACGGAATAGGATAAAAGTAGGGTAATAGGCCGAATATCAAATAATAGCCGGATATTCGTTGCAAGTCTTACTATAATCCATAAAAATTAATTTACTTGATGTGTAGTATTTAAGTAATCATAAAAAATAATTCATGTCATGGGATGAATAATTTTTTAATGATTCATATAATTTAACATTAAAATATGTACTACGAAATTATATTATGAACTGTCTATTTCTCAATATTAAATTAAAATATGTTTTTCATACCGTGGCAGTCTGCGATAGTTCTATGTCAACGGCCGCATTCTGTGCATTTACACTTGGAGTAAACACCTGTAAATAACAGACTCAAGTTCTAATTTTTATAACAGTAACAGTTAGAAAATACTATAATAAACTGTTAACTTATAAATATTACTGAATTTACATTGAATAATAATAATTTTACTACTGGCCGACTGTTTATTAAAGAAAAGAAAGAAAGAAATATATATCAGTATTACATATTTCCATTTTAAAATTCTTTTCAAAAGATTCTACAAAAATATGCCTTTTTGCTACGAGCCTGTTACTACTATATGTATACAGGTTGTTAGTGTAAACACCGTTATCCTTGAAACCAGTGGTTTGGTTTCACTTATAGAACGTAAATTCAATGAAAAATAACAACATTCCTTTTAGTAAAATCTCAATTTTTCCTTAATTCCTCAATTTTTGCCTGTCCTAAGCCAGGATAAAAGTATGAAGGAAAAGGTACATCACAGGTTATGTGTACCTATTGTGTTTTTGTTGGAATGTTGTGTAAGTAGCTACTGCGGGCAGTGATCTTTACGGTGATTACGTCATTCGGGTGCATCCATGAATTTACGGACGGTGTCGGACAGAAACTTTTTAAATTTTATGAAAGAAAATAGCGTTTTTTTTTTAAATTCGGATAAATATTTTTATATTAAAGCCAACTACCTATGGTCTTAGTGACAACGGTGTTAACACTTAAACCTTGTATATATTGGTATAGTGGTTGTTGCTAATCATGAGGGTCTGGGATTCGAATTGCAAGTCGGGCCATACCCAGTTATTGGGTTTTTCTATCAAGAAATTCTCAGTTGCAGCTTGGAGTTAGGAAGTTGGCGGTGTTTCACCCCGTGGCTCGGAAAGCATGAAAAGCCAGTAGCCATGCGCCTGAGCTCTCATCGGTCGTGTTAGGTGAGTGCGGTAATAGAGTGCATCCGTGCTTACGCATACATTCTTGCACTATAAACTTGTCCTGCGTAGATGGCTAATCTTTGTTGATACCGACTGTTGTGACCGACATTCGGTCTGTATGATATTATTACTACAAAGATTTATTGATTAAAAATACTTTTACGGATTTTATCGCGATAATTTTAATTATTTTTATTTTTAATTCCCGACGTTTCGGGTGCTTTCCAGCACCCATGGTCACAGGGGACAGGTGACTGACATCCCAATGTCATTGTTAAACCTAGAGTACCTTCAGCTTTTTTATTTATTGTTTATGGTCCGATCTAAGCAAAATGTCAAGACCTCAAGACATAGTTCATTTTAGCCATATTCCAATTCAATACTCACTCGGTCGGGGTCCTAAACGCCTTTATATAGGACCTTTTACCAGGCCTCCGTCACTCGCTATAACCCACGTGTTATTATGCCTACTGCTCTGCGTATCGCCCACGATACAACCGATATTGGGCTGCCACACGCCCGCCTAAGCGCTTGCACCACGCACGTTTCCCGCGCTTACTCGTCGAAATGCCGAAACCACGTAATTATTGTGCAGTGGATGGGTGTCAAAATCAAGAATAGTCTTTTTTTGCGTTGACCTATGTATCAAGGTATTTATTATAATAAGTGTAGCAAAAAGACATAACTGCACTAGCTTCAATGCTTTGTTACAGGAGAAACCTAATGTTGACGAAACAACACTGTATACTCATTTCAAAGCCTATAATACAGATACATCTTTTTATGGTGGCCCAAAAGTCCCACCAGAAACGTTTAATAATTATATTGAAGAATTAGAAAGAATATTCTTAAATAATTTTAACGTCATAATTAATCGACCTGGCAGCACCGTGTTACAATTTTTGCAAACCATTGATGTTCCTCTGCTTTGCTCCTGTTTTCCTCATGATTGTTTATTAAAATTATTTACGCGATTTAGGATAGTTTCAACGATAAATTTTAATAACCGAGAACTCAGACAAGGAACAAAATTTATAAATCATTTTACAAAACCCAAATATTTTTGATTGACAAATAACAAATATGGTTATGTATTTCGCAACATTCGTTTTATTACAATAATCGTCATAGGTACAACCCTAGCGCATTCGTGCGATGACGTGCTTGCACGTGAGTCGCACGGCGGGCAACACAATCTCGACTCTGTTCGCGTACTTATAGTACATTTTTTCTCGTTTCGAGCAGCAGATAGATTTTGTAGGCTATTATAGCGTAGGTATTTTCGCTTTTGTATGGGTATGATGTATCTGTTGGTAAACTATTTATTAATATGTGCTATTACACTGAAACATCTCGAATGTTTGAGCACATACTGGTCCCGACTAACTAGTGTTGTCATCCCTGAGGTATAAGATGGAATGCGTCGTTTCCAGTAAAAAAATCTCTGGTTCTCTACACTCACCACAAGAAACACAGCAGCATTAAGCTGCTATTTTACGCTATCATTCTGTGAGAGTGTGTGTTTAGAGCGTTAGGGTCTATATTTGTATGGCTAGTGACTCGGAAAAGAAACTACGTGCTTATGTTATGACCGTTTACTTGAGACTAAAAAATGCACGAAAAGCACACTATGCAGTTAATGTCACCTTGCGACCTTGACAGTGTGATTCCACCCCAGTCGAACCGACACATTTGTGCTACAACCATAATATAGCTGCAGCATGCCTTTACCACATAGATATATAATTGATTGTTGCACTGCATTATTGTGAATTTTGTCCTAAAATTTGTCTGGTATTTGAATTGATGTGTCGGCTCGACCAGTCGAGCTAACCCATTCGTGCTACAACTATAATATAGCTGCATATTGGCTCTACCACGCTAATAATAGTAGACCCTTATAGGATGTGAGACCATCGTCAGGTTCTGTAAGTCACAGCGGCTGAGATGGGCGGGCCACCTGGAACGAATGCCGGATTCTAGGGCCGTGAAAATCATGACCAGGTGCACTCCCCAGCAAAAGAGACCAAAAGGCAGGCCAAAAAAACGTTGGGTATAAAATGTGGAAGAGGATCTGAGAAGAATGGGTAAATACACCAACTGGCGCAGGGAGTCAAAGGATCGCGACAAGTGGAGGAATATTGTGGAGGCCAGGGCCCACAAAGGGCTGTAGTGCCACAGGATAGATAAATAGTAAACCCATCTACTTTGCACCATCAGCATTTTTACACCATATGCACATATGATATAACTACATAGGCTATACATATGCACATATGATATACATACACGGCTGAATATCGCCGCACATGGTTCAAGCATGATGATGCACATCCACATGTCATGAGGTTCAACCGTGAGCGCCTCACTGAGCTATTTCGTGATAGCTGAATAGGTAGACTAGTGACTGACTAATGATGATAGTAAAAAAAATACATATATGATTTTTTTTTACCTTAGTATCTGATAGAGAGCCAGACCATTCTTCGTTGTCCCAGTCTTCTGTGGTAGGAAATGAGTCGCCCATGTTACCACCTGTAATTAATTTAATATAACAAGTTGCATAATTTAATATAGTTAAATACCATTACTGTAAATGACTATACATTTTTTTATATTATTAAAAATATTTCAGCCCATTTTTTTTTGTAACATTCAATGAAACCATATTTACTATTCATCATCATCATCATCATTACAGCCCTTCACAAGTCCACTGCTGAACACAGGCGTCCTCCAAGTAATGCCACAAAGCATGGTCCTGAGCCACCTGCATCCATCGACTTCCTGCATGTCTTACCAGGTCGTCACTTCATGTAGTGGGAGATCGCCCTACACTACGCCTACCGGTACGAGGCTGCCACTCGAGAACCTTTCTTCCCCATCGGTTATCGGTTCTTCGAGCTATATAGCCGGCCCATTGCCACTTCAGCTTACTAATCCGTTGGGCTATGTCGGTCACTCTGGTTTTACTGCGGATATCCTCATTTCTGAGTCTATCACGCAGAGAAACTCCGAGCATAGCCTTCTCCATAGCTCGCAGAGCGACCTTGAGCGTATTTATTATTACCAATTTCTAATAGATTGTAGGCCATAGAGAAAACACACTATCTATTTTAGGTAGATACTACGCGTTGATACAACAGTAACAGTAAGATATTATAATGAAAAATAGCAACATAAATGTGCGTCCCAATAAGCGCCACTCAGTCAAGTGCGAGTGAGTGAACCGGGAATGTGGGACAAGTTCATGTCGCACGGCCTTTACACCGAACGCGACACCGGTCGCTTCGCTCTAGCGCCGTGCTAACGAAATATAACATAGGAGAGATAAATATTTTTAATACGTATAATTTGAATCTGAATGACAGTGTGAGAAATTGTGCGATACCAAATTAAAGATTTATTGAAAACGGGACAAATTAGGAGTACTCTTATCCGACGAGCATGTATGCGTAGGTATATGGATGTAAAGGAGGCGAGAGAGGTATGTCAGGATCGTGCCAAATAGAAGTCCGTAGTCTTTGCCTACCCCTCTGGGTGACAGGCGTGAGTTTTTATGTATGTATAATTTGATATTTCATATTAAAATTACGTGTTTTTATACAATAAGGATGACCAACGAGCACACAGTCCACCTGATGGTAAGTGGATGCTGTGGCCCACAGAAGAACAGGCTGTCGGCATAGGTTTGTATGCGTGGTGTGTATCAATCAGTATGATATAGTATATAGCGACCTGTGTCGGCGGCGTCGGACCAGTGCGAGTCGCGCGGCGGGCGGGAGCGCGCGCCTCCGCGCCGGCCGCCACGCCCCGCCCCCGCCGCCCGCCGCGCCCTCCGCCACGCCCGCGCCCTGCACCACGACCGCGGCCGCCCTCGCTCTCGCCGCGACCTGCAACATCACACCTATAACTATAATATGTAGCTTTTCATCCACTATAAACGTTCCGCCATAGATTGCTATATAACATGTCCATCTTCCTGATAACAACTTAATATATTAGTGTTTTTATTTAATTACATAATCTAAGCAAGTGGGTTGGCAACCGCATTATTGTATTACTTTGTGTTATCAGGAAGATAGGGCTTCCTATCTCCTGTGTCAATTTCTCCCTGTGACCTTTTGGAATACCCATGGGATATATATTATGGTTGTAGGGCGAAAGGGTCGGCTCGACTGGGGAAGGACCATGCTCTCACAAAAATAGCAGATTTATGCTGCTGTGTTTCATATGGTGAGTGTAGAGAACCAGACCCCTGTTTTACCGCAATCGAGGCATTCCATCTTAGTCCCCGGGGTGTCAACGCATCTGCATTTTGATTTTTAATCGAAATTGGCCACAGCATTCACTTACCATCAGGTGGCCTATGTGATTGTTGGTCATGTTAATTATATTTAAAAAAAAAACATAAATAAAATAGAAAAATGCACACACAATCGACAAGATGTAACACAAAAGAGTTATCCTTACTTATTACAATATAGTAAATTGAATTTCTTCCCCTACATCCGTCATTTATTATTTATATGGGGTACAACTTCCATACATTTATTTATGATACTTCAAGTCAGTTTCAAATCAGCATCTAAAAATTTTATTGTCCAAAAATATCAAGGTGGCCTAAACAGAATAACCCCATCTTATGGCTATCACTTGGTGTGTGTCATAAGAGACGATTTAGAAGTATCCAGTAGATAAAATAGCTTTCTTCATATGAAGCATTATAACCGTATATTTATTTCGTGACATTCGCAAGGGCAAAAATCACCAGGTACTCCGATCGCCAATCTACCTGCCAAGTTTAACGATTATAGCAATCCTCCATAAAAGATAAGCCATTATCTAGCAAAGAACTATTTACGGGCTTATAACAAGGTATTTATGCAACCACAAGACTAGGGTCGTTACGGTTCATACTTAGAGGTGGCTGCATAAGCATTAGACAGTATCCAGTAACTGTAGAGTCAGCGCTTTTGGTTTCATGAGGTATCAGACAGAGCTCATGGGAGCGGCCACTTCGTTTTGACATCGACTTCTGTCAAGACGTATTAATTAAGTAGTTATAATTATAATTTTATTAAGAAATATAGATTTTAAATAGTTTTTAAAAAATCGTTTTACGTTCCCGTAATCTTGACTAGGGCAAAGAGGAAAATAAATTCCTCACTTTATTACAAGCAATACAGTCCGACCCTCTTCGCGCGCAACTGAAATGACGTGGGATGTTATAAAAGAGAATGTATCATGACTCTTAGACATTCTGTTTTGAGAACACGCGTTATATTAGTCAAAGTGTAATTAAGTGTCGTGAAAACAAAAATTGTAATATTAAGTGCTTTATACAAATATTTATTGAATATATAGTTTGTGTTATACAATTATTTAACCCGTTTTAAATTAATTAAACCGTTTCTTTGTGTTAACACTGAAAATTTTCCATTACCCTAAGACACCCAGAGAAATATAATTGCCACATATGCGGTAAGTAATAAATAAACTATATTCTTAGTAGTACTCACGTGGGCGTGGACCGGAGCGGCTCCGAGCATCTCGCTCACGAGCATCTCGAGGTGGCTCCACTTCCCCGTTGCCAGTCGAGGCGGGTGGTTTTTTCTTCTTTTTCTCACTGGTTTGCCACTCGCCCTGGAAATAAAAATAAGAGTTACAACGTTTTTTATAGTGGCTGATATAGACCACTTAAGGTGTTAATGCCCAATGGGTGGAGGGATTAAGAACCAGACATCTTGTACCTTTAACTTTTGAATTTTACATTTTGTCGCAAGCCTAATTATAGTGCTATAGGATATAAGAAGCTAATCCATCTTTTGGGAATTTTCATGTTGTATTGTGTAAACGTATCAGTATGATTACAAGCTGGTGCCTTTTAAAATATAAAATTTTGTATTAGGTGATTATCATAATAAAAAAAATTGCAGCATTGAGTTACAAAATCTCACTGCTTGGCTGATGAGCATGATAATAATACATATAACTGTGTTGATAATCTATAATAAGATAAATGGCCTACCAAGTGGTAGTCAATCTAGGTTGGTACCCTCGTATCTAGGCTAGCCACCAAGCAATTGTATTCATTGCTGCATTTCGGTTTTAAGACTATAGAGCCAGTATAATTATAGGCTGCGAGGCATTCCATCTTGCTCCTCAGAGGTAACAACACATCCTTGGGCAATGCGTTTATAAGTTAATATAATAAGGGCTGTAAGTTTGTTAATCACTTCAATTTTATATAATCATTTAAATTTTATTTAATCATTCAATTTATAAGTGGTAGAGCCACTGCAGCTATATTATGGTTATAGCACGAATGGGTTGGCTCGACTAGGGAAAGACAACGCTCTCACTGAATATCAGCGTAAAATAGCAGCTTAATACTGCCACAGATTAATAAATAGTTTACCAACAGATACATCACTCCCATACAAAAGCGAAAATACCTACGCTATAATAGCCTACAGAATCTTAATAATAGTATCTGCTGCTCACAGCGAGAACAAAATGTACCGTAAGTACACGCATGAAGAGCGAGATTGTGTTGCCCGCCGTGCGATTCATGTGCAAGCGTGTCATCGCACGAATGCGCTAGGGTTGTACCTATGACGATTATTGTAATAAAACGAATGTTGCGAAATACATACATATTAACAATATTTTTTATGTGTCAATCAAATATGTTTGAGTTTTATAAAATGATTTATACTTTTTTTTCCTTCTCTGAATTCTCGGTTATTTTATTCTCGGAAATTTTATCTTTGAAATTTCCTATGCGCGTAAATAATTTTAATAAATAATCGTGAGGGAAACAGGAGCAAAGCAGAGGAAAAACAATGGATTGTAAAATTTGCAACACGGTGCTGCCAGGCCGATTCATTAATATGTTTTCAAAATTATTTGAGAATGATCTTTCTAATTCTTCAATATAATTATTAAACGGTTCTGGTGGGTATTTTAGCCCACCATAAAAAGATGAATCTTTATTATAAGCTTTGAAATGAGTACACAGTGTTGTTTCGTCAACATTAGGGTTCTCCTATAACAAAGCATTGAAGCTAGTGCAGTTATGTTTTTTTGCATCACTTATATAATAAATACTTTAATACATGAGTCAACGCAAAAAAGACAATTTTTATTTCTTTTTTGATTTTTACACCCATCCACTGCACAATAATTACATGGTTTTGGCATTTCAACGAGTAAGCGCGGGAAACGTGCGCGGTGCTATGTCGGTGCTTGCGGCAGCCCAGTGTCGGTTGTGTCGTGGACGATACGCAGAGCGGTAGGCATATAACGCGTGGCCTATAGCGTGTGACAGAGCCCTGATACTGCTGTTTCGTAAAGTGAGTGTAGTGATCTGGAGACCTCTTTTTACTGGAAACGAGGCATTCCATCGTAGTCTTCAGGGTTGACAACGCATCTATGTTTTGATTCTTAACCGAGGATAAATGTAGATGTCTATGGGCCACAGCATCCACTTACCATCAGGTGGACTGTATTCTAGTTTGTCACATTTATTCTATAAAAAAAAATATTACAGCCATACCTGTATCCGCTGACTCTCCTCCAGCAACAAGTTGCAGGCGGCCTCCATGTTGTTGTCGGAGTCGTGCAAAGCAGAGCAAACCTCCTCCTCTGTGCGACGGGTCATTTCCATCAGTAGCGTCACCTTACAGTAACACAATACCATTAACATTATCTTTACAACCTATCAAAATTCTACTGTTGAACATATAGGTCTCTCCATAGATTGCCACATAGGGGGATATTTGCCATAGTCACCAAGCTTGGCAAGTGCGTTAGCATCCGCAGCTTTTATTGTAGTTTTTAGTTTTGTTATAAGAAAAATATTGCACCTCATCTCGTGTTTAGTTTCCCTTTGCCGCCTCTTACGACATCCACAGAACGATACAGGATAGTGGATATTCTTAAACTAAACAGTAAAAAAAATATATATGTTGCAGGTTTTGAAATTAAGTCTGCTACTATAAAAATGTCATTTTCTAATATTGTGGAGGAATTAGTTGTTGTGTTACTGTGCGTTTTTCTACAACATACACAAATGCGTGTGTAAGGAATGGGTATGCAGGGGCAAGGATGGATTATGTTGGAATTGCACCGATTAAAACCCCATGGTTCTCAATTGATCAACTATTAGTTCAATTTTTGAACTAGTGAGAATGAATTCCCAGTAGTTCCAACTAATTATAAATCCTTTTTATTAGTTGAACCACTTGGAAAAAGTTGAAATTGACTTTTTTTTACTTTTTAATGTCCTAATAAAAAAAAATAAAACTAAAAACTAAATTATCATAGTCTATTTCCTTTAGTAAAGTGTGCCAAAAACGCTGGCTGCATTTCCTCGCTGAATGGCTATTTTTTTCATTCTGCAGTGGAGAGTAGACAGTAGACATAATCACTGCGCAATATAGGGGTAAAATGGAAGACCCTCGTTAGTCTGTTTGCACCACAGGGATGCTACAGGATAAAAACAAACTTGAGAAAAGGCGCCAAACCGTATTAAAACAAGATAGATTATGAAAGAGTAAACAAAGCCAAAGTGAATATCTTTTTCATCAAATTGCAATTTACAAAGGCTTTTAAGAAGTTGAATATTTCAAAAAGCCCTACTCATATATCCTAAGAACAAAAAACCAACATAATGACAAACCCGCGCCCCTCCATTCTCATTAGTATGGATTCTGAAAAACAAAAAATCTGACAAACTATTGAAGCAGCACCTCTTAAATAGCATAGTATAACAAAGGTAAGTATTGATCAGATCCAACTACTAAGGTAAGTGTTGATCAGAACTGTTGAAATTGTGTTTTGGGGCTTTGAAATAGAACTAAGATAAATAATATTGCAGTTGCAACAATAATACAACTGGAGCACCAATTTAATACTAGATTAGATTACTACAACTCAGTTGAGTTAATTTTGCACTTGGTGCGAATGACATAAGAACATAACTAATCAATAAACCTAAATAAACACGAGACGAAAATTAAGATGTGTGTACCGGTAACAAAGATGCAAACTGTACTGACGCGACTGTATAAATGGGGGGTTGAGAGCGAAGAAACGGAGTCTCACATTGCAGGGAGGTGCAAACTTATCTCAACCAGTTGTAGATGTTCTCTCTGTCACCTTATTTCTTATTTTTTTTTTTTTTTTTTTTTTTTTTTTGCGTGTGTTTTGGTGCTTTTGGTGGGGGGGGGGGTGTTTTTTTTTTTTTTTTTTTATAGGTGGTGGGTGTTTTCTTTCCCCCTTTTTTTTTAAATTTTTTCTTTTAAAAACAAGCTGGACTTCTCGCTTAATAAGATTATTGTTACAAAGGTGAACTTTTTAAGTGAAGATTTTCTAACACACACATAAACATGTCAGCATGCATGATGCCTGTACTTAGGCTGATAATTAAATAAATAAACGACGCTCCGGGAAGTCTGCAGTCTGTGAACACGTACAGGATCGCCCCCGTCACTACATCAGATTTGATAGACCGAAAATCTTCACTAAAGAACACCGATTCCTTCCAAGGATGATTCGCGAGGCTATTGAAATCAAAAAACATCCTAATTTTAATAGAGAAGATGGCTGGGTGCTACCATCTGCTTGGGATCCTATAATAAATAAAATTAAATCCCAACCCAAGCATACAACTGCAAGACTTCAAGATACCATAAGTTCATACTGCATAGATCGGAACAAAAGTTAAATTTTAATTCATGGTAACCGCGGTTAACTATGACATATGGACGTTGAACATCTCAGTCCCGCCCGTGACCATGAGTGCTGTAAAGCGTTCGAAACGTCGGGTATTTAAAAAGTTAAATATACGCGTTTAACTCCGTAAAAACTAGTATTATTTCAATAAATAAATAAAGGTATAATTGTAAAGGAGACGAGAGTGGTGCATCAGGATTGTGTCAAATAGAAGTCCATAGTCTCTGCCTAACCATCTGGGTAAATGTAAAAAAAAGTTACAGCTTATATACATCCCACTGCCGGGCTCAGGCCTCCCTCATTACTGAGAGGGTTTTAGGCCAAGGAAATCTATAAGATTAATGGTCCACTAGGTGGCAGTCCATCCAGGTAGGATACCCTCGCATCTAGCCTATTCACCAAGCAGCAATGTGTGCATTGCTGTGTTCCGGTTTTAAGAATAGAAAACTTACAGCCTATATACACCCCACTCCTGGGCACAAGCCTTCTTTTGGTTTCCGATGTCACTGTGCTGCCCCAATATGTATTGGCGAACTTCACATGCCTTTGAAATATTTTTTTACAGGTTTCTTCACTATGTTTTCCTTCACTGCCGCAATGTGGTTAACCAACACTTAAAAGTGCAATTAGCAATTTCATTGGAGTGGCAGGGATAGAATCTGGGTTGCTTGCATACTGTAAAATTTACAAGTGTTAACCATCTGAGCTACCACAGCTCCTAAACTATGTAATAACAAAACCAATTGTTCTACCCAACAAAACAAAAGCATAGATCTAACTTAAAATATCACAACAATATAGTCAATTGCTATGGGTAATTAATCCCTATTGTTATCCAACTTTCTCATAATTTATTTCTGTAAATGCTATAATTGCATGCGATTATCTCACCATTTTACGGACGTCAGTGGCGTCGTCACTTTTGCGGTCGATCATATTTGCCATTCGGAGTTGTTCTGTGGTTGCCTGAAATAAATTATGTAAAATTAATTTTACAATAAACTAATAGTTGTATAAAATTATGAATATTGATGAATGGAGAATTGTAGAGCCTGCGGCAGTAATATAACGGTTGTAGCTCCAACTGAATAACAGCATAAAATAGCAGCTAAAGTCTACTTTGTTTCATATGGTGAGTGTCAGCTAAGTCCAATGAAGCTGTAAAAACCAAAAAGCCTAACAGCACTAACAACATCAGAAACCAGAAAATATGAGAACTTGAGGCCCTTTGAACTGAAAATGATGCATTTCATCTTCATAATCAAGTGTGACAACGCATCTGCATTTTGATATGAATGTAGATGTCTATGTGCCACAGCAACCACTTACCATCAGGTGGACTGTGTGCTTGTTTGTTATCCTATCCTATAAAAAAGGCAAGCAGATTGACTAACACAGTTTCAGAAGTCTCGAACCTTTCGAAAAAGACTGGCAACCTGTCTTGCCAGTCTTTTTCAAGTTTGACAGAAACGAGAAGGTTATACCGAAACCATCCGAAGCCATATAAATTTTTCCATAGGCAGACACGGCAACATGCCAAAGTATTTATATTAATGACGTTTACCTGTAACTTGACCTTCTCCTTAGTCTGGGGCTTGTCTGTGTTCTTGCCTTTGTCCTGTGCGTGCTTGCCATCTTTGCCGCCCGTCTTCGCACCACCCTTGGTGGCGCGCGCTCCCAAACTCATCTTTATTTTCTATAGTTATATTTACAGCCTCTATTTACAAGCAGCTGAAAAAGACACAAAAAGGAATTATTTATTAACGCTCGTCATTCAATCGCACCAAAATACCTTTACCGTGGTAATTCAAGGTCAGGAGGTTCGCCTTAATACGCGAAAAACCTCAACATGTGCCGTAAATACAAAAGAAACATTTCACGTCTCAAAAGCCGCATTTCCAAAATACTGCTTCCTTTAAACAAATCTCACATTTGGACTATTACTGGCGCTCAAGCTGGGCACGGATCGTTTAGTAAACATATTTTTAATAATTTCTTATATTTACGCGAACACTATACATTGATTAAAACTACTTTTACGGATTTTATCGCATTTTATTTATTTTTAATACCCGACGTTTCGGGTGCTTGGTGGAGTATTAAAAATAAAATAAATAAAACGCGATAAAATCCGTAAAAGTTTTAATCAAAACATATTTTTGCTATAGGTGTCACGAAGCATCCCTCTGTGCAGAGTCTGCATGGAGGCCACTCACATCCTACTGGAGTGCACTGAGGTCTAAGTACCTCGGTGCACCGAGGTCGCTCCACGAGATCTTTGGCGACATTAATCTGACAGAAAAATCGATTCCTGCGCATACGCGAAATATGCGCTTAGTCGTGGAGTTGAGGAAACCAGCACCTATAACACTAACATTCATTTCTAAAAATTCTGATACTGAAATGAGAATTCCGCCACTGAATGTATTGTAGATAAATTTCCGTCATAGCGAATAATCTCAACGGAGACGAGCCATCAAGAGGACAAGATTATAGTGCATGTGTGCAGAAAAGACAGGTACACTCTCTATTCCCTTACTCTCAACACGACCGGAGAGAAATCAGGCGCAAGACTTCCGAGGAATGTAGGTGAAGTACCCCTCAACTTCCAGATTTTGGGCTGCTACTAAGATTTTCTTGACAAAAAACCTAAAAACCATATTTAACCCGACCTGGGATCAGATGATAAGCAGTCCAGCTTACAACCACTAGGCCAATAAAGCAGGCAAAAGGAAAAAAGGCATCCCACTTAATATAGCAATGAAGTTGCCTAAAGATTCTGGAAAATACATTTTCATGTATTGATTGATGACGAGAGATAGACGAGAAATTACTCAAAGTGAAAGAAATAATACATAATAAGTATTAGTAATCCAATAGACAACCTTTGATTGAAATTTTCGAGCTCAACATAACAAAAACATTTGCTGCTTGTATAAAGTGAGATATAGCTTACTTGAAATTAATTGGAGTACTAGATAAAGTACCTAATAATTATAGTGTATATTTTAAGAATAAAAATGTAATGTTATTAGGTAATCTGTCATTTTGATACCATTTAGAAATTTTCCCTTTAACAGTCCGTACGGATAAAGAATGTGATCAGAAATGACGGCTCATCGAACCCGTACCCCATCAACATGTACAGTACCAATAGGAAAAACCCACTAATAACGGTATCTCATTATAATATTCGGTTAATTGCAAAATTTCTATTGATGGAAAAATATTTTAATAGAATTGTAAACGCATGTAGGTACTTTAATTAAAAAAAAAAAGACATTTATAACTAGCGACTACCTCCTAGGTGGGATCTATTTATATGGCGTCATTTAGATAAAAATTTTATCAATATTTCTATTTTAAAAAAATCTCTAAATTTTTCGGATAGAATTTGATAAAATGACAAGTCGGATTGAAGATAGGACGTACGAAAAACGCATATCGCAACGTATTTTTTATGTAGTCTGCACCAGCAGGTGTGAGTATAGATAGCGACAGTGTACGAGCGAGAGATGAAGAGGCGACGCCATTTTGGATCTCATTCTTTAACCGCACGGATAGTACAAAAAATAATCAACGCGCGCAATAGAGAACAATTTACATAACATTTTTTTACGTGGTACAGCCACGCTGCAGCTATATTATAGTTTTAGCATGAATGGGTCGGCTCGACCGGGGCAGGACCACGCTCTCACAGAATACCAGCGTAAACTAGCAGTGTAATGCTGCTGTGTTTCGTATGGTGAGTGTAGAGATCCGGAGACCCTTTTTACGTCAATCGAGGCATTCTATCTTAGTCCTCAGGGGTAATAACAACGCATTTGCATTTTGATTCTTAGAGATTGAGGATAAATGTGGATGTCTATGGGTCACAACATCCACTTACCATCAGGTGGACTGTGTGCTCGTTTGTCACCCAATGCTATAAAAAAAACATTGTACGCAATTGCGACTGAGCCTATGTAAAAAGAAAGTAATATCTTGTTGACCGTTCCTTTTCCGTCCATTTTTTTTTCAATGGATATCTCAATCAACGTCATTATTGCGTGAGTATATGTAAAGTAATGTAGACTATTTATAATGTCATCATAATTTGTCACTTACTTGAACAGAAAAGTTGCAACTAAAAATAATAATAAGCAAATACATTGTACATACCAGTGGGCGGAGCCCGTGTCGCCACTAAAATGCCACAAACACGTCAATTCACACGTATAAATATCAACACGAGATTTGTTTTGATGTTACAATAGATTCCAAATTTTGCATGCAAATTATTTAGAAAACGCCAAATTGCAAACTATTTACAAATAAATACGTATTAAAATCCGTCTGTCAACACAGCGAATCGGATTTGTAGTAGTGATTAACTGTCGCCTATCCTATTCTATGGTAACATACAGTGTAGTTAAATATCCGCTGGATCATTTAGACTACAGGTCAGATAAGCACCTAAACACATAACTGAAAAACATAACCTTGTTTCTCAGTAGTCTGGAGAGTAAGGTATTTAATTCATATTTTTACCGACTTCGAAAAACAGAAGGTATTCAGTTCGACTGTATTTTTTTGTGTGTTACCTCATAACTTTTCTCTGGGTGAATCGATTTTGATGATTCTTATGCTGATGGATCTCACATGGTCCCATAAAAATTTAATCAAGATCTGATCAGAATTTTTTTCAGTTACGATTAATAATGCGCATTTAACCGACTTCGAATACATTGATTGGGTCATAATAAAATCAAAATTTTATATTTTCCTATTTGTATTTAATTCTTTCCCTGTACTGCGAATTGCATATTAAGAACATTTCGATTGATTTAAAAGTTGAGTAGGGTCTCTTCGTAACATTCTTCATAAGCACTTTATAACTTGTTTAATCGTAACATTTTATTTAAATGACTTGATTTGCTACAAGAATATACAAATTTCTTAAAGATTGTGATTCAGTTTTTCATATATTCATAGCATTAAAAATGCATATTAATTTCGAACAGTATAAAAGACTTAACGTTGCTGCAGTTTAAATGTCCCTCCGTTAAGTCACAGCATTGCATTATTGCTTACTAATGGGTGCGTTTGGCAGAAAAAAGCGCTAGCAAGCGCTTACAAGCGCTGAAATAGTTTTCGGCCAGGACACGATTACTACTTCAGTAGCGCTGACAGAATCCGCCATTTTGCTTATTTAATTTGTTTGTTTTGAAATAGAGTTTATAAGTTGTTTTGTGCAATATTAGTTTTAAGTAATATAATGACGTGAATAAACATATACATGCTATAAAAAATTCATGATTGGTAAGTTTTTAATATGAATACTTTACAAACATATATTTAAATTAGGTTAGGTTCCCCGGTTAAAACTAACATCGTGTCCTGGAGGAAAATAGCTACTTACGATTTGACAGCGCTTACCGCTTACGATCGCCATTTTGCTTACAAGCGCTTGCTAGCGCTTTTTTCTGCCAAACGCACCCAATAACTGATAACTGTTAGCTATTACGGATGTAGCTAAAAAGAGACAAGGTTTCCTTACAAAATCTAGTGCCCCGCCCCCCCCCCTGAAAATTTGATATCAACACCTGTCTGGAAGTGTACTTTTATACGAGATTTTTATATAATAATATAAAAAAAAAAGTTCAATAAACTTCATAAAGAAAAAAGTTCTGTCTCTTGGGAGCCCGCAGAAAAAAATGGTTAAATATTATACTTTTTGCAAAATTTAATGTCAAGAGATAAGTCACGTAAGTCATTGAATTTTAAATTTTAAACGACACCAATGGCATGAGTCAACTGTCAAAGTATGTATGCTGTTGACCATCTTTATCAAAAGCATACACACTCTGACCGTTGATTTGTCGGAAAGACAAATTTGAATTCATTAAGAATAAGAATAACTGTTCTCATTTTTTAAACAATTTTTTTTAATTTAAGATTTTTGAATAAAACTATTTACATGTATAACCATGGTCACGGGGGGAGAGGGGACGACGACTCAGATGTAGGATAATGTCTCAGTCCTACCCCATGACCATGGGTGTTATAAAGCATCCGAAACGTCGAGTATTAAAAATAGGTTAGTTAGGGGGTGAGGGGGGGGGGGGGGGGGGGGGTGTTGGTGTGTGTGGTGGGGGGGGTGTTTTTTTTTGTTTTTTTTTGGTTGTGTGGTTGGGGTGTCACAAAAAAAAAAAAAAAAAAAAATTTTTTATTTTTTTTTTTTTTTTTGGGGGGGGGGGGTGGGTGCGGTGGGTTTTTTTTTTTTTTTTTTTTTTTATTTAATAATAAAAAAAAAAAAATAAAAAAATATTTTTTTTTTTTTTTTTTTTTATTTGGCGGGGCGCCGGGGGGGTGTTGGGGGGATGATTTAAGGGGGGGTTTTTTGGGAGGGTGGTTTTTTTTTTTTTTTATATTAGTAAAAAAACAAACAACAATATAATATAAAAAAGTGAAAAAAAGTTTTTTAACGCGATAAAATCAGTAGAAATAATTTTATTCAATGCGTAGTGTTCGCGTAAATATTAGAAATCTTTAAAGATTCTTTAAAAAAAGAACAAAGAGCTTTCGTATATAAGCTGCACAAGGACAACATCCAGTCTGAAAACAATTATTATTTGTATAGTACAAATACTTGTTCCGTACGGGATTCAAACCAGATGCACTCGGCGCTAATTCAACGCTAAGTTACTGCGCCACTGAGACGTCAAAATATAAAAATATATACATTAGATCAAATAATAGTCGCGTGGTAATAGCGTAGGAGACTCCATTACGGCATCTTACCTCGTGGGTTAATATAAAATGCGAATTGAGACATATATATTTTTTATTTATAGGATAGGATGACAAACGGGCACACAGTCCACCTAATGGTAAGTGGTTGCTGTGGTCCATAGATATCTACATCTATCCTCAATTACGAATCAAAATGCAGATGCGTTGTCATCCGTGAGGACTAAGATTGAATGCCTCGTTTCCAGTAAAAAGGGTCTCCGGTTCTCTACAACTCACCATACGAAACACAGCAGCATTAAGCTACTATTTTAAGCTGGTATTCTGTGAGAGCGTGGTCCTTCGGGAGGACCCATTGTGTACATACTACTAATATAACTGCAGCATGGCTCTACCACGTAATAACTTTATAATAATAATTCTTAATATAATAATACTTTATTATAATAATTAAAGATGGGCCGAATATTCGTTTTATATTCGGTATTCGGCAGCTTTATCGAATATTCGTATTCGGCCGAATATTCGGCTAAATCACCGAAACATTCGTTTTCATAGTGTCCAATGTATTGAAATGTATGAATTGAGTAATGTGATGTCTTTTACTGTTGAAAGTATATTTTATTTATGGGTTAAATCTACTTACTTAGAGTGCCTCAAATGCATAAATCTATATTTTTGCTCATTTAATAGTAACTTTGGTAGCAATTTACTCAGTACTCGATGATGCAAAAACTGTCAGGTGCGGCGTGGAGCGAGAGGCAGGGTCCGGCGCTAATAAAATTGACGGCTCCGTGGCGCAGTGGCTTAGCAATGAGTTACAGCGCTAAGGGCCGCGGGTTCGAATCCCGCACGGAACAAGTATTTGTATGGCCTATAAGTAATTGTTCTGGGTCTGGATGTTTGTTCTTGTGAAATTTATGTTTGTAAACTGCCCCCACGATACAGGAGAAAATCCTAGTGTGGAGGTAACGTTTTTAAAAAAAATCCCGCGCGCTTTACGGTAACAAGTTCGAATGGGTTATCCTGCCGAATAATGTTCGGCCGAATATTCGGTTCGATAAAAGTTTTACCGAACATTCAACCGAATATTCGTATTCGGTGAAATCCATATTCGGCCCATCCCTAATAATAATTCAGAAGTTTACAAGAAGTTACTTGGAGTCGTTAGCAGAATTATTAGAATGAAAGCGTTGCTAGTTGTAACATTTTTTATAATTTACCAGGCGCGTGCTTCCGCGGGAGAAATAATTGTGGAAATCGTGGTGAAGAGTAATATTTAAGACTCATCTATAAGTTACAAATATATAGTCGGTACAATACACACGCCACCCAGTGTAAGTTAATTGTATTATGCCCATATCCCTCGCGCAAGTGCAAGCAATAAGTTGACAAGATTTACAGCAATCTGATGAACGGTAGGGCAGTGCATACGAACAAATAAACATTAATTTTTATATATTAGATAATAAAATATATAATTTAATAGTTTATTGAATACGTACGTGCACGGCAAAATGCTAGTAAAAATTGATTGTGGAACATACTTCCAAATTAATATTCTGGTGAAAAATCTATTTGTTCTTTAAAAAAAAAATTCCACCACACTAGTAAATCATGGAAGCGTCTTGCATACATAAAGTGCCATACAAATACTTATTCTGTATGGTAATTGAACCTGGGGCCCGCTACCCGTCATCTTCTCATTGGAAGTCAAGTGTTTAAAAAAGGCTTATTATATGCAAGCATCTGTTAAATGTATCGTTATTTGTAATGATTACGTATATTGTGTATAATGTATGTAACGTAAATAAAGATAAATACATAATTCTCGTCAAACTAAACAATAAAGTCTCCCCCAGACAGCCTAAGCTTTCTAACACCCCACACGAAAAATATTGAAGTTACATCTTTTATGCCTTGGCGTGTTCGATTCGGCTAAAAATAGCTATAAAAATCTATACTTTTGTACAAATAAGCATTAGTTTCTAACACAGTCACCTGTCAATGAGCGATAAAATCTGTTACAGGGAAACATAAGATACAGGAAATCTGATAGGTACAATCATAAGCAAGGTACTTAATATAAAAATTCGATTTTGGCGGCGGATTGGCCTCGGAAACAGAGGTGTTTCGATGGCCTATATCATACTTTCCCAAATATATCAGTTCAGTCTATGTGGCATCTGTGTAAAAGTGCAATGGATTCTAGCACACATTGGTTTATTGGGTAACGAGGAGGCAGGTGGATTAGCGAATTCTGCTTGTATAAATGGTGTAGATTATAATATTGACCCTTGCTACTCAGAAGTATTACCAAAATTCAAAAATTTATGTCATAACAAATGGAAAGAATTTTTTAATGAACGTTCTAAAACAAAAGGTATTTTGGTACAAAACGATACAGAGTGAACCACCCTCGAATACCTTGGTTTATAGATACAAAATTAAATAGAAATAATATTAAATTAATATTTAGAATAAGAACAGGTCACATTCCATCAAAAAAAAATTCTTATTTGATGAAAAGAACTGATTCACCTAACTGTGCAGCTTGTGGAGTAATTGAAGACTTACTTAATTTTTTAATGGAATGTAAGCGGAACCGAGAGGCAAGGGAATTATTTGTAAGGACATATAAGATAAATGTGTACAATATAGGTATTGCACAGGGCATCCTACATGCCCCCACCTCGGATATTGCATTAAGTATGAGCAGATTAATAACAAATGTATAGATTTTAAGTTAGGTTTAATGGGACTAACATGTTAACGAACAAATATCCCTAAATAAAACAATAATTAAAAAAAATGCGATTTAGAACTGGCAAAATTGACAATGCCAAAGAGAAAAAAATTAGGATATAAAACTCTTTGACAACTTTACGAAGTACTATTCGCGCAGTATAAGAACACAATTTGGTTTATTAACAAGTTTACTCTCTAAGCATTAATTTTCATGGAATCATTATGACTAGCATTTAAGGTCGTTATTTTATTTATGTTCTTAACCCCTCTAACTAAAAGTCGTCCTATACGTTACACCTGCAGGTATTCATGATCCCACTAAAATTAATAAGAGATGGAGAGCCCCCATGCTACTCTCAATAGACTCTACTGGGGGTTGTGTGGTCTGGGCAGTAATATGTGAAAGCATTCCTATAGCTTCAAGAAAATCATCATCATTAACACAGACCTTCACAAGTCTACTGCTAAACATAGACTTCCCCAAGGAATGCCACAAAGCACAGTCCTGAGCCACCTGCATCCATTGATTTCCTGTATGTCTTACCAGGTTGTCCCTACACTCCACCTACTATTACGAGGCTACCACTCAAGAACCTTTCTTCCCCAATCGGTTGTAGGTTCTTCGAGCTATATGGTTGGACTATAGCCACTTCAGCTAAATGCAACGATACAAATATCTTTGGCATCATCTCCCATCAGGTAAGAGGAATTTCTCCATGTACAAAAAAATTACAATAACTAAGTAAGTGACAACGGATTAGTAAGCTGTAGTGGCAATGGGCCAGCCATATAGCTCGAAGAACCAACAACCGATGGGGAAAAAAGGTTCTCGAGTGGCAGCCTTGTACCGATAGGCGTAGTGTAGGATGACTCCCCATTAGATGGAGTGACGACCAGGTAAGACATGCAGGAAGTCGATGGATGCAGGTGGCTCAGGACCGTGCTTTGTGGCATTACTTGGGGGAGGCCTATGTTCAGCTGTGGACTTGTGAAGGGCTGTAATGATGATAATGATGAAGTAAGTGACTAATTGTAAATAACATTAAAAAGCAAAATCATATCTAATTATTTCTGGACTTCTGCCAACATTTATTAGACATAAGTAGTGTAATGGTCTAAGATGGCAATGCCTTATCATTATGACATTGACCATATAAACATGAGGAATTGCATTGTTGATTATCAAACAAATTACAACCAAGATAATAAAAAAAAATGTTTATGCTCTTATCAGTTCAAAGAACTTTACAGTGGCAAGACAAGCTGAATGAAAAATATTGTTTTATTTAAACACACTAAAAATATTATATAGAAAGATATATAGTAGGTACCAACTATATTTTTTATGTGGACTGTTGCATGCATTAAGTTTATCATCATTCATCATCATCATTACAGCCCTTCACAAGTCCACTGCTGAACATAGGCCTCCCCCAAGTAATGCCACAAAGCACGGTCCTGAGCCACCTGCATCCATCGACTTCCTGCATGTCTTACCAGGTCGTCACTCCATCTAGTGGGGGGTCGCCCTACACTACGCCTACCGGTACGAGGCTGCCACTCGAGAACCTTTCTTCCCCATCGGTTATCGGTTCTTCGAGCTATATGGCCGGCCCATTGCCACTTCAGCTTACTAATCCGTTGGGCTATGTCGATCACTCTGGTTTTACTGCGGATATCCTCATTTCTGAGTCTATCACGCAGAGAAACTCCAAGCATAGCCCTCTCCATAGCTCGCTGAGCGACCTTAAAGCGTCCTCATACGGCCAGCAGTGAAGGACCACGTCTCAGATCCGTAAGTCATCACTGGCAACACGCACTGGTTGTACAATCTAGTTTTTAGAGATTGAGGTATACCTGACGAAAAGATATGTCGTAATTTCCCGAACGCTGCCCAGCCGAGTTGAATCCGTCGATTGACCTCTCGGTCGAAGTTGGACTTACCTAGTCGGACTATTTGTCCCAGGTAAACGTACTCGTCAACAACTTCGAGCATAGTGCTCCCAACAACTACCGGCATAGGTGTGACATGGACATTAAACATGATCTTTGTTTTGTCCATGTTCATCTTAAGACCTATTCGTTGGGAGGCACTATTGAGGTCATTGAGCATAATGCTTAAGTCCTCCAGCGATTCTGCCATAATGACTATATCGTCGGCAAATCGAAGGTGAGTGATGTACTCGCCATTGATGTTAATACCGTATCCTTTCCAGTCCAGTAGCTTGAAAACGTCTTCCAACGCAGCGGTGAAGAGTTTCGGGGATATAACATCACCCTGTCTTACACCTCTCTGCAGTTGGATAGGTTTCGAACTCTGGTTCTGTACTCGGATAGCCATCGTAGCCCTACTGTACAAACACTTCAGCACTTCGATGTACCGACAGTCAACTTGGCACCGCTGAAGGGACTGTAGCACCGCCCAAATTTCGACGGAATCAAAGGCTTTCTCATAGTCCACATATGCCAGGCAAAGTGGCAGATTGTACTCTTCGGTCTTCTGTATAATCTGCCGCAGGGTATGTATGTGGTCTATGGTACTGAAGCCTTTTCGGAAACCGGCTTGTTCGGGAGGCTGGAAGTCGTCGAGTCTGCGTGCGAGACGATTCGTAATGACTCTCGAAAATAGCATGTAGACGCGGCTCAGAAGGGAAATCGGTCTGTAGTTCTTCAAGAGAGCGTTGTCGCCTTTCTTAAAGAACAAAACCACCGCGCTTCTGCTCCACGCCTCCGGAGTAGTGCCACCATGGAGGACGGAATTGAAGAGCTTCCGAAGGACTTCAAGTATCGGTTTTCCACCCGCTTTCAGAAGCTCCGCTGTAATTCCATCCTCGCCCGGGGCCTTGCCGTTTTTAAGGTGGTGGAGAGCCATTCTAATCTCGCTCAGACTGACGTCCGGGATATCATCGGAATAGTGTCGGATAAGACTTGCTCTTGGATCGTTACTCACACTTACGTGTGGCTCCAACGATGATGTGTACAGCTGCCCATAGAACCTCTCAATCTCACTCAAAATCTCAGGTGTCCCGGAAACGATGTTGCCACACTCAGTCTTCAGCTTTGACAGTTGGCTCTTTCTGGCAGACAGATCTCTGGCAAAGACTTTGGAGCCCTGGTTCCGCTCGATCGCTTCTTTAATACGAGAAGTATTAAAGTTGCGTAAGTCTCGCCGCATGCATTTGGAGATCTGTCTGTTCAGTTGCCTGTATGCTGTCAAATCTGTTGACGATTGCAGCCTCATCTCCCGTCTAACAGCCATGAGATTAAGAGTGTGATCGGAGAGTTTTTGTGTTCTTCTGCGGCGGGTCTTGCAGAACTTAGCTCCGACCGCATGGACAGTTTCCACGAGCTTGTCGTTCATATCGTCCACTGCATTGCAATCTTCTAGGCACTGGAAGCGGTTACGTAACTCGAGCTGAAAGGTTTCGGGATTCTGGATTAGAGCACGAGGGGGACGGAGCGTTGACTTCATTAGACGAGACCTCTCCAACTTAACGTTTAGGTTCAGTGTGCCTCTAACCATTCGGTGATCGCTGCCAGTTTTCACCCTTGCGATCACTGAGACATCACTGAACAGTTGGCGTCTGGTCGTCATAATGAAGTCAATCTCATTTTTTGTCGAACCGTCGGGGCTCGACCAGGTCCACTTCCTGTGGGGCCGCTTCTGGAAGAAAGAGTTCATCATAAAGAGTCCCTCTTTCTCCATAAAGTCGGCCAGCTGCTGGCCCCTTCGGTTCCGTTGCCCTACTCCAAATTTCCCTACCTTCAGCTCACCGCTTTCTCTTGTGCCTAGTTTTGCGTTGAAGTCTCCCATCAACACCGTGTAGTGGGTTTTGGAGGAATGTATGGCTCTGGAAATATCCTCATACATTTCCTCCACCTCCTCATCGGGATGTGCCGAGGTTGGTGCGTAAACCTGAATGACCTTCAGCGAATACCGTTTGGTGATTCTGAGTATCAGGTACGCGACCCTCGTCGACACACTCCCAATCTTTACAACGTTGTTGACGAGAGACTTGTGGACGATAAATCCGACACCTCCTTGGGACAGATGGTCGCCCTCCCGGTGATAGAACAAGTTGCCGGACTCGAGGATTGCCGTGTCCTCCCCCTCTCTTCGGACCTCGGATAATCCAATAATATGCCAGCGCAACTTGTCTACTTCTTCTTCCAGCTCTAGTATCTTCTCGTCAGTCCTCAGGGTGCGTGCGTTATATGTTGCCAGGTCGAGTCGTCGTAGGTGGCAACCGAACCTCCACCGGAGATTCTTAGCACCCCCTGCCCCGCCGTTACCATGGTCGCCACCGTAGCCAGGAATAGCGGGGCCGCCGGGGACTGGGGGCCGTCTGTTTGTGTATTTATTCATTGGGGGGTAAGTTTATGTACTCTCTAAAACAAAATATTACTGCCTAGACCAATTCCAATAATTATGCCCCATTTACATTCTGCCTTGTTGGGCAGGGAAGTGAGCAGGCAAGTGGACAGTGCGTGTATGTAAATAGGCTACTCGCGCTGCCCCACTGCCACTGCCTGGCGCTCGCTCGTTTGTCGGTTTTTCGCGCGGAAGTCAAATACCGGGCAGCGCGAGCGGGAGCGAGTGTTTACATTCTCGCTCACTTGCCGCCGAAGTAGCCGAGGTTCAAATGATAAAGAACGTGCTACGTTTAAAAACGATAATTAGTTTATTTATCTGTCCTGTGTTTAAATGATATTTAGTAATGACAAAACAATTATATTTTTAGAACTTTATGAAACTGAGCGGGTAATATGGGAATCCTTATGATAAAAATCATAAATTGCACGTAGTAGCTATTTTTACTGAGCAGACATAATGCTATCACACCAACAAACTCGACGTCAGTCATTGCTGGAGTTGATCAATAAAGAAGTATGAAAGCTAAGTGTAAACACCCGAGGCTGAGTGTAAACACCTACTGGCGTCTTTATCGTCGCAGAAGTAATTAGGGAAATATTTACGTTAGGGACAAGAGCAGTATTAGCAGGAGCTGAGTATGAATGGGGGATTAAAGAAGTTCCAAACACTGTGGGAATCATCATCAACTGTGCTTAATGAATTTTAATTATAGCCTTTTAATAAAAAAATATACAATTTTTTATAGTTTTCCAGATGTTATATTACATTCATTACCTGAGACACCACAGTTCATTTTTAATATAGCATGGATTTCATGCGCTTGTACAGACAACTTTTACTAAACACAAATTTAAATTGGACTACCCTGAGGCATAACCTATTTAATAAAAAATAATAATAATTAAATCAGTTTACAATTGGGGGGAAGATATGTTACACACATTCATACAGATTAAAAAATGGAGTTGGATTCAGAACCTCCTTCTTTTTTGAAGTCTGCTAATAAATTGTAAATAATAATGTTTATATGTGGTAGAGCCATGCTGCATTTGTATTAGAAGTATAGTTGTAGCATGAATGAGTTAGCTCGACCGGGGAAGGACCACGCCTTCACAGAATACCAGCGTAAAATAGAAGCTTTAATACTGCTGTGTTACGTATGGTGAGTGTAGAGATCCGGAGACCCTTTTTACTGAAAACAAGGCATTCCATCTTAGTTCCCACAGGTGACAATGCGTCTGCATTTTGATTTTTGATTCGTAATTGTGGATAGATGTAGATGTCTATTGGCCACAGCATCCACTTACTATCAGGTGGACTGTGTGCTCGTTTGTCACCCTATCCTATAAAAAAAATATATTGACATGCTTGAAATGCTACAAAATTGTAATTATAAACAACTCTATAAACAAGATACTGAAAGAATTATTGTGACCTAACCACCAATAATATAAAAAACTATATATACATATATATAACTATAAGGCTAAGAAATACTGACAGCGAAAACCACAAAATTATAGGAAATTTAATATTTTGGACCACAAAATTGGAGAAGCTCACAAATTATTAGCTTTAACTGTGTGGTTGTCTTGGGAGGTGACAGAAGGAAATCAAACCAGATGGGCAACAGTAATTTCCTAATAGCAAATCAAAATAATTAAAAAAACAGATGAAATTTAGAATCGTTTGACAGGAATTTGTTGAAGTAAGGTGTTCTATTTGGTAGAGGTATGGTCCCCGATTATAATAATACCACTCACATTTAAAGGTAATACACGGTTTATTTTTTTATCTTGAGAAAAATCAAAAAGAAAAACCCATAGACCTAACCTCAAAATGATAACTATTGTGATTAACCCACTTGCAAAGTAGGACAACTATGGCAAAATGTGGGGGAGAAGCCTATGTACTGCAGTGTTACCTATTACATAGTTTTATCTTGAGAAAAATCAAAAAGAAAAACCCATAGACCTAACCTCAAAATGATAACTATTGTGATTAACCCACTTGCAAAGTCGGGCAACTATGGCAAAATGTGGGGGAGAAGCCTATGTACTGCGGTGTTACCTATTACATAGTTTTATCTTGAGAAAAATCAAAAAGAAAAACCCATAGACCTAACCTCAAAATGATAACTATTGTGATTAACCCACTTGCAAAGTAGGACAACTATGGCAAAATGTGGGGGAGAAGCCTATGTACAGCAGTGTTACCTATTACATAGTTTTCCTCATAATATTCTGTAAATAAAATATTATTCATAGTATACAAAATCTTGCCAAGTATTCATACATGATAAAAAAATGTCATGCCCTAACTTAACCCAATGACCTTGCACTAACCATTTCTGCTTTGTCATATTCAAGGTTGAATTCTAAAATGATAGCAGATCTCCTTTAGTTAGAGATATAGGTACAAAATATATAACCCAAAATAAGTGGATCACTAATTAACTACAATGTTTGAATTTATTGATAGACTTATCCTTGCCACTTCGCCCACATATAATTTAGGTTTTTATGTTTTTGCATGGAACCCTAATTTTTTTTCTTAAATAAAAGTAGCCTAAGCTACTCCTTATAACATCAGCTATCTGCCAGTAAAAGTCCTATCAAAATCGGTCCAGCCGTGTTGGAAATTAGCTAGGACCAACAGACAGATGGACAAAACTTTAAAATATTGCGTTTTTGTTATAAGTAATGTATATATTTTCATATGCATTTAGTGAAAAACTGTTATTTTGACATTACAAACAGATACTACAGTTTTATTTATTTGTATTTGTATAGATAAAGATTAACCAATAGCAAATTAGTGATCTATCTAGTTTTGGGTTATAAACAGTTTTGTCAATGATTACATATTGTTGTTTGCTCTATTTTATAAATTAGAACTCGAATGATTGTATTATCAACTTTTACTGACTCTAACTGTTACTTTCCCAACTAGAAAATGCCTATATTTCAATATTAATATAGGTGTTATGCATGCATTACTTCAAAAACATTGCAAAATTCCAATTTTTAAATTTCTCATAGGTTTGCATATAGGAATTTTACTTAGGAACATCTACACTACTACGAAAACTAAGAATGAGTGGGAATGACAATCTTAATTTTTTTTTATAGAATAAGGGTGACAAATAAGCACACAGTACATCTGATGGTAACTGGATGCAGTGGCCCATAGACATCTACATTTATCCTCAATTAAGAATCAAAATGCAAATGCATCGATACCCCTAAGGACTAAGATGGAATGCCTTGTTTCCAGTAAATGCGTTATATTACAAAACACAGCAGCATGTAGCTGCTATTCTGTGAGAGCATTGTCTTATTTGGCTCCTATTCATGCTACAATATATATCTGCATGGTGGCTCTACCATGTATAATATTAAGACATGTACCTATCAGGTGACATTACATTGGTTTCAAAACTCAACTAAGCTAGCTCTGCTGGTTTGAAGTGATACATTTCTACAGAAAATCTTATATTTGTGCATGCTGGTGATAAAGCAAAGATCAAAAAGAAAGTTTTTATAAGATAATAGTGACAAACGAGCACACAGTCCCCTGACGGTAAGTGGTTGTTGTGGCCCACAGACATCTACATCTATCCTCAATTATGAATCAAAATGCAGATGCATTGTTACCCCTGAGGACTAAGATAGAATGCTTCCTTACCAGTAAGAAGGGTCTCTGGTTCTCTACACTCACCATATGAAACAAAGCAGCATTAAGCTGCTATTTTACACTGATATTCAAGTGACAAAATTATCACAATACAAACACTAAAAATTACATGAAATAATTGTCAATTTTTATTTATTATAGTATGATTATAGGTTTATTAAAATAATTTTACTACATATTTATTCTATTTTGGCACTACTTCACATTGAGATGCTAGAACTTAAAAACCAATATAATAACATTAACTTTTGAATAAAATGTAAATACCTAATTTTTTGTTGTTTTTATTCAATATTTACTTGCCCAAAAGGTTCATGTTAAACATATTGTTGGTAATGTATATGCTGAGCAACAATATTGTCTTGGGTATCAGGTTACATAGCACTATAATATATTGAAAATCATCATTCAACTACAGATTGTACTATTATTTATAATACATAATATTTAGAACTAGAATATATAATAAACTACCTAAAGAATTTTAGGCGGATGGCTATATTGGTAACATTTGTATAATTGGTTAAAAACTGAATGTTTTTTATGATTTGAATGATTTTTAGATAATAATTAAATAAAATTATTGATTGTGTTTTTGCATACTATATACTATTTTAAGCGAAAAAAGTACATTTTATACAAATATTGTGATTCTTGCAAATAAAGATTTATGATTTATTATTTATGATGAAAACTTCATAAAAAACTACATGACAACAACACACAAGACTTGGACAAGACAAAAACTATTAAATTTGGAATATACTACATTGCAATAGAAGAATGTAGATATTAAACATTTTATTTTAAATGCATTAAAAAATTGTTCATTAAATAAATTTCACATTAAATAAAATTTAGTTTACCATAAAATTTGTCTGTGATGCTCCTCAACTGAAAATAATGCTATAACTGACAGATCAACAACAACAAACACATTTTTTTTATTTTTAATTTTTTTTTATTTTTTTTTTTTTTTTTTTTTTTTTTTTTTTTTTTTTTTTTTTTTTTTTTTTTTTTTTTTTTAAAAAAAAAAACATGGGGGTATTAAAAAAAAAAAAAAAAAAAATTAAAGGGGGTATCTGTTTTTTTTTTTTTTTTGAATTAATGGGGGGGGGGGGGGGGGGGTTTAAAAGTTGTGGGTGGGGTAATGAAAATACGGCCCGCCTGATGGTAAGTGGTTGCTGTGGCCCATAGACATCCACATTTATCTTAAATTAGGAATCAAAATGGAAATGCATTATCACCCCTGAGGAGTGACATGGAATGCCTCAATTTCAGTAAAAAGGTTCTCCGTTTCTCTACTCACCATATGAAAAACAGCTGCATTATGCTGCCAGTTTGTGTTAGTATTCTGTGAGTGTGGTCCTGCCCCGGTCGAGCCGACCCATTAGTGCTGCAACTATACTATAGCTGCAGCGTGGCTCTACCACATAAAAAAGGTAAGGTATGTAAGCACAACCAAAGAAACAGTGGAGTTGAGAAAATATTTCACTAATTTCCAAATTTAAAAAAGCTACTATTCTAGAAAGATTTATAACAATTCTTAACTAACAAAAACTATTATTTTATATGCTTACAAATGATTTGTCAGGAATAATAATGAGAGATACTTAAGTAATAATAAATTCTTATGAGAAAATATAACTCAAAACTTTTCATTTGATACTAGAAACTATCTGAAATGCCATATAATACTGATTTACTATAGGCATCATCATCATTACAGACCTTCTGAAGTTCAATGCTGAAGAAGGCATCTCCCATGCACCACTTATACATATAGCATATTACATAATACATATTACCATACTTTACTCATGTGATATATGTAACAGTAGCAGCTATTTTAAATTAAAAAAAAAACATAGCTAAGAATAAGAGTTCAGAAACAAAGAGATCTGATACATTTTATATGTTGATTACAAGATGAAGAATTAAAACATTTCCTATTGTAATTGAATGGCCTAAAAATAAAAAGATGGATAAACTTCACGTAACCTACGCTACTTGTAAAATTAAGTTACAGAAATATACAACTATGGCATGTTATCAACCATCAAATGGTACCCAGATGATAGGATAAATAAGCGAGTCTTTCAGAACTACCATGTAGCACTAAGTTGATGTTGAAAAATATAATTTATCATCAAGGACAACAAACGATAAAAGAGACAACAATTCCATTTCGAATATGTTAAGACATTGTTTTAGCGGTAAATTAGTAGTAAACAAAACAATCGACCGAAACATTGACTCATTAATCGCAATTTAATAACAAAAGCGCCGAAAAATATTAGAATCGATGTAATACACGGCAAAGATACGGAACAAGGTGAAATATTACATTACTTTTAGCAGGATTCAGAGCAATGAATCATATTGAATGGACCGCGAGCAAAACCAATATGAAACCTTATGGTGCGAAATTTTCCACAAAAACACCAAAAAGATCGGTTTGTATGCACATCTGCATTGTAAAGGGAGCTCACGTCATCAATTTCTTAACGTCCAACGGAGATGAAATTCAATAGGCGAGCGGCACATGTGGGGGACGCCATTCTTGAAGCACCTTTCTTGGTATCAAAATGACAGTCTTTGTTGATGAAATAAACGACAACGGCACAAATTCACATCGCATGTAACAACACATTATCACACATAAGAATTTTAACTTAATTTTTTACCTTAAACCTAATGTATTTTCCGAAATACAGCACGATTTCTATTAAAATTTATTTTTCCATACCTGTGAATGCGCTCTCAAACGCAAGCTGGTCACGTGACTAACTAGTGATGTACCATGTTAAAAGTTACGATTTAAAGAATGGCCAGTTTTAATACGAATTTTGATTACGTAATTATCATAAATCCTACGCAAGTTTCAAATCCATAAAAAACTACGTAGGGATAAATCCGAAAATTTCATATTGACTGAATATAATTCAGGTCTAAGAAGGCAAATACTTGCCAAGTACTTACTGACGAAATTTAAAAAAAAATAATGATTATCACTGCAAAAATGTTTATAATGTGCATGCACGACATTAGCGCTGTTTTATATTTAACTTATAGGGATTTTTAATAATATTAAACGTCAATTATTATACTATCCTGTTTTAATAAAATGTACATATCATCATCACAAATATCATGCGCGCATTAGCGACGTTTAGCGTTTTTATTTATAAGTTTAAGAAAAATTTAAGACATATTTGGGTGTAACTATTTAATTATTCTATTCTAATGATGAATGATGAAAATCGTTTCTCTGTCTACGGCAACCACTTACCACCAGGTGGACTGTATGCTCGTTTGTCACCCTATCCTATATAAAAAAAAGAATACTAGCAATTCCCAGCAAATTTACCCGCACGGAAGTTATTACGATTGCTTACTTACTTATCTTCACGCACAATCCCTAACGGGGTAGCCAGAGAGAACAGATCGCCAAGTGTTACGATCCTTACATACCTCTTTCGCTTCTTTCAGGTTCATTAACTTCTTCATACATGCACGTCTAGGTATCCGAGTACTCTTGACCTTCCCCTCTTCGAGCAATTTGCTCACATGGTCTTCGAAAGTTAGTCTCGGTCTACCTCGACACCTATTAATATTTACTTTCGCTCTATATATTTTCTTCACCATTCGGTCTTCACTCATTCGCTCAACGTGCCCAAACCATTGGAGTACGCCCCTATCAATTTTTGTGATAAGGTCATCTTTCAATCCTGCCATATTGCGAATCTCTTCGTTTCGCTTTCGATCGGCTATGGTAACGCCACACATTTTACGAAGAGATCGCATATCCACTGCATTCAACTTGCTTTTATGCTTCTTCTGGCATTGACACCCAGGTTTCGCTGCCATATAATAAAGTCGGTACCAACACTGCGTTATGTATTGCAAGGCGTGCACTCTTCACCACGCCTTGCCTTTTGACTTATTTACGACCTATTACGACTTATTACGATTGGATTTCATAGATTTTAATTTATTTGCATGGAATCCTCATTCTATTTCTAACATATAAGTAGACTAATTTACTCCCAATAATTCCTTAAATTTTCGCAATGCTCGCTATTACATTACATTTAATAGATCTCAAGTCCTCGCAAAATAACACCGATTTCCACCAATGATGATTCACAAAGTTCTTGAATTTAAAAAAAAACATCCTAATTTCAACAGAGAATATGGGTCGGTACTACTATTTTTCTTTGGATCCTGTATATAGTTAATGAAATTAAATCCAAACCCAAATATATTACTGCAAGATTTAAAAATACTGTAAATTCATTCTGCGTAGAAAGAGCCAACTGTCAAAGCTGAAGACTGAATTTGGCAGCATCGTTTCCGGGACACCTGAGATTTTGAGTGAGATTGACAGGTTCTACGGGCAGCTGTACACATCATCGTTGGAGCCACACGCAAGTGTGAGTAACGATCCAAGAACAGGTCTTATCCGACACTATTCCGATGATATCCCGGACGTCAGTATGAGCGAGATTAGAATGGCTCTCCACCACCTTAAAAACGGCAAAGGCCCCGGGCGAGGATGGAATTACAGCGGAGCTTCTGAAAGCGGGTGGAACACCGGCATTTGAAGTCCTTCAGAAGCTCTTCAATTCCGTCCTCCATGGTGGCACTACTCCGGAGGCGTGGAGCAGAAGCGCGGTGGTCTTGTTCTTTAAGAAAGGCGACAACGCTCTCTTGAAGAACTACAGACCAATTTCCCTTCTGAGCCGCGTATACGTGCTGTTTTCGAGAGTCATTACGAATCGTCTCGCACGCAGACTCGACGACTTCCAGCCTCCCGAACAAGCCGGTTTCCGAAAAGGCTTCAGTACAATAGACCACATACATACCCTGAGGCAGATTGTACAGAAGACCGAAGAGTACAATCTGCCACTTTGCCTGGCATATGTGGACTATGAGAAAGCCTTTGATTCCGTCGAAATTTGGGCGGTACTACAGTCCCTTCAGCGGTGCCAAGTTGACTGTCGGTATATCGAAGTGCTGAAGTGTTCAGTGTCCAGAGTTCGATACCTATCCAACTGCAGAGAGGTGTAAGACAGGGTGATGTTATATCCCCGAAACGTTGGAAAGACGTTTTCAAGCTACTGGACTGGAAAGGATACGGTATTAACATCAATGGCGAGTACATCACTCACTTTCGATTTGTCGACGATTAGTCCTTATGGCAGAATCCCTGGAGGACCTTAGCACTATGCTCAATGACCTCAATGGTTTCTCCCAACGGATAGGTCTTAAGATGAACATCTTAAGATGAACATGGACAAAACAAAGATCATATTTAATGTCCATGTCACACCTATGCCGGTAGTTGTTGGGAGCACTATGCTCGAAGTTGTTGACGAGTACGTTTACCTGGGACAAATAGTCCGACTAAGTAAGTCCAACTTCGACCGAGAGGTCAATCGACGGATTCAACTCGGCTGGGCAGCGTTCGGGAAATTACGACACATCTTCTCGTCAGGTATACCTCAATCTCTGAAAACTAAACCAGTGCGTGTGTGACAGTGATGACATATGGATCTGAGACGTGGTCCTTCACTGCTGGCCGTATGAGGACGCTCAAAGTTGCTCAGCGAGCTATGGAGAGGGCTATGCTCGGGGTTTCTCTGCGTGATAGACTCAGAAATGAGGATCTACGCAGTAAAACCAGAGTGACCGACATAGCCCAACGGATTAGTAAGCTGAAGTGGCAAAGGGCCGGCCATATAGCTCTAAGAACCGATTACCGATGGGGAAGAAAGGTTCTCGAGTGGCAGCCTCGTACCGGTAGGTGTAGTGTAGGGCAACCCTCCAATAGATGGAGTGACGACCTGGTACGACATGTAGGAAGTCGATGGATGCAGGTGGCTCAGGACCGTGCTTTGTGGCATTACTTGGGGGAGGCCTATGTTCAGCAGTGGACTTGTGAAGGGCTGTAACGATGATGATGATGATGATGATTCTGCGTAGATCGGATCAAAAATTATTATTCTGTTTTTTTTTTTTGTTATAGACGAGGAGGAAACGAGCATGCGGCTCACCTGATGTTAAGTGACTACCGCCGCCCTTTACAGAGGCCCTTTAGAAAGGAGTAAGCTCTTTTCTTGAAGGTCCCTAGGTCGTATCGGTCCGGAAAAATCGCGGGTGATAAGCTATTCCACAGAGAGGCCGTACGTGGAATAAAACTCCTTGTGAAACGTACAGTGGTCCGCCAAGCATTCAGATGTTGTGGATGGTATCGGGACGTTTGCCGGGTATTGCGTCCATGAAATTTGGTGGCTGGGATTAATCCGAACAATTCCTCAGAGCACTCCCCGTGACAGATGCGATAAAATACGCAAAGAGATGCAACATCTCTTTGCAGCGCCAGTGAATCGAACCAATCGGAAAGCACTCGGTCGTCGACGATTCGAGCTCTGCACTGGATGCGGTCAAGTGGAAGAAGCTGGTACTGGGAACCCCAGCCCAGCAACGGGAACAGTATTCCATGTGCGGCCGAACCTGCGCCTTGTAAAGTTGCAGGCGGTGTGCGGGCATGAAATACTGTCCCACTCTGCTGAGCACGCCAAGCTTTTTAGAGGCCAATTTGGCCTTCTCTTCCAAGTAACCACGAAACTGCACGTCACTCGATATGTCAACGCCGCGAATTCCGATACTGGCTGAGGCAACAAGGGGAGTGCCTTGAAACTGAGGAGATACAACAAAGGGGTTCTTTTTAGCGTTTAACATGCAAACTTGTGTCTTTTGAGGGTCAAATGGACTAGATTTAGTCGCCCCCAATCCGAGACTTTGTTCAGCAAAAATTCCACTTTAGACACAAGTTTGCCCCGGTACTCGGAGATGTTTTCCCGAGAAATATTGGCACGGCCAGCGTACAGAGCATCACCAGTGCTGTCATCTGCATAGCAATTAATGTTTGCAACATATCATTGAAATGCAGAAGGGACAGCGTTGGCGATAGCACGCACCCTTGTGAAACAACAGCTTTAATAGGCTTGTAACCGGAGCTTGCACCGTCTACAACGACATTGATGCTCCGATCTGCAAGAAAGCTGGTGATCCAATTGCACAATTTCACGGGAAGCACATAGGAAGGGAGCTTCGAAAGAAGCGCTTTGTGCCAAACAGATCGAAGGCCTTCGCAATGTCCAAACTAACGGCCAACGCCTCCCCCTTGGACTCTACCGCCTCCGCCCATCTATGAGTTAGGTAACCCAGAAGATCACCAGCTGATCGACCTTGGTGAAAACCGTATTGGCGATCACTAATCAGCTGGTAATCCTCAAGGTACCTAATGAGCTGGCGGTTTACAATGGATACAGCTGATTGGTCATCGCCAATACGGTTTTCACCGTGGTCGATCAGCTGGTGATCCTCAAGGTACCTCATGAGCTGGCAGTTTACAGTGGACTCCATTGTTTTGGAGAACAAGGAGGTGATAGCGATGGGCCTATAGTTGAACGAGTCTAAGCGGTCGGCTCTTTTAGGGATCGGGTGGACGAAAGCCGTCTCCCATGATTTTTAGACTATGCCTAGGGAGTAGGAGTACCGAAAAAGACGCGTTAAAACCGGTGCCAACCCTGGAGCACACGTCCTCAGCACAATTTGGGGGATTCCGTCAGGCCCACTCGACTTGTGGATATCCAAGTAGAGGAGTGCTTTGCATACCGAGCGCTGTGTGTACTGCACTTCCGGCATGGAGCACTGACACTGCGGGATGGTCGGCGGCGTACTCCCCCTGTCATCGAGAGTCGAGTTGGACGCAAAGAAAGAGCCTAGCAGATCAGCTTTCTCCTTTGCGGTATGAACCAGTGAGTCGTCCTCCCTGTGCAGAGATGGAAGAGATGGCTGACAGAAACTCCCCTGAACAGCCTTGCCGAGAGACCAGAATGCACGGGTTCCAGAAGGAAGGCGAACTAGCTTCTCGCCAATTCTGCCTATGTGCTCTGACTTTGCCTTGGCAATGACTCTTTTGAAGGACCTGGAGGCGGAATCATACTTTTTTTTTAGAGCGCTGGAGTTTACATCCCGGGACGTTGATGCGTCAGCCCAGGCTTGGTAGCATTACTGCTTATAACATGACGCTATTTTACAGGAGCGATCAAACCATGGCTGAGATTTGCCTCCAATGGGCACCACAGAGGAAGGAATAAAAAGTTCCATACCCTGTAGTATTAATATAGTACTACACTGTAGTATTAATATAGTAATAGACTATAGTAGGGATTCGTCTTCACGCTTCGTCCGAGTCAACAGTGTTTTAAACGTCTTCGTTTAAATCTTCTTGAAGCCCTAGTAAATGTTTATTTTTAATAATAAAATTTACATCAGTTTAAAGTTGGAACTCTCAGTTAGTGACGATTTAAATCTATATTAAGTGAGTGAGTGATTGATATAATAACAAGAAATAGTGCAAAGTTTCAAATATTCTTCGCAACAGTTGAGACGGCTGATTCAAGGCTACCCGGTCGGTCGGCCACTGACCTCACTAGCTACGGCGTGCTTTTTTCTACAACAAGCGTTGCTGCATCTTTCTATCTCTGTCAGCCGCTGCTAGTTGTTGCTACTTCGACTGTCTGCATTGTTAGTTTGCGCGTGAGTCATTAAGCTTTAATTGCTTTATAAGGCTAAATCAGCTGTTTTGCTTTGTAGATAAAATTATACGGAGCTTGCGGTAAATTCCTGTCAAAAGCGGACAGTATTAGTTGTAATTGTTCCGCTGCTTTCAGCATGTGTAGGGAATCCACTTCTTCGTAAGGCGCGTGGGTTTGTCCCGGTTGTAAAAATAAAAAACCTAGAGAGGACAACACTTCTACTCCTGTGAAGGGACTGGCTGACACATACCAAAGTACTCCTAATAGTACGAATAATTCAGCGTACAATACCACAGAGGGACTTAAGGTCGATCTGGTCCTAGAAATTAGATCAGAGCTCAAAGCCATTAGAGAAGAGTTTCACGAGTGTCGCCTAGAAATATCGGAGTTTAAGGCCACACTTAGTGCGTTTGAGATAAGAATGAGTGAAATAGAAACCAGGACTTCTGCTCTGAAGAACAAGAGCTCCCAAATAGCATCCCCGTCAAACACCAGCGCACTCGAGGATACTATCACCGAGCTGAAAGTTCAACTTAATAACAGGGACCAGGAGCTCCTCTCCAATGACGTTGAAATATCCGGCATAACTGAGCTTGGAGGAGAAAATCTTATGTCAACAGTTACAGTTCTATCTACGAAGCTGGGAATAACATTAGACAAAAGAGACATTGTTAACGTGGAACGTGTTGGCTTAGCACGTCGCAATAGGGTAGAGGAGAGTACTTGCGACGACGATCTCAGCTCATAGCTTATATCATCGATCTCAGTTTATAGCTGTGCGGTTCGCATAGATAAGAGTGTATATAGCGGTTCGCCCGCCGAGCGACGAGGGACGAGTGGCTGCGCGCAGCTCGCGTGCGCCGCAACCGCTCCACAAAAGACATCGTGTCTCGCAATGTGACTCGCAAGCCGAGTAGCATATATATTAATGAACGACTCACGCGAGCTAATCGACACCTCTTTTTCCTTGCACGTCAAGAGGGCAAAAAACGCGATTGGAAAATATGTCTTGTCGAAAGATGGAAGAATATTGGTTCGTAAAGACGGTGGTGAGAGGGCGTTTCATATCCGTAGTGAAAAGGACCTTTCCAAAATTTTTTAGTCGATCATAGTTTGTCTCGATCGTACCCTATCTTTATACTGTATACAAACATGTATTTTTACTTGTACCTTATTTATCTGTGTCTCAAATTTTTTTTCAAGAATATTATCTTATCGTGTATATGATAATTTATACCCCACTGTAAAGCAAATAAATTTTTATTTTTTAGATATGCCTATAGGTCATCTTCTGGTAGCTTATGTTATATTTATAAAAATAGCCTTTGGTTATGAACGTCTGTGCACTGCAGGAGCAATCTTCAGTTTAATTTGTTATATCTATATACCATATTATAAATATGTTATTTAATGTACTTAATTTATATTTCAAAACATTAAGTCTTTACTCGTATCTCATAATGTTTATAATTTTAATTTATTGCAATAATATAAACGAAATCGAAAAATGTTTTGCGAACCATACCGTATCAGGGTATTTAAGCTAGTGTTTTACCATGATTTTATTTTACCATGTTTTTCATAACGCTGGGTCACTGGGTACCAATCATCACGATTTTATATCATTGTTTTACATGCACAACATTGATATCATGGCCGTTAATGAGACTTGGCTGCGGCGGGGTGAGGAGGGCCGTGCGCCCGCGGTGCCAGGGTAGCGGTTACGTCACACGCCACGCCCGTTAACTATACGTGCGGGTCGTGGCGGAGGAGTGGGTTTTTACGTGCGAAGAGGAGTAAATGCAGGTACGTGTGTTTTGACTGTAGATCTTAAACCTGAAAATATTGAACAAATGTGGCTAATACTTAACATCCAAGGAAAAAAAATTGCTATAGGCACAGCCTATCGGCCTCCATGGCAAGACCTGGATCTGTTCCTGGATGCCGTAGCCAGCTCAATAGGTGCCTTGGGGGATAATGACCACTTTATACTTATGGGTGGCTTTAATGTCAATTTCCTAAATGAATCTGAAGTAAAAACAAAAAAATTAAACGATTGTCTATAGTGTTTGGGACTAAATCAGCTGGTTAATTCTCCTACTCATTTCACTAGCATATCCGAAACATTGATAGATCTAGTTTGCTCCGACTTAAAATCGAAGCGTATGCCTGTATTTACGCCTGGTAATTTATACGGACATGCAATCGTTGTTTGTGAATTTCATATCATAAAGGACAAGCCTACGCCTCAATTGTTGCAATATAGACCGCTAGATAATATATGTTTAGATAAGTTTAATTTTGATATATCTAACTTGAACTTCAAAAATTTGTTTTCTTGTTCCGTAAATGAAATAGTTGATATCTTTAACCGCAACATTTTATTCGTGTTCGTTGCGCATGCACCCATTAGGAAGAGAATTTTAAAGGAGCCTTCCCCTCCGTGGTTTACAGATAATATTAGGTTTATGATGAAAATTCGTGATGATGCCCTGGCTAAGTACCGTAAAAAGAAGTCGGTATCCAGTAGAGAGTACTACAATCAGCTTAAATCTCTAGCGATAAAATCATTACATAATGAAAAAGCCGCATACATTTGCCACAGAATTAATAACAAAATTAATAATCCAAAATCGCTTTGGAAAAATCTGAAAAGGACAGTATTACCTCCAAAGCAGACCGTAGAAAATAAAATTAACAATTACTTTTTGGACGTGCCAGGAGAACTACAAGCTTCACTGTCTTATCTAACCTACTTTGAATTTCACAGGTTCGGCGACGCAACATTCACTATATCATCAGTCAGTCAGAACAATATTTTACGCGTAAAACTCACGTACGTAATCTGCAAGTACCGGAATTGACAATTTATCATTAAAAATGATAATCATGACATTACCTAACTCTTTAGAGATCATACATACAATCATTAATAACTCAATCTTAACCTCTGCGTTCCCTGACCTTTGGAAAATAGCTATTGTTCGACCGCTCCCTAAGAACAATAACCCCTTGAGCTTAAAAGATATACGCCCTATTAGCATTTTACCATGCCTATCAAAAGTATCAGAAAAGATTGTCTGCAGCTTACGGAATATCTTGAGAAAAAGAACATTCTTCCTCAATTGCAGTCTGGGTTGCTTAAGAGACGTAGTACTACTACAGCTCTGATTGATGTAGTGGATAATATCCTGTCAGCCCAGGATGAGGGCATGTACACCCTACTGGTGTTATTAGATTACTCGCGTGTCTTTGATGCCATAAATATGCCTTTATTACTGTCCAAAATGAGTTTTTATGGTTTCGGACGTAGCACGCTGTCCTGGTTTAATATTTATTTATCCAATCGAAAGCAATTGGTCAGTTTGTGTCGTGAAACCTCTGTGGATTCTAACCTAGCACCCGTGAACAGAGGAGTTCCATTTTAGACCCTATTCTTTTTAACTTATATTGTGCGGACTTACCAAAAATATCGTAAAATGTCAGTATCATATGTATTGTAAAATATCAGCAGACGACATACAACTTTACATCTCATTCAAACCCAGTCAATGGGAAACAGCAGTTAAGGATCTAAATGACGATTTAAAACGTGTCACTATGTGGTCTGAGCATAACTGTTTACTATTAAATCCTGATAAAACTAATTATATGATATTTGATACAAATAATCAATTAAATAAATTACCGGAAGATTTAGGCATTGTACTGAAGGGAAAGAAAGTAAAAAGGGTAAACATAGCATGGAACTTAGGTTTAAAGCTTGATGAGGGCTTACGGTTTGAGGAACATGTTACCGAAGCTTTAAAAAATTGCTTCTACCGGCTCAAAGTGTTAAGTAAAATTAGGCCGTACTTGTCAGAGGAATTGTGTGTAAAGCTGGTCGAGTCGTTAGTCTTATCCAAGCTTAATTATGCTGATGCTGTGTACGGTCCACGACTACAGGCCAGAACGGAGCGGCTTGTTCAGCGCGTTCAAAACGCTTGCGCCCGTTTTTATTTCACAGTTCCTTTTCGGGGGCACGTCACTCCGTTTTTAATGATCATGCAATACTTAAAATGAAGTCGAGACGAAATTGCATCTGGCGTGCTTGCTTTTTGGCGTCCTAAAACATCAAGAACCATCTTACTTGTATAATAAACTTGGCTGGGTTGCTACAGGGAGGCAATGTGATAGAAGACAGTGCTCGCAGCAACTTTTGGTACAAAAGCACAAATCAGCATCTTTCAAGGGAGCATTTCGCTATGCAGCTTCGAAAATATGGAATAACATACCACCACCTCTAAGGCAGCTAAGCTCTATAACTACCTTTAAAAGTCACCTAAAACAGTACATGTTAAATGCACAAAAAGACCTAGGCATGGTTAACACTAATGCTAACATGTCCTATATCTGATGGTTATCTGAGAGGTACATTTTATGTTCTATATTTTATTTTAATTTTTTTATTTTTATTTTTTTTGCTGACGTTATTATGTTGTTACAGTTTCACGCGCAATATCTTGCTAATAATAAAGTATTTAATTAATATCCTGTCATATATTATATACATATTTTATTAATCATTTCTTATATAAGTAATTATATATGTTTTTTCATAGAGTTCACGTATACTGATTGTTCTTGCGGAAGTACACGGTAACTGGTTTTATAGGTGAAGACGAATGCAATCCAGGGGCCCAATACAAAATCAGCGTTAGGTTTCCAACCTGACATCATGCTGGATTGGTTCCTATCTTTTGGCATCACCCTGAGGCACCACTAGTTTTAAGAATATATATTTTGCATAATTTTTTTTCTAATTTTAACTGGCTGTTTGTTTGTTCATAAATTGTTACTTTTTTTGTTTTGACTTTGTTTCTGTGTTCTGGTGCCTTGTGTGTGTCAAAAATAAATATTTTTTCTTTCTTTCTTTCTTTCTAGTACCACATCACATATACAGAATCCGCAACAATGCTGGGATCGTCCGGCGAGAAGCAAACCCGCCCCCAAGGGTAGGATGCAAAGAAAGACCGCATCCCATCCCAATCAGCTGACCTATAGTACCAAACACGGCGGCCGCCTGCAGAATACAACTGCAATTTCAGCGTGAGTGGCACCACACTGCGGACAAGACAATGGTCCGAGGAGCCTGATCCCCCACAGTTGCATGATCCTCCACATCTGGAATCCACGTAGGCGAAGTAACCAGTTGTGTCAGATCGTATGTAAAGGAAAAATCATGATCAATGTGAACTGGCCCGCACCTTGCGCACCAGTGATGGCCATCGTTTACGCATGATGGTGAAAAAACAATCCATACGCGCATCCGCGAACATACTCGATGCAATACAATAACGAGGCAGACCCAATAGCACCCTGAATGCATTATTGTATTGAACACGCAGGGTATTATACTTTTTCTGCGTGTAGTCCACCCACAGATTGCTCGTGTAAAAGGAAGTGCAGCAAGCTCTAAAGAGCGTTACTTTAACAGCAACTGAACAACGAGCGAACCTGCAAGCGATCATGTTCGCTCTAACAGAAAATTCCCTACGCTCTCTCTCTATGTCAGTATCATCTTTCAGGTCAAATGATACCATATGACTCAGGTACTTAAACTGAGACACCCTTCTTATCGGTGTACCGTATAACTTAATGGGTGGTACATATGAGGGCAAGGCTTTCCCTTTAGCCTGAAAGACCATGCATTCGCTTTTCTTGACATTATAAATCAATCCGTGACTGCGAGGGAAAGCTACGGCTTTCACATATGCTCAACAGTTTTGGCAAGCCACAAACAGAACCACTCAGCAACACCATGTCATCTGCGTAACTGATGTTGTTGAGGCATACTCCGTCAATATGACAACCTACATGTGTGGTGCTAAGCAACTCTATTAGTGCATTCACATAAGGGTTGAAGAGCTTAGGGGAAGTTAAGCCCCCCTGTCTTACCCCGTACTACAACCTATATGGCTGCGAATAGGTTTCGGACCATCGCACGACATTGACCTGGTTTCGATACCAAGATTTGAAGATCGTAGTAACTTCTTCGGGCAGTCCAGTATTTTTCAATTTCTGCCATAGGATATCGTAATTTACCAGGTCTAACGCCTTGCTAAGGTCCAGAAAACAGTCATAAATAGACGTTCGTCTAACCGAATAGTGCTTCACAGTTTGCTTCAAACATAATATGGCCGACTCTGTTGACAAACCTGGCCTGAAGCCAAACTGATTATCGTGTAGGCATATATGTCTATCAAGCTGGGCGTTAAGCAAACTGTCAAGCACCTTTGCAACAACCGTGGCAAGTGAGATAGGCCTATAGTTGGACTTATCAGATATGTCCCCAGTCTTGTTCTTTACAATTGGCACCACCACAGTTCTCATCAGAGCCGCAGGCAAGTACGAATGCGATACACACATAAGTTATAAAACATAGAAAGTAATCTAGGTAAATGAGGACTCGTATGCTTAAGAAGTTCAATACTAAGTCCGTCATGGCCAGGAGACTTCCCACGAGACATAGAAGCTATAGTTTTATTGACATCCTTCTCTTTTTGAATCTCCCGGCCACAGGTATCCTAATCTCCTATGGCCTGTGATGGCTCCAACGGTGATGTCACTCTATCTATCTCTAAACATATCGGCTATAAGACCATGATCATTAATACCAATAACGCTCATTAGTAGGCCAGGATGACTATTTAAATTATTGGTCGATTTCCAAAAGTTATGAAAATCATTTTTCGCGTGCTGAGTAGCCAAAATGTCCATTTTCATTTAATCGTTGTGGTTCTGACACCACTTTAAACGCGACTTAAATAAACTGCGACTCTATGCATGTCCTCATAGACACTACCATTTTTTAGTTTTCCCCACCAAACCCACATTAAAAACTTCGACCTGGCCTCCCTGTGGGCATCGCGTACATATCTGTTCCACCCAATTACAAGCCACCTGCCAACGCGCGATCTTACAGTGTAGGATTTAGTGGCAGCCACAGATAAATAATTTACAATTTCGCTATATAATTTATCGATGAGTAATCTGTGATCAATGCACTTATAGCCCGTTCACCGTAAGATGTCCTCTGCCTTGGGAAATGGCAGCATTGTCTACGGTGCTGCCAACAATATATGTAGCATTTACCCCACTTGGTGGTTGCTGCCAAAATTATCTAAACTTGAAAACCCCTGATTAATATGTTTTACTTGATTATTTAAATAATGTTAGTTATAAGACTAGTAAGGTTGTGAATGATAACACAATTTAATTTTTAAATTATTTATTGATTTATTTTTTCCGACAATAATTATGGTCGAAAAGAACACTTCCAGATATACTCGTATCACTGTCACTTTCATAAATGCCGTCATCATCATCTGTCGTATCCGAATCTGTGCTGCTGTCATTTCCTAATTCAATTATGAATTTATCAGTAATATCATCCATACAGCCATCAAGTACATAAAACTTGTCTTCTAAATTTTTTACGTGTTCACACTGCTTTTGCCAATCCTGAGGGGTTATAGATGAAAAAGCTTCTTCAGTTAACTTCACGATATTCCCAGCTTCTTGGCCGACATTATTGCTGGCTACTCGTCTCTTTAAAAGACTCCACATAAACTCAATCGTATTTAAATCGCATTGGTAAGGGGGCAACCTAACCGCTTTATGGCCATGAGAAAGCAATAATTGGTCAGCCTCATAAATCGGCGCTTCTTTGTGCTCTTTTATAATTTCATAAAGCTCTGCTTTCAGCATTGTTGGTATATAAGACAATCCCTTATTTGTTATCCAATTTTGCATTTGAAGTTTTGAGGAATTCATAGTAGGTGCTTTATTTACTTGTACGGTATGATAGGGAGCGTTATCCATCACGACTAAGGAGTTCGGAGGCAAATTGGGTATAAGTTTCTCTGAAAACCATTTTATAAAATTGGTTCTGTTCATGTCGTCATGGTAGTCCCCTGATTTACTCTGTGATTTAAAAATCAATTGAGCATTAGGAATAAACTCTATTTCTCCACCTGCATTAATAATTATCCACCGCGTTCCAACAGAATCACTTATTAGTACTCCGTCCTCGTCATCTTTTTGCCAACATTTTTTCACTGCATACGATGCGTGAATGTATGTTTCATCTAAGAAAACTATTGGCCGACCATCTGCTCGATTCTGCCGCATAGTAACGATATACTTGCGTCTCCATGCAAGTATGTCGTGCCTTTCCATTAAAATTTTCCGTTTCGAACCACACTTTTTATACTAAAATCTTATCTTTTTTTCTTCAATTTGTTTTAAATTTTCCACAAAGTCGTTGGACCTCCACCAAAGTTTATGTCATTCTTTAATTCTACAAGTAATTTATTTAAAGTAGGAACAATTTTCTTACAGTATACATTTCATGGATTTTGTTTCTTATTGCGCATAAATCGAAATCATCAAGATCCACCGTTTTACGTCTTTGACGGTGTTTTCCAGGAGAATTGAGTTTTTAAGATGTAGAGGCAGCAGCTTCACCTTCTTTAGATATTCTACTCACGGTTTTCTCCGACATGCCTGAAATAGACACGAAATTTGTATCATTTTATAAAATTAAATATTTATAAAATACAAATACAGACATTATCATAAAAAATAAATTAAATTAACTGAGATACGTACTTTTTTATTTTAATTCGTAATGTTAGTAATTTCTTATTATTACCCATACTAAAGGCATTTTGCATGAAGCTGGCATCCCCATTTTACTAACCTGTCATGGCGGCGACGCGAGTTCGCACTTGATTGAGTGGAATTAACGTAACGGGGCTTGGTTTGCCTTTTCTCTCTCACAAAAGGCACGCACCTTCAACACAACCTCTCTTGCACTGCTTCTAAATGGTTTCGGCATAATTAATTCGGAATATTTTAAATAATAACACAAAAACGAGCGTTATAATCACAAACTGATAACAGATTGACAAGCAATAGTGCCAACATCACAGCAGGGGACATCTTACGGTGAACGGGCTATACAAATACAATTACTTCAAGAACGAAATTCTGCGGGGAAAATCGATAGCTCTAACTTTTATGATATAATTTCGTATATATTCTGATCTCCAGTTTCCTATTTCCCCATAGAATCTCGTTAGTCACTTTATATACAAAATTCAACTTTGGTTTGACAATATCCAAGTTACATTCTATTACTGAAAAATAATGGTCAGACCAGTAGACATCATACTTAACATAAACATTCAAAATAGACGATACAGCGGATTTCGTTGCCACACTGTGATCAAGCCATCTTCTCACCCGTGGACATGAACACTCTTGTTCGTCACAAAAACACGTCAATTCGTCATAAAACCGCTCTTTCGGATGGGCGTTAAAGTGGCCAAGGATGTATACACATTCTACATTACTACAATTAACAATAGCACTCATCGAACTGAGGCAATCCGTAAGGTTTACCATTTTATATGAGGCATGTACACACTAAACATGGATTTATCGCCCAGCACTATTTGTATGCCACATATTTGTGGATTATCACAACACACGACCGACACATTTTGGAAAACACTTTTGTCCTAAAGCAGCCCAACACCCTCATAAGGCTGGCCGGAACCATACCCGCCGCTGAATCCACTACAGACGTGCCCGTGCTGCCGAAACGCTCATCAATCCCGCCAAGAAACTGAATATCGTGTCCAAATAACCAAGTTTCTTGAAGTGCTATCACACTCACCGACAGACACAAATATCTCACATCGTCAACTGAGCGTTTTATACTTTTAAAGTTGAAGCTAACTAAATTACAGTTGAGACTTTTATCCATTTACAGCAGGGATAGGGACGTTCACGGTGTTCATCGCTACACCGTTCGTGCCACTGCTATTATTTCGCCTGAAGTTGACGAATCGCCTGAATATAACGCCCTCCGGCCAAAGTATTGCATCTAAAACTCCGTCCTCCGTCGTTGTCTCTCCTTATGCAACATAATAATAAAAATTGGAACTTTTCTGTCCGCGGCTTTAAAATTATAATTCTCGTCATTGGAAACACTCGCAGCGCCCAAATAACGATACGACCTCGTTTTAGATTTCCAACGCTGTACAATATTCCACTCGCCTTCTGTTTTAGTCACCTTCGCGAACGATAACACACCCGCTGGGCCCGCAGTTGGCCCCGCTGCCCGGCTCGGCGATGCCTCGCTGCTTGGCTGCGCACTCGCCGTTTGCGGTTACACATCACTCGCACCATCCGCGTCAGCGCCGCTACCCTGTTCCACGCTGCGTGCGCCTATCTCGCTCGAGGGACGTGATTTGTAACTTCCAAACGCACTACCCTCCATATAATTTATGCGTCTATAGTTTAAATTAAGATCTCTCGGAGATGACGTTTCAACATCGAAATGATCGCTGTGATATGTAATGATCGTAATATTAAGTTGAGACAATCCTATGGGCCCACTCTCTCGATAAGCACCTCTTCTCATGTTCACCTTTGCAGCTGAGAAGGGCGGCGATGTATTCTTGAGATTTTGACACCCCTTTTTCATTTTTTCTAGCTGGTCGATAGTTGCGTATGACGACTTAATGTTTTTTTTATCTTAGCCTGCACAAAAGGTAGGTCCTTAAGTAATATTGAGACGTCAAGATGATCGAAGGTAATCGGAGGTAACTTATCTAAGTCTCTTGCTACGAACACTGGCAAAACATCAGGGTCGGTGCCCTTAAAAAGGGTGATTTTATCGTTCAAAAAACGGTTTTCCTTGCCTTTTTCCTTCTTCGTAGTTATGCACAGATCCTGCGGTAGGGAATCCACGAGTAATTTATTCGCCTGCACGATCTCCTCAGACGAAAACGTCGCGGTACACATTCTCACAATACTGACTTCATCCGCTACAGACAGTTTGTTCTACACATAAGATAATAATTCGCATATGACGATTCTACAATTGTTGCACGATAACGTCATTTTTTTTTTCAAAACTAGCACCGTCGCTGTACAAAAGATACACTGGACACGATCGATCTGGGGCGCGGCGCTCGCGTTACTCGAGCATCCAGATGGTGAAGATGGTATCGTGGATTTTGACGCGATGTGCGTTCTTGAATTTTGGCGGCTGGAACTAATCCGAACAATTCCTCAGAATACTTCCCGTAGTAGATGCGATAGGAAATGCAAAGGGATGTAACATTCTTACGCAACGCCAGTGAAACGAGCCGATCAGAAAGAACTCGGTCATCAACGATTCGAAGCGCTCTGCACTGGATGTGGGAAGTGGACTAGGGTGTCCCGGACCAGAGATGAGACCAGTATTCCATAAGAGACCGAACACTAGATTTGTAAAGTTGCAAGCGATGAGCCGGCATGAAATACTGTCTCGCTCTGCTGAGTACACCAAGCTTTTTAGAGGTCAATTTGGCCTTCCCCTCCAAGTGACCACGAAACTGCACACTTAGCTAGCTAGCTGAGACAGCAAGGGAAGTGCCATAAAACTGAGAAGATACGACAAAGGGTAGACACCCAAACTTGTGTCTTTTGGGGATTGAACTGGACTAGGTTTAGTCGCCATCAGTCCGAGACTTTGTTCAATAAAGTCTCGACTTCAGACACAAGTTTGTCCAGGTACTCGGCGATGTTTTCCTGAGAAATATTTGCAAGGCATGTGTATAAAGCGTCACCGGTGCTGTCGTCTGCATAGCAACGAATGTTACCAGTTTGCAACATATCATTGATATGCAGCAGAACTGCTAGCGTTGGTGATAGCCCGCAGCCTTTTGAAGCACCAGCGTTTATCAGCTTGGAATCAGCGCGCACCGTCTACTATTACCTTGATGCTCCGATCAGCAAGGAAACTGGTGATGTAATGGCACAATTTCTCGGGAAGCCCATAGGAAGGAAGCTTCGAAAGAAGCGCTTTGTGCCATACCGGATCGAAAGCCTCCGCCTAACTATGATTCAGGTAGACTAGAAGATCACCAGCTAATCGATCACGATGAAAACCGTATTGGCGGTCACTAATTAGCTTGTGATCTTCAAAGTACCTTATGGGCTGGCAGTTTATAATGTACTCCATTATTTTGGAGAACAAGGAGGTGATGGCGATAGGCCCGTATTTAGACGGGTCTGAGCGGTCACCTTTTTAGGGATCGGGTTGACTAAAGCTGTCTTCTATGATATTGGGACTATACCCTGGGAGTAGGAGTACCGGAAAAGACGCGTTAAGACCGGAGCTGACTTTGGAGCATACGTCTTCAGCACAATGGGAGAGACTCCATCAGGCCCACTCGACTTGCTTACGTCCAGGGAAAGGAGTGCTTTGCGAACCGAGTGCTGTGTAAACCGCACCTCCGGCATGGACCATTCACACTACGGAATGGTTGACAGTGTGTTCTACCCATCATCGAGTGTCGAGTTGGACGCAAAGAGAGAGCCTAACAGATCAGCTTTCTCCTTTGTGGCGTGGGCCAGTTAGTCATCCTCTCTATGCAGAGATCGAAGAGGTGACTGAAAGAAGTTCTCTTGGACAGCCGTGGCGCGAGACCAGAATGCACGGGGTCTCGAAGCAAGGTGAACTAGCTTATCGCTAATTCTGCCGATGAGCTCAGACTTTGCCTCGGCAATGACTCTGTTGAAGGACCTGGAGGCGGAATTATACTTTTTTTACCTTCCAGTTTATACGATTACAGTTTACCTTCTATGCTGATAGGGCTGGAAGCGATTTGCGGTATTTTACGATATGGTTTTATTATCTATATTTTTGTATTGAGCATGGGCTGTCAGCACTGGCAACCATGGAGTATAAAGAGAAGGAGAAGAATCTCTGTATAAACGTGTCCGTAGAAAAGCGCTAAATAAAGGTGGCGCCACTGTAGCTAGAATGTAAATGTTAAAGAACTTCTTATAATTTTTAATTGTACAAACTTTCACCATAATTCTTTTTATAATATTTATTTTATTGTTTTCATAATTTTTATTTTCAAAATTACTGTCAACGTGTTTTACGGCAATTTTTCATATCCTCTAGCTACTCGAGCGCTGTTTTGGAGAGTTTTTGAACTGTTAATTACTGCTTACAGATGGACACATTTTCACCTATTCTCCTATTTAGTAGTCTGTGTATGGGAGATGGTCCTCTGTACTCTATACTCCAATCATTATAATTAAGTTAGTACTCTTATTAGTTTGTGATTATAATAAATTAAGGTTTTGGCGGGAATTTGGCCGTAGACGGATTGTCGCTCCTGTTTTGTCACTTGAATAATGGTTTGAAGTGGATTTAGATTCATAAAAGTGATACGATTTTGTGAATTAAGTGTCCACTCGTGTGAACTATTAGATAAAACGACGAAACAAGTGCTTTGATGTTGATATAAGCGTCAAGTTATTTTGATCGCTTGGGCGCCTTATGAACTTGAGTGACTGTCATCATCAACTGTCTGATGGGTTGAGCTGTCGTCAAAATCTCCCAAGAGTTTCGCAATGTGACGCATCAGCATATCGTGAATAAAAAGAATATAAAAATGAAGATTCTGTAAGAAATGATAGGCTCAGAAGGGCTCGAACCCAGAGCCGTAAAACAATTTAATAAAAAAAAATTATTAAATTTTAAAAAAATTACAACTTTCCGCAGCTTCCCGCCAATTTTTAACAAACTGTCAAGTGTCAACGTCAGAAGCGAATCAAAAATCGGAGTCAGAATATTTATTATTTACATATGTAGAAAGTATTCAAAGTAACACTATGTTTTAATTCACATAAAGATATATGTCATGTCGCTTCTTGAAGATATATTTTTAAGAGATGAGGCTGATGAAGCAAAGGAGCTGGAACGTATTATTGAAGGGGACGAATATGACGATAAACCGCTACCGCGCTCTGATAGTGATGATAATAGTGAAAAAGATGACGAAGCAGGTATTAAAACCCTTTGATATGAACAATGAGTTTTCATTCTTCATCCATTACAGGCAAATATTGAGTTTGCTGCCGCTCATTTGTTTTAATTTCTTCTGTCGCGTAGACGCACGGGTAGTGAATTGTCATATGCCGCCAATACTCGCTCCACGTTATGTCTTTTTTCAATCATTTTAAATTTAATATCTTTTTGGCAATTGTGCAACTGATAACTCTGTATTGCAGAAGAAGAGAAGAGACGTGTTGATCCATCTAGCACGAAAACAAAGCGTACAGTGAAAAATCCAAGATTCATTTTAAATCCTGCACGACTGACTGGACCTAGAGGCATACAGGTTATTCCTGACCATTTTAAAGACTTTAAATTCAAAGGTTTGTTCTTTTTAATATATTTTTACAAATCATACTGAATTTTTGGAAAATACATATTGTAATAAATGACTCTAGTAATGACAATAGTCATGTGACACAGAAGTATATATACAATATATCACCAAATAAATTAACTATGCAAACTAACTGCAACATCCTCCATTATGATGCTACATAGAGCAGTCTCACTGCAACATTACTAACATTCTTTGCATGTACCATAAAAATTACAAACAACAACAACTAAGATTTGTGGATTGCCTTGTAGCAAGTAGGGATGCTTATTAGTTTTCTACCCTCACTTGTATCAGTATCTAATTTTTGACTACTGACCATGAGGTTCTGGATTCGAATCCTGGGTCGGGCGAAAAAATTAATTATAGAGTTTTTGTGTCAAGAAATTCTTAATAGCTGCCCGGAGTCAGGAAGTTGGCGGTATATCATCACTGTGCTTTGGATGGCACATAAAGCCGTTGGTCCTGCGCCTGATCTCTCTCCGGTCATGTTGGTTTACCATCCCATCAGAATATGAGAGTGATGGAATAGAGAGTGCACCTGTGCTTGCACATACACTTGGGCCCTATAATCCTGTCCTGCGCCGATGGCTGGTCTCTGATGAGGCTGGCTGTCGTGACAGAAATTCGATCTGGAGGTTATTATTATTATATAATTATGAATTGGATTTATCAGGCTTCCATTAATAATAAAAAATGAATATGGTTCTCATAACGTAATTTCATAGTTTTCATATATTCACTATAAAAGGCCGATGATGATGAATATATAGTTCAATTTCTCAACATTATTAGGGACAAAAATACTATTTCATCATCTGTTATAATATGGTAGCTAAATTTCATAACTAGCAAAATCACCGCCTGCAACTTTACAAGGCACAGGTTGGGCTGAACATGGAATACTGTCCCCATCTCTGGGCCGGGGTTCCACAGTGCTAGCTCCTTCCATTTGATAGCACCCAGCGTAGAGCAGCTCGAATTGTCGGCGACCATGCTCTTTGTGATCGGCTTGACTCGCTGACATTGCGAAGAGATGTTGCATCTCTTTGAGTGCTCTGAGGAATTGTTTGGACTAATTCCAGCCGCACAGTTTCACCATTGTACTATCATAATATCGCACGTCTATATCATTAATGAGTGCATTGCATGAATGCAGACCTTTTTCCGCCACCAGAGCGGCGCCACTTTAAAATGATGTAAAATATTTGACAGATTTCATAGCAGGGACGATAATTTCATAGGAAAACGTAAACTAATGTTTCTTTCCTATTCTTTTCTGTTATTTCCTAAAACAATTATTATTGTATTCTTTTTATTTATTTCATTAAAGTTTAGGCTTCTATTGTCTCAAAATAAGGATTGTAACGATTATTGGCTATATAATCTAATATTTGTGGTTGAAAATTATCATATTAAATTAATCATTTTCTGTTAAATCTTTTGAAATGTTGTTTTTATTAAACAGTACGAAATAGATTATAAATACATAGATTGCCAAAAATTAAAAAAAATCCAGGCAATAAGTAAGGTGACTGTACAGCCCGACAAAAATGTTTAGATGACGGCGAAATGAGGAACTACATATTTCCTACCTAGGAAATCTGTCAATGCCACTTTTTCTGGCTTACTCGACAATGTGTGGCTTGTCACTGCTCAGTGTTGCCAGAAAGTCACTAACAACACCCTCATTTAAGTACTCTATAATTTTTTTTGTCGAGTTATATTTTCCCAAAATAAAAAAAATGTATAGCGTAAGTGAATAAAGCCGACGCCTTTACTCACGTAAGGATGAAGATAGGAGTCCTGGGCACGGGCCCCGTGTGCCCTTATGGTAAAGACGGTACTGCTCAAGGAATGCCACAAAAATGAGAGATTAGTTAATTAAGTAATTAACTCTTTAAAATCAGAATGTGTATGAATTGCAAGATGTAAGATTCTTCCCGTTCCCGATACACCACTATTCTAAAAATGTTATTTGGCATCAGTGGCGAAGCTTCCATTAAAGCCGAAAAGCCGGGCTTGCCTTATTAAATCTGAATCAATCAATAACATCAATCAATAATATCAACTAATAAAATAACTCTTAAAATGTTTCAAGCTATTTCAAATTTTCCCGGCACTCCACTGTTCGACACATGTCGACCGATTACCTCGTATTGCATTAGCGATACTGCTGCTGTCATAAAAAATGAGTTTTAATAGAGCTAATAGTTGTCTCCCTCGCTCGCGTGGCCTTTTCACGGGGCTTTCGAGAAGACGATCGCTCTTTTTCTAACCTATGGCAAAATATTCTATAATGAAATATAACTACGATTGTATATATAGCAATTAGTATAAAGATGTATAGCCAGGCTTTTTGGAATATATTTGTTAAAAGCGGAGGTGCGCGGGCAATACGTTTGCAAGTTCATTTCACGTTTCAATGTTTATTTACTCTGTGTGCTTATCTTAAGCGATTTAATATTACGAGTTCAAAATTTATGCTTTTTTAAAGATTTTTAATGAAAATGGAGGATAATAGTGTTCCTTGTGATGAATTGAAGTCTGTTAAAGTGATAATCTGAGAGGAAATCTTTAAACTTTGTTGAGATAATACACAAGGTTAAGAGTGTATTTCAGACTTATCAATTATCGCAATTAAAAACAGTTATTGGTACAATTAAAACGTTCACCAACATTTTACGTGGACGTAATTAAATATTTCCATAAGAAAGCGAGACGATTTCACTTATCTTATCTTATCCATTAGAATGTAAATAATTTTTTTTTAATTTTTTACATTGTTTGTACTTTGTTCATGTTTTACTTTTGTTCATGTATTGTATTGGATGTAAATATTTTTTTTCTTTCGCTTAAACAAACCCAAAAGACTTTCTTCAAAGCCACTGAAGCTATGCAATTGCTGATATGTAATACCATCTATCTAGCAGTGGTATGCCTTCTGTGTGCTTTGTTAAACACATCCTTGACAGCACTGAATATGAAACTGAAGCGTGGAGACAGATCAAGATCGGTGTATTTTTATAAAACTGCTAAAAACAACAATCTATATTTTTATCAATTTATATCTTGGGCTTGCCCTAGCTTGGAGCTCTAGCTTCGCCACTGTTTGGCATTACCATTTCACTTTGTACAAATAGGAGTAGTGGTAAAATTTTCTCATCTTAGAGATTAATACTTTTGTCTCTCACTCAGTTCAGTAGCCTATGATGCAGTCCCGGCTATAAATGTTACTACTGAGAGAAAAAACATTGCCAGTGTCCCAATACATAGCATCCCTTGGAACCAAAGTCGAGTCTCCTGCTACTGTTCCACTTAATATTTATTTTTCACAAAATGTTGATGGTTATGCTTGTATTATGATCTCTGCTATGTCTCTGGACTGCTAACTAACTTCTAAAATCAAAACGATTACTTCAGTCTTCTTCTAGACGGGTCTTCTTAAGAGTGTGTAAGTTGACATGCATTTCTGGGAAGATAGACATCTTCCAATATATTTGTTTATTGTGAAGCATGAAATATAACAATATTGGAAAATGTTTTCAGGTAAAGGTCACGAGAAAGAGGACTTAGATTTAGTGTTAAAGAAGTTAGAACATTGGGCTTACAGACTGTATCCTAAGTTTAAATTTGAAGACTGTTTAAAAAAGATTGAGACACTTGGCAAAAAGCGGCCAGTAATGGTAATAAATCCTATAAATATAAATCTATAATATAAATCCTATAAATATAGTTGCATGATTACATGTTACAGGCCTCCATTCAAAAATGGAGCAATTAGTCTGAGTTGCTGCCAGCTGCTATATTCTATTTTGTTTTAATTTATTATTTAGTTTATAAATCTATCTTTTTATTATTTTTGTATTTGTTATATTTGTATTTTATATATAATATCTTTTTAATTGGTTAAAGTAGATATTTAAATAATCTTTGTGATCACACTTCATTCTATCTTCATGCAATTATTAAATGTAAGTGCATAGTTTCGCATTACGTTAGTGCTAGCCATAACTCGACATACATAACATTAGATTAATTAAAGTATTTTAAACAAATATTAGTTAGGCATAATATAGGTTATAATATATGTTAAAAAGGTCGAAAATAATCATTTATTTATTCGAATTTTTGCAACTTTGTATTTAAGCTTTGCCTCGCTGCATTTTTTTCCATCTTATTTGTATTATTAGGATGGTGGTGCTGTTATTGTATCCATACTGATAGTTCAAGAAGCGGCTTACGCTGTGTGTGGTATTACGGAGCTTATGGACCTTATACAAAATAGTTTTGAAGCTTCAATAGTGTAATTAAGTTGTCCTATGCAGTTCGTCTCATTTGCTACCTTCTATTGTGATGTGACAACAGCGTCGCCACATAGCGAATATGTTAGCCTGCTTAGTAGAGATGGATGACATAAGTTTTTTACAGTAACACAGTTGTCCATTCGATATTATGATTTTTATCAACAACGACATCGGTTGCAAAGATGCAATGCCTAGAGACATTGATGTCGCCAACCAAACATTCATAGTTCAGTGGGTGAATTATTCACTTCATCTCCTTTTCGCGGCTGAGCCTGATGATACTGATGACCAAATAGAGCAAATAGAACTAATAGAACAAACTAGTTCACTGTCCGAAACGAAAGAATACAGATAGACCTTTAAAATAACCAAGCAGGCACAAGACTAATAGTGGTGCGTTTGGCATACTATTTTATTGGACGCCCGTGTCCCGCCCGCTCTGCCAGTGTCAAGCGTGACAATTAAGACAAATCTTCCCTACAACAAGAGGCAGATGTTATACTTTAGATTTACATGGGCTGACGATAATGATTATAATGAATTAAAAATATTTAAAAATAGTCAATAGAATCAGGCATTACTTTGCGGAAATTAGTTAAAGTAAAAGATGTTAAATAATTATAACTTTTAACAAAAAGTAATTTTTTTTCACCAATTTTAATGGGATCACCCTTGAAGTAAAAACAATGAATAAAATAGGCATGAAGTATAAAGTTGTGAACCACTTTATCTGCGAAGATATTACATAATATGCATACAAAAAAACACACTTGAATTGAGAATCTTCTCCTTCTTGAAATCGGTTAAAAAGAATAACGATAATAGTTCTATGTTATAACAAGCTATGACATTTTCCACCTAATATCCATTATTTTTTGAAAATCCGCATGCAATTATAGTGGTAAATCTTTCTATGTTGCTATCTTCATTTGGCTGATATTAAATTACTAATGTATTTTCGATTTTGCAGGTTCATTTGCACAAAATTAGATCAGATCAGTATATATCAGAAGAAACAGTGGTCCAAAAAGATTCCAGTGATGATGAGAGTGCGCCAGTCGAAAGAGAGGAGGATGAGTTTGATAAACTCTTGCAGCAGCAGATTGACCTGGCAAGATCTACACCTGGACCTGGATCTGCAAGGAAGCCAGTACTGGATAATTCTATAATGGATAGGTAGGGGTTTATGCAACCATATGTAAATATTGGATAAGGGTATAGGTCCCGTCATAGCAGAGCAGATTTGCCATAATTGTCAGACGGCAACCGGATTGACGATTGCCGTACCAGATTTCTCGCATTAACATTATTTTACGTCACCGGTCTAGGTGTTTAACATCTGGTATAAATAGTATATTGCAACTGCATTTGCATTAAGTTATCTCTGCTACTATCCTGTGGCGACGCTGTAGTCTCGCTACAAGTGAAACACATCGAAGGCTAAATCGTCAATTTGGCCGTGGAAAGAAAGAGGAAGATGCCCCGCCAGAAAAGGTCATCGGCTAGTTCGGAGCTATTCTATATATACTCACTGTACTTCGGAACTTTGATAGCGTGATTTAGGCTTCGGTTCGTTTCGTTTGTAGCGCGAGTACAGTGCCGCCACCATCCCTTATTAGTTTTTGAATGTCTTTACTAAACTTAATATGCATGTAAAAAAGGAAAGCTGTTTAATACTGGTGCTTTCTTTATACAAAAATGAGAAATCCTTTTACTGATAATGAAACATTCCATATTAGTACTCGGGAGTTGTTAAGAATCTGCATTTTGACTCTTGAATGAATATGAGATTTTCGAAGTCTATAGGCCACAACCTTCACTCTTATATCAGGTGGAATGTGTCATTTGTAATCTTTCTACAAAAACGTTAATATTTTCCAAACCGCAAACAGAAACTTAGGGCGGTTTGAAACTTTATGTTACAATTATAATAAGCTATAATTAATTTTTTTTCAGGTCATCTTTTAATGCACCAAAAGCAACATCTTCTCCATCAATAAGTGATGAACAAAGAGAAAGGATGATGAGAAGTCGGAAATTGGCAGAGGAGAGGCGCCTGGCTAGACTTAAAAATAATAGTAATGTGTCAAATAACGCTTTAAGCAGTAATAAAGAAAATATAGTAGTTGATATAAATGAAGAATATATAGCAGATAAGGAAGACGATCAAACAATGGAGGAAAATATAGAAATGAGAGTAGACACAGATGACATACTGGTATCTAAAAAGCACAAAACAAATGTCATTGATAGTTCAGATGACGAAGATGGTGTGATGTCTGTGAATGAATCAGTCACAGTAGATATTCATACCGCCTTTTCGAATGGAAGTAATATTGTACCGATAGGTAATACTAAGTCTATGGAAGAAAATGAAACAATTAATAATTGTGATAATATTGATGATTTAGGTGTTAATAACGCCGTGGGAAATATAAATAAAGAAAATCAATTGTTTGATGAATTGCGAAATACTTCAAACAATGACAACAATAGCTTAGTTAATAACGAAAACAATATCGAAATGGAAACAACTAATGCAATAACAAATTCTAAAAACTTAAATGATAGGGAAGAAATAAGTAGTATCGATAACACTCTTACTGAATATCAAGTAGAAGTTGGTAATCATGAACAAATTTCCAAGCCAATAGAACCGATGGCTGATATTGAACATACCAAGACAGCTGAAAATATAATTAAAAGTTTAACACCAAATGAAGATATACTCGAATTAGCCCAGAACGAGCATGATACAACTAATACAGAAAAATCTCCTGGAACACAGAAATCATTGGTTGATCTAGAACATACCAATACAGTTGAAAATAAAACTGAGCCAAATAAAAGTTTTAAACCAAATGAATATGTAATGGAATCAGCCCAGAACGATCAGGATACAACTAACATAGAAAATTCTCCTGGAACAGAGGAATCTATCATTGATATAGAACATACCAATACAGTTGAAAATACAATTGAGTCAAATAAAAGATTAACACTAAATGAGGATGTAATGGAATCAGCTGATAACAAGCAGGGTACAACTAATACAGAGGAATGCATATCAAACGAATCAGACATGATGGTAATTGGAAATGAGGAAAAAGACGACGTTACGACAGATCTTGGTGATATAATGGAATTAGATTTTACTGAAGATTTCTAATTGAAGTATAACATTTTTTTATTGTTATTATTTATTTATAAAATATTAAAAATTATGCTGTGTATTTATTAAATCTGTTTTTTTATCATTGAAGTGCCAAAAAGTAGCGTAGAAAGGCGGTGGGTGGGAGCAGTATTTTAAGTATTTAAAGTTAACATTATTGTTAGTTAACTTTAAATACTATAGTTATTACTTTTTAAACGCCAGGAATATCTTAAAATATGTTGTTACATTTTTATTTGCTTTGCCACATCACAAGTAACGTGAATTATACGACTTAGGGACCTTCAAGAAAAGAACCTACTCCTTTTTAAAAGGCCAGCAACGCATCTGCAATTCACCTGGTGTTGCGGTTGATCATAGGCGGCGGTAGTCTCTTACCATCAGGTGAGCCGCATGTAGGGCATGGAATACCGGAATGTTTTTCATACCGGTATTGATATCGGTATTGATATTTCGGTATTATTTCGGTATTTTTTAAATACTGATAACTGTTTAAATGATTCTAACAACGGTTGGTTAGTCTTGTTTGTGGAGAGCGATTAAAGCAGTTTTCTACGCTATATGGCAGAAACACTGAAACAATTTATCAACTCCCTAGAATCCACAAAATGTGTTATAAAAATAAAGGTAATTAAGAATAAAAAAGAAAACACGTTATTTGGATCCAAAAATGGTTTACATTGATTCATTGGCACAAATATCACAATCGGTAATAAAATCAGTCTTACTCTCTAATGATAAGAAACTTTAACAATTTCAAATATCTCTCTTACAGCTTATACTACGAATATGAACTATTGTTAAAACAAAATCAAATTGCAAATGAAAGTGTCGAAAGTAATTATTCTAAAATAAATGAAAATGTAAGTCCTTTAATCAGGCAGGTCGCGTTTGTTGAAAAATCGAACGAAGAAAACAACGCGTCCAAACTGGCGTCGTAGAGCGATGATCTTATTTTGTTACAAATGTAACTTGCAGCTGAAAAGGCCCTTTCTGATTCAATGCCCGTGGGAGGAATACTTAAGAGGTACTTGTAAGCTGCGTCCAAAACCTGCCTCTAGTACCTCCATTTTCATACAATGTCATTTCAATTCGAATTAATGTTTGAATATTATCTTCTTCTTCCTCGCCGATCTGGGATCTGTTTTGCTTTTTGGTCATAGATTTTTCTATTGCTTTATTAAGCCCTTTTTCCATCACAGATGAAGTACTGTTACATGTGTCATCATTACTTGTTTCCTTTTCAGCAGAAGCATAGGCGGCAGCAGGTGAGCTCGTGGCGCTCCTGTTTTGTATGGAGTTAAGAGTGTTCTTGCAATCGTTGAATAAGTCCAGTAGTCGACGAAATCATTTCATCACAACTCATTCTAGGAATATACATATGGAGCCTAGCGACTGTAGTAAGAGTAGCAAACAAGCGGCAACGTGCTCTCGCTTCAATTAAAACAGCAGAACTGAGGGAAGGGTGCAGCGTGGCCGTGGTTGATAGCCCTATGTATGAAAGAGGAAGATATATCTATGTTGGTTGACGTGGTGCTTCAGCGCGACTTTATGACGAGCTCGTCGAAGAGCGTGTAATAGATTTTCAACTTTATTATCTAGATCATTAAGTTGAAAATGTATTAAAGACAAACTGTCTCAACGACAACGACCCAAGCCGTTTGTTGGTATATCGAAATACCGGTATCCATGCCCTAGCCGCATGCTCTTTTGCCCCCCTCTCCTATAAAAAATACAGTTTGTTATTTTAAAAAAAATGTTACGTTTTTTCATAATAAAAAGACTGAAACATAGTTTATTTACAAGGTGGTAGGACACATTTTCTGCCTACGAATCCTAAAAATAACGGCTTTATTGTTACTATTGATTTAAAAATCATTAAAAAGTATGTATAATGTGTATCTATACCATAGGCACAGAATGTACTGGCGTATTATGTACTGTACTGGCGCGTATTTCCCTTTCCGTGTCCAACTGGCGACACCGGTCTCGCGAAATCCACATGCTTTTGTATTACTACACAATTCAACCAACCCGTGCTCAACTCGCGTCAACTGAGCACGTTTTTGCGATCAAGGAACGTTAAAAGAGGTTTTACAAAGTATAGTGTGCAGTTGACCGCGTCACTTGATTACGAAGGCGTGAATTGATCACGGGCTAGTAGAATTCCTTAATTTAGAAAGGGAAATACGCTGTACTGTCGGAGAATGTACTGGTGTACTTATACCGTAGATACACACACGCGCGCGTATAATATATATATATATATATATATATATATATGTACAATATGTAACAAAAACCCATCGGTTGTTCCCGCTAAGTTTGTTACCAGAATCAGTATACAAGCGCATAGAAATATTTTTTTTTTCAAAAAAACATTTAAAATTAATTTTAATGAAAAAAAAATAATTTGCAAATTGTATGTGGTTTTATTATCTCAGCATTGGCCGAGGAGTAAGAGGATTGTCAAAGACCCCGCATTACCGATACTCGTGTGAGTTAGAGGAAAAGAAACTACATAAAATTTGCAAATTAATTTTTTTTCATTGAAATAAATTTTTTTAATGTTTTTTGAAAAAAAAATATTTCTATGCGCTTGGATACTGATTCTGGTAACACACTTAACCGGATCCACAGGGTTTTAGTTACATGTTGTATAAATATATATATATATGACAGAGGCTATACTGGGGCTAACACCGCTTCATCTATATATACAACAAGAAGCCACTTTAGCTGCCATTAGACTCAAGACCCTAAATCTTTTAAGTAAGAGTAGAGTCCCCCATACGGGTATAATTGATAGAATTTACTCAAAAATTCCTATTTTAAAAGCCAAGTATGATAGGATCCCAAAACAATTTGTATTACATAAGAAGTACAGGATACAATTGAAGGAAACTGACCAGCTGGAAGGTTTGGGACCAAAAGAGCTCAGTTTTCACGGATGGTTCTAAGACAAATGAAGGTGTGGGGCCTTGATATTCACATATGCACACCGCTGGGTACCCATAACACAGTCTTCCAGGCTGAATGCATGAGTATCATCCAAGCGCCCAGCAATAGATGCTAGGAAGGTGAAAGACTTCTCCATCAAAATACTGACTGACAGTATGGCCGTACTACAAGCTCTGAGTTGCAATGTGGCGAACTCGGGACTGATATATGAGTGCCATCAACGATTAAATGAGGTATGTAAGCACAACAATGTGACTCTGCAATGGATCAAGGGACACAGTGGATCTAGAGGCAACGATGCAGCAGATGAACTGGCCAGAAGGGGATCGGCTCTGGCAACTATAGGGTCGGAACCTATAATACCAATCCCCTTTGGCTACGTTCGTTCACTGGTACGTAGATACTTCAATAATTTACACGCTCAGCTTTGGAAAAATTTAGTAGACTGTAGATAAGCTAGGGAGGCCCTGCCTGAAATAAAGTCATCTAAGGTTCTAATGAGACTGAACAAGCCACAGATACGGATAGTAACAAGTGCTATCACAGAACATGGCTCTTATAACAAACATATGTTTACCATAGGTGTCACTGATAGCCCCCTGTTAAGAGCATGCAAGGGAGAGGAAGAAACGGCGGCTCACGTGTTGCTGACATGTCCAGAAGTCCCTTCATACAGGGCTAAACATCTCGGCACGCCGGGATCGCTCCCCGAAGTTGCTTGTAATATCAAAGGACTGTTGAACTTCTTCGGGGAAATATGGCTCGAATAACCACATTATTCCTGACGTGGAGTTGCGGAAAACAGCCCGTCGTGAACTACCATAGACTTAGAATGTACTATCTTAAGTCTATGACTTATACACGCCACGCTTCCAGTGCGGGTTGACTGACATAAAAAAAATCGGTATAATGTATTGGTAGGGAAGATTTTCAAAAAATAAAACTCAGGGTACTTAATCATTATTTGTTTATTTATGATTGTGCAAACGAAACCAACCTTATCACAGTACATAAATAACTTCATAGCATGCTCTATCACTATTAACATTTAAATAGCTTAGTAATTACAAAATGCATGTGATCTTTGTATGTATGTATTACTAGTAAATTAATAAATTAAAATGGATTCCTAAAATTTTTAAATAAGAATGGCAACCATGCGCTTAAATTAATTAACCCGAGAATGTTTTTAAGGCCATTGTGTTATTTTTGTATGGGGCTAAATGGCGATATCTTTATATATTACATAATTCTTCTTTAAGTGTATTTTTGACTGAAATAAAAAGCTGGACCAATTTTGATGATCTTTTGCGTATGTTTGAGTGGGTCGCTGATGTGTAACGCTATAGTCAAGTTTCAAAAATCATCCGTGCGAAGCCGATGCAGATTGCTTAGTATAACTATATATTTTCGTTTTTATAAGGGGAACTGTCGTGATTAATTTTTCATTCTACAGGAGAGATCTATTTCTAGCATTAAATAACTACGGGCTAATAGAGAAGAGGAAAAAGTGTATGGTCATTATTACGTCATTGTTTAGATTAAACATCTTATAGAGATAGCATTTTCGTGTCACACGTGAAAGTTCTCTACCACACCATGAACTCTGATCACACATATCGTTGTACATAGCTAAGTAATTCCAATTTAACTTCAACCTAATTGAAATCAAGTTAAAGAACAAAATGTATGACAAGTTTCATAAAGTTTTAAATCTATTGCTAACGGTTGTGGATTTTTTTAATTCAAAAGTAATGTCTGCTATCTTAAACCAGTTCGTACACTAGTTCTTTTTAGTCCTAAGCTTCGTCCTATTATTAATGTCTAGTTTCATATCAAACCCAATTACGAGTATACTAGTTTTAACTTTGTTAAATGCCATGAATTTGTTTCTTTTGTTTTGGTTGACAAATGAATAATAATTACATTAAATCATCAAAGTTGCAGTGATATTTAAATAGTTATAATATCACAATTAATTGAAGTGAGAGGAAGCCTGTGCCCAGCAGTGGGACGTATGTAGGCTGTAACTTTATAGAACAACACATATGTGGGCAAATTTCTTTTCACTACCAACTATACAATAAAAATTTCTAATTACCTACTAACTAAAAATATTACAAAGTTTATTGTATTGAGAAACACAAGTGATTTGGTCACTGTTTTGAGTTATCCACGCAATATTATGTTTAAAGTAAGGCCAACGGAAAGTGATGTAAGTTCTTAGTTCTTTACATAAAAGTAAACTATAGAGTCATTTTAATCGATCATTTTTTGTATAATAATACAGGAACTACAGCGTGTCAGACTAAGCAGATACGATAAGATATCTGTTATAATGACTGTGTGTGTGGCTCTATCACGTAAAAAAGTTGTGTGTGAATTACGACCCACGGTGATCTGGGACTTAAAAGTGCCAGTTGTGTTAGTTGCATGTCGCAAAAGGTGTTGCGCCAGTACCTACTTGTTTCATAATTTTCCATCTGTACCCAAATTTTCGGGTTAAACGAAATATATTTGGATCCTGCCTAGCCTCTCGATGATTGTATGACGTTTTATATGTGTGTATTATTGTGGCATCGACATCGCTATCCTTCTGACAAGTATATTGTTCGTCCCACAACTGGTGAACAATATTTCTTTTATTTATGTTTATATTTCGCTTGAAATTGACCCTACTTTACGCTCCACTCGTATTTCTCTAATAATTTAACAAATAAACTCTACATTTACGATCTAAGAATGTTATATACAATTAATATTTGGTTTCACATCAGTACACCGAACATTTGAATATTTTTAAAAACTTTAATTAGATACACTAAGAACCTTATGTTACATAGCCTGTCGTTCGATATTTTTCTAGTCCAATCATTTATTACAGATAATAAATATCAAAACTTTTTTTTATATCTATCAACTTATGGAGACATTTTGCGTAAAACAGCCAAGACAATATTTGATAAACACTTCATAAATATTTACAGGAAACTTAATAACACTGGTCGTATATCCTACGAAAAATAGCCTACCGCCAAAAAATATTTTATTCACAAAGACTTGTATGTATACTACTAGGCTGACAATTCAGAACAAAAACTGCAGGTTGCTGGCACGGTAAGTATGCCGCACAGTTGTGCATTTCAAGGCACAGCATTGTTTTTATGCAAATACGAAAAAATCTTCAGATTACGTTGACAAAGTGCACACATAAATAATGACAGCGTTTTCTTAGTCACATTAACCTCTCAATCTCTAAACGGTCGAATTCGACCGCGGCACTATTCAGTCAAACTCCCAAGCGGTCGGATTCGACCGCGCACACCCACAGCACTTTAAACCATTAAAACTTATATTTAGAGACTACTTTTCTATGAAGAAGTTTGGCATTATAGAATCAACATGAAATTTTCTATCCTTTAGTGCAATAAAAAGTCAGTTAGTCCGTGGATATTTATTTATAATCTACGTTCATTAGGTACGCCATTTTCATTTGGATGTTGTGTTGATTTTTGGATTTTCCTAGTGTTTTATTTATAAAATTGTTATAAAAGTTTTTGTGTGAATATAATTTATCTTTTTAAGTAAATAATATCGAGTAATATAATAGTGATTTTCACACTGCCGACATCCGTTTGTTATGTATCCATATTTTGTTTTCGAAATACAATAGTCTTTTTGTAACGAAGTAAAACCTGACTTTTTAAACCACAGGATAGAGAATTTTGTATAGATTTTACAATGCCAAACTTCTTAATAGAAAAGTAGTCTCTAAATATATGTTTTAATGGTTTAAAGTGCTGTGGGTGGGTGCGGTTGTATGCGACCGCTCGGGATTTGACGGACGCATGCAAATGGACTGTCAAACATAATCAATGTTAGACTGTCGAAAACCAACGTTCGCGGTTTACAAAATAAAGCACTAGTTATCTCGCCCGCTCGCAGTCGACTAAAAGAGTTATATGGAGAATGGACCTGTTACTTAGTGCGCAATGTATTAATATCGTAGTGTCTATCTAGTAGTATACATTAAAGACTTTGTATTTTCGTTACGCTTTAAAATATCTGTACCATTAATGCTTCGATGGATTTTAGGCAACGATTAGAGACAAAATTGGACAGAATTTTTGTCTCAATATGTCGAAATTAGGGTACTTTATATAATTTAAAATACCAATATTTACAATCAAGCCTGACAATGGTTCGTTCACCACTATCGTTGGTTAGTAAGGTCTCCGATTTCCTCCAAAGTTTAATCAAAATTAAATTTTCTGAATAACCCCCACTCTGATTAAATCCACTCTATGAATGTATACAACAAAAACATCTCAAAACCAATGAATTAATGAAAAATAAAGAGTAACCACAATCTGTACTTGCGTTGGGTAAACAGAGTTATATTATAGCCTGTTCGCTTAGATAATGTTGGTAAACCTGGAGGCGCACTTATTATTTTTAATGTTTGTTAAAATAAATGTTTTTATAATCTAAGAATAAAATAGAATACTATTTTATTATGTTTATTGTAATAAAATACGAATATATATGTAAATATATATATATATACATAATAAACAAAGTATCAAAGAATCTGAATACGACGCTTCGTTTTAAAATGTCAAATTTTCTTGCGGGAGTACGCCGCACACGGCAACCTTTGATGTTGCGGCGGCGCCTTTGACAATTGCGGCACGTGCCAAGGCTGTGCGATACAGAGACGACCGTATTTAACCGAACACGCTATAATTCCATCAAGGTAACATGGTGTTTAAAAATAGTTCCCACAAATCTAAGATCAACAAAGATACGCAGAGCGTTACATAAATTTCAAGTTAATCCAAATTATGCTCAACTTCTTGACGCAGCTAAACGCAAATGTTTCGTTATTTGATTAACATTCCGTAAAAATTCACTCCTAGACGCACTTCAGCATACCTAGATATGTTGTTAAGTTGCAATTATAAATGCATGTGTGTGTGAGTGCGTGATCTTACAATAAGCCGAGCGTGGTTTTGGCATGTATGCAGCACTTTATCTGCCTTCCTTTGTTGGTCTAAGTCATAGATAAACTGTTTTAAAATCTTTCGACACTAATTCTGAAATCATTGAAAAGTTACGTCTCAAAAATGTCTTCATAGCTTTCAAAATTTTCCAAATTCAAAAAGAATCCGTTACTGTATAACTAAGTTTTTTGGTGTTATGGTTTTCCATCAAAAAAAGTAAGTCTTGGACAATATCTTTATAAAATCTTGTCTTAATATTATTAGTAAGTATTACGCGAACTAGTATTACTAATCGGTTTTTAATACTATTTTAATGAATAATGCAAACGTAAAACATAACACCGTATTTTAATTTATTTTATAATTAAATATCAAAATACTTCTATTCAAATAATCTGATTTATCATAGCTCTACATTGTTTTTAACTTATTCTTGCAAATGTTTCACAAATTTCTTTGAAAATAACTTGCTCACTGCCTCAATCTATCGACATTTGTTTTTCAGCGTTTTAGAGGTGATAAGAGGGATGGTTCTTTTCTCGCTCAAAGGCTTCGTAAAACCATTCGGCAAGGATATGCAGCCAGCGTTCTTGACACGATACCACGAGGAGTAAGACTATATGGTAATTTAAGTTTTTAGTGTTAGTTTTTTTAATATTGTACATACACATATGTGAGTGTTTTGTAATTAAATGATAAAAAACGACGGGTTGCACTCCGGGAGTGCCGGCAGAAGTGAAAACTTGAATATTAACGTTGTGCGTTTTTGATATTTTGGAATGGTTAGGGAATAATTTTGCACGAATTGCTTTAATTATCAGTATAAAAGTACTAACATTTATGTGGTAGAATATAATATTTATTTATTGCGCTATCGTACACAACTAAACGAAACAGCTGGTGCAGGCATAAATTTTCGCCGCGCCGTAGAAAGAGAGGGGGGATACTTCCTCTCCTACGCCGCGCCGGCTGTCTACTCTCCATCCGTCTTACGAATTTTCGATCAGGTCACGTGTCCTGACCCGAGTTTAACATTTTTTACCTATTACAAAAAAAGTGTACAACGCCGCTAAAGAAGTTTTCACTTCAAAAACTTAGGTGGGTTATCTATATTATTTTTGTTGTATAATATCGTTTGACCTGTCAGCATTCCAATGTTACGATATTATTTTAATAATAAACTGATTACATCAGAAAAACAAAATGTCAATGTATCGAGGAACAATCAAGATAACAGTGAACTCTAACAATGAAAGTCAACAAAAGAAATAAATGTCACAGAGGAGAATCGAAAAACCATAATTTTAAGTATTTTAACATTAAAGTTAAACGTCTCCAAGCCGTCATCGAATAATCAGAAAAATCAAGCAATCGTAATAGGTATTTACAAATATTATCAATTTTTAAAAAATCGATTCGAATGCGGATTATCGAATCAGTCAAAATCGATAACTTTGACATGTGTAATAATACTAATTGGTGTCAGGTATGAGAGATGCGAAAAAGGATGTTACGATTATCCAGGTTGAAGTGAGTAAAGACTGACGGGTGGGCGCGCTTTCCTCTGTGTTGGCTTCAGCTGGTGTGTTATTTGGAGGAACGTGTAAGTCGCGGAAGAAACCGATTTGGTGCCTGGAACAAAAGAGTACTTATTGTAAAATTTAGAAAAGTTACAGCAGTTGGGCATAGATATTTCATTTGTGAGACGGATTTAGGGCAAGGAAATGTCCGCCACGCTGCACCAATACACTTCCAATAGTCTTCGAAATATTTTATTCAATTTATCAGAGGTTTCTTCACAATGTTTTCTTTCATCGCCGAGCACGTGATAAAATGCGTCACTGTAAAACCACACTTAGACTTTTACTGCGCTCCGTTTATGACGCTAGCAAAAGGTTGTACCTTTGCATTTGCATCGGCGCTAGTTACTTGTAAGCCATACAAGCACGTGTTATGTGCGGGATTCGAACCCGTGACCCAAACTCAGAAGGTAAACCTAGCGATTGTGTTAGCGAGATGCGGGTTGATTTATTATTTATTTATTACAGCCCATGAAAAGATGCACGGATTGTCTTGAAAGGTGAATAATTGCTACAGTTTTTTTATTATAGAAAATTTTTGAATTATCAACCGAAAAAAATTTATTACTAAACAAAACAAAATTAAACAGTCATTTACATTCTATGGCTTCCCATGTGATAGATAAAGAGATTTAAAAATAAATTCAGTTGAAAAATTGATATTTTCAAAAGTTATCGTGTTTACTCCATCCATGCGAACTTGATAATTCTACACCATAAGCCACTAAAACCATTTTTATTGTAAAAATAGCAATTAATTGAATAAAAAAAAGTTTAACAATAATTTTTCTTTCTGACAATTTGCTTTTTATATCATTTATATGTTCAATATGATTGTTACAATTAACTTACGTAAGTTAAGTAGGTGGCGCGCGTACCATACCCGAAAATTTTATTAGTAATACATTTATCATTCAACTTGAATGAACTTTTTTATTCAATGTACATTATAACAATACTTATTGAAAGTCACTTTATTCATACCACTGGTTCGCAAAAAAATACTGTCCTGGGAAGAACCAGCAAGAAACCCAACGGGACTATTTTTTTCCAATAATAGATTACAATAATGTTTATAATAAACAACACAAGACAAATATAGAAATAGTTTGGTAGCGATCACCCTTCCCAGGGGTTATTATCATCCATAAATTCCTTAACATTATAATAACCCTTTTTATACAAACTTAGTTTAATAATATTTTTGAACCTTGTGTATGACAAATTTTGAATATTTTCTGGGATTTTTTTGCAAGAGTATACATCGCCCCAAGAATGGATTACTGACTCGGTGGAGTCGAGTCATAGTAACATTTATAATTCGACCAAATTTAAAACGATATTTCCATAACTATTTCTTTACAGACACTCAACCTAGTTCAGGCAAGCAGTTAGTATTATAAACTTGTAGTATATACAGGGTGTTAGTGTAAACACCGTTATCCTTGAAACCAGTGGTTTGGTTTCACTTATAGAACGTAAATGCAATAAATTTAAAAAAATTGCTATTTTCTTTCATACAATTTAAAAAGTTTCCGTCCGACACCGTCCGTAAATTCATGGATACCCTATGCGCTCGAGTGACGTAATCACTGTAAATATCACCGCCCGCGCTAGCTACCTACACAACATTCCAATAAAAACACAATAGGTCCACATAACCTGTGATGTAACTTTTCTTTCATACTTTCTCCTGGCTTAGGAAGGGCAAAAATTGAGGAATTAAGGAATAGTTGAGATTTTACAAAAAAAATGTTGTTAATTTTCATTGAATTTACGTGTTATATGTGAAACCAAACCCACTGGTTTCAAGGATAACGGTGTTTACACTAACAACCTGTATAAACTTTTCAATTTTTCTTTTCTAGATTCTACATTATTAAGCTACACGTAGTTTTAATTTTATAATAGTACGTAATTTTTGTCAGACTTATTGTTACTTTATTTAATTGTAATCATATTTGTTCCTGTATGTAAATATGTGTAATTGGAAGTAAAATAAAAATTATTTATTTATTCTGTAGCAGCAACGCGCTGGGTACCAGTTAACATACCTACTTAAAAAGTTCATAAACACTCACGCCCGTCACTCAGAGGGGTAGGCAGAGATTACAGACTTCAATTTGGCACGATCCTGACACACTTCTCTACCTGCTCCACATCCATATACACACATACATGCTCGTCGGTTAAGGGTACTCCTAATTTGGCCCGTTTTCAATAAATCGCCAATTTGATCGATAAATTTTCACCTAGGACGTCCCTTTCCGACTCTGCCGTGCACTTCTGCAACATAAATTTTCTTTGTCACTCTTTCCTCATTCATTCTTTCCACATGACCAAAGCACCGAAGCATTCCTTTCTTAGTCCTGGTCACAACATCATCTTGCAAACCACACTCTTCTCTTATCACACAATTTCTCACCCTGTTACTCAGATTCAGCCCTAACATACTCCTTAACGACTGCATTTCTACTGCGTTCATTATACTCTCGTGCTTCTTCTGCCACACCCAACTTTCACTACCATACGTTAAAGTAGGCACCAACACAGCATTGTGAATTGCCATACGTGCCTTTTTCGACACATTTTGACTCTTCACAATAGAGTTTAAAAAGTTCTAAGGAGCTTTAAAATAAACATAATTTAAAAACGTATAGTTACAAGTATGCAGCGATGGCCAGCAGCAGCACGAGCAGCAGGCGCGCGGGGCTGCCGTACAGGTAGACGAGCGAGAAGAGGATGGCGAGGCGCGAGGCCGCGTACACGTGGTCCAGCCAGTCGCGCGCCGCCAGCTCCTCCCCTGCCGCCTCGCGCGCCTCCGCCGGCGCCGCGGCCGCTGCGGCTTCCGGCACGGCTTCCGCCTCGCGCTCGCCCGCCTGCCGCCTGCGATATAATACCACATACAGTATAGGTCGCGCCACGAAAGATGAAATTAAATAGAGTCCACTGCGCATGTACAATCAAGCAGAAAAGTGAAAATTTTAATATGGCATTATAATATGTAAAAAGTCAAAGGTCAACATTACAACTACACATCAAAGTCTCCACGAAAACGGAACGATATATTTATAAATCATCGTTAGGTTTTAACTGCTTCTAAATAATAATCTGCATTTTATGTACACTTGAACGAATTTTCCACTTGACCGGACATAAAACACAAATGTATGAAAACTCGTTCAACCAAGTGGAGAATAACGCACACAACACAATGATCTTATTACGTTAATATAAACACAGATACAAAATTCGTAGATTTTTACTCTATTTCTAGTGCTTGAACGTAGTCGATAAAATATATCGATGAACGACTGAGAAAGAAAAGTCATATCGTAAATAAGCTGTAAGATAAAGGAAATAAAGGGATAATGAAGGTGAGGTAAGCTTCCGGTATTTAAATTTTAATTAAAATAAAAGAAGCAGGACATTTTTATGGACTTTTTATTCAATTAGTTATGATATACTTCAAATTTTTTGTTAAGTTTAAATTATTTAAATATAGGTTTACTGACTTTTATTATATATCATCTTTCTTAAAATGTGTTTCTTAGAATTTGTTTTGTTCGCTTGTTTTCTTATATAAGCAATTCTAATATTTATATACTTTTCAGCAACGGCTTTCGTTAATTCTTCGACGTGATTCACGTCGTCGTTTTCAAATTTATGGAAATGAATGTCTTCGTACAACGGAAATTGCAGCAATGTTTCTGTTACTCTCTGCAGGAGAAAGTCTGTTGTGTAATCTTTTTTTAGTCTTTCATTCTGAACACCCTTCGTAAGTTTGAGTTCGCAGTACCGACAAATAGCTAGGGTATCACTTGAGGGAAGTATCAGTTTTTCCTTGTCTTTATGGGCAACGAGACTGCCTTTATTGGTGTCATTTTGTGTTTCTTCGCATTAGTATTAAAACAGACAGTATCGAAATGTACACTGCATATTATGGCGCTGTGTTTCGTCGGAATCCAGGTTTCATCTCTACGAACTGCTTCTACCCACTTTCTTTTCCGAGAAGGGTCACTAGGAAATCTGAAAATTCGTGTAAAATATGTGTTTAAATATTTTAAGTTATCTGTACTTAAAATATTTAAACACATATTTTACACGAATTTTTTCTAATTATAATTTTTGCATTTATAGTATTTTTATTTAATTATAAAAATTACTGTTATAAATTTAATGACATCAGATTGTAGGATACTGTTATATAAGTATTTTAAATGTTATTGTATTGTACAAATAACATCATCATTCATTCGGTCATATCATCAAATATCGATACATTTTTCTACATGGTCAAGCACTGGTCGATGTCAAATTGACTCACTCCACAGCTTCAGTCCATCATTCTGAATGGTATAATCCAGTCATTTTGTGATGGTCATCAGATATCAATAATACATAGAAATATCGACTATATTTAACATAGTTTGATAATACAAAATTTTATTTTACATTTGATTAAATATTGTGATAAATAACAACAAATGTAATAAAATAATGTACTTAAAAGTGAAAAGAAATAGTGCTGCTTCCGCCGCTATAGTTTTTACACTATTTAACTGAACATTTAGTCATTTTTAGGAGATGTTTTGTTGACAAGTAAGTGCTTGAGACTGACGCACAAACGACCAAGGCTAGAATTTCCTGGTTACTGACAAGACCGGTATAGGTAAGTCCGCTTATATGTCGATCCATGTCGGTCCAGTGGTTAATTCGTTCAAGTATGTACACTTAGTTAAAGAAATAAAATATTTTGTATTTGTATTTTTGTATTTGTAATTTCTCTTTAAACTATACTATGCGATAGCCTTCGATTATATGGATATTTTACATGCAATAATTTGCAAAAAAATCATCGTGTAGAAAATAACAAAATATTTACAACTATACAATATACTACGAATTACGCTATTTTAAATAGCCCCAAAATAATTTATATAGTAATAAATATTTGCACACTATTTGAAAATATTATAGAACAATATTTTTAAAAGTACAAAAATAATCGCAAAAATTTAAAATTTTATAACAGGTAGTCGCTAACACTTTCGATATCGATAGTACACAAGACGACACAAAAAGGTGCGCGGGCGACGGGACGCAGGGAGAAACTACTTGGGAGTAGCGCGTCGCCCATTGCTATTGTTTCGCTTCCCCGTACCTCACACCTTACCGTGCCGACACCTATTTTTCGCTTCTGCGCATTTTCTTCACTCGTGGCGTTGCCTATACCCGGCGATAAATATTGCACATCGACCTTTGGAAAGATACAATCAGCTAATTTCGGCTTCGTAGAGCGTTACCTCTCTCTTACGAAATACAAACAGTCCGGTATCTAATAAGTCGAACGTCAAAACGTCACATGGTAGTGTGTGACAGAGATAACGCTCTACGAAGCCGAAATTAGCTGATTGTCTCTTTCCAAAGGTCGATGTGCAATATTTATCGCCGGGTACTGCACGTGGTAGAGTCACGTTGCACTGCACCTATGTTATAGTTGTAGCACGAATGACTCGGCTCGACCGGGGCAACGGGCAGGACCGCGCTCTCACAGAATACCAGCGTAAAATAGCAGCTTAATACTACTGTGTCGTATGGTAAGTGTAGAGTTCCAGAGAACCTTTTGTATTGGAAACGAGGCATTCCATGTTAGTCCTCATGGGTGACAACTCATCTGCATTTTGATTCTTAATCGGGGATAAATATGGATGCCTATGGGTCACAGCATCCATTTGCCATTGGGTGGACTGTGTGCTCGTTTGTCACTCTTATTCTATAAAAAATTATTAACTGAAAGATCTTAATATACCTACAAATAGACTTTGTACATGGTAGAGCCACACTGCAGCTATAATATGGTTATATCGTAAATGAGTCGGCTTGAGCTAGAATGGATCAAACTCTCATAGATTACCAGCGTTAAATAGCAGCTTAATGCTGCTGTGTTTCATGTGGTAAGTGTGCAGAACCGGAGACCCTTTTTACTGGAAACGAGGCATTCCATCTTAGTCCTCAGAGGTGACAACGCATCTGCATTTTGATTTTTAACTGAGGATAAATGCCCATATCTATGGGCTACAGCATATCTATTACCATCAAGTGGTCTGCGTTCGTTCGTCACTCTTCTTCTATAAAAAAATTACTGACAATGAGAGTTAATAATCCTCCACTCACCAGATATTGGTTACGCCAATGTTTACACAGTATGATCCTGATTGAAAAATGGTAACAGTAAAGTAAAACGATATGTGAAATAAAGATATTAATAGTTACTTTGCAACCATCCGCTAAGTCAGTTTTACTTAGCAGTCAGCCGCCGTAGAGTCTACATCACCTGAATATGCCACGTGTAAAGGCGAAACACGTGTCGTATTATGGTCGATGTGTGTTTTTGTCTTTCCCAGAATAGTGGTGTTGGGAGTAGTGGTGCTGGGATTAGTGGTGACGGGATTAGTGCACGCAATTGAGGGAGGGCGGGAGGTGCTCTTCAATCTAGGTAAGACGCATCATTGTATTTAATTGAGCGGATGGTTGCAAAGTAACTATTAATATCTTTATTATAATGGATTTCGGCAAAGTAACACCTGATTCTATCAATTATCGATATGTGAAATTAAAAAAAAAAACAGGAAAGTTGATTAAGCCAGTGGATTTAGTGTATTAGTGTTTAGCACAGACGGTTGGTAGACATGACAAGTGGTTAAATTAAAAAAATTGTACAACCGACTTTAATATAAATAAAATGAAAACATCACCTATGTAGTTGAAGTCAATGGAATACGCATTATAAATGACAACTCGAAAACTACTGGTCAGATCTTGATCAAATTGATATGGAACCACATGGGAAGCATTAGCTTTCAGATAAAAATTCATCAATATAAGAATATTTATCAAATTCATTAATAGAAATATAAATATGTCATTAATTTATATTTCAAATGTACTCAAATCCCAGACAATACTTACATATTAGCATACTGCTGCATGTACTGCAAATACGCCTGCTGCATCATCATCATGTGATTTGCGAACATGGCTGGATCGTTGGGCGCCTGGAGGTACCTTTCACTGAAGTTATAATTGGGATACGGTGGAATCCTGCCATAGTTGTTCACGAACGAGCTAAAGTAGTTCTGCATTTCGACGGTGTGGTTCTGATCATTCTGCCTCGTTTCCGGTCTCGAGGCGGTCTCAACCGGCCGCTCGGTCTCGGGCTCAGTGACATTGCGTTGCCGGAGACCGTCCGCTGGCGGCACAGCTGCTTTTTCGTTAGTCATGCCTCTCTTTGGCGTGCAGACTAAGTGCATAGTATGCGCGATCTGACTTTCATAGGTCCGAAGCACGTCTTTTAGTATTGTATTGTCATCCAAGAGTTGACCCGAGTAGATTATTTTTTGTTCATCTGTACTCTGTAAAGAACGGTAATGTCAAATATTTATGTGGTAGAGCCACGCTGCTGCTATATTATGGTCGTAGCACAAATGGGTCTGCTTAACCGAGGAAATACCACCACACAGAACCATCATCATCATTATCATTACAGCCCTTCACAAGTCCACTGCTGAACATAGGCCTCCCCCAAGGTATGCCACAAAGCACGGTCCTGAGCCACCTGTATTCATTGACTTCCTGCATGTCTTACCAGGTCGTCACTCCAACTAGTGGGGTGTCACCCTACACTTCGCCTACCGGTACGAGGCTACCACTCGAGAACCTTTTTTCCTCAAAGGTTATCGATTCTTCGAGATATATGGCTGGCCCATTGCCACTTCAGCTTACTAATCCGTTGAGCTATGTCGGTCACTCTGGTTCTATTGCGGATATCCTCATTTCTAAGTTTATCACGCAGAGAAACCCCGAGCATAGCCCTCTCCATAGCTCGCTAAGCGACTTTGAGCGTTCTTATACGGCCAGCAGTAAAGGACCACGTCTCAGTTCTATAGGTCATCACTGGCAACATGCACTGGTTATACAATTTCGTTTTCGATTGACCCCTCGGTCGAAGTTGGACTTACCTAGTCGGACTATTTGTCGAGTTCGAGCTTAGTGCTCCCAACAACCACCGGCATAGGTGTGACATGGACATTAAACTGATCTTTGTTTTGTCCATGTTCATCTTAAGACCTATCCGTTGGGAGGCACTATTGAGGTCAATGAGCATTAAGTTTAATTATAATTAAGCATTAATATAATTAAGCATAAGGACTATATCGTCGGTAAATCGAAGGTGAGTGATGTACACGCCATTGATGTTAATACCGTATCCTTTCCAGTCCAGTAGCTTGAAAACGTCTTCCAATGCAGCGGTGAAGAGTTTCGGGGATATAGTGTCAACCTATCTTACACCTCTCTGCAGTTGGATAGGTTTCGTACTCTGGTTCTGTACTCGGATAGCCATCGTAGACCTGCGGTACAAACACTTCATCACTTCGATATACCGACAGTTTCTCACCGCTGAAGAGACTTTAGCACCGCCCAAATTTCAACGGAATCAAAGGCTTTCTCATAGTCCACATACGACAGGCAAAGTGGCAGATTGTACTCTTCGGACTTCTGTACAATTTGCCGAAGGGTATATATGTGGTCTATGGTGCTAAAGCATTTTCGGAAACCGGCTTTAAGTGCGAGACGATTCGTAATGACTTTCGAAAACAGCACGTAGACGCGGCTCGGAAGGGATATTGGTCTGTAGTTCTTCAAGAGAGTGTTGTTACCTTTCTTAAAGAACAAGACCACCGCACTTCTGCTCCACGCCTCTGGAGTAGTGCCACCATGGAGGACGGAATTGAAGAGCTTCTGAAGGACTTCAAGTACCGGTGTTCCACCCGCTTTCAGAAGCTCCGCTGTAATTCCATCCTCGTCTGGGGCCCTGCCGTTTTTAAGGTGCTGGAGAGCCATTCTAATCTCGCTTCGACTGGCGTCCGGGATATCATCGGAATAGTGTCGGATAAGACTTGCTCTTGGATCGTTACTCACACATGCGTGTGGCTCCAACGATGATGTAAACAGCTGCCCATAGAACCTCACAATCTCACTCAAAATCTCAGGTGTCCCGGAAACGATGCCGCCACACTCAGTCTTCAGCCTTGACAGTTGGCTCTTTCTGGCAGACAGATCTCTGGCAAAGACTTTGGAGCCCTGGTTCCGCTCAATCGCTTCTTCAATAGGAGCTGTATTGAAGTTGCGTAAGTCCTATCGCATGTATTTGGAGATCTGTTGTCTTATGCTGTCAAATCTGCTGACGACTGCAGCTTCATCTCCCGTCTAACATCCATGAGATTAAGAGTGTGATCGGAGAGTTTTTGTATTCTTCTGTGGCGGGTTTTGCAGAACTTAGCTCCGTCCGCATGGACAGTTTCCACGAGCTTGTCATTCATATCGTCCACTGTATTACAGTCTTTTAGGCACTGAAATCGATTTTGTAATTCGAGCTGAAAGTTTTCGGGACCCTGGATTAGCGCACGAGGGGGACGGAGCGGCGACTTCAATAGACGAGACCTCTCCAACTTAACGTTTAAGTTCAGTGTGCCTCTAACCATTCGGTGATCGCTGCCAGTTTCACTCTCACTATCACTGAGACATCACTGAATAGTTGGCGTCTGGTCGTCATAATGAAGTCAATCTAATTTTTGTCGAACCGTCAGGGCTCGACCAGGTCCACTTCCTGTGGGGCCACTTCTGAAAGAAAGAGTTCATCATAAAGAGTCCCTCTTTCTCCATGAAGTCGGCCATCTGCTGGCCCCTTGGGTTCCGTTGCCCTACTCCAAATTTCCCTAACTTCAGCTCACCGATTCTTTTGTGCCTAGTTTTGCGTTGAAGTCTCCCATTACCACGGTATAGTGGGTTTTGGAGGAATGCATGGCTCTAGAGATATTTTCATACATTTCCTCCACCTCCTCATCGGTATGTGCCGAGGTTGGTGGGTAAACCTGTATGACCTTTAGCGAATACCGTTGGGTGATTCTGAGTATCAGGTACGCGGCCCTCGTCGACACACTCCCAATCTTTACAACGTTGATGACGAGAGAGCTGTGGACGATAAATCCGACACCGCCTTGGGACAGATGGTCGCCCTCCCGGTGATAGATCAAGTTGCCGGACTCGAGGATTGCCGTGTCCTCCCCCTCTTCCTCAGACCTGGAATAATCCTATAATATGCCAGCGCAACTTGTCTACTTCTTCTTCCAGCTCCAGTATCTTCTCGTCAGTTCTACGGGTGCGTGCGTTATACGTTGCCAGGTCGACGAGTCGTCGTAGATGGCAAACGAAACTCCACCGGAGCTTCTTAGCACCCCCTGCCACGCCGTTACCATGGTCGCGGTGGCGAGCCAGGAATAGCGGGGGCGCCGGGGACTGGTGGCCGTTTGTTTGTGTCGTTGCTCATGGGGGAATGTTTCCCATAGTTGCCACGCTTGGCGAGCGGGTTGGCAACCGCAGTTTTTATTGTATAATTGCTGTTATCAGGAAGATGCTGCTGCCCATCTCGTGCCTGTCTCCCTCTGTCGCCTCTTACGACACCCACGGGAAGACATGGGGTAGTGGATATTCTCAACCGCCACTACACGGCAACCTCACAGAATACCAGCGTAAAATAGCAGCTTAATACTGCTGTGTTTCGTATGGTGAGTGTAGACATCCGGAGACCCTTTTGTACTGGAAACGAGGCATTCCATCTTAGTCCTCAGGGGTGATAACGCATTTGCATTTTGATTCTTAATTGAGGATAGTCTATAAGGCACAGTATCCACTTACCATCAGGTGGACTGTGTGCAGTGGCGGAGCTAGAGCTCCAAGCTAGGGCAAGCCCAAGATATAAATTGATAAAAATATAGATTGTTGTTTTTAGCAGTTTTATAAAAATACACCAATCTTGATCTGTCTCCACGCTTCAGTTTCATATCCAGTGCTGTCAAGGACGTGTGTAACAAAGCACACAGAAGGCATACTACTACTAGATATATTGTATTACATATCAGCAATTGCATAGCTTCGGTGGCTTTGAAGAAAGCCGTTTGGGTTTGTTTAAGCAAAAGAAAAAAATATTTACATCCAATACAATACATGAACAAAAGTAAAACATGAAGAAAGTACAAACAAACTATTGTACAAAATTAAAAAAAAACAATTATTTACATTCTAATGGATAAGAGATAAGATAAGATAAGTGGAATCGTCTCGCTTTCTTATGGAAAGATTTAATCACGTCCACGTAAAATTTTGGTGAACGTTTTAATTGTACCAATAACTGTTTTTTTTAATTGCAATAATTGATAAGTCTGAAATACACTCTTAACCTTGTGTATTATCTCAACAAAGTTTAAAGATTTCCTCTCCGATTAGTACTTTAACACACTTCAATTCATCACAAGGAACACTATTATCCTCCATTTTCATTAAAAATCTTGCTTCTTCGAACTCGTAATATTAAATCGCTTAAGATAAGCACACAGAGTAAATAAACATTAAAACGTGAAATGAACTTGCAAACGTATTGCCCGCGCGCCTCCGCTTTTAACAAATTTATTCCCAAAAGCCTGGCTTTATATCTCCATACTAATTGCTAAATATACAATCGTAGTTATATTTCATTATAGAATATTTTGCCATAGGTTAGAAAGAGAGCTATCGTCTTCTCGAAAGCCCCGTAAAAAGCCCACGCGAGCGATGGAGACAAATAATCGCTCTATTAAAACTCATTTTTTATGACGGCAGCAGTATCGCTAAGGCAATACGAGATCATCGGTCGACATGTGTCAAACAGTGGAGTGCGCGGGAAATTTGAAATAGCTTGAAACATTTTACGAGTTATTTTATTAGTTGATATTATTGATTGATTCATTTTTAATAAGGCAAGCCCGGCTTTTCGGCTTTTATGGAAGCTTCGCCACTGACTGTGTGCTAGTTTGTCACCCTTCTTCTATAAAAAAGTAAGTTTACCGATTTCATTCATTCTAATTAAACTCAATAGGTTGAACTTCAGGGATGGCACTAAATTACTTTAAAGAAAAAATTCTCTCTATCCCTAAGAGTGGAAAAATAGGGAATGTTAATATTCTAAACACTGGAATATACCTTGAACTTGTGATATTTCTAAGACGAAATAAAAGGTAAACCTCAAAAACTAGTAAGTAAACACAGTAAGCATTTTTACACGCTTTCTGCCTTTTAATTAATGTTTGATTATTTCGTTTGTTTTAGTTTTTGCCTTATCGTCTTAAACAGCTAGCAAAAACTTTGCCCTTTTGATACAAATTATGTTATTTTGTTGTCGTGAAACTTTTAAACTAAATAACGTTTGTATTAAACGTTTAATTATAACTATTTCAGCAGAAATCCGATAAATGCAGATATAGATATAATGATCTAGAGTTCCAGAACGTGTCTACGAAATTTCATTGACTTTTATTTATTCAATTCATAATCAAAATAAGGTTAAAGTCCATTTATACGCACGCTTGGAAGTACCCCTTCTCTAAGCGAATATAAAAAACTAGCTGTTCTACGCGACCGAAGTCGCGGTAGTTTTTTATATAAAATATTTTTCTAAATAAAAGCATATATAAGCCTAATTATATATATAAGCTATATATAACCTATATATAAGCCTAATTTACTCCTTATGACATCAGCTATCAGCCAGTGAAAGTTCTGTGAAAAAAGATCCAGCCGTTACGGATATTAGCTGCAACAAATAGCCCGACAAACAGACAAAACCATGTATACTTTTTAATAAAAAATGTTTGGTATTTTCTAAATAATTTTCATGCATGCATGATGTGCAAGCGGGTTTTAGAAAGGGAATGGGGTGTACAGATCAAGTCTTTTCCATGCGCATGATTGAGGAAAGTTTTTGGCCAAAAACCAGAAAGTTTTTTGTGCGTTCATGGACTTGGAAAAGGCTTATGACAGAGTGGACAGGAATGTTTTATGGCAAACACTGAACTCATATGGGTTAAGCGCTGGTTTGATACAGGCATTAAGGTCTCTTTATAGGGACTCTAGTGCTTGTGTCAGGATCAATGGGGTCTACTCGGACTGGTTTGGCATCCAAAAAGGTGTCAGACAGGGCTGTGTAGCTTCCCCTTGGCTGTTCAACCTATTTATGGACAGGTGTTTGCAAACTTTGAAAGATGAAGAATGTGGGTTAAGAATGGGCGAGTTAACCGTCAAATGCCTTTTGTATGCCGATGATCAAGTCATATTTGCGTCATCGGCGGCTGAGTTGCAAATGATGGTTACATTAATGAACTGGGAATTAAAAGAAAGGGGAATGAAAGTGAACGCAAGTAAGACGAAAGTGATGGTTTTTGAAAGAGAAGAAAGTAAAACGGTATGTGGAATAAGAATAGAAGGAGAGTTAATTGAGCAAGTGGATGAGTTTGTGTATTTGGGATGTGTATTTAGCAGGGATGGTAGATATGATAGGGATATAGAACGACGAGTAAATGCAGGGAATAGAGTGAATGGGGCGCTACACTCTATTATGAAGAACTAGAATGTGTCAAAGAAGGCACGTATGGTAATTCATAATGCTGTGTTAGTCCCTACTTTAATGTATGGTAGTGAAAGCTGGGTGTGGCAGAAGAAGCACGAAAGTAGAATAAATGCTGTAGAAATGCGGTCTTTAAGGAGTATGCTAGGGTTGAATCTGAATGACAGGGTGAGAAATTGCATGATAAGAGATAAATGTGGTATGCAAGATGATCTTGTGACCAGGATTAAGAAAGGAATGCTTCGGTGGTTTGGTCATGTAGAAAGAATGAATGAGGAAAGAGTGACAAAGCAAATTTATATGGCAGATGTGAACGGCCGAGTCGGGAAGGGACGCCCTAGAAAAAAGTTTATCGACCAAATTGGCGATATTTTGAAAAAGGGGCCACGTTAGAAGTACCCTTAACCGACGAGCATGTATGCGTAGATATATGGATGTAAAGGAGGCGAAAGAGGTATGTCAGGATCGTGCCAAATGGAAGTCCGTAGTCTCTGCCTACCCCTCTGGGTGACAGGCGTGAGTGTTTATATATATGTAATTTTCATGCGAAATTCGGAAACGATTGTAACGTCCAAACACATCTCGTGTTAACATTTATACGTGTGAATTGACGTGTTAGTGACATTTTAGTGGCTACACGAGCTCCGTCCACTCCTCCGTTCCATTATGTATGTATTATAGTATTCTATGGATATAACGTAATTTTTAATGTACAGCAATGTAAGAAACACCCGAAAACGCACAATGTGTTCAGACACATTAGACATTAGACTTAAACGAAATATTTTTAACTGCCCGCTATAAAAGTCAAAAATGTTCTCATCAGATCTCCACGTTTTGAGATCCTAGGAAGCCGTTCTGACTATTTCTAAACACCATCGACCATACCCTTTTGACTGGAAACGAGGTATTCCAACTTAATCTTTAAGGGTGACACAACTGCATTTTGATTCTTAATAGAAGATATATATGTAGATGACGGCCACATTATCACCTTTTTTTATAGACTAAGGGTGACAAACGAACACACAGTCCACCTGATGGTAAGCGGATGCTGTGGTCAATAGACATCTACATTTATCTTCGGAATCAAAACGCAGATGCGTTGTCGCCTCTGAGGACTAAGATGGAATGCCTCGTTTCCAGTAAAAAGGGTCTCCGGATATCTACATTCACTGCTGCACAAGCTGCTTTATACGCTGGTATTCTGTGAGAGCGTCGTTCTTCCCCTGTCCAGCCGACCCATTCGTGCTACAACTATAATATAGCTGCAACATGGCTCTACCACGTACAAGCTTACTATCAGGCAGCAGTATTAAGCTGCTATTGTACGCTGGTATTCCGTGAGAGCGTGGTCCTGTCCCGCCGGTCGAGCCGATCTATTCGTGCAACAACTATAATATAGCTGCAACATGGCTCTACCACGTATAAGCTTACTATCAGGTAGACTATGAGCTCGTGTTACCCTTTTTCTATAATAAATACTCACATTTTAATCGGATAGATAGACTGATAATTAACAAAAAAATAATACTTTGTTATAAAACTATTTGTCTCCAGTTATCGCATCGCTAGGCCCACTTCCTACTCCGTGTTTGGCATCACAATGAGGTCATAGATGCGTTAAGCTGTCGAGGTCATACTCGGTTATTATTATTACTGGTTTAAAATGACATTTTTAACCTTAATTTAGGAAATGACGATACTAAAATATATACGATACTAAATATAATAAGGATAATGACGTTTTCGTGGCACAGTGGCTCAGCGTTGAGTTGAAGCGCTAAGGGCCGCGCGTTTGAATCCTGCAAGGAACAAATACTTGTATGGCTTTTTTTGTGCGAGCAGCTATGTAGGTCCAGAGGGAAGGAGACCAGTATCACTATGACCTATATATATATATATATATATTGTCATTTAACAAAGGCCTTTTGTGTTTGCGTATATGCTATGTTCAAACAACAATAATTCTTAAAGTAATAAAGATACAGCTGCAAACTTTATGTTGTATTGTAGCTGAACTCAAAATCTCTCGATCTAGTATAAAAATAAAAAGGGTGAACGGGGTTGTTTTTGCAGAAATTTACAATAATTTGCAGATTAGCATATTTTTTTGATATTTATTTAAAGTTAAATTTTTTTTCTTCAAAGTTACAAGTATGTCAACAAAAATTTTGATAATGTAAACGATATTATTGGCCTCCGAATGAGTTAATTTTTATCTCATAAGACTAAAACTTTCAGAGATATGACTTTTTTCGTAAACGCGTAGAGAATATCTCAAGAGAAAAACAAAATGGCTGCCAAATAGAGGGGGGAGGGGATTAGACCTGAGTGTGTAGTGTTTTTTATATTCATCATCATCATCATCATCATCATCATCATCACAGCCCTTCACAAGTCCACTGCTGAACATAGGCCTCCCCTAAGTAATGCCACAAAGCACGGTCCTGAGCCACCTGCATCCATCGACTTCCTGCATGTCTTACCAGGTCGTCACTCCATTTAATTGAGGGTCGCCCTACACTACGCCTACCGGTACGAGGCTGCCACTCGAGAACCTTTCTTCCCCATCGGTTATCGGTTCTTCGAGCTATATGGCCGGCCCATTGCCACTTCAGCTTACTAATCCGTTGGGCCATGTCGGTCACTCTGGTTTTACTGCGGATATCCTCATTTCTGAGTCTATCACGCAGAGAAACTCCGAGCATAGCCCTCTCCATAGCTCGCTGAGCGACCTTGAGCGTCCTCATACGGCCAGCAGTGAAGGACCACGTCTCAGATCCGTAAGTCATCACTGGCAACACGCACTGGTTGTACAATCTAGTTTTTAGAGATCGAGGTATACTTGACGAGAAGATATGTCGTAATTTCCCGAACGCTGCCCAGCCGAGTTGAATCCGTCGATTGACCTCTCGGTCGAAGTTGGACTTACCTAGTCGGACTATTTGTCCCAGGTAAACGTACTCGTCAACAACTTCGAGCATAGTGCTCCCAACAACTACCGGCATAGGTGTGACATGGACATTAAACATGATCTTTGTTTTGTCCATGTTCATCTTAAGACCTATCCGTTGGGAGGCACTATTGAGGTCATTGAGCATAGTGCTTAAGTCCTCCAGGGATTCTGCCATAAGGACTATATCGTCGGCAAATCGAAGGTGAGTGATGTACTCGCCATTGATGTACCGTATCCTTTCCAGTCCAGTAGCTTGAAAACGTCTTCCAATGCAGCGGTGAAGAGTTTCGGGGATATAACGTCACCCTGTCTTACACCTCTCTGCAGTTGGATAGGTTTCGAACTCTGGTTCTGTACTCGGATAGCCATCGTAGCTCTACTGTACAAACACTTCAGCACTTCGATATACCGACAGTCAACTTGGCACCGCTGAAGGGACTGTAGCACCGCCCAAATTTCGACGGAATCAAAGGCTTTCTCATAGTCCACATACGCCAGGCAAAGTGGCAGATTGTACTCTTCAGTCTTCTGTACCATATGCCGCAGGGTATGTATGTGGTCTATGGTACTGAAGCCTTTTCGGAAACCAGCTTGTTCGGGAGGCTGGAAGTCGTCGAGTCTGCGTGCGAGACGATTCGTAATGACTCTCGAAAACAGCACGTAGACGCGGCTCAAAAAGGGAAATCGGTCTGTAGTTCTTCAAGAGAGCGTTGTCGCCTTTCTTAAAGAACAAGACCACCGCACTTCTGCTCCACGCCTCTGGAGTAGTGCCACCATGGAGGACGGAATTGAAGAGCTTCTGAAGGACTTCAAGTACCGGTGTTCCACCCGCTTTCAGAAGCTCCGCTGTAATACCATCCTCGCCTGGGGCCCTGCCGTTTTTAAGGTGCTGGAGAGCCATTCTAATCTCGCTTAGACTGACGTCCGGGATATCATCGGAATAGTGTCGGATAAGACTTGCTCTTGGATCGTTACTCACACTTGCGTGTGGCTGCAACGATGATGTGTACAGCTGCCCATAGAACCTCTCAATCTCACTCAAAATCTCAGGTGTCCCGGAAACGATGCTGCCACACTCAGTCTTCAGCTTTGACAGTTGGCTCTTACTGGCAGACAAATGGCAAAGACTTTGGAGCCCTGGTTCCGCTCGATCGCTTCTTTAATACGAGCAGTATTAAAGTTGCGTAAGTCTCGCCGCATGCATTTGGAGATCTGTCTGTTCAGTTGCCTGTATGCTGTCAAATCTGTTGACGATTGCAGCCTCATCTCCCGTCTAACAGCCATGAGATTAAGAGTGTGATCGGAGAGTTTTTGTGTTCTTCTGCGGCGGCTCTTGCAGAACTTAGCTCCGACTGCGTGGACAGTTTCCACGAGCTTGTCATTCATATCGTCCACTGCATTGCAATCTTCTAGGCACTGAAAGCGGTTACGTAACTCGAGCTGAAAGTTTTCGGGATTCTGGATTAGAGCACGAGGGGGACGGAGCGTTGACTTCATTAGACGAGACCTCTCCAACTTAACGTTTAGGTTCAGTGTGCCTCTAACCATTCGGTGATCGCTGCCAGTTTTCACCCTTGCGATCACTGAGACATCACTGAACAGATGGCGTCTGGTCGTCATAATGAAGTCAATCTCATTTTTTGTCGAACCGTCGGGGCTCGACCAGGTCCACTTCCTGTGGGGCCGCTTCTGGAAGAAAGAGTTCATCATAGAGAGTCCCTCTTTCTCCATAAAGTCGGCCAGCTGCTGGCCCCTTCGGTTCCGTTGCCCTACTCCAAATTTCCCTAACTTCAGCTCACCGCTTTCTCTTGTGCCTAGTTTTGCGTTGAAGTCTCCCATCAACACCGTGTAGTGGGTTCTGGAGGAATGCATGGCTTTGGAAATATCCTCATACATTTCCTCCACCTCCTCATCGGGATGTGCCGAGGTTGGTGCGTAAACCTGTATGACCTTCAGCGAATACCGTTTGGTGATTCTGAGTATCAGGTACGCGACCCTCGTCGACACACTCCCAATCTATACAACGTTGTTGACGAGAGACTTGTGGAAGATAAATCCGACACCTCCTTGGGACAGATGGTCGCCCTCCCGGTGATAGAACTAAGCTGTATTATAAGTACCTAAAATATCGCTATATATATATATATAGTCAATATGTAACGCAATTAACGCACACCCTCAGACACCCCAATTAGTATATTATGTTATAATCATAATACATACACTGAATTTTTAGTTAAACATTTTTATGCACTGATTATTTATCAAATTAGTTATACTAATTCCGGAAGAATGTTGTGGTCACAGTACAAATCCACGAACGCAAAGAGTTTAGCATGCTTGAAATAAATTGAAATAATACTAGTTTTTACGGAATTTATCGCGTATATTTAACTTTTTAAATACCCGACGTTTCGAACGCTTTACAGCACTCATGGTCACGGGCGGGACTGAGATGTTTCATAGTTAACCGCGGTTACCATAGATTAAATTTAACTTTTGTTCCGATCTACACAGTATGAACTTATGGTATCTTGAAGTCTTGCAGTTGTATGCTTGGGTTGGGATTTAATTTTATTTATTATAGGATCCCAAGCAGATGGTAGCACCCAGTCATCTTCTCTATTGAAACATCTGGACGTTGAACATCTCAGTCCTTTCCGTGACCATGAGTGCTGTAAAGCGTTCGAAACGTCGGGTATTTAAAAAGTTAAATATACGCGATAAATTCCGTAAAAATTAGTATTATTTCAAAGTGTAGCGTTCGCGTAAATATAAGAAATCAATGTGCTTGAAATAAAGTTCATTTTTCTTTATTTTTATTGAATGACAGAATTAGTAATACTACAAATAAAACTGCACTCATATAAGTCCTATTGCCTTAAGTTACGGTCCATTTCAGTTTGTTTTGACTGTACAGATTTAGTGTGACTGTAATTTACGTAGTTTTAATTATTTTTGGGATAAAAAATTACCTATATTAAAAATGATAGGAATCGATTCAGTAAACGATTCTGAACCAACTACTTTCTCAAAGTGCGTTAATTATGTTACATGTTATACATATATATTATATACAATTGTCTGTCTGTCAGCCCGGGCTAATCTTGGCTGGACCGATTGTGATGATAGTTTACGAACAGACAGAGAGCAATGCTAGGAATGATGTAAGCTATATTTTATTAGAAAAAACATGGACTTTTTGTGATTTTTTCATAGAAAAGTTTGACAAACGAGTGACACAGTCCACCTGATGGTAAGTGGATGCTGTGGTCTATAGACATCTACATTAAACCCCGATTGCGAATCAAAATACAGATGTCATGTCACCCGTGAGGAGTGAAGACCATAATGGAATGCCGCGATTACAGTAAAACGGGTCTCCGGTTCTCTACACTCACCATACGAAACACAGCAGCATTAAGCTTATATTTGATTATGGAAAAAAATTGATAAAATAAATGATCACACGAATAAACAGTAGTAGAATTACGTCGCAGCATTTGGTTTACTCAACCTGAACGGTATCAATAAACACAACAAGCTTACACGGACGGCCATAGATACGTTACCATCCCAAAAGATTGACGCGTCATAATTATGCGCCAAGTCACCTTATCAACCACAACGTATGTACCATATACTACTAGCGTAACAAAAAAAAAACGAAAAAAAGAAAAAAAACGGATTCGTTTTTATATATAAATGCAATGACATACGAAATCACAGTCCACATGATGATAAATGGCTACAGCTAGGGTTGTCACCTTTTTTTGGACAAATATACTTTTGAGAAATTCCGGAGAAAGAAAGTGTATCTACACATTTATTTTTAATCTTTACGTTTTATGTACTAAATACAAATATAAATGTAATTTTCCATATATATTTGTAATTGCTCTTTACTTTGGCCATCAATAATCTAACCACCTTACCTTCTATCTATATTTTAAAATAATTATAGGAGTGCGAGCAATTTAGATTCATATTAAAATAAATTAAAAATAATTTTTTAATTAAATATAATACATGCTCTTTTCTTAGTTACTTAGTTAAATAATGCTTTTGAACTTTGTGCAGGTCAAATTTTGGATATTTTCTGGGATTTTATACGTACATACATCGCCCTAAAAATTAATTACTCGGTAGAGTCGAGTAACTAGTACTACTAGCTTGTGTTTGTTCTTAATATTTACAGAATGCATATCACTTGATTTTGTAAAACTACTTTTATTTTTGTGTACGGACATTACATATTCATAAATATACTAAGGCGATACCGTGAAAAAATGCATCTCCTTTCATCGAATAGTATAGGACTATGACACCACTAACGAAAGTAGAATTTTGATATAGGTAATTTCATGTCTTTATCTTAAATTTGATTGTTCAAAAACACGATTGTATAATTTTGACTCGATCATAATTATTTGCGAAAACACCTCTAAAAAATCACTATAAGTAGTTGAAATTATAACGAAATTACATTCTATATGCTTGGGAATCACTCAAATATATTCATAACATCAATATTCATAATTTACTTGCTCATTATTTTGATTACTTAAATCAATAATTTTTAAAAATTATATTTTAAAATTCTGACAATTTTTAAGCGCTTTTAATCGTCGCGGGCACTACGCTATTTTAGACCTTATGACGGCGTTTTTTCAAGTTTTTATAGAAATTATGTATTCACTCGGATCAGTTTTAAATGCCAAAGTTAATATATTAATTTCTTAATTTTTTTGTCTGAGCAACTTTTTAAGTTTTAAATCATAGATTGATCTAATGACCTTCTTTGTTCCTGTTGTTGAAATACGATGCAGAAAACATCATTAACGAGCTTTGAGTATTCAACCAACAATTTGTTTAATACTCAAAGTTAACGAGTGATGTCATTTTATATTAAATAAACACGCTTGTTTGATATCATTGACTATACTTAGAGGTGACAACGCACCTGTAGTCTTCTTTATTTGAAGTTGCCTTTTGCTTCAATTTGAGGTGTCGGTGGACAATAGTTGCCGCTTACCATCAGGTGGATTGTAATTTCGTTTGTCTCTTCAATTTTTTACATTAAAACAATGGTAAAATTAAAAAAAAAATCTACAACCGACTTCAATACGACCGAATCAACGTATACGAAGTCAATTAAATACGCATTATTAAAGATAACTCAAAAACTACTGATTAGATCTTGATTAAATTTATATGGTACACGAGAAGCACCAGCTTTCAGGTAAAAAAAAGAATCATCAGAATCGATTCACCCAGAAAAGTTACGAGGTAACACACAAAAAAAAAACATACAGTCGATTGAATACCTCCTGATTTTTGAAGTCGGTAAAAACACACGCAAGCACTAGGTTTTCGATGTTTCAGATTGTCTAACCAATCTTATTTATCCTATATCTAATTAATCTTTAATATTGACCCGAGATGTGCAAACTCTTTACGGTCTGCCCTTGCATACATTTTTATAACGCGCAGTTAAATTACGTAGACGAATAATATTATTACATAATATCTTAACGAGGCGTGCACAGGATACAGTCACAGCCCATGCTCAATGGGCCCTTTATTGTTGAGGCGCGTTCGTGGAAAGTGTGTTGACACAGTGTGTTGACCACATAAGTTTATTTACTTATGTGGTTCTGACTGCGCAGGAAAGTGTTATCGTGTGCAAATGCCCTTGGTCCAAAGTGCTAAATAAATAATACTGCACAGATCTAGGGTATGTTCCGAAATACAACACAGTACACTGTCGAATGCGAATGACGTCATAAATCGACGACATATTGCTGATTCGTTGTATCGAATATGGTGGAATACGACGTCAATTAATGACGTCATTCGCATTCGACAGTGTATGTTGTATTTCGGAACAGTACTAATAAATACTTCGTTGCCTTTTAAATATTTATGTAACTAATTTAACAAAACCTACCTAATCCCATTCTAAGTTGTTATGTACACCAAAATGTACAGAATGATGTTTAAATATGCCAGCTGATATCCTGTATTTTGGCCTGTCGTATTTTAATACTCTAATCAGGAATTATTTTATTTTCGCCATAAATTTAAAACCTACAGAAATATAGTAGCGCGAACGTAGCACGGCAATTTGAAATATCTTCTTAAGAGGATAGAGTAAGTCAGCTCAAATTCTAATTTCGCCCCCACTTCCCCGCGCGTCGTATGCTATGTACCGACATGTTTGTAATCACTAATACTGTAAGTAGAAAGGTCGTTAGACACTTATTTCATTAGGTTTATCATATTTATGCCTGTTTCTTAACGCCAAGCCAGTCGCTTCTTACTTTTACGGTTATTTCCCATTTTAATTTTACGTCGTACTGTTGCATAATGTGTATTCTGATCGTAAACGACACAACTTCTCCCTTCAAAAGCCTAAGCGATACTAACGGTGCGACAGGAATCAAGCTCAAGACGCCGATAGTTTAGGTAATTTCTTTTTACAGTGAAAGTAATGGTATTTTAAAAAAAGTAAATAACATAAGCACTGCTTTATAGTTAGTTCAGTTAGTATGCAAAGTTTCATGATCTTATTTTAAGTATTTTATGAATAACAGCGGTTTATTGTTTATTTTGGAGGTAACTTTGGATTTTTTTTCTATCGAGAAAATTTTACGAAATCGTGTTCGTAAATAATCATTAACATTAATCCTCAACTTTACCATATATTTATTTCAAAATTAATGCTGCAATATTTTCGGCATAACGAAGGATCTTGCTAAGCCATTTGACATTATATTTCCCCTTAATATATATAATATGTATAACTTGCGAGTCACGTTGTTTGTCCGCGATGGACTCCGAAACTACTCAACCGATTTTAATCAAATTTGCACACCGTGTACAGTTTGGTCCAACTTGAGAGATAGGATAGTTTTATTTTGCTCATGAGTGATCCACAATTTTTTTTTGCGAATTTAAGGATTTTTAATAGGACACGGCAAAATGTCGTCGAAATGGGCAGGACAACGTCTGCCTGGCAAGCTAGTAAGAATATAAATAAGGGAAATACCACTGACTGACTGACTCATCTTGATATTTCTAAAATTTCACACCCGATTGACTTGAAATTTAGTATAGTTATTTATTTCGCAATGTAGACGCTCACTAAGAATTTTACGATATTCGCATCAAAAAAAAAACTTGATATTTTACATCCAGGTTCTGCAATAAAATATTATCGTGAGCCAGCGAAGCGAGCGGGTACCAGCTAGTTACTCATAAAATGGCTTACTTCTAATCAGCATGTTAGCATAAAATTAAAAATAATACTTTAATATCTAAGATGACAGGATGAGACAAGAGAAAACCATATTTCTTATTTTCGGATACGAGTAAGTATAGTGCGGATACACACTCGGTGTCCGAAAAGGAAATTCTGCATATACGTCTTTACATGGTAGAGTCATGCTGCAGCTATATTGTGGTTGCAGCACGAATGGATCGGCTCCACCGGAGTAGGAGCACGCTTTCACAGAATATCAAAGTAAAATAGCAGCTTAATGCTGCTGTGTTTCGTATGGTGAGTGTAGAGAACTAGAGACCCGGAAACGAGGCATTCCATCTCAGTCCTCAGGGGTTGACAACGTATCAGCATTTTGATTAATAATCGAAGATAAATGTAGATGTCTATGGACCACAGCATCCACTTGCCATCAGGTGGACTGTGTGCTCGTTTGTCACCCATATTCTATTAAAAAAAAAACACACACTTATGTGTGTCAAATTATGTATTTACATTTACACGCCACATATGCGCACGATAATTGATTTCGCGCCTAACTTGTGAGAATCAAAATATGCGGTTTACTGCTTTTGTATAATCTTCAAAATAAAAATATGTTGTTTAATGCGAACCTAAATAATGCAATGCTAATACTACGTACTCATAGAATACCAGCGTAAAATAGCAGCTTAATCCTGCTGTGTTTCGTATGGTAAGTGTAGAGAACCCGAGAACCTTTTTACTGGAAATAGCGTTGCCAGGCGTCCGGATAAAGCCGGACACAGTCAGGTTTTTTTGGTTGCGTGTCCGGCCAAATTAGATACTGTGCGGCTTTTGTTGGGCTTTTTATATTTGACTATTTTTTACATTTTTCATGTACTTACTTATATACATGCTATTGCAGTTACCGAAATTAATATTGTAATGAATATTGAATGATTAATAATAAAGAAGACTGATTCATTCAATTTTATTATGTCACTAGAATTTAAGAACATTTTATGGCAAATGATAAAAGAATTGTTTTACTTTAAAAAATGATCGTGGTATATAAGACTGAAAAATTAATGACGTCCGGCCTTTTTACCAAAATGTCCGGCGAAGCTGGTTGGTCTGTGCGGCTTTTCGGTTTTAAAACCTGGTAACCCTAACTGGAAACGAGGCAATTCATCTCAGCCCTCAGGGATTGCCAACGCGTCTGCATTTTGATTCTTAATTGAAGATAAGAGTCTATGGGCCACAGCATCCACTTGCCATCAGGTTAAATGTGTGCTCGTTTGTAACTCTTATTCTATAAAAAAATACACTTGCGTGTGTCAAATTACGTATAATTACATTTACAAGCCACATATGCGCACGATAATTGATTTCGCGGTAAGTACATCAATTTGATATACTCGTATTGTACGATATAATTCTATGGTTTTTGATAAATTACACGTATATTCTATAGACCGGGAGCTGGTGACAGGTGACGTTCCACGATTTTGTCGTGCATGCCTTTTTAAGGCTTGATAACTAACCCTAAAATATCAAAGATTGTCGGGGCTTTAGCCCCCCCGCGCGGCCTCTTTGCATTTTTTGTTGCATGCCGATGTACCAAAAATGGAAGTTTTTCGGTAATAAAAACACTCTGTGAAAAATTGGCATGCACCCCTCGTATGACCAACGATGGAAAATTTCCGGAAAACTCTGTGAAAAATTGAACTCCGATTTGCTCCGTGATTCCAAACTGCATGCGTCACTGCAATTCTTATGAAGAGGACGCGCGGGGGAGGGGGGGGCTAAAGCCCCGACAATCTTTGATATTTTAGGGTTAGTTATCAAGCCTTAAAAAGGCATGCACGACAAAATCGTGGAACGTCACCTGTCACCAGCTCCCGGTCTACTAGTTGTGTTGTTATCAATCATTAATGCAATGAAAAAGACGTACACAAAAATTCACTTCACCACTAATGTCAAACGTACTGGATTGATAAATATGGCATTGTCTCTAAACGCGAAAACATTTCACGAAACTATTATCTAACCTAAATACAAACAAACTATTACAATGTGAGTGTAGCACCATGTTACGATAAAACACCGAGCACTTGTAGCGAGAGATTACGCTGTTGGTGAAGCGTGAACCGGAAAATAATTGTGTTGTTCCGTACATTAAAAAAACTTACCTTTTTATATAGGTAATTTTTTCATTAATGTCAAGTTTGTTTTATTTACTTAAAAAAGTACTATCGAACGTTTGGCACAGTTTCCCGTTTTTAGGGCATCTTAAGACGACTTCAAAAAAAATAAATTGATAGGGGCGTACTCCAACGGTTTGGGCACTTTGAGCGAATGAGTGAAGACCGAATGGTGAAGAAAATATATAGAGCGAAAGTAAATATTAAAAGGTGTCGAGGTAGACCGAGACTAACTTTCGAAGACCATGTGAGCAAATTGCTCGAAGAGGGGAAGATCAAGACTACTCGGATACCTAGACGTGCATGTATGAAGAAGTTAATGAACCTGAAAGAAGCGAAAGAGGTATGTAAGGATCGTGACACTTGGCGATCTGTTCTCTCTGGCTACCCCGTTAGGGATAGTGCGTGAAGATAAGTAAAAAAAAGAAGCAGAATTCGACGGTATGCTCTCTTTTTTTGTATGTTACAGACAGACAGAAATGGGAGTCCTACTACCAGTGAATCTTATCGTATGCGCGAAAAATAATAGTATATTATTAAGCAGATAACTTCTGGTGTATGTCTCCGTAAAAATACGGCAAAGAAAACATCATCATTTAAAAACTGATGGTATTGTATGTTAAAAAACGCCACTTTACTAAACACTCATTGATTGAAGGAACGCACTACTCCCCTCATCCTGTGCTTACGTGACTTCTAAGCCCGAGAAGGTCTTTTAACTCTATTCATCTTTCATCACCACAGCCTATTTTCAAGTTCACTGTTGAACACAGGTCTCCCTCAAATGCTACAAAGCACAATCTTGTGCTTCCTGCATTCATCGACTTGTCGGATGTCTTACCAAGTAGTCACTACAGCTTTTTACTGGGTTCTGTTACCAATAACAATTATAAAAACGCGTGATTGTGTAACACTGTAGTTTGTTTTTATAAAGGTCCCTAAGTCGTATCGGTAAAGAAAAATCGCTGATGGTAGTCGGTTCCACAATGAAGTTGTGCGAGAAAGAAAACTAGTAAGTGGTAGACCGCCAATCGTCTAAATGGAATGGGTGGTATAGCGAGTTTTGTCGCGATTTTGCGATGGTAAAATTTTAATTAATTTCACCGTGTCTGCGGTAGTGTACGTTAAACATCGATAGACTATCGATGGTATCGATAGTAAATGGCTATCGATACTATCGATAGTTTTTAAAACTATCGATCGATTGTTTACTCGGGTACTACTTTTACATCCCTAGAGTCGAGGTATGCATGTATGTAAGTTATTCCCCGGCTATAGTGACAAAGGTATAGACATTGAGATTGTTCTCTATGGTAGGGGAATTACCGTGCGTATATCATACATTCAAAGGCGTAGACATTGAGATTCTTCTCTATGGTTGGGGAATTACCGTGCGTATATCATTCATTTACAAGACAAAAGTCAGTCAGTCAGTTTTTTATTGTGGATGTTTGAAGTTGAGTGGAGTAACAAACAATTTAGAATTAAACAATAAAACATGAGTAGTAAATCACGTGCGTGGGATTACTTCAAAAAGACTAATGAAAAGTTTGCCAAGTGTTCTTTGTGTAAAAGAGAGTTTAAACTAAGAGGAAATACTACGAACTTGATCGATCATATGAAGAGAAAACATAATGAGGTATGGATGTGGTCATCCACTGTTTCTGTTACTCAAGACGTAGATACCACTGAGCAAAATGAGAAAATGGGCCCAAGCCCTAAAAAGAGAAATACGCTAAAAAATTATTTTGATAGAAGTAGTAAATATCCAGATGGGAAAACAAAGCAAAATTTGGATAACAAATACGTGCGCATGATTGCTGTTGACATGGAACCTTTGCGAAAAGGAGAACATGAAGGATTTCGGGATTTTGTAAATGCTCTCGATAGTAGATATGAAATTCCTGATACAACAATATTGAAAAAGAAATTACTGCCGGAATATTATGAAAACGTGAAACAGAATCTCGTCATAGCATTATCGAAAGCAGAACATGTTAGTGTGACTACTGACTTATGGACATCAATTGCAAATGAAGGCATCCTTTCAGTTACTTGTCATTTCTTTCACAACGAAAAATTAATTGCACCATTATTGGAAGTTGTGAAGATGGAAGGAAGTCATAACGCAGAAAATATAGCCAGTGTAAGTATTTTTAAATTTTATTGCCTTGATACCTACCAATTCAGTGTTTCTTTATAATCAGACATAAACAATATTATTATTGTTTTCAGATGTTGGATGCTACTCTCTCAAAATGGGATATCAGGTCAAAATGTGAAGCAATAACGACTGATAACGCTCAAACAATGATTAACGCCGCAGCCAAACTGCATATACGACATATACCCTGCTTTGCGCACACACTAAACCTGACGGTAAGTGATTCGTTTGCTGTGACCTGCTTAGACCAGATTCTGAAAAAATGTAAATCGATTGTGACTTTTTTCAAGATGAGTACTCTAGCTAGCGATAAATTACGGGCTATTCAACGTGAATTAAATAAACCAGAACTGAAAGTGATCCAGGAAGTACCCACCCGCTGGAACAGTGCATACCACATGCTGCAAAGAATTGTTACAATGAAGACAGAATTAACTCTCGCACTTAATGAATGTAATCGGGCTCCACCAGGAGTCAATGCTGACGAATACCTAATTATTCAAGAAACAATTCAAATTCTGGAACCTTTCGATCTAGCTACAACAAAAATTTCCGTAGAAAGCTATATAACATTGTCACTGATAATACCATTGATTCGTGGAATAAAAACGAAATTAGTAGAAGTTGAATCTCAAATTGTTACTGAAAGCGGAAACAAAATATTACTCTGCATGAAGGGATCAGTTGACAAAAGACTAAGTCCCTATGAAAGCAGGACACCTGTTGTACTTGCTACAATATTGGACCCCAGATTTAAGAAGAAGGGGTTCAAAACAAGTGACGACGAGAAGCGAGCTGGTCAGTGGCTGGAAAAGGCCTATGCTAGCCATTTAACTAAAGAACGCTTGGCTGTAGAAGAAACGCAACCAACACCATCCACGTCTTCAGGAACATCTAATGACCTGTTGGGATTTCTAGACGTTCCGGACGTATCGACCCCGTTGAGTAACTCATTGGTAGATGTCAGGCAATATCTCGAGAAGCCAGTAATTGACAGAAAAGAGTGTCCTATAACATACTGGAAATACACCAACAATAAATTGAAGGAATTAGCGATGCTCTATCTCTGTATTCCAGCATCTTCTGTGCCTTCAGAACGAATATTTTCGAAGGCCGGACAAATTTTAACCGAACGCAGAAATAGGTTAAAAGAAAAAAGATTAAATGAATTGTTGTTTATAAAACAAAATAGCTGTTATTTTAATGATTGATTTCTAACTATAATAATGATGAATACTGATTTTTGATTGTTTGATTGTTATTTCGAATATATATATATCAAAATAAAATTCTACGTTTCGTATAACATTTGTTATTTTATTGATGTTACGCTAATCCTACAAGTTTTTAAACTATCGATAGACTATCGATACTATCGATAGTTTTTAGTTAAACTATCGATACTATCGGATTACCAAACTATCGATGTTTAACGTACAGTAGTCTGCGGCAGAGAGGACCAAATCATTATAAACATATTACGACTAGAATTTAGTCGGATCTAGCCAAGAAAATTTTTCGTGTTTGCTTAAGACAAGTAGAGGCGTGTAAACAATGAGATTGTTTTCGGTCAGTTGTGCGTAGGGTATGGTGCACTAGTCAAGTTTGTTTGTAATGCAAAATCGCTGTCTATCGATCTTTTAATCGATGTTTATTATTAAAAGTGCATCGTTTTTCTTTATACATTTCAAAGGTTTTGTCCCAAAATACGGGTCGCGCCTCCCCTAAGCTTATAAGCAACTCAGTCTTATTATATGATTCCATCCCGAATCCCGCGTAATAAACTGGGTACTTGCATGTAAACACGTCCACGCATGTACAAAAGTACTCAAATTATTTGAAGCACCTCACCTACTCCGCCCCTCCCTTCACCGCAACAACACAGAGCTCGTCCTGTCTCGCGCAGACAAGATTTTTTCCTTTGTCAGCGTCGGAGCATTGTACACAGTTCGTGTGTAGAAATGACACGAATACTTGCAAAGACCCCGCGACTTTTCTTAGCGTCGATACAATTCCTCTTAGCACTCCCCGTGGTAGATGCGATAGAATATGCAAAGAGATGCAACATTTCTTTGCAGCGCTAGTGAGTCAAGCCGATTTTGGTATCGTTGTATTGTGTAAATTTATGCCAAAACCATAATGTAACTGCAGCGTGGCTCTACCACGTTTAAATTTTAAGATCAAACCAAATGATTGCGGTAAAACCATTTTGTTTACGCCAGACATAAAATGTTCTGCCTGAAGATGGACAGCCGTGCGTTAGCTCTGCGATCGTTAATTCGTCTGCCAAGTGCGACCAATAAAACAAATCCAAGCAATCCTAAAACGGAAAATGCCCATGTCCATCGGTGGACTTATTAAAAGTGGTAGAGCCATGCTGCAGTTATATTAGTACTATAGTTGTAGCACAAATGGGTCGGCTCGACCGGGGAAGGACCACGCTCTCACAGAATACCAGCGTAAAATAGTAGCTTAATGCTGCTGTATTTCGTATGGTGAGTGTAGAGAACCGGAGACCCTTTTTACTGGAAACGAGGCATTCCATCTTAGTCCTCAGAGGTGACAACGCATCTACGTTTTGATTCGTAATCGAGGTTAAATGTAGATGTCTATTGACCACAGCATCCGCTTACCATCAGGTGGACTGTGTGCTCGGTTGTCACCCTTAGTCTATAAAAAAAAAGTTGATGCTGTGGCCCATAGTCATCTACATCGATCTTCTATTAAGAATCAAAATGCAGATGTGTCACCCTTAAAGATTAAGGTAAGGAATACCTCATTTCCAGTCAAAAGGGTATGGTCGATGGCGTTTAAGAATTTCTCATTGTTACATGTTACATTTTTCATTGTTAAGAAACCCTAAAAACTTAATTGATTCATTTTGCATAAATTGCCATTTAGGAACCTCAATGATAAGGCTTGTATAACAGCTTCATTAACACAGGAATTGCCTTTTATAAACATAAATATGTATGTACAATATGCATAGAAATATTGATAAGGATTTCGCGGTCAGTCTATTTTATACTGTACGAATGTCCTAACAGAGGGATACAAACACGGAGATTGGCAGCTAGGGTTGCCACCCATACTATAATATATAGTATCGTACTATTTTTTAATTTATTAACTAGATTTACGGCTCTGGTTTCTAGACCTTCTGAACCTATCCTTTCTTTTGGAATCTTCATTTTATGTTCTTTTTCTTCACAATATGCTGATGCGTCACATTGCGAAGCCCTTGGGAGATTTAGACGACAGCTCAACCCAGCGGCCAGTTGATGACGACAGCTACTCAAGTTCATAAGGCGCACAAGCGATCAAAATAACTTGAGGTTTATATCGACATCAAAGCACTAGTTTCGTCATTTTCTCTAAAAGTTCACACGCGCGGACACTTAATTCACAAAATCGCATCACTTTTATGAATCAAAATCCACTTCAAACCATTATTCAAGCGACAAAACAGGAGCAACAATCCGTCCACGTCCAAGTTCCCGCCAGAGCTTCATCATACTATATTTCAGTCAATTGTACTATATATCATAGAAAAATAATATAGTTTGTAGAAGCAGAATTTATTGAATTAAAAATTAATTTGCAATTTATTTTTATAAAAATCTAAATTGCTCAGATTCCTATAATTATTTTAAAAGTAAGTTAGAAGGTAAGGTGGTTAGATCATTGATGGCCAAAGTAAATAGCAATAACAAAAATATATATGGAAAAATACATAACATAACATAAACACTCACGCCTGTCACCCAGAGGGGTAGGCAGAGACTACAGACTTCCATTTGGCACGATCCTGACACACCTCTCTTGCCTCCTTCACATCCATACACCTACGCATACATGCTCGTCGGTTAAGGGTACTCCTAATTTGGCCCGTTAATGAACGGATCATTAAAAGAAAGGGGTATGAAAGTGAACGCAAGTAAGACGAAGGTTATGGTTTTTGAAAGAGAAGAAAATAAAACGATTTGTGAAATAAGAATAGAAGGGGAGTTGATCGAGCAAGTAGATGAGTTTGTATATTTGGGCTGCGTATTTAGCAGGGATGGGAGATATGATAAGGATATAGAACGACGAGTGAATGCGGGAAATAGAGTAAATGGGGCCTTGCACTCTATTGTGAAGAGTCAAAATGTGTCGAAAAAGGCATGTATGGCAATTCACAATGCTGTGTTGGTCCCTACTTTAACGTATGGTAGTGAAAGTTGGGTGTGGCAGAAGAAGCACCAGAGTAGAATAAACGCAGTAGAAATGCGGTCGTTAAGGAGTATGTTAGGGCTGAATCTGAATGACAGGGTAAGAAATTGTGTAATAAGAGAAGAGTGTGGTTTGCAAGATGATGTTGTGACCAGGATTAAGAAAGGAATGCTTCAGTGGTTTGGTCATGTGGAAAGAATGAATGAGGAAAGAGTGACAAAGAAAATTTATAGTGCAGAAGTGAATGGAAGAGTCGGAAAGGGACGTCCTAGGCGAAAATTTATCGACCAAACCAGACCATTCATATTTGTATTGAGTACATACAGACATAAAGATTAAAAATAAAAATGTTTACTTATTTCCTCTTAAATTTCTCTAAAGTACTATATTTTTGTACTCTTTTTGGGAAAAATACTATATTTGTTCAAAAAAAAGGTGACAACCCTATTGGCAGTAGTGTCTTTCTAAATTACAACTAATGTAAAAAACAGCAGTTACCAACTTGCCTTACAAGCATGGTAACTATCAATCTACCTGATATTATCCTATAGAGCAATCTAGGAGGGAGGCCTTATGTTCAGCACTAGACTTTTGGTCGACTATAATGGTAATGATAAAAGTATGAGTAACCCAATTTCAATCTATAGAGCTGGTACCACAACTAACCCATGTGATGAATATTCAAAGTAGTTTCACAATATTTAGCAGTTTGTCATATTAAATATGCCATATGAGGAAGCTGTAGGTTGCTCAGTGAGCTATGGAGAGTGTAGCGGCGCTGTCGTCGCGCCACTAGCACACCGAAACCTAAATCGCGCTATTAACTTTCCGAATCGTAGACAGTATATATAGAACTTTTCCGAACTATCACTCGGAGTGTCGGCCGCTCCCCGGGCACAGCACCTTGCCCGGCGGGAGATCTCCCCTTTTCCTTCACGGCCACAGTGGTGACCCCGACGTGATCTGAACACGCAACCAAACAACCTTCGGAAACTTCAAGCTTCATCAACGTCATAGAATACCCCACCCATTCGCTCCCGAACAGATATCGTCTGCAGTCTTCATATCCTGCAAGCCATCTAGCTTCACAAGGTTCATCGCAGCACTGGAATAATAATGCTTCCTGTTCCTTCAAGCTACTCTCTGCGCTATACAGTGTTCGGCACGGCTCTGAGCCTTACTGCTCGCCTCTGCTTCACGGCACTCTCGCAGATTACTTGCCTTCTTCTCGACTCACCGCAGACTACAAGGCAATCTCCTGGCACTTGCACATTCGTTGGCAACGAGGCTGCACTATCGACCTCCGGTCTGAGCGGTGATGAGCGGCGCTGTCGTCAACAACAACAAACAACCAACCCATAGGGGGAAAAAGGATCTCAAGTAGTAGCCTCATACCGTTAAGTAAAATGCATGCATTTAAGTAGAATTAAGACATGGTAAGAGATAGAAGAAGATGGATGCAGGTAGCTCAAGACTATGCTATGTGGCATTTCTTGGAAGAGGCCTATGATCAGGGGAGGACTGAGTATGTAATAGACTGTAATGATTATAATGATTAAAGATTACACTATACTATTTAGTGTTGTTTGTATAAAGATATGTCATAAAAAGTTATTATGACAACCATTTTGTCATTAGTTAAACTACCTAGCACAATACACATATTTAGTGGAATTACTGAGTATATACACAGCTGCAAATTGTAATCTGCTTAATCATGCATTGACAAAGATTTAACATACATAAGTACTTACATATTAGGCATGTCAGATTATAGAGGATTGGAAAGTGTCTGATTACTGCAGTTATTCATTTATTACAAAAACTAACAATTTGTTTTTCTACACTAACATTGGCTCTGGCTGGGGTTTGAATACTGAATAGTGAAGTGGAATAGTGATATCTAGGCCACAAGGCTATTATGGGGTTTGTCATATATACCTTTAGGTGTGTTTTGTTTGTTCTTTTTTTTGTGGTGTGGGGTGGGAGGGGGGGGGGGGGGAAGAGGAAGAGGAGAGGAGGGAGTGGGGGGGAGGTGGGGGGGGGGGGGGGGGGGGGGGTGGGGGGGGAGGAGGGAGGGAAGGGGGAGGAGGGGTAAAAAAATTTATGTTGGGGGGGGGGGGGGGGGGGGGGGGGGGGGGGTATGGGTTTTTTGTTTATGAGGTGGTTGGTTTTTTGTGGTGGGGGGGGGGGGGGGGTGGTGTTATTTATATTTATTTATTATATAAGTGTTATCAGTGACAGATGTAAGAAATTTATGTGACAGATCTTTAAGTGTCGGTTCAATACAGGAGTACGCATAAAGGACAATATCAGGTATGGATATTGCAACAATGGTACTAAGGGAGATAACATACAAATGGTAGAGCTAGCACAGGAAATCTACTTATCTCTCAGTAATAATAATCAATCAACTGATAAGTTATCTGAAACTACTTAATTGATTTGGAAGGACTTTTGATTAACCCCTTAATACTGAAATGTTTCAAAATGACCCTCAATTATTATGAAAATTTCATTATTGAGGGTTATTTTGAAACATTTTAGTATTTTTTTAAACAGGAGAGGGGAAGGAGCACCCTATTTCAAAAGTACATATTTTCTATTGAAATTTCAATTCCTGCCAAATCCAGTTTTGAGGAAATCTGCAGTGGGAAGCACTTTATTATTGGCCAAACCCGATTTTAAGATAAATAACTTTTTCCTAAGCTTGGCAAGATGAACCAAATGTTTGCAGCTTTGGGATGGCCCAAGGACCACCCCAACTGCACCCCAATACCTACCGTACTTGTTATTATTTTTCCCAACAGCTAGCTAGCTAACATTGTTCTTAAATCGATAGGCAATAAAAAATTGATACAACATCAAACACTTTTATTTTTACTGAATATTTCTGGTCAAAAGTGATTCAATATATTAAATCAAAATCTCTTTTTACCAACTTTTTTTAAGTCAACTTTTTTAGGCATTTTCTTTGGTCAAAATACTACAAGAGATGGGTACCTAGCTCAATATCCTATGTGGGAAAGGAGACATAACCCGAGAGAGAGTGAGAAATCAATAATTTGTAAGCATATAAATAATATCTTATTTTGTGTTCATAAGGCCGCAATTTACAACCGGAGTTTTGTGCATAGCTGTAGGGTGAGACCAATCACAATCATTTAAATGGCGAAAACACAAAAACCGTAATGATAACAGTGATTAATATTATTTAAAAACAAAATACTAATAAAAACAAACAAAAAATCTTACTGGTTTACTGGGGTAAACTTCCGACAAATGTCCCTTCAATTGTAATATGGTCCAAGAAGACTGACATTCAATGTTTTGGTCTTCTATTTGCTGATTCGGGGCCTTCACAATCAGAGTCACGTTATCTGGTATCATTTTCAATCATACAATCGTCACTGTTCGTTAGATAATAGCTTGTAAAATAACAATCGCAATTTGTAGTAAATGGTACTTTAATTTAATTTTAATCCTCGTTAAAAACCGTAAGTAGATAAATTCAACGTATTTTAAAAACTCAAGCTGATGAAATACTAAATTTGTTGTTTTGTATGATCAAAATGAATTGGATTATAAATACGTAAATAAATATTTCGTAAGCTATTGTGGGGTAAAGAGACCCCGTATCCGTACTTGTCAATTTGCTCATGAAATTATTTGTCGCGATTTCATTGGTCCAGCACTGTTTTGACGTTTGATTAAATCACTAAGTTTTTTTCTCAACTCAAGTTTCCTTCAATGTGATTCGTCATAATTATTTTGCGAGATAGGTAATTTGTTATATATAAAAATAGCCAATCAGAAGAATAGATTTTAATTTGTTTTATTTTTTGCATAGTTGTGTGGTTGTGGCATTGACTGTTAAGTTCTTCAGCTTAATAGAACATCGCACGCTTTATCACACTGAAATATTTATAGAAGTGAAGGTATGAGGTACCCATCACCCATGAACATGAAAATCTGCTATAAATGGTGATTGCAGGTGTTTGCCGGTTTCTTAAAAAGTAGTAGGCTGTTTTCTTGAAGGAATATATAGGAGTTCCCTATCATAATTATGATTATTTAAAAGGAATCTCCAATTAATTAAAATATTTTAGGTAATAAAATTATAGTAGTAGGCTAAGTTACCGTAATAATTTATTTGTATTGTATTGCATTGTAGTTAGGATGGTGAAACAGCAGCTGAAATCTATTCGAACAATTTTTTGGATTACTCAACTCTATACGCATAAACACACAAATGTGTAGTCAAAAATGAATTATGTAAGTAAACAATAGTAACAGACGCAAACTACTATAGTAATGATAGTTACTCCACAGGATTAGTAATCAATTCAAAGGGAAATGCTTTTACAACCTTATAGTATTTCCTTCGTCAAATCCAAAAAAAAAAAATATTCAGAAAGGGTTATAATTATGGTATGATATAATAATTATTAGATGGTTAATAATAACCCCACATAATATGATTTGTGTAATTCGTGTATTTATATTGTTTAGATTAGGTAAGCTAAGTAGTAAACTCACTCTCGGTGTGTAATAAAGGCCACGTGAAAGACACGCTGGATCTGCTTATAGGTACTATTATTGTAGCAGTACAAATGGGTGGGCTCGACCGGGGAATAACCACGCTCACACAGAATGCTGCTGTGTTTCGTATGTTGAGTATAGAAAACCAGAACCCTATCGTATACAGATAACAAGTCACTTTATCTTGGTCCTCAGGCTTGATTCGTAATCTAACAAAGATGTAGGTGTGTAAGTAGATGACCACTCTCAAATAGATTTCCTCCTTATCGTGGCAGCTTAGTAGCCGTGGATTGGTCATCCATGGTGAACTAAGAGGAACTTACATGTCTGGTTGGAAGAGACTACTCCACGTGGGCTCGGTGCGCCCACTTGAAATATGTATTGATGGGCTGTAGCTGAGGTGGAGTCACGAGGGAAGAGAAGTGTTAAAACTGCGAGATGTCGCTCTGTCTACACTCCCCGGCTAAAATTTGGTAGGCGTTGGAGTAATAGACCAGTTTCTCCGCTGGGGTTGGGAAAGATAGTGATTCCTGCAGAGGAAGGAAGGAGGAAGCGCACCTTGTGTTCCTGGTGCGCCTTACCTGAGAAGAAAAAGGGGTAAAAGAAGTCCTTTTCCAAGGAGGGTTTGCCATGGAGAAGCCGGCACTAGTGAGGCCGAGGATATGTGTTTCGTGGCCTTGCTAATATGCGGCGAAGTGAAACACCATGGGATTGTAGTTGGTACGAGTTTAACACAACCTGTACTTGTCTCCTGAGTCAAGTATGAGTAGATATATAGTAAAAAATAGGTATTTAAGGGCCACTACACATTTTTACTAACAAGTGTACTGTGTGCCTGTTTTCTAACTGTGTTCTATAAAAATAACTTAATATACGACAAAATATAAAATTGTAAACTGTTCTTTAAAAAAATATATAGTCTCCCTGAGTATCTTGTTAGCAAATCAGAGGTTTTTTGAACTAAAGGTGAATTAAGCTTAAAAAGAACTTTCTCCGTTAAATGCCGCTCAAGTGGAAGTTATTTATGTAAGCTTATGTGAAAGTGCTAGGAACTGGTATTGGCATAATGGCCTCAGCCCAGAGATTAGAACGGTATTCCATAAAAAATTGCACTAACGTCAGACTAGGCTCTATGAGCAAAAATCTTTTGCCTCTAATTAAAAAACAAATTTGTTGATAATTAATTTTTGTAGTCAGTAATCTATGAATTTTTGTTTGTTTGGAAATAGAGGTTATACCTCATAATTTTTATTCTAGAAATTGTTTAAACTATATTTATATTTATAGCTACTTTCCCCATTATCTGTCAATAATTTGTAAAATCAATTTTATATGCTTTTCTTTAAAAAGGTATAAAACATGAACATTTTTAAATTTTCGGTTATGTAAATTTGTGTTACTTGATGTCTGTAGTGTGAATGTTTATTTTATAACAGAAATTTCGCGACACGAATAAAATGGGTGTTACGGTGTAAGTAACTTTATGGAACACAACTTAACCTTAAAATTTTTCGGAATTTCGAATGTGACATTGTTTGCATTTAGCTTACAGCAATATCCAGTGCCTGAAAACAAAACTGGTACCTATGTTATTGAATTACTTACAAAACGAATCTTAGCACTAGGAGCAACTCAGCAAGGGCAGTTTTTAGTGGATTGCGAGAGTTATTTATCACATCCTCAAATGGGTAAGTTACTATTAATACTTGTATTGTGTTTGTTGAGTAGCGTCTTACTAGTAAGCTAAGTGTAGGGTGGGGTACGACTTTCCATTGTCGTCCGTCGAATTGGAGGGGGGGGTGGGGGGGAGTGCGGGGGGGAGGTGTACTACTCCCCCTTAAAAGGAAAAGTTGTGGTGCCCCCCCCCCTTTTTGAGTTTTTTCAATTTTAATTCTGAGGAAATTTTATTTTTTATGTATAAATATTAAGTGTAAAAAACCATGGGGACCTCTTGGGGGGGAAGGGGTACCCCCTAAGGAAGGGGGAACCCCCAACACCAAAAATAAATAGAGCGACTCATTCAGAGGGATTTCTGTATCTATTTTGAGACTGCAACATCTCCGGCGCTGCGGGAAGAGCAGCCTCTATGCCTTTGCGTAACAAATCGCAGGCATCCAGCCTCGTCATCCGATGCCTACGATTTGTTACAGCAGGCGGAGGCTGATCTCCCTACACGCCACCGGCTCTATAAAAACACTAGGGGGGTAGGACAGACTCGTACCACATGGAGTAGGGGTCTATTGATTCGGTTCCTTGACATAAGTTGAACCTAACCTATTTTATTCTGTCCTAATAGGTGGGTACTGTTTTATACACATAAATTTTATACAGAAACAGAAACTTTTTTATTCAATGTAGATTTTAAGCGATACTTATTGAAAGTCAATTTTTTCATTTACCACTGGTTCGCAAAAAAAAACCTCTGTCCTGGGAAGAACCAGCAAGAAACCCAACGGGACTATTTTTTTTTTTTCAAATAATAGCTTATAATCGTGTTTACAATTAACAACACAACACAAATTAGAAATAGCTTGGTAGCAATCACCCTTCCCAGGGGTTACTATCATCCATAAATTCCTTAATATTATAATAACCCTTTTTATACAAACTTAGTTTAATAAAATTTTTGAACTTCGTGTATGACAAATTTTGTATATTTTCTGGGATTTTGTTGCAAAAGCTTATACATCGCCCCAAGAATGAATTACTGACTCGGTGGAGTCGAGTAACTGGTACTACTAGCTTGTGTCTGTTCCTAGTATTTACAGAATGAATATCACTTATTTTTGCAAAACTACGTTTATTCTTGTGTATGTACATTACATTTTCATAAATATATTGAGAGGCGAGAGTTAATATATTAATTTCCTTAAATTTTTGTCTCAGTGACTCTTTTGGTTTTAAATTATATATTGCTCTAATGGCTCTCTTCTGTAAAATAAATATAATTTCAATGTCAGTCGCGTGTCCCCATAGCAAAATACCATACGACATAATGCTATGGAAATAACTAAAGTAAGCTATTCTTGCTGTTTCAACACTGGTCAGAGTTCTAATCTTTTTTACAGCATATGCTGCAGAACTAAGTCTGCTAGCTAGTTTTGATATATGGGGAGCCATTGAAGCTTTGCGTCTAGTGTGATTCCAAGAAAATTGGTGGTATCAACAAGACTCAGTTCTTCCCCATTTAAAATTACATTCGTATTAACATGTTTGATATTAGGAGTTACGAATTTCATACATTTAGTTTTAGTTCCATTTAAATGCAAATTATTAACATTAAACCAATTGACTACCTTAGCTATAGCATTATTTACTTCGTCGTAATTTAATAACTGTCGTTTTAATTTGAAAATTAATGAAGTATCATCAGCAAATAATACTATATCATGGTTATCCCCTACTATGTAAGTCATTAATATATACAAGAAACAGAAAGGGGCCGAGAATTGAGCCCTGAGGCACGCCCTTTTGTACAGTCGACCTGGAAGAACTCCTACTATTAATTACAACTTTTTGCGTTCTGTCACTTAAATATGAAATAATTAATTTAAGAGCATCACTTCTTACACCGTAGTGTTGAAGTTTCCTGATTAATGTTTCATGGTGAACACAATCGAAGGCCTTGGATAGGTCACAGAATATACCCAAAGCATCCTGTGAATTCTCCCATGCATTAAAGATATATTTAATAAGCTCAACACCAGCATCAGTTGTTGAGTGACTCCTTGTGAAACCGAATTGATTTTTATGAAGTAAATTATTTACATTAAAAAAAAATTAACATTTGATCAAGAATAATTTTTTCAAAAATTTTACTAAGTGTTGGCAGTATAGAAATAGGTCGGTTAGTATGAGAAATACACCAGATTCGATACTAGTATTAAAAATAATAGCAAGTTGAGGTGCGATTGTATCTAATAGTCGCAATAATTTTAACGCAAATCCACTACAGTTTTCTGAATATTAATCGTTTTAAAATATATTACAATATCTTTTGATGAAACTTTATGAAATGTGTAATTCTTTGTTTAGACATTTACATTTTGAATAAGTAATGATTCGGCGACGGCAGGAGAAGAATTCAGTGACTTAGTGGTTAAGATAGGAATATCAGTAAAATATTTCTCGAAAACCATTGCAACGTCCTGATCTGATTCAATTAATTTATTGTTAAAACTTAACTAATAGTTCGAATTGCGAAGAGCTAACCTTCCCAATTTCACTATTAATTATACTCCACGTCATTTTAATTTTATTAGAAGCCGTCTTTATTTTGTTGCTCAAATACAATGACTTGGCTATGGAGCACACTCTTTTAAATATTTTGGAATATTTTTTTACATATTCCCTAAATTCGACGCTAGGATTATATGACCTTTCATTGTAAAGTTCATATAACCTTTGTCTACTCTTATGGACTCCTACTGTCGCTTACAAAGCGTATTACACATATTGCTTTAATTAATTCTTAGAAATCGTCAGTTTTACGTTACGTCCCACAAGCCGGCAAAAAACGGTAAACACTACACATTTTAATTTTAATAGCTCATAATGATAATAATTCTGTAATTTAAATATAAACTGTTAAATATATGTGTATGCATGAAGACTATTTATATAAATGAGTACAAAATATAATTATTTACGTAAAATGTACAATAAAATGCTACCGAACGTATGACAACTTAACCGTACGGAAAACGAACGTTCAATGGCGAGAATTCGATGTAATCTGTGGTAAGGATTGACGAAAATATTATAAAAATAATTGATTTTCAATAATTTTTTCTCAAAAAGTACGTGTTTCCGCATGTTGACATTTTGCGTGTGTGTTTACAATAGTATAACCATTCTGTAAAAAAAATATCATATAATCTTAGATAGGGATTGACATAAATATTGCAAAAATAATTGATTTTCAATAATTTTTTTCTCAAAAAGTACGCTTTTTCGCATGTTGAAACTTTACGTGTGTGCTTATATTAATGTAACCTTTCTGTAAAAAAAATATCCTCCCCCAACTCGACGGAAGTCAATAGAAAGCTTAGCCCTTTTATGGTCATGATCTGTGGTGTCTTTAACAAGTATAGCCATATCTCAATTTCTTAGCCATATCCCCAATTCTCACATTTTGAAACCACTTGTCATAAACCAAATGACCATTTATGGTCATAAGAAAATCCATCACCTCATCATCCTGTGGGTTTTGTTAGAGATTAAGAGATGACTAAGAAAAACACCAAAAAAGCTTACGTAACAATCAGCAGTATCGAAGGTGCAATATATCTGGTATTGCAAGTGTTATTCTGTCCTGACAAGTATGTCAAATGTCCAGAAGTAAAATTTTACAGACTGATAAAGAAATAAGAAATATTTTGTGTGGTATGATTAGGGAAAGTAACCTGAATGAAGTAAACTCAAAGTTTTTACTAGAAATAAATATTAATACACTTAATTTTACTTGAAATATTATACGGCGTTGTAACAAAAATAATATTTTTTACAAGTAGAAAACATTTTTTATTGTTATTAATTTATACATTGTTGAAAAGCTTATAATAATAATATAATAATAATAATATAGCCATTTATTTCCGAACTTTGGGGTTATATAATATTTGTGTTTGAGTTCCTATACTAGTTAAAGTAAGTCCCTCAGTTCGGTGTGCCTTTTGGCATAGGCCTCCTCCAACTGCTTCCATTGGGTTCTGTCTGCTGCTACCCTTGTCCAGTATGGTCCCAAGGTTAGGCGGATATCGTCTTCCCATCTTCTGATTGGGCGGCCCTGTTTTATGACGCCATCTCTTGGGTACCATAGGGTTACCTGCTTGCTCCATTTATTTGTCTTGCAACGAATAATGTGACCTGTCCAGCCCCATTTCAGATGGTCGATTCGGGTCAAAATGTCAGCAACCTTGGTTTTATTTCTTATTTCCTTGTTGTTAATTCTATCCTTGAGTTTTATTCCCAACATACTCCTCTCCATTGCTCGTTGACATTTCGCAAGTTTCTCCCGGTGGATTTGGTTGAGGGACCACGTCTCACAACCATAAGTGATGCAGGGGAGAATACAGGTGTTAAATGTTTTCTTCTTGATAGAGATGCTTAGCTCTTTACTTTTCATTATTTCTCTCAGAGACCAGTATTTTTTCCAATCACTAGCAATCCTTTTGTTAATTTCCTTAGTTGTTTGGTCACTAGGGGCAATTACTTGACCCAAGTACATATACTCTTGCACATATTCAAGTCTTTTTCCATCTAATTCTATGTTGACTTTTGTAGAGTTGGTCATCAGTTTTGTTTTGATTGTGTTCATTTCGAGACCTGCTTCTTTGCTTCTGTTGGCTAGAGTTTGTACCATTGCTTGTAGTTTACTTGGGTCTTCTTCCAGCACGATAATATCGTCAGCAAACCTCAAATGATTTAAAAGACTGCCATTGATGTTGAGGCCATATTCATCCCAGTCTAGTCTTTTGAAGATATCCTCCAGCACAGCCGTAAACAGTTTGGGGGACAGTGGGTCGCCTTGTCTGACGCCTCTATTAATGGGAAATAGTCTCCTTTCGATTCCAGTTTTATGCGGCTTTTGCTCATGCTATAAATGTTTCTGAGTATCTCAATATAGGTATTATCTACTCCTTGCCATCTCAAAGCTGACCAAATGTATTTATGTTTCAAACTGTCAAATGCTTTTGAATAGTCTATAAAAGCTATGTAAACGGGTTTTTGGTATTCATTACTTTTTTCCAATATTTGTTTGATAGTGTGAATGTGGTCAATTGTGCCGTAGTTTTTTCTGAAACCTGCCTGCTCTATGGGTTGATTTGCGTCTAGAGTTTTTGTGATTCTTTCTAGCAATACTTTTGCGAACACCTTATAGACGTTTGAGATCAAACTAATTGGTCTATAATTGTCAATGACTTCCCTAGGCCCTTTTTTATGCAGGAGAATTATGTGGGACTCTCCCCACTGAATTGGAATGACGCCCGACTTGAGTATGTCGTTAAATGTCGACAACAAAAAACGTTTCGTTTTTTGTTGTCCGGCCCTGGAGCTCTTTCTAGTTTTTGAGAGTGTATGGCTCTCTTTACCTCTGCTATAAGTATGGGCGGTACGTCGTCATATCTATTTGTTGGCGACTTATCGGTTTCTAATTCATGGTCTTCATCTATATTCGAGTAGAGAGCTTTATAATATTCCGTAGCTAATTTCTGAATTTCTTTACGTTTTGTTACATGACTGGATTTGTTGCTTTTAAGTCTAGGAATCCATTCCTTTCCATGGTCCTTTAACTCCTTGAAAGCTTTTTTCGTTCCGCCTGTTCTTTTAATTGTGTCTTCTAGTTTTTTAATTATTTTTATCTTCCTGTCTTTTCTCATACTTTCCCGTATCTGTTTGCTAAGGTTGGAAATTCTGTTAAGGTTTTCTTTACTTTTATTTTTATTTAGAATTAGTAATTTTCTTTCTTCTAACAGCTCTAATGTTTTGTCACTGAATTTGTTCCTGTCCTTTTTCGTAATTAATTTCTTATTTTCTGACAGTTTCTTGTCCAGGTAATCGTATTTAACTCGAACACTCAAATCGGAGTTAGCAATTTCATGCAGTGGCATGATGTGAGCTGGTTCAATATTTTTCGAGTACTGTTCTTGTAGCAATATCGGAGTGTTTGTTATAGCTTTCCTCGACTTTTTTTTGGATACATCTTTAGGCGTCCGCGCACCAATCGGTGGTTAGTGTTGAAATTCAAATTCTGTATAACTTGTGCATCATTAAAATACCTTACTCTGTTTGTTAAAATAAAATCAATTTCGTTTTTATATTTCCCATCGGGAGACATCCAGGTCCATTTATTTTTATATTTTTTCTTATAGACTGAATTGAGTAGTGTCAAATTATTCTCTAGGAGGAATTCTATTAGTCTGTGTCCGTTGGTACTTCTCTTGCCATAGCAGTACTTCCCTAGTACGAATTCCTCTCCTGCGTCTCTGTAGCCAACTTGGGCGTTGAAATCCCCCATGATTACAAGGTTGTTGTTGTAATATTTCTTTGTAATGTCAGATAGGTTGTTATAGAAGTCTTCAATGTTCTCCCTGGCGGCTTGTTCGGTAGGCGCGTATACCTGGATGATTGTCCATACTTTCTTGTAGCCCGGTAGTTTCATGTTTAGTATTGCTATTCTGTCTGAAATTCCTATTAGCTCCAGTATGTTTTGTTTTAGGGATAGTTTTATGAGAAATCCTACACCTCTGTGTCCTGCTGTTTCTCCTTTGTGGTATAGGATATAGTTTTCATACTCTTCTATTTTCTCTTCCAGTCTTCTCATCTCACTTATTCCTAAGATATCGTAGTTTATTTTCTCTAGTGACTTTTCTAGTTCCAGCAGACTTTCCTGTGTTCTTAGTGTTCTTGTATTTAGTGTTGCGATGTTGATTGTTACGCGTGATTTTGTTGGAGGGTTTTGGTCTAGATCTCCCACGGGGACCAGCCGTGTTGGGAGACATTTTGTTTGTTGTGGTTCAAAATCTTCTGTTCTAATTTTAATTTTTCCGGTTCTTGGCAGTGTTCTTCTGTGTATGTTTGGTTTGTATAAATTCATTGTATTTGTTTTCCTTTGGTTTGGTGTAATGATGTCAGTTACAAGTTTTTTGGATCTTCGGCTGATGAAACTGTTGGAGCTGGTCTTTTTCGTTCAACATATTTGACTGTGCTGGGTTTAAAAATTTCTTTTGTTGCTGTTTTGTTAGGTGGTTGCAAAGTAATATTGTCTTGTGAGTTAACTTTTTTCTGCGTTGACAAGTTGGGTGAGTTTGAGTCTTCCCTTTTTCTCTTGTCACGGCCTTTATCTTTAGGTTTCTTTACTATTAGTTTTAGCTTATAGTGATGTCTATTTTTCAACTTAGTTTCCATTTTTTTTGACATACTTTTGAAGATGGTGCTCCGGCTTTTGTATTCCTAAGTCGAAGAACTCTTCCGCCAAAGCGTGTGACCTCTGCTCAGACTTTATCGTCACTCTTAAAATTTTTGCCACCTAAGTGCTCCTTTAGCTTTATTTTTTATTTATTTATTTTTTATTTATTTATTTATTTAACACCAACAAGACATACACTAACAAAAGCATAATATTTTTGCAAAAAATCATAAAAACTAAGCGTAGACTTAATTATAGGTGTTACACACATTTCATTACAATATAACACATAAAATAATATATCTTATATTATTTTATTTACTTGTGTCTATTTTATGTATTACATAATAAAACATAAAATAGACACAAGTAAAACATATGCAGTGAATTAAATTGAATACAAAAATTAAGAGATCAATAAATATATCAGAATTTAGTGTTATGTAATTAATTAAATTAAATCATGCATATTCCACTATTGTTATTAACATTAGAAATTTTATGAACGTTAAACATTACAAAAATAAAATCATTAATAAATTATAATATACAAACATTTCCTAATCACAATTTTGCTTAAAGAAAAATAATATAATTTTACTGTGAATTACAATTATTTGAGGAATATAAATGTAATAAATCACGTTTAAATTTCCAAAGAATTGTCAATATCAACTTTTCTATCTTTATTTTTGTTATCATTAGTCATTATGGCACCAATACTATTCTTATGTGATAATTTATATATAGCATTAAAACTCAACATCAGTCTATTAATCGGAGAATAGCGCGCTTGACGAGAACGTGTGCTCTTTTCTACGAATGGTATATAAGACGACGGCCTTTTTGACTTCAATGCGGTACGAAAATTTAATTTGGCTAGTAAGTAAGAACTATCAATGACGCCATTCACCAACTTATACAAGAAAATAAGGTCAAGGAGCTGTCTTCGATTCGAAAGTGGCTGAAGCTTAAAGTAATTTAGCTTATCTTCGTAAGTTCTAAGAGTTTTAACTAGGTTATGATCGTAAGATAAATGCAAAAGAAATCTCTTTTGTATCCTTTCAATTCTATGTGAGTAAATATTAAAGTGGGGATTCCATACTACGCTGCAGTATTCCAAGATACTTCGTACCATGGCTGAGTAAATAATTATTTTAGTGCGAGTATCCCTGAATTGCTTACAGTTACGGAAGAGGAAGCCAAGAGTCCTAAAACCCTTGTTAACAACATTATCTATGTGGATATTATAACGAAGCTTATTGTCAAGCATAACTCCTAAATCGCGTATGTGAGGAACTTCAGACAGAATACGACCATTAATGTAATATGTTGTTGCAAGAGATGTTTTCTTTCTAGAAAATTATAGCTTGAGTCCAACAACTTCTTAAAACGTGAGAGCACAGTCAAAGCCTTGCTCCTTGTGTCCTTCAGTCAGCATCCGCGGGACCTAGCGGGCACATACCTTGCGATAACCCAACGTTCCTATTAAATTTTTTTCAATTGTGCCGTGGGAAGCTTCAGGAATGCGTTCAACAAGTTCACAGACAGTGACCCTCCGGTCTTTGAGCAGCTCACTGTTGATCTTCTGCACAATTTCATCCGAAACCAGTGATCTTCCACTCCGTTCTTCATCTTGAACTTTTGTGTGACCCTCAGCATAAACCCTGCACCATTTGCGGACGTGGTGAATGGACATGCACTATTCATCATAAGCCGCAGTCAGTTGCGGATGAATCTCCATGGGCGGTAACTTCTTTCCGTGGAGAAATCGGATTACTGCTCGAAGCTCGCACTTGGCGGGAGTGGTGATCAACACTTCCATCTCGGACGGTTGCTAAGCAAATACAGAGCGACGTAGCGAATCGCGGACGGGCGGGCTTGAGAGTGGGCGCACGGCACTGTTGTCGAATTTAGCCTAGCACCTTCCCTCGAGGCTGTAGCTCATTGAGAACCTTACTTTTGGTACAACCCTCATATATCCTTATACCATATATGAAAAAATGAAGCCACAATAATCAATATGGAATGCCCATTATGACTCTTCTAATTTAGAGTAAGATTTAGCATTTCTTCTGCCCACTTAAGAGCTTAACGTATGTCTCATTTTATAACTGCAAAAGCCTTGACAAAGCTATGTCAACTCTTGCATATGAATATAGCCTTTGAATTATATGGCATAAGTTACCTGGCGTTTTCTTACCAAGTGGCCCGCTATGAAAACTATGTAAAACCACAGAATAATTATCGAAAAAATCGAAAACTGCGAGGCTGTGGTTGTGTCGCTAGTCAAATAAAGGTACCTAATTATCTGGATATATTCCTATAAATAATAATATCTTAATTTTCGGTATCCTTAAGAACAGTAAAGAATGAAAAGTCTCATTCCATTGTTATTTAAGCACTCATATGATATGCAGTATCTTTTGACTTTTGTAGGGATACTTGAATAAAAATTAAAAAATAAATATCTAAAGTGCCTAAATACTTATGAGAAAAATACTTTTTGTCAACATAAGGTGCGCGTCAGTTCAACCGCGCGAGTGACAACCTTACTGAATTAGTACTTTGTAGTGGACCGCGCAGTGTAGGTGGTGACGGGTAGTGAGACAGTCCTGGTAAAACTTTTTCTTAATTGGAAAAGGGTGATAAGCGAGCACACAGTCCACCTGATGTTAAGTGGTTGCTGTGGCCCATAGACATCTACATCTATCCTCGTTTGCGAATCAAAATGCAGATGCGTTGTTAGCCTTGAGGACTAAGATGGAATGCCTCTTCTTCAGTAAAAAAGGGTCTCCGGTTCTCTACTCACCGTACGTAACACAGCAGCATTAAGCTGCTATTTGATGCTGGTATTCTGTAAGAGCGTGGTCCTTCCCCGGTCGAGCCGACCCATTCGTGCTACAACTATACAATTAATATAACTGCAGAATGGCTCTACCACATAAAATATTACTAAATATTTTTAGTAACTTGACACAAATATATATTAAAGTAACTTATATTACATTTCAGGAACAACAAAAACGGTCCACATCCTTCATAATTCGGAACAGCCTGCCTCCGTGTTCTCAATTTTAGAAAGCGGCACAAAAAATATTCATGTTATTGCTGACGGATTATTTGATCTGCTTATGATGAAGCTATCTCAGCATTATACATCAAAGAAGCAAACTAAAATAGAGAGTAAAGGTCCCAGGTTCGAGCTGGGAGATTTTTGTGTTAAATTAGGCTCTGTGACAATGAATCAGAATTTTAAGGGAATACTTATTGAGGTGAGCTTGCAACTTACATCATTTATGCCCAAAAACTCAAATGTTACTCAATTTTAAGATGCCATTAATTCTCCTGCTGTCTCTATCACAATAAGACGAAATAGTATAGTGGTCACGAGTGAGGAGCGGCGATATGCTCCTGTTTTAATTGGCCGGCCCACTCGCAGTTTTATTGCACGATATTTATTTGATATTTCTTTTTATAATGAAATATACTCTTTTATTGGAAAATAAATCCAAAATTCCCCCATGTATTTAATGGTGAACTCGTAGACAGAATTTATTTGAAATCGATTTAATTACATTCGAATTACAGTTTCATTTGTTTTCTTTTTCCTCTAATGGACGTAAATAAAATTGTAGATTTTGTGGAAACTTTGCGATCGTTTTGCATTGATCCAAAATGTGTCAATTGTGTTTTGGCCATCATAACTCACTAAGGAAAATCTTTAACTTTCATAATGATTTAAAAAAAGGTAAATTCGTTGTTTTTTATAACATAAAATTGATTTTCCGCGCACCTATGAAGCGTACAAAATTTGCTTTTGGCGCCCATTTCAGCTTAAGTCAAAGTAACTGTGACCCCACAGACTTAACATCTTAATATTGAGTAGCATTTGACTATTTGACCATTAGTCTTTAACCTATTTATAATTGTGTATGTAATATGTCAGTAATAGGAGGATTGTTAATTTCAATTTTAAGTGCTGATTTACCACATGCTCGGCGGTGAAGGAAAACATCGTGATGAAACCTGCATATCTGAGAAATAAGAAAAAGTATATATATATTTCGAAGACATGTGAAGTTCGCCAACACACATTGGGGCAGCGCGGCGGACACTTCCTTGTCCTAAAACCCTCTTAGAAATGAGGGGTCTGTGCCCAGCAGTGGGACGTATATAGGCTGTAACTTTACTTTTTTTTAATAGGAGGATCGACAGTCTTAAGAAAGGAACTGTTATGATTCTATGAATAATGTTACCTATCTTAAAAAAGCCTTATCACAATAAGACTTTTTTAAGACTGCTATTTTTGTCTCTCCAACTACAATGACCAAGTTACCCAGTCTTCAAGGTGAGAGTGAATATGCTTCTGCATTACTACTTAACATCAGGTGGGTCAATAGTAGTCAAGGATTAGCTTTAATAGTTGAAAAAAGTGTATTGCTGGCAATATTGCCGAGCTATAGTTCTCAGCAAATTTTCAAGTAAGATGCAAAAATTTATATCATGTAAATCCCAAGTAACTTTGTCAAAATTCCTAAACACTACCAAGAAACTGAGAATTTTCTTTTAAATCACACCTACTCTTATTATTCAAATATGTTAATTACTCTTATCTATACCTATTGCTACTCAATCCCTATGCTCATGTACAATCATTTAAAGTATACACAGATCAACATGCACAAGTACACGCGATCAACTCGCATATGCACACACTCGTAAACCTGACACACTTTGATTTACTTACTCATACCCACTGAATGGATTCTGTAATACACCTTATAATGTAAGTTTTCATTACTCTATTTTGAATCTATTTCCTCTGTGTATATGTTGATCTGATTCCCTAAATTACTCTTATAATAGAAACAAGTACCTAAATAAGTAACATATTTACCAGGAGCCAGAGGGGTGGGGGAGCTGGTTCTGACACCTAACTCAGTTTTCTTGTATAAAACCTATAACAGGCTCCAGTTTCGCACAATGTTAGGTTTTTACTACTTTATATTTTCTTGACATTGATATTATATTACCGGGTTTTTCCCTAGGGTTTCGTTTGTTAATTCATATATCTTAATATATATAAATTACATGTCACGTTGTTTGTCCACGATGGACTTCTAAACTACTTAACCGATTTTAATCAAATTTGCACACCGTGTGCAGTTTGGTCCATCTTGAGAGATAGGATAGTTTTATTTTGCTCACGAGTGACCCACAATTTCTTTTTGCGAATTTAAGGATTTTTAATAGGACATGACAAAGGGTCGTCGAAAAGGGCAGAACAACGTCTGCCTGGCAAGCTAGTTGTTTAATAAAGAGAAAACGTTGAATCTGTACCATAATCTTGGACATAGACTCTTATCTTATCTGCAGCTTCATAAGATAGTTGATATCTTGCATAGCTCATTATACCATCAGCTATGCGTTGTTTCACATTATGTTTGCCTAAACACAGTTTCCACTCTTGAATATGCTTACTCTGATGACTGTCTTATTTGTGAGGGATATGAGTAGCCCATTGAGAGTTAGTTAATAAATATGGAAACAACTATTAAGCATTTTAACAATTTTGAAATAATTTTCCTCTCTAAATGGCAGCCCTTTGAGTGGATAAGGAACATTCTTTAAATAGTTTTTTACCATCATCATCATCATCATTACAGCCTTTTACAAGTTCTCTGCTTTTAACATAATCTGAACTGAACTGAACTCTGCATTTCATCAAGAAAGAGGTAGTAAGTCCTTTGAAAAGTCACTTTGGCTTGTAAGCAACAAAATCGTGTTCGTTGGGTTTAAACATAGGCCTCCCCCAAAGAATGTCACAAAGCACACAAAGTTTTTCTCTATAAAGTTATATTATTTACAGGTGGAATATCGACCATGTGTAATGGCGAATGCAGTATGGGGACTTCTCCGTGAATTTCTACAGGGTCTTTTAGGCCCATCAGTGCCTGTTCAACCTCCACAACATTTACTCAGTAGAATGAATGAGATTTATACACCAATAGACACAATATATCAGTATTTAGAACATTTTAGTGCTTATAGAAAGACAACTGGACTGAGAAGTGCGTAATCAATTTAGTGAACTGATATTTTGATGGATTACTGGAGTTTGAATTAAGAACATGTTTAATGTTTAGTGGTATGTGAGGATCAATTAAACTTTATAATTTCTTAATTATTTTTCTCATATATAAATACTTATTTAGAGATATTAGTTGATATATACATCAACTACATCGTATATCTAAATGATAAAATGTAAAAATATACATAAGATTAATCATAAGATATTTAACATAAAAATATTTTGTACATTTCATGAAAAAATTTCCGTGTGTCGCAGTAAGATGGTTAAAGCCGTGATATAGTTATATCCCTAGGGATATAGCTATATATAGTAATGTATAGTTATATGAAAGTAGTTCATAACTATCTTACTAGGAATATAACTATGATACGACCACGAGTTTAGTAATGTAACTATCTTACTGGACTAATACAGTGAAATAATTAGTATATGTTGACCAAGAATGTTAGTCAAAACTCATTTTGACTTATACTTTATAAATTTTTTAAATTAAAAAGTTTGTTTCTTTGAATATTATATTTTACATCATTATAATGTACGCGGCTTCAAGGTGACCCTAGGCCACCTCAGCCGCACCTTAAACCTAATGTCAAAAAATTAACATGAACAACTATACAACAGGAACTAAAGATCCAATGTCGATGTCGCGAAATTAGTTGGAGGATTCTTTTTTTAATTTTTACAGCAGCTCTTTTTAAGTTGCTTACAGATTTATCTCTTTGGTTTAGAATTTTTTTTTCATTGTAATATTAATTGCAATACAGTTGCGATCAGTGATCTTCACCACATGATGATACTCTACAAATAACATGAACATTTTCTACACGAGTGTGCTCCTCTACATTCAGTTTACTATTTATTTTATTTTATAGGATAGGGTGACAAACGAGCACACAGTCCACCTGATGGTAAATGGTTGCTGTGGCCCATAAACATCTACATCTATCCTCGGTTACAAATCAAAATACAGATTCGTTGTCACCCGTGATGACTAAGATGGAATGCCTCATTTCCTGTAAAAAGGGTATCTGGTTCTCTACACTCACCATACGAAACACAGCAGCATTAAGCTACTATTTTATGCTGGTATTCTGTGAGAGTGTGGTCCTTCCCCGATCGAGCAGACCCATTTGTGCTACAACTATACTACTAATATAACTGCAGTATGGCTCTACCACGTAATAGTAATTATTTCACTAGATTAGTTTGGTAAGATAGTTATGAACGACTTTCATATAACTATTACGATATATAGCTATATCCCTAGCAGTGGCGAAGCTAGGGTTTCAAACTAGATATGGTTTTGTTGTTTTTAGTAGTTTTATAAAAATACACAAATCTTGATCTGTCTCCACATGTTAGGGGGCGTCCATAACTTACGCGAGATATTTAAGGGGGGAGGGGGTCGAGTCAAATCTTATCTAATCTTACGTCGGAGAGAGGGGGGGGGGGTCTCTGCAAATATCACGCAATTTTTTTCCGATTGAAACAAAAAAAAATACTATTTTAATCCATTTAATCCAGATTGTACATGCTTAAGATTTAATCTTAAGCGTATATCGTATTACGTATTAAATACGATTAACCACTACTGAAATGTCAGATTATTAAACCAATTAGTCAAACCTACGGTCAAGCCAAAGAGTATAATAGGTTTGGCCAAAGGATTTTTTTTAATGAAGGAAAATATAACTTGGAGTTATTACCATACTCTTATCCAAAAATAAAAATTATCAACAATTAAAATATCGAATTATTTGTATGAAGGTCACGTGAGCGCTAGAGAAACGACGATTGTAAGACGTTGATAAATAAAATGTTTAATGAAATAGTACAGTAAAAATAGAATTTAACTTTGCACTAAATTTCAGATCCAATAATAAAATCACAAAATGCTGACAGATCCAGGTGGCGCTTCAAGCGCAATCTTGAAAATACTTTTCAACCGATATCTCGAAAAGTATGAATTTTGAGGTAAAAATATAAAAACCATTACTGTAAAACTTACCGTTTAAGATTTATGGCCCATTTAATTGAACCGGTTTTTCTATCACGGCCAATAACTCTTGAATATTAGATTAATTAATAAAATGCTTAAATCTGTTTTTAAAGATCAGTTTATTTTCTAAAACTTTTTTTTCTAATGTCCACACTTTTTGAGTTATAGGACGTTTAATGTTTTTTCTTCTTTTTAAAATAACAATCTAACGCGTTTACGTAAGATTTTGAAAAATCTCACGTGAGATTGGGGAATGGGGGAGGGGGTTGAATAAAATCTCACGACATCTCACCATGGGTGGAGGGAGGGACAGAAAATTTAAAAAAACACCTCACGTAATTTATGGACGCCCCCTTAGTTTCAAATTCAGTGCTGTCGGGGAAGTATTTAACAAAGTACACAGAAGGCTTATACCGCTAGATTGTATGACATATCAGAAATTGCATAACTTCCGTGGCTTTGAAAAAAGCCGTTTTGGGTTTGCTTGAGAGAAAGAAAAAGATATGTACATACAATGCAATACATAAACAAAAGAAAAGCATAAACAAAATACAAACAAACTATGTAATAATTAAAAAAACAAATTATTTATATTCTAAATCGAATCGTCTCTCTTTCTTATGTCGCCTCTACACGTTGGCCAACACAGTGGCGAATATATTGGCCGAGAGTTGGTGACGGCGTCCACACGTTGGAAGGTCGTTCAGTTTACTTTGGTTCGGGCCAATGTGCGGACGAATTTATTTTATTTTGCTCCTTGGCGCAGTGGTTTAGCAATGAGTGGCTGCGTCGGGAGCCGCGGCTTCGAATCCTGCACGTAACAAGTAATTGTATGGCCTTCAAATAATTGTTCCGGGTTTAGGTGTGTCCTTGTGCAATTTATGTTTGTAAACTGCCTCCGCGATACAGGAAAAAATCCTAGTATTAGGGGTTAAAGTTTTTATAAAAGAATGATAAAATAATAGTGAATATTAATGGGGCTGTAAATAGCTATACGAAATGTATGAAGTGCATATTGTCAGCCGTCAGGCTGATATTTGGTTTTACGTACCCAATAAGAAGTACTTTATTTTAGCCATGTAATATAAATCAGGGCTGTCAAAAACCGTAATTTATTTAATTACTTTAGCTTTTTATATAACTCAACTTATTTTAAAGTTGAAGGAGTTATAATCGATTCGTCTATGTTTTAAAATTGGGTTTTGATTTTAAAGTTTAGCAAAAGATGTACTTTCTTTATTCGATGTATATAATTTATTTGGTAATTTAATTATTTTTTGAGAAAGATAAAACAAGCAATAAATATAATTAATAGGTACTAATTATAAATTAGAACATAAATGAAAAACTCATGACAAGGAAAGTGGCTCAGGACCATGCTTTGCGGCTGTCTGTGGAGGAGGATGTTCAGTAGCCGACTAGTGAAGGACTGTAATGATGATGATGATTCGAAAACTTGCACGATTATAAGAAATTGACGTTCGACAAAAGAGCACACAGTCCACCTGATGGTAAGTGGTTGCTGTGGCCCATAGACATCTACATCTATCCTCGATTACGAATCAAAATGCAGATACGTTGTCATCCGTGATACGTAGTACTATTATTTATTCTGTGCCCGTGAGGACTAAGATGGAATGCCTCGTTTCCAGTAAAAAGGGTCTCCGGTTCATTACACTTACGATACGAAACAAAGCATCATTAAGCTACTATTTTACGCTGGTATTCTGTGAGAGCGTGGTACTTCCCCGGTCGAGCCGACCCATTCGTGCTACAATTATACTTCCAATATAACTGCCTGGTTCTACCGCGTATAAACGACGTGCTTCACTTTTTTTCATTTTAAAATTGTTCTCGTAATAAATTTTCATTATTTTTTTGATAAATATCTTATCGATTAAAACAAATGTTTAAAATAATTAAATCGCGCTAATTAAAGTAGTAGGAATGTTTAAAGTTGAAATTGGCACTAAAAGACTGGTAATTGGGGCATCCACCCTACAAAGCTTGAATATAAAATTTAAATCAGATGCGTGTAATCACTCTGGGAGCTTGTAGAAAACTAAACACGCGGCCAACGTGTGGACGCGGCGACCAAACTCTGCCAACAATCCTTTGATCTTTTGTAAAAAACCGACACCACACGGATCTCGCGCCAACTTGTGGGCCATCGTTCCAATACATACCAATGAAGCCCAAACACCCCGTCTACACGTTGGCCAATGCTATTGGCCACTACATTCGCCATTGTGTTGGCCAACGTGTAGAGGCGCCGTTAAAGAAATATTGATTACGTCTGCGTAAAATGTTGGTGAACGTTTTAATTGTACTAGATCAATAACTTGGCCGTTTGTCCCTTGTTGATGCTGTATATGCTTTTCTAACACGAGTTCGTACTTCGAAAGAAGCGGTACAAGTTATAAAAAATTGCCTCTATTTAATGAAGTTTTCGACTCATCGTAATTATTCTCGTGGGAGGTGGCCCCTAAAGGAATTACGGGGAATTGAGCGTAACTTTGTGCGCAATGTATAAAGGCCGCAAAGCCCGTCTAATAAGTAAAAATAGAAGTTCAATTTCACGCGTCTTTCATTCAATGAAAACAATAATATTACCCGAATGGGCTGGCTAAGCTGTTGTGTCAAGATTTAGTAAACACGGCGCAAAGTAAATAAGAAGTGACTGAGCTTGTAAGTTTTTAATTTCCAGAAAGGGGCGTGGCTTCGTAGGGCGCTTTGAATGGATAATGTAACAGTTGTTGCCTTTTGTGTAAACTTGTGTATTGAATGTTAAGTCAAATACAAAACAGTTTTTATTCTCTGAAAGTTCAACACGATGTCTGTATATTGTAATTTGATAAAATGTTTTCAAATATTGATAGTAATCTTGCAAACTGGGTTTTAAACTAAAAGAAAATACTATTGGTAAAATATATACAGAATTTTCAAAAAAATTGTCCATTATATTCACTCACAGTCATAACATAAGTATTATATGAAATTAGGTGTAAAATACAATAAAAGATTCCTCATAGTAACTTCTGAGTAAAAGACATCTTTCTCTGTGCCAAGGCCAAAATATACATTTTTGCATCATTTTAAAGGGTTTACATGCACATGGGGCAGCGCGGTGAACATTTCTTAGCCCAAAAACCCTCTCAGAAGTGAGAGGAGGCCTGGCCCTAGCAGTGGCTTGTATATAAGCTTCTTTTTTATCAGATAAGGGGGTCAAAAATACACAGAGTCCACCTGATGTTAAGTGCTGGCTGTGACCCATAAACATCTACATTTATCCTCAATTATGAATAAAAATGCAGATACGTTGTTACCCGTGAGGACTAATATGGAATGCCTAGTTTCCAGTAAAATGGGTCTCGGGCTCTCTACACTCACCATACAAAACACAGCAGCATTATACTGCTATTTTACGTTGGTATAGCGTGAGAGTGGTCATTCTCTAGTTCAGCTGACCCATTTGCAATGATTTCTTATATTTACGCGAACACTACATATTGATTAAAACTACTTTTACGGATTTTATCGCGTTTAATCTATTTGATTTTTGATTCCCGACGTTTCGAGTGCTTTCCAGCACCCATGGTCATGGGGTCCCATGGAGATCATGGGTGCTAAAAAGTTTAATTTAAATTAATGACCCATTTGTGTTTCACTTATAATACATTGCCGCGTAGCTCTACCACGTAGGATCTTCCTCAAGTTGTGAACCACAGCGCTATATATAACCATTGTCGACACAATGCACGACGTTACTGGCTTCCCTTAGTCTTCCTTCTTTAGTTTTGAATGGTCCTATTTGCCAGAAGTCGTCGATGTTACGCTTTTCTTCCCCCTGTAAAATAATAATATGGTTTAAACAATTATGAAAGGGTATCAACAAGAACATGATCTTAATAAATTAATAAGCGATAGATTTTATTTAAATAATATTAGAATGTTTGTCATTGACAGTCCACCTGGTATGAATTTTAAGTGGCTACTGTATGTTATCACGCCTGAGAATTAAAATGGAAGACTCGACTGCCTGTATTATGTATTAAATTGATTAAATTGCAGTGTCATTAGAAATTGGATTGAGCAACTTCCAACTTATTTTATATCCCCCTTACGCAGCGACAGGTTTAAATTTTTGGTGCCCTAGGTTTTTTTTAGCAAATGGTGCCCTCGGTTTTTAATTTTATATGGTTTTTAATTTGAAATTAAATTGTTACAATTTTATAATAAAGCAAATCTAAAAAAAATGTGCTTTTCTAATAGTGAGAGATTCATTTCTATTTTGATTGATAAGTAATATGCAATTTTTTTACAGTAAAATATTACGTAATTTTTTAACCCTTACGTAACATTGGGATTCATAACTTGGTATAATAATGCTTAATGTGTATAGCAAACTACTGCCCTCTACCATAAATTGCCTTATAGATGACCTTTTTACCGTCTGAAAAAAATATGGTGTAACAAGTGAACGGAGTAAATGCCTATGGCACTGATATTTTACAAAATATAAAAACAACAATTTTGAATTAAACATTTGATTTTTTTTAACTATTACTTTGCCCTTTTCCCATGAGCCTGTGACCCTGAAATTTTAATGCCGTTCGTATAGTAGGGTGGATATGATTTGAATTTCGATAGATTTTAATTAATTTAGTAATACAAAATTTTTGTTTTTATTTTTTGTAAAATATCAGCGCCAAAGGCTTCTACTCTGTTCACATGTTACACAAAAAATGTTACGTAAAAAAGACAGCCAGTATATGACAGTCTCTGGATGCCTGTGACTATAAGTCATAGTTGCCAAGCTTGGCAAGTGAGTCGGAAACCGCAGCTTTTGTTTTTTTAGTACAACTAAATTAAGGGCACGCTTTGGTTTGTTTCCCTCTATCGTCTCTTACGACACCCACGGGATGATATGGGGTAGTGGATATTCTTACACTGCCACTACACGGAGTGGAATAATTTGCCAGTGTCTTTTTTCTTCTTTAAAAAAAAAGTTACACTAGGATTTTCTCCTGTATCGTAGGGGCAGTTTACAAACATAAATTTCACAAGGACAAACATCCAGACCCGTAACAATTACTTGTAGGCCATACAAATACTTGTTCCGTAAAAAAGTAAAGTTACAGCCTATATACGTCCCACTGCTGGGCACAGGCCTCCCCTCATTTCTGAGAGGGTTTAGGGCAAAGAAATGTCCGCCGCGCTGCCCCAATGCGTGTTGGCGAATTTCACATGTCTTCGAAATATTTTTTTTCTTATCCCTCAGACATGCAGGTTTCCTCACGATGTTTTCCTTCACCGCCGAGCACATGGTAAATCAGCACTTAAATTGCAATTAACAATTTCATTGGTGCCGGCGGGGATCGAACCCGGGTTACTCGCGTTCTGTTATACTTACAGCGAGCGTTAACCATCTGAGCTACCACGGCACGGGATTCGAATCCGCGGCCCTTAGTGTAACTCATAGCTAAACCACTGCGCCACGGAGCCGTCATCGTGTCTGTCTTTCTGTCTGATAACAATATGTGCGAATCACCATCTAGGGCTTGACCACCAATTACCACCAGGTTCAATTGTTGTCAAGCACTGACTTATAATAAGTAAAAACAATAAAAAAGAAATTAAAGTAAGTAAAACGAGAATTCATGCAATTTAGTGTTGGAGAGTTACGACATACCTCCATTTCCATATTTATAGCATCCTCCGGCGCTAAAACGATGAAAGGCGTCGATTCAAAACTGAAAGCCAGTCCAAAGTATGAGTACTTCTTTATTTCTCCCATGAACACATCCCAGGAGTAAACCTTGTCAGGGTCACTGCCCATATCCCTGATCTGGTTGGAAAGAACATCATAATAATATTTTAACAAATGAAGGTAATATTTTTGTTTGAACTCTTTATTCGTACAAGCGTAAATAAAGAATACCAAATCCAAGACCGGACTAGCATATCTCGTTAATTGAAAATCGATTATTTTCGCATCAACTGGACGATTATCTTGATATCGATATAAGAAATTGTTTGTCCAGGAATCGCCATGCGAGATGACTCCGTTAGTGGTGTCTTTCACCGCTTTTATCATGTCTTTGTAACGTTCTGGTACCGCAAACTGTTTGACCTTTTCCACGTAAATCGAATTTGGGTATTCCCTTTCTACTGCATCAATAGCTATGTTGCTTATACGGTGCCAGAATCGGCTGTACCAATTGCACAAACGTTCGTCATAGTACGTCTCAAATATTTCCTTGCTTATTCTATTAAATGTCTCAGGGTCTTGGTCTCTCATAGTGAAAGATATTGCATGATACTGAGCTAGAGTCTTCACAGTGACTAAACAGTGGTCGAAATCTAATCCTTCTTGTCTTATAGCGCTACCAAAATTCTCTAGGGATGCATCTTCGAGGCAAACTACGTCATTAACGCCGTCGCAATGCGCGAGAAACAATCGTGTATATTTATCAAAGGGTTCTTTTGTATTTTTCCCTGATTGGAACTTGAGTAAAGCTGGCAACACACGTTCATAAAATGCGATTTCGTTTCTGAAGAACTCACCGCTTCTGAACGTTAATCGCCTGCATGTATTCTTAGGTATTGTCTTTAGGACCACTTGCACGTGTTTAGAGGCGCCATCTTTTGTTCTGCCAAAGATCTTAATCCGAATAACTTCACTTAAGTAAGAATCTCCTTTACCGGTGTCACTAACATACTGAAATTAAGTATGTATAAAAGGTAATATTTATGATAATACTTCTGAAAGTAATTATTATAATAATCTTATATTATATGGCCAGTTAGAATTCAGCATGGAACAAAATAAATTCTAATCCATTCCGCAGCTATATTATGGTAATAGTACAATGGGTCGGCTCGACTGAGGTAGGACTTCGCGCTTACAGAATAATAGTGTTCTGTATAATGAGTGAAGAGAACCAGACCATTTGTTACTGCAAACGAGGCATTTCATCTACGTACTCAGGAATGACTGCATTTTGATTCTTAATCTAGGATAAATGTAGATGTCTGTGGGCCACAACATCCGCTTACCATCAGGCTGATTGTGTGTTTGTCACCCTTATTCTATAAAAAATACTTATAATAGTATTTGTGTGGCCTGTAAGAAGAAATTCCATTCTTCGATCTTATTAACTTATTTTTTTACTTCCCGCTAAGAAAATTGAAAATTTTCAAAAATGGAGAAGTTAGTGGTTTCACCCCGATTTTCGAATCGAATTTTCATCAGATCTCGACGTTTTGAGATCCCAGGAAGCTATTCTGACTAATTTCACGTGGACGTCCGTATGGATGTATGTATGTGTGTGTGTAAGTATGTAAACCTTTCATAACTTTTGAACGTCTCGATCGATTGAGATGCGGTTTCTAAAGGTTTCTAAAGATCTGCGGCGTTCTAAAGATCTCAATGTGGAATAGATTTGGTGATAATATGAACTGATTCCTACGAGTAGATTTTGAGAAAACTCAAAAATAAAAATATTGAAAAATTCATTTTTTTTAGAATAACTTTTAAACGGCTTTACCGATTGATTTTAAAAACTAATCAGCTCTTAACCTCAAAAAATGACGTCGAATGGAAAATAAAAATCGGTTCATTCGTGAGATATCGAAGGGGATATAATTTAAAAAAAAAACAACGTTTTTTTAACATGCATAATTTAGTGAAATTTGGGGCGCTTTGCATTTGAAATTAGCAAGAAGTTCCAGGGATGGCCTGCAGGGTTAACCAATTTTTTTACTCAAGGTAATAAAGGAAATGGCTGAGGATTTACATGATATAGTAACATTATTTTGAACGTGTAACAGCTACAGAACGAATGGGTCGGCTCGACCGAGGACCACGCTTGCATACCTAGAATATCAGCGTGAAGTAGGCATGAGACCGATATATTAAAACGTAACTAATGACGTTATGTTATCAAAATATCATATCATATGGATAAAACTAAGTACCTAGCCGTTATCACATATCCAACCAACGCAACGCACCTGCAATTCCCCTGGTGTTGCCGTTGTTCAAGGGCTGCAGTAGTCACTTAGCATCAGGTAAACCGTATGCTCGTTTGCCACCTCTTCTATAAAAATAAACCAAAACCAAGAAACCAAAACGTATGAAAGTTACTAAACGTAAAACGCAAAGTGTAACGATAACGATATGCCAACACGGCCCACAGACTAACCGATGTCCTTCGTTGATTTTCGTTTTTTCTCATTCTTGCAACCGTATTGATGCATGCGTTTGTGCATTTATTTGCAATATTTGTGTGCATTTTGTACATTCGTTTTGATTCAGACAATTATGCGTAAAATGTAAATATAGTATAGTATAGTTTAGGTTAATTTAGACTTTATATATATATATATATATATATATATATATATATATATATATTATAAAGTCTAAATGAAATTAAACTATACTATATTTATATTTTATACTGTGACACATATGTGTCACAGTGCATCATCTTCTCCGATCTTAAGAGAAATTATCAGTTTAGTTTGTTAATTAGGTAATTATCTATTATTTACGTAATTTTACTATATTATGTCATCAATTAATTATTTTAATGAAAATTTACAAATTGTTATTTTACATAAACTTAATAATAAAATTTCACGGCTCCGTCGTGCAGCGGTTTAGCAATTGAACTATAACGCTAAAACCACGGGTTCGAATCCCGCACGGTACAAGTATTTGTATGGCCGACCAATAATTATTCCGGGTCTGGATGTGTCATTGTGCAATTTATGTTTGTTAACGATACAGGAGAAAATCCTAGTGTAGAGGTTACGATTTAAAAATTAAAATAAGAATATTATTTTTCTGCAAGACCCGCCGCAGAAGAACACAAAAACTCTCCGATCACACTCTTAATCTCATGGCTGTTAGACGGGAGATGAGGCTGCAATCGTCAACAGATTTGACAGCATACAGACAACTGAACAGACAGATCTCCAAATGCATACGGCGAGACTTACGCAACTTTAATACTTCTCGTATTAAAGAAGCGATCGAGCGGAACCAGGGCTCCAAAGTCTTTGCCAGAGATCTGTCTGCCAGAAAGAGCCAACTGTCAAGGCTGAAGACTGAGTGTGGCAACATCGTTTCCGGGACACCTGAGATTTTGAGTGAGATTGAGAGGTTCTATGGGCAGCTGTACACATCATCGTTGGAGCCACACGCAAGTGTGAGTAACGATCCAAGAGCAAGTCTTATCCGACACTATTCCGATGATATCCCGGACGTCAGTCTAAGCGAGATTAGAATGGCTCTCCAGCACCTTAAAAATGGCAGGGCCCCAGGCGAGGATGGAATTACAGCGGAGCTTCTGAAAGCGGGTGGAACACCGGTACTTGAAGTCCTTCAGAAGCTCTTCAATTCCGTCCTCCATGGTGGCACTACTCCAGAGGCGTGGAGCAGAAGTGCGGTGGTCTTGTTCTTTAAGAAAGGCGACAACGCTCTCTTAAAGAACTACAGACCGATTTCCCTTCTGAGCCGCGTCTACGTGCTGTTTTCGAGAGTCATTACGAATCGTCTCGCACGCAGACTTGACGACTTCCAGCCTCCCGAACAAGCCGGTTTCCGAAAAGGCTTCAGTACCATAGACCACATACATACCCTGCGGCAGATTGTACAGAAGACTGAAGAGTACAATCTGCCACTTTGCCTGGCGTATGTGGACTATGAGAAAGCCTTTGATTCCGTCGAAATTTGGGCGGTGCTACAGTCCCTTCAGCGGTGCCAAGTTGACTGTCGGTATATCGAAGTGCTGAAGTGTTTGTACAGTAGGGCTACGATGGCTATCCGAGTACAGAACCAGAGCTCGAAACCTATCCAACTGCAGAGAGGTGTAAGACAGGGTGACGTTATATCCCCGAAACTCTTCACCGCTGCATTGGAAGACGTTTTCAAGCTACTGGACTGGAAAGGATACGGTATTGACATCAATGGCGAGTACATCACTCACCTTCGATTTGCCGACGATATAGTCCTTATGGCAGAATCGCTGGAGGACTTAAGCACTATGCTCAATGACCTCAATAGTGCCTCCCAACGGATAGGTCTTAAGATGAACATGGACAAAACAAAGATCATGTTCAATGTCCATGTCACACCTATGCCGGTAGTTGTTGGGAGCACTATGCTCGAAGTTGTTGACGAATACGTTTACCTGGGACAAATAGTCCGACTAGGTAAGTCCAACTTCGACCGAGAGGTCAATCGACGGATTCAACTCGGCTGGGCAGCGTTCGGGAAATTACGGCATATCTTTTCGTCAGGTATACCTCAATCTCTAAAAACTAGATTGTACAACCAGTGCGTGTTGCCAGTGATGACTTACGGATCTGAGACGTGGTCCTTCACTGCTGGCCGTATGAGGACGCTTAAGGTCGCTCAGCGAGCTATGGAGAGGGCTATGCTCGGAGTTTCTCTGCGTGATAGACTCAGAAATGAGGATATCCGCAGTAAAACCAGAGTGACCGACATAGCCCAACGGATTAGTAAGCTGAAGTGGCAATGGGCCGGCCATATAGCTCGAAGAACCGATAACCGATGGGGAAGAAAGGTTCTCGAGTGGCAGCCTCGTACCGGTAGGCGTAGTGTAGGGCGACCCCCACTAGATGGAGTGACGACCTGGTAAGACATGCAGGAAGTCGATGGATGCAGGTGGCTCAGGACCGTGCTTTGTGGCATTACTTGGGGGAGGCCTATGTTCAGCAGTGGACTTGTGAAGGGCTGTAATGATGATGAATGATGATGATTATTTTTTTGGATTTATGCCAACTAGCGTCTACTCTACGTACCACCTTGAGAGTCAATCAATTTTTGTTCGATAAAATGACGTTACCTATAGAATGTAGTAGGTGGCGCTATCAATGAGATGTGCTCACTCTTTCCAAAATAAATACGTGTACCTTGGTAACTGTCTTAAATAAAATTAATATGTATAAGATTAGTATTTGAACAAAAGACCATTGTAATCTTGTAATTGTATTACTATATACTTTATGTTATGTAATGGCCTGTGCTCGCGATTTGAATGATCGACCGAATGACTCGGTACCAGCACGTACGTAGTGTTTACACCCACCATTTTTCATCACACAAAAAGGTTGCGGATCAAAATTTCAAAGCCATCCCGCAAAAAGTTTCACTTCAAAAAACTGCGGTTACCAACTCGCTTGCCAAGCGTGGCAACTATGGCAAATATTCCCCCTACCCCTACGATGCAATTGATGGGGAGGACTATATGTTCAGCAGTAGACTTCAATAGGCTGTAACAGTAACGGTATAATTTATTACTGCATAACAAGAAATTATATATGACATAAATGTCTAAATATTACTACTACTAAGATAACATTAGAATTTCATTAGCAAACTGTTACTACTGATATCGATATCTGAAAACAGTTTTCAATAACATTATGAAAACCAAATATATGGGTTATGTAACCGTTGCAGCTAAAAACTGAAAACACCCATGCTCAATGTGAAGGAACGAGAAATGACGAGATATAATCGGATAACCTTCATACTAGTAATGAGGCATTCCATTTTAGTCCTTAGTTTGTCTTGTGTAATTTATGTATGTAAACTGTCTCTACGATACACAGGGAAATCATAAAGTGATTTCCTTGTTTATCATGGAAAGTAACGTTTTTTTACATATAAGACCCATGGGAAGAAATGGGCGATGAATTTTCTTATATGGCTTATGCTATGACCACGTGGGTAATATTTTTATACTAATTGTGTTACATACCTCCCAGTGAGTGAAAGTTATGTCTTCTTTGAACCAGTCACTCAGGGACTTGCTGAGCTTCTCATTGGTGAGAGCTGGAGAAATATGTGTCAATGTTTTAAAATCATTATCAGACTGCATTATAATAGTATCTGAAATCATAAATAAACAGAAAAAGTGGTAAAAAATAATTTTAAATAAAAAGTAAGAACCAACTTCAAACAACTAAAAAGAAAGAATATAAACAGAAAAAGTGGTTTTTGTAAGAACCAACTTCAAACAACTAAAAAGAAAGAATAATATCACATTCCGAATTTGGGGCTTTATTTATTCTATACCTTATCGGTTTATTATTTGTTTATTTATATTTTAGGACTGACTTCAGAATGTGAAATTATTTAATTTTCTTTAGTTTATTTATTCTTTACATAATACAAAGAATACAAAGGGTGCACTTAATGCAGTCAACACATAATTAGTTATTTGAAATCTGCTTTCACATTTTATTAAAAGTTAAATTTTAAACATGAATTGAAAAGAAAATGGAATATTTATATTTTTAACCTTTGGCAAGAGCGGGCATGCAGATAATCTCTACTTTCATAACTTCCAGTGATAGTGGGTTTTTTAAAGAATAAGCGTGACACCACAACGACATGAGCACAAAGTACACCTGATGTTAAGTGGATGTTGTGGGACCATGGATATCTACATCTATCCTCGATTAGGAAACAAAATGCAGATGCTTTGTAACCCCTTGAATTCCCAGTCGAGCTGACACATTCGTGTTACAAATATAGCTGTAAGGTTGTGTCATGATACGAATCGAATCGGAGGTGAATAAGCTCCATTATGTTTTTGGTGGGTTATCATTAATAAAAAAAAAATGGTTTCTTCTTTTTATTACTAAATCGTATCGTGACGGTGTAAGAGTAGAAAACTACCCCATTTCATCACGTGGGTGTCGTAAGAGGCGACAGGGGGAAATAAATCAGGAGATGGGAAGCAGCGTCTTCCTAATAACAACTAAAAATAAAAAAAACTGCTGTTGCCAACCCGCTTGTCAAGCATGGCAACTATGGCAAATGTCCCCTCTGTGAGGCAATCTATGGGGGACGCTTGTGTTTAGCAGTGGACTTTGATAGGCTGTATCGGTATTCTTTTATTGATCTAAATTAAATAACGTCCTTCAGACTGTATCTGATCACGGTGGCCGATTTCAACAAGACTAGCCATATGCGTAGAACAGGATTATAGTGCCCAAGTGTTTGCACAAGCACAGGTGTACTATCGGGACGGTAATCCAACAAGACCGGAGAAAAATCAGGCGTAAGACCAATGACTTTCTGTGCTTTTCGAGGCACGGGGATGAAATATCTTCAATTTACTTACTCTGGGCTACTACTGAGAATTTCTTATAGAAAAACCCAATACATAACTAATTTTGGCCAGAACCAGGATTCGAACCATGATCCTCATGATCAGCGATCGCATTCACGACCACTGGATGAGTAAGGTAGTCTAAATGAATACATGACTTTCAACTTTTCTTGCTTTTACACAGTACTGTTTTCTATTTTTATTTAAGCTTTATGAATTAAATGTCAAAAAGTTTTTTTTTAATAATAGAGGGGGCTGATGAGCTAGTAACAGGTGGGCTTAGTTTTAAGCTACTGTACTTACAGTAATAGTACTACCGACTGTGAATTATTATAATTTTGTTTTCTGAAAAACCTCTTGACTGCTCTCCACTGCAACTAAATTTGTTGTATATGAGTCCTGTCTTCATCCACAAATGGATTGTCTAGGTCTGAGTGATTAGCTTTTTTATAAGTGTATCTGTGTTAAAAAAATAAATTGACATATTTCTGTTTCGTTAGAAGCTATTTTTAGTGAAATTTGTTTTTATCATAATTAATTAAAAAAAGGCATTTCTGACATCCACAAACAGTGTAAAAGGTTCGAACCATGGAGGATAGAGGTATGGAGGACAATCCTCCATAGGAGAATAGTTGAAAGTGTGCCCATCTGTAAGCAGTAAATAACAGTTCAAAAACTCTCCACAACAGTGCTCAAGTAGCAACAGGGTAAATCATAAATACAGCATAAATCACCATAAAATACGTTGGAGTGATTTTGAAAGCAATAAAATAATTATTGTAAAAAGAATTATGGTGAAAGTCTGTACAATAAACAAATTATAAAAAGTTTTTTAAAATTTAGACTGTAGCTACAGTGGTACCACCCTTATTTACTGCTTTGTGCTTTCCTACGGACACTTTTTTATACAGAGTCTGTATTCCTTACCTCTACACTCCATAGTTCAAGCTTAACCCTGACAAGCCTCCTAAACTGAAAACATAATTAAAATCAAGTGTACCAGATGTCTATAGCCAACCCGCTAATCCTTGTATGCCAGTCATTTTAATGTGACAATTTTTCTGGCAACCTAGAAAGTATAGCAAAAGATGTCTTGGGGAATCATATTCACAGTGTATAGTAATATCTAATGGGCATCATCATCAGCCTATGAGCGTTAGGGAATATTAAGTGTACTTTTGTTTGTGCACTATAATCCTACGCAGATGGCTAGTTTCCATTGAGATTGGCTATCACACATTGTTAGGGTTATAATACCCAATAGTAAAATTATAGCAAGTTATAATAATTAAAAAAGTAACATTTCATCTAATTGTATACATTTATTAAAACGAAGAGTTGAATGAATTTTATCAACATTTTTTATTTTATGCATAGTTCATTTACTGCTGCTCCAAACTGTTATTTAAAACTACTAAAGATTAAAAGTAATTTAGGGTAGTGTTTATTAGATATTTAAATTCAGGCTTTATGACGAGTGCTTATACTACTACTACCCTATATCTAGTGGTGAAACATTTGAAGTCAATCAAAGAGATAAAGAGACCTAATCAATTTAATACACCTCAATTACATTTACCAAAAGAATCAAAAGTTTATCTATGAAAATGTAAACAAAAATACTGCAAAGATATTACCTGGCAAATCTTATTATTGCATGCTCAATTAAACAGCTTTCTCTTTATCTTAATAATAAAAAGTTATCATTGATAACAAACATTTCGAAAAAAAAACAGTCTTCTTCTTCCGTATGTTCCGAAATACAACGCAGCGTAGTGTATACATAGGTAAATACTCCGTGTACGCAGTAATAGTGTTCTGTGTATAAATATGTAGCAAGCTGGTGTGTACTGTCCAATGCAAATGACGTCATCATTTGACAGTTTGACACTTTATTGTACTAGCTAAGCGTGCCGCCGCCATATTGTGTCGGATATCCGGCCATAATAAAACAATTTTTAATTATGTGTTTGCCGAATAAAGCATGCCAGAATTTGTTTCTATTTATTCAAATACAAAAAATTATAGAATAATTGATGGTATAACCATTAGGAGGATATAATGATTTTTGGAGCACAAAATGACAAAATAATCGCCAACACTTTTCCAAATGGCGCAAAAGTATGACGTCATATACTGTCCAATGTTTTGGAACGAATCACCCACAGAACACTAATACCCTTAGGCGGGGAATCACCAGTATAGCGTCGATTCATGACGTCATTTGCATTGGACAGTGGGCGCTTTTTCACGTCAATAGATACAGTAACTGGCTACGCGGCATGTAACCGAATCACTAGTTTCGAGTCATGTTACAAGTAGTGATTTTTGTAAATGCGTGATTATGATTACTGTTAACCATGATTATTGCAGGAGTCGACTGTCGGTCGGTCGAGCGCAAAGCGCACACGTGGCATACAACAATAAACAAAACATCGTTTGTAACAGTATTATTGTACTTTCGATAATAAAATAGAGTAATCTCTGTTTGTAAATAATTTCAACGGTTTGAGATTCCGGGAAACGAGTCACATTGAGTTTAACTAAAATATTTTTTAAAACATTTTTGACAGAGTCATGAAATCGTTTATTCATAAAATTAAAATAAAACTAAAAAATGTGTATAAAAAATTTAAAAATTTTAATGTTTATAATATTATAAAAATTAAAAAATGTGTGTAAATAGCAAAACAAACAAATTAATTGTACAGTGTAAATAAAAGTGCAAAAACAAATGATAGTGAAAACGTTGAAAAAGTGTAAATAAACTGTAAATATCAATAATCATTGTATATACAATCAAATTGACTTCTAAATACGCCTGCATTATTAATTTTATGAAAATCTTAGTATTATAATAAACGCAAATCAATCATAAATACATTTAATACAGTCAGTCCTAAACCTGAATAAAGTATGAAGGGAAGTTAATTTATTGATTTAATTGTATAGCTACAAACACAGATTGTGATTAAATTTATTTTCTTTTCGTGTGTAACTGTATAGTTGGTGGTGATATTTATGCAAACAATCACAGTAACCGAATCAAAATCACTAGTTTTGAAACAGGTGACGCCGATCATGTCACTGGTTTCGTTACGTTACTTGAAAATGACGTAACGACGCACGTCTAGTACACTGCGTTATATTTCGGAACATACCCCTTCTTTACTATAAGGGAATTCTGCCAATGTCAAGTCAGTCATGGGAGTGAAAACAATGTAAATATTTTTTTTAATTTTTGTGATTGGCTTCTAATCTACAATAAAAGATAACACAAACATTTATAATTCTGGCACCAACAATAATTAGTATTATGTTACAACTTTATTAGTATAGATAAAATCACATAAAATATGAACAAATGAGGAAAACACACACAGTAGGACAAGGAATTTTGGGGAACGAACCGTAGTCTCAAAGAATATTATAAAACCTTGTTTATATGTCAATATTTGTAATAAAAAAAGTATTAGAAATCTAATTGGAATGTAGATAGGTAATGTAAAGAAAATTTCACTGACACTGACACTGACAAGTGAACACCACAAAGGAAATAACTTAGGGAAATACAACTCAGTACACTGGCAAATGCAAATGACGTCATCAATAGACACTATATTGTACTGGCGTGCCGCCGCCATATTGCGTCGAATATCCGGCCGGTATGACGTCATATACTGTCCTATGTTTTGGAACGAATCACCAGTATAGCGTCGATTCATGACGTCACTTGCATTCGACAGTGTACTGGGTTGTATTTCGGAACATACCCTATATATTTTGCTCAGAACAATAACTATAAATTAATAATTAAAGCAAGTTATAGTTCTGAGATATTTTATACTCTTATTAGTTTGTGACTTATAATCTTTGAAAGAAAAAAAAAAGTTGTTGCGATGCTGGGCCGTCGATTAAAATTCCACCCGAGACTATTGTTTGTATGACCTTTACACGTGGTAGGGCCATTCTGCGGTTATAGTTGTAACAAGATTGGCTCGACTGACAAAAGATCATGCTCTAACAGAATACCAGGTTAATGTTGCTGTGCTGTATTTTGTATGACACAGTCCACCTGATGGTAAGTGGATGCTGTGGTCCATAGGTATCTACATTTATCCTCATTAAAAATCAAAATGCAGATGATTTATCACCCCTAAAGTGGCGTAGCGTGGGGGGTGCTGGAGGGGGGCATGGCCCCATGTGGCATACGAAAGGGGTGGTGGAAGCGCCACGATTTTTTCAATACAATTAACTCAAAACTACGCCCACAATCTTATGTGACAAGCGAAACCGTAAAGGTGCGTAAGAGAAGAGGCGAGATGAAGACGAATACTGCCAAAGTGCTAGCGAAAACCACCCGACGCCCGGCTGGACGGCACTGCGGCACTGAATTGACACGAACGAACCAATAAGCGAGAGCGAGTACTCAGTTATTCAATCAAACAAAACAATCACTGCTGAATATAGGTAGGCCCAAGGAATGCTACAAAGCACGGTCCCGAGCCACCTGCATCCATCGACTTCCTGCATGTTTTACCAGGTCATCACTCCAACTCTTGCGCGGACGCCCTACGCTTCGCCTGCCGGTCCGAGACTGCCACTCGAGCACCTCTTCTTCCCCATCGGTTGTCGGTTCAGCTTACTAATCCGCTGAACCATATTGGTTGCTCTGGTTCTACTGCAGTTATCATCGTTTTTAAGGTTATTATGCAAAGAAACTCCGAGCATAGACCCTGAGCTTCATACGACCAGCAGTGAAGGATCACGTCTCAGATCCATAGGTCATCACTAGCAACACACACTGATATTACAATCTCGTTTTGAGTTTTTGATGTATGTCTGGCGAGAAGATGTGTCGTAATCTCCCGAATGCTGCCCAGACGAGTTGAATCCGTCGATTGATCTCTCGGTTAAAGTCGGATTTACCTAGTCGGACTATTTGTACCTTGAGGTTGATAACCGCTATAATATTATATTGCTATGGGCCAATGATCTTAATTTTTAAGTACTTGATACCTGAAATCATAGAGCTATTATGTATTACGTACTAGAGGCGACACTTCATACAGCTACTGTGTTCCACTCAACTGCGGTGCATACACCGCACTTTAATTAGTCACTCGCTGGGCGCTTATAGAGTTGTCACGTGTTGTGTTGATTTAAAAAAAAATCTCTTGATAAAAATATGCCGTCGTGTGTACTTAGATATTGCACAAATAATTCAAGAAATGTCAGTAAAAACCAAGGAATTACTTTTCATCGGTTAATAAGATACTTTTAATCAATAAAAACGTATTATGTACTAATAATAAAACAAATTATTCCTAAGACGCCATCTCGTGTCATGGAATATAGATTATGAAATCAATATGTTCAGACGCGACATTTGTGTGGGTACTTAAGTATAGGACGAATATATTATTATACACATTTTTTTTGTAGAAACATATGTATGTTATTATAATTTGGCAAAATTTTTCATGTTTAATAATACTGCTTATTATTCCTTTGTTTTATTTTTAGGTTTCCACATCAAAGTCAAAGTGATATAAAATTCGTCCATTTTTAATTCTCACGAGCCCAGCATTTATTTATGAACGACTTTTATTCTAACTTAAATAAATATAATTGTAATTTAAATGTTATGTTAATAAGTTTTGTTAAAAATACATTTAGTATGTTTTCTTTATATTTGACTTAGATACCTTTTAAAATATTCAGAGAAAAATATGATTAAAATGTAATTATGATATAATATTATGTAATATTATATTAAATAAGCAAATATAATATACAAAATAAATGACAAAATTTTTATATTGTTCTCAATATAATTTACCTATTTAACAATAGAATCTACTATTACCTACGGGTCTTTCTACCTATGTTTATTCTATGATAAAAAACCAACCGCGCGAACACAGAGTAGCGCACATTTTTTGTTTGAGATAGCTGTTCTAGTACGTAAATACATATTACTTCAATGCCTGAAATAAAGTTATTTTATTGTGTTGTATTTTATAAGTAGCCACTTTTGGCGGTAATTAAAACGATTCTCTTAATTTATCAAATGCAAAATAACGAAAAGTGATTCCAATAATACTAAAGGTAAGTTACTAATTAAGCTACTTTTAGATTTTTCGAATTTGATCTGATTTAGGAGTAAAGTAATAAAATGATGGCTGGCGCGCTATACTAAAACTAAGTACCTACGCTTTTTTGCAATACCTGTAAAGGTTGCTATGTGTAGAGCACTATGTATAATTTAAAATCCAATTGTACATTAATTATTATTATTATTTATCGTTGTATGTACCTAGTGTTAAGTTAGTAAAGTTACCTATGCCTTGTAAACAATCTGACATTTGAAAAGATAAACTTCCTGTAGGTTTCTTGCGCCATTTCTTCCCATAGATGTATGTTCCTTCCGAATCAGTGTTATTTTATATTGACTTTCAATAAGTTGTACGATGTATATTAATTCCGTTGAATGAAATATTTTACGCGCGTAGGCCTAGGAATTAGAAAAAACGAGAACCTGTCTTCCTGGTCCCAGTGGCAAATCGTGTCGATGTTTATTTATTTGCCTTTTAGTATATATGTTACAAGAGACACTATAAAATACTATGAAGTATTACATGCTTAGTCCTTAATGGTAAACATTTGTTCATTCTTTGAAAGTTTTTTTTAAAATAAAATTAACATATCAAAATCAACCATTAATTCAACAACAACACAATCCATTCAATTATATAAAGATATCTAAAATGTAAATAACCCATTTGGACCCAATTACAAACCACAAGAAATTTTTTGAAAAAAAATTAGATAAAATTAAGAGATTTTATTACAAAAAGTTAAAAAAACAAAAACTTTCTTCTGTATAAAAAAACGCCTACCTCAAATGAGGCCAATGGGTTTATGTGTGGTATTTTTCAGAACATTATTTTTCGATGCAAAATGTTTTGATGCAATTCTTACATTGCCAACGTGCTTTCATGTGGCATTCTACGTATCGTAGCTGGCTTGCCAGTTCCTGAGAGAAGTGTCCAACACAATTAAGATTCATACTGAGCACTTCTGAAGAAGGTTTACGACGCCTTCCATTGGGTATATCAGTGACTACAGCCGTCAAGTTGAAACGGGCGATACTTCGGCTAAACTGGAGCTGCTCTAGTTTGTTTTCAGTGGTCAGGACTTGGAGACGCAGAACATTAGATGGGTCATATCGAGCATGTAGGTACACAGAACCCACCAACATTTTTTGCCTCGTATAGCTGTTCTGTATATTGCGATTGACTGGTCAGCTTGATCAACTCCGCTCATACTTTTGTTGTAGTTCTGGAACACAAAAGAAATGTCCACAGCTACCTTTCTTTCTTCTGCAGAGCTTTATCTTCTTTTGTTACCCAGAGGGTAAAAAAGTCGTAATTCGTACCCATAGCGCAAGCAAGTTGTCAAGCCATCGCACAAACTAAATTTGATTGGTTGTTTGTATCGAGTCGGTAGTCAAATTCTCCTTGGTTTTTATTTTTTATGTCCTTGACAGATAATAGTGGGCATTTTTGTCCTATTTGCTTGTTCCTGTCACAGTACCTGTCACACGAACATCACCTTCATCGCCTTCTTCTTCATCCGTGAGAACACTGGGGTCTGTATGTGAATGGTCACTATATCGTAACTAACATTAGGATCATCATTTTCATTTGAAATATTTTCAAAGGCTTCCTCGAGTCCTCTATAATCATTAAGAACTTGAAACGATCGCTCAGTCATTGTTTACGCCGTAATTGAATATGCGAATAAAAACCAAAAACATATTATCAATCAGACCAAACCATTGGACCCATTCGAGGACACCATACTAAAATACCTCCACTTATAGGTAAATCTCAGAAAATACTAGATATTATAGCATTATTTGCTAGTAGAAACTATGGCCAAGTGACATTATAAAAGAAATAAACTAAATACCATTGTTACTATAAAAAAAAAACTCAACCTTGGTCAAACACCTAGTTGCTCAAGATGCAAATAAAATCACTAATTTTATCCGCTTTAACCAATAAAAATTACAAAACTATAAGTTGTATTACAAAGTCACACTCTTTGGCATTACAAATTCGTCTACAAACAAAAGATACCTAAAATAATTTAAAAAATGTGGGCACTTAAAAAAGTGGCCCAAATGGGGACAGCGGGCGTAAATGGGTTAAACAAAAAAAAAAAAAACAAAATGAACTTAAGCAATAATAAATATTAGGTATATAAGTACCATGTCAGTTATTAATAAAAATGTAAATTATCAGCTAAAGTCTTATAAAAAGTTGTCATTAGTGCACTGCAAGATGAAACACTGTCGGAAATCATTCGTGAATGATCGTGAGAAACGCCAGGATTCTCCAGACAGCTTCAAAGCTGCTTATATAGCGACCAACTTCGTATAATTTTACTTCATCATTATCATTTTCAAAAATAAATGATGCCTGGTCCTATCCTTTATTCATGTATTTAAATAATATATACATAATTGGTTTTAAGGTTGATTTTACGGAGCTACAATAAGAGAAACAGAAACTGAAACTTTTTTATTCAATACTGATTATAAACAATACTTATTGAAAGTACGCTATTAGGTAATAGTACCCGGATGACCGAGCTTTGCTCGGTTATTTTTTTGAAATTACATTTATAAATTACATACTGATGAAACATAAATAACAATTTTTGATCTTATTGACAGAATAGAAAGAACTGAACTGGTTATTTGAATAAAAAATCATGAGTGCAATTTTTTTTAAGTTTTCGTATTTTTAAAAAATACTAAAAAAAAGGGCTTCAAATAATAGATTTTCTCACAAAAGAAGGGAACTTGAAAAAAATGGAAAAAAGCCGGACCAGAGACAGGACGCGAACTAGACATGGCGTTAATAGTTAAATTTATTTATTTGTTAAAAGTTGTTTGTTAATTTTTTTAACACATAAAATTAACAGTTAAAAATATTACTTACTTTTGTAGTGAATTTTTATTTTTAATCGGTTGTGTTAATTTTATTGCTATTTTACGCATGAAATTTTAATTCAATAAACATTTCTTCTTGCTTGGATTCTTTTTTATTATAAAGTCTAATTAATACTCACACACACAGTCTAATTATTTCAATACTTATTTAATTATTATGATTTCCAATAATTTTATACTATAAATCATAATATAATATAAGTATTGAAATAATTAGACTGTGTGTGTGAGTATTAGGTATTTAGTATCAATTAGTAGTATCAATGATTGGTATTTAGTATTTACTAAATGTAAAAAACATTACAAATTTTTCAAGATGGTCCCACAGCTGTGTGTGATGACGTCTCCGTATGATAAAAGGTGAAAATTAAACTCTAACCAAAATCCTATATTTTTGTACACTACACTAAATAATATAAGTAATAACTAATTTCACTAAATCTGAATTAACTTTCCTAGTATTTATTTTTACAGCTTTTATACAGCCTAGTAATATTTTGATGAAAAGGTAAACTATAGAATTCAAGCACTCCTACCGGAGAAATAAACTCTAAATAAAATGATAATAAACTGACGCGCTTCGTTTAAACAGTTTAAATTAACACCAACCAATATTTTAGCCAATGGCGTAACAACAAAATACATAAAATTAACATCAACCACTAACGTATTCAGCCAATAGCGTTACCCATATGCGTTAAAAATATCAGTTTAAACGGTTTAATAAAAATATCACTTCAAATGACTTAACGGCTTTGATTTGTTATTTAATAATATGATAATTTTTAACCACAGTGAGATATATAAGTTTAATTTTATAGCAAATAATTGTTACAATTCTTTTTTAATGAGAAGCCTAAGTTTTAACTAAATCAAAAGAATACATCATGTATTGATGTTTTTGAAGAATATTTCTTTAATTTCTTCAGTATATAAAATTTTAATAGCTCTATCTACTACATTCTATAGATGAAGTCATTTTATCGAACGAAAATTTATTCATACTCAAGGTGGTACGCAAAAATTACGCTAGATGGCACAAACAACCGTGTTTGATAATTTTATTCAATAAGGTTAATTTTATTTATTTAATAAATTTGTTAATTTGAAACTGTTTATTTTAACAATTAAAAGATATATTAACCATCTTTAACGCGAACCACGGAACTCCGATATCACGCTCGACCGACATCCCACCTGAGCTATTACGATCGTTAGTGATCTGACAAAATTTATCTTCTTATATTGTAGCAGTTTTTTATTGCCTGAAAACACGGGCAAAAGGACATTTTCTAAAAATAAATCCTACCTAGATCGATTTATTGCCCCCGAAATTCCCTGGACACTAAATTTTATGAAAATCATTGGAGCCGTTTCCGAGATTCTGATTATACTTATATATATACATAAAATTTTTAGTAGCTGAACGTGCGCAGCGCGCACTTCTGAAGGTCATGTTCTTTAAAAAACGTAGGTTCCACACCCAAGCACTCTATGCCGTAGCAGATTTGTTGTCATTACGTAAATTATATATCCTGCATACTGTTGTTAAAAAACACAAATCTCTCCCACTTGACACTTCAATATTCACAAGAAGAAGGATTGACTCAGTAGCTAAAATGCAAACATGTAAAACATTTTTTGCTAGACAACAACACGCAAACATGTCATGTCAACTATATAATAAGGCCAACAAAGCACTTAACATCTATACCAAAACAACTTTTGAATGCAAGGATCTAGTCCTAAATTGGCTTAAGCCACTAACTTATGAGGAAGTAGAGAGCATGATTAGGTTTTAAACATAGAATTACATCCGCACATAGTATAGAAACACACACACACACACACACACACACACACACGCACACACACACACACACACACACACACACACACACACACACACACACACACACACACACACACACACACACACACACACACACACACATTTACACACACACACACACACACACACACACACACACACACACACACACACACACACACACACACACACACTCCTATTCAATCACACAAGAGAAAAATTGTATGCATGCCTTATTTAAATAATTAGTATGTAGTCTCTCAGTTCATTAAAAATAGTAGTCTAAATATATGTTGTAAAAGTGTTTTTGGAAGAGCGGAGTTTCCTAGAACAAGCAATTTATTTAGCTTAAAAGGAATCTCCAAACATAGAAAACTTGTATATTTAGACTTAAGTTAATGAAATAAACATTTTTGATTTTTTTTTTTGATATACAAAAATTACTCCTTTAAAGGTATAATAGGATATGTCAATGATTGAAAGTCACTTTTTTTTAATTTACCACCTATTCTACGTTTATAACCAATATTCAATATCTATAACCAATATTTTATGTTTACATAATATAATTCCCAATTAAATACCGGGATATCTATAGGAGCAAAGTGACTCACCTGGACGTACCTGAATTTCCTGTTTTACTTCGCTCTGGGCTGAAGACTAGAAGTTTAGCTGTTCTTTTTACGCAACACAACAGGTCTTCAAATGCTATAAGCGATTGGTAATTTACTGGATATGTAGAGTCGATCTGCAGTTCTAGATTGTTAATTTTGTCTAATACGCTTTCGTAGTCTAACCTCAATGAGTCTCCCGTTTTGACATAACATAACATAAACACTAACGCCTGTCACCCAGAGGGGTAGGCAGAGACTACAGACTTCCATTTAGCACGATCCTGACATACCTTTCTCGCCTCTTCCACATCCATATACCTACGCACACATGCTCGTCGGTTAAGGGTACCCTTAATTTGGCCCATTTTTAGTATATCGCCAATTTGGTCGACAAACTTCCGCCTAGGACGTCCCTTTCCGATTCTTCCATTCACTTCTGCAACATATATTTGTTTGTCAGTCTTTCCGCATTCATTCTTTCTACATGACCAAACCACCGAAGCATTCCTTTCTTAATCCTGGTCACCGCATCATCTTGCAAACCACACTCTTCTTTTATCACACAGTTTCTCACCCTGTTACTCAGATTCAGCCCTAACGTACTCCTTAGCGACCGCATTTCTACTGTATTTATTCTACTCTCGTGCTTCTTCTGCCATACCCAACTTTCACTACCATACGTTAAAGTAGGGACTAATACAGCACTGTGAATTGCTATACGTGCCTTTTTTGACACATTCTGACTTTTCACAATATAGTGTAGAGCCCCATTTACTTTATTTCCTGCATTCACTCGTCGTTCAATATCCTTATCATATCTCCCATCCCTGCTGAATAAACATCACAAATATACGAACTCATCCACTTGCTCAATTAACTTTCCTTCTATTCTTATTTCACATACCGTTTTGATTTCTTCTCTTTCAAAAACCATCACTTTCGTCTTACTTGCGTTCACTTTCATTCTCCGTTTTGATTTCGCACAAAAATGTCTCCAGCACTGATTCTACGTTAATATTTTTTATATGATCACTTAAGTATTGTATACGCGAAAACAGCACTTCCCTCTTGGCGTAAAGAGTTTTAAGTTTGACTTCATTTGCATTTACTGCTATCTTGTATTGCTTATATTGTACGCCGATGGTGGACGAAAGTTTCACAATGCGTTTAAGGATTAACTATTAAATCGGGCGATGTTCACCAACAACGAACGATAAACGACACTAAATCAAACACTTCGCGATTATTTTTCCTTAACGGGCAGCTTGCAATAAGATGTGATAAATTTATCACTCGCGACGTAGGTAGGTGCAAAACTCCCGTAGTAAAGAGTAAACGAGTTAATGTATATGTGTAAACTACATATATTATATATTCTTTCAAGGTCGCATTATATTGTGTTTTGTAAGAATAAAAGAATTTTTGGCTTACTTATTTTCCACGGCGATTAAAAAATGACATTTTTGTTTAAATAAACAAAATTACGAAATACTTTTTCTTTTTTTATTAAAGACCTTAAAATAACTTATCATTCTTCCATTTACTATATCAGAAAATTCGCTACAGAATTTTAGATATTTGATGAAATATAAAATATAACAAGTGTTTATATCGTGGTGAACTGTGTTAAAAGCGTTACAAAAGTCTACTAACACCACGGTAATACTTAGATAATATTACCGTGCTAACATCATCACTGTTACTTTTTTGGTATCCATTCCGTGTTTTACATCCTCAGTAACTTTTAGCAAATCAGCGGTGGTGCTATGACCGGAATGAAAACCAGACTGATAAGCACTCGGTAGGTTATTTTTGGATATGAAATTGGAGATATGCTCATATACACAGGCCTCTAAAACTTTGGAAAGAAAGGGACGAAAATGTTTAGAAGGTAAGGGGTTTGAAACTTTAGGAAGGGGACGTATATAGCCCTTTTTCCAAAGGGTTGGATTCCGTCCAGAGAGATAGAAGATACTCTAAGAGGTTAGCTATCATAAATCTACTGATTTTATCACAACCCACGACCCTGGATATGATTGCCAGCACAGCTTTTATAACCTTATCCTGATGAACCGGTGAGAAATGAAAAACAGAGGTGTGAGAAAATTGTATTGAAGCTAATTAATCTATAATTTGAGTACGCATTACAGGATAATTTTTGTGGTAGATCCAAGCTGCAGCACTATATAATGATTTCAAAAGCGTTCAAAAACTGTCGGTATATTCGACCTGAACAACATCGTGAATTGATTATGCCGTTTCCATAGTATAAATTAATAGCTATATATCGGTGAAGCTACAGTTTGTACTTTTTAGTTTATGTCTATCATTATTATATATATTGTAAGAGGATTATTACAGAGTTATTAGTATGGGATTATATCAATCCCGCGTGCGGTGTTTGCAGAATTCATCTGCGTAATAGGATTTAGGATTAATTGACAGCATTAATGATTTTCATGACTGAGCGATGTTCTGGTTTAGATTTGCGGGTGCGAAGATATTATAATTATTGAATTTGGATAATATGTGTTGTGTTGTATATGATACAAAAAAGTTTTGGGAATATCTATGGACATAATTTAAGTTATATTCTAAAGTTCTCTGACAAAAAGTATTTAATGATAAATTATATTAATGTTGAAGACTCGCTGCCCACGGTGCAATAAATTGTGGAAACAGACCGCCGTCTGTTGCACTTTACGCTCTCTATCGCATTTACGGGCCTTATAGTAGGCCTGCCGCAAGGCACGTTAGTGTGACAGAGAGCGCAACATGTGGTGTCCTGTTTCCCCATTTTATTTGAACGCGGGCAGCGAGTCTTCAACACTAGTCATAGTAGTGATGGTAAAAAGTTCTTAAACTACTACTACTTACTAAGTGGCGCGTGGTAGGTACTAGGCGCCTTTGTTATATAGGAGTCAGTCTGGTTAGCTAACGACCTTTAGACAATTTCTGTCGTCAAACAGTAGTGCGTGCATGGCTGTGTTCCGGTCTGAAGGATAATGAGATCCAGTATATTTACAGGCTGAGAGGTATTTTGTATTACGGTACGTGTACACCAAATCCGATTTTCTCGGCCGATGGTGTATAGAACTACCCGGACGAGTAACTCGGACGTGTATGTGCTTACATTGCTAGAGTGTACCACCGGTGCCGTTGGACGTTGCCGGTATTCTTTTCTGTTGTTCCATAGTCGTTTAGTAAGATAACAACACTGACAGAAACAACTGACAAAATGATTAAATTAAACTATAAATACACTCAATTTGCACTGTAGATGCTGGCAGTCGGGCGAGAAATCCCAACAAGTTCGGGCTCGACGGTTGATCGGCCGTTTTCGTGCGTTATCGGACGATGACGGTCGTGTTTATGTACGCGCTCTCTTTGTTTTATAAGTTTTTGATTCGATCGTCCGAGTTCGGCCGTCATCGCCCGAGCAAACTTCGGCCGAAGACGGATTAGGTGTATGCGAAGCGTTCGGAGGGGATACTATATCTTAGAGATGGGCTGAGTGATGATTTTTCTGTATCAATGACTACATGACAATGACAAAAAAATATCGGTGACGGGAACAATGACAAAATCATCAATGATTTTTATCTGAGTATTAGATCTCATCACTTCAATGACTAGATACTAAAATGATCGCGGAACGGCTTAATGAAATTATCATTAGTTATTTATGGTCGCGTAAATACGCACCTCCCCAACAAACAAGTAATATTTCAATCTTACCTTCATGCTTTTTCCAGGCTTAGGACTGGCAAAGACTGGCAAAGTAATAGTACTTAGTAGGTACTTACCTAATAAAAAAAAATCATTATGCTTTTCTTTGGCGCATTGAAAAGATTAGTATATTTACAATGATCAATTATCAATAATATTTGTTATTTAATTTTTTTTTTTGTTTTTTGTAATTTTTTGTTGTTTTTTTTCTGTAGAAATATTTACATTTTCTTGCCCGCTGTACCCAATTATTGGCTACAATTAACGTTTAAAAACATTAGTTGTTTAACTTTTGCAATTCCTAGACGAGTGCGTCTTTCAGTTACCATGGTACCAGCTCGTGAAAATACCCTTTCACAAGGCACTGATGTTGCTATCACACAACATTTATTCAGAACTAATTTTGCCAAATTTGGGTATGCTCATGATTTTTCCACCATTGAAGTGGAGTGTCGTGTTCTGATCCCATTAAAAGGATGTCGTCGTCCAGGTACCTTTGAACCTCCGCAATCGCTCTTGACAACGGGGTTCCTTTAGGCTCTATTTTGACAATAGCTGTCCTATATATATTCCATATGGATGGTTTAGTATCTCTTGTGTTTTGTGTCGTAGCTAGTGCTGGAGTTGTTGGTTGTTTTGCCTTTGCAATTGTCTCAGCCACTAATTCTATAACATTTTTTTTGTTTCTTCAGCCTGACGGTATGGGAACATGAAAATTTTAAATCGGGGATCTAAAAAGGTCGATAACGCAAGCGTTCTACTAAATTCCAGATTACGAAATCTTTCAGAAGTTTCCTTTTTTAGCCTTTTCAAAACCACTTTGACAACATCATGCAGGCCATCTCTTAATTCCAATGTATCTAGTGTTCCCAAAAGGCCCTGCGTAATTGGAATCACTTCTCCACCCATGAAATATTTTTCTCCACTCATGCGCGTAGATACTTCATCGAAGGGTTTAAGCACGCACTGCAAATCTTGAATAATTATCATTTTCTTCAAGATATGTACCTTTGAAGTTGCAGAGTGGAAGTGTTGCAGTTACAGCCTCTCTAAGTTCAGCAAACCGCTGCAGCATATGAAATTCAGAGTTCCACCGAGTTTCCACAGATTGAGTAAGTTTTTTTGCTGTTTTCGCCTCTGATTGTTGTACTTGATATTTTACAAACTTTTCTGTGGCCAAAGCGCTACGTTTGTAAAAAGCTACAATGTTCTTCACTTTGGTGATCGTCTGTTTCAAATTTTCAACGTTTAATCCACTCTTGACAATTAAATTTAAACAATGTGCATAAATTTCAGTCACCCGCACGCCGCGGTAAAGGTCGGCTGTGTTTGAGTTGTTACCGCGCTCTGTGCGTCGTTGCACAATGGCGAATACTATAAAATGTGTCGCCTGTAATATTGTGATCGATGAACTACTAGCTTATGTTCATAATAAATTATCTGTTATTGACGAGGAATCATTGAAACGAATATGTGTTAGCGCGTTTACTAGCAGTGAAATAAGCAAATCGAAAACGTTATTATTTGAATCGCTACCAACGGATCAGCGTAAAATTACAAGAAAAAGGAAAGGAAAAGAAGAAAGAGACTTGGATGACATCATTTGCGTGCTTAAAAGTGTAGATCCAGAAAAAATTCCAATTTTTGTGGCTAGGGAACTCGAGAAATTACCCCCTATTTTATTTGACCATCTCGATTGCACGAAACTATTGAAAGATTTGACACGACTTAATGCGGAGATCGAAGAGGTTAAAAACACCTACGCTACTGTAAAACAAATTGAAGATTTGCGATCTTACGTACATAACTTAAAGTACGAATCGCTACCACCGCCATTAACTCCTGCCAAGTATGTAAACATGAGAAGCGGTGGTGCTTGGAATGTCGATAGCGGCCCTATTGGGTTAACTTTGAGCCATAATAACACATCGGACGGAGACGACTTACAACAGTTTCGTAATAGTGTGCAAAGCAACTGTGAAAACGATGTAATAAATTGTAATGATGACGTCATAGTATGCACGACATTATCTCCTGAGATGGGCAATAAGCATGCATCGAGTACGGCGGTGGTGCCTGCACCAGGCAAGGTGGAGCGAGTGGCGGTGGCGAGCAGCTGTGAGTGCAGAGAGGAGGTTCGAGTTTCACCGTTACCTCCAAGTGCTGGCCCAAGTACGTCTACACAAATATTATCTGCGCCCGTATCTAACCTAAGGCAGAAAGGTCAAGAGACGTCGAATATTCAATCCTGTCATGAAAACAAAGTGATTAATGACTGGCAAATGGTAAATAAGCGTAAGACTAAGCCGAGATATAGGTATTTGGGCGAAAAAGGAAAAGCAGAAGCGTCTGTTTCATCGTTTAAAGCCGCTGATAAGAACATGCCTATTTTCATAACCAATGTACACCTTGATACCGTGGAGTCTGACATTGTTGATTACATAAGGGCGAAAACACAAGTAAGAGTGACATTGGAGAAAATAAATATGAAGAAAGCAATAAATCATAAAGCCTATAAATTCCTGGTGCCGGAGTCGAAAGTTTCTATATTTTTAGATGAGAAAATATGGCCGGAGGGGATAATATTTAGGCGATTTGTGCATTTTAAAAATAGACGAGCTGACACAGTGAAGTCAGCAGGCGGCCCTTTGACCTCTAGGAATGGATAGTACGACCTACAAGTTTGCTACTTATAATTGTAAAAACGTCAAGAGGGCGGTCAGCGATGTCTGTCAATTATGTGATGAGTGCGTGGTGATAGCGCTGCAGGAGACGTGGCTGCTGCCAGATGAACTGGCATTTTTAAGTAGCATAGATAGCAGATTCAGCAGCACCGGGACGTCGGCTGTGGATACGGCAGCAGGGTTATTACGCGGAAGACCGTACGGAGGGACAGCGCTGCTGTGGAATACCACTGTGTTTCCTAGTGTTACGGTAATAAGTTGCGATAATCCGAGAGTGAGTGCTATACGTGTCGTCACGACAGTGAGTCCGTTTATTGTGGTGTCTGTGTACATGCCGGTCAATAAATTAGACAACCTGCCTGTATTCACGGACTGCTTGGGAACTGTAAGTGCTATCAGTAATGAATATAGTAACGAACCTATTTACGTGTTAGGGGATTTTAACGCTCATCCGAATGAATTATTTTTTAAGGAACTAAAAAGTATATGTAATGAGTTTGTATGGGTACCTGTAGATATAAAAATGTTGGGATTGACTTCTGATACTTTTACCTACATAGATCCAGCTAGTGGGTCAAAGCGTTGGTTGGATCATTGTGTGTTGTCGCAATCAGCGGAGTCCTCTGTGGGCAGTGTGTATGTCAAGTATGACATACTATGGTCGGATCATTTTCCTGTTATTTGTGAATGTAATTTGGGATGCCTGACTCCTATTAAAATTACTCCTATTAATACTGTTAATAAATTGGTTTGGGGGGAAAGAACATCAGACCAAATTTCTTTTTATAGAACTGAATGTCATAAACGTCTTAGGTTGATAGATTTTCCGTCTGAATTTGTAAAATGTGCGGATAAATATTGCAATGACCCAAAACACCTAGTTATCGTCGATAAATTGTACTCTGACATCGTGCTCGCCTTATCACAAGCCGCCGCGGAGGGCCGGGGGGGCGAGCGGAAGCAGAGTAAGCTGGATTGCCGCGCTAAATATATTGCTGGCTGGAATAAACATGTCAGTGACAGTCACGGGAGGGCCAGGGCGAGTCTTCAGGAGTGGTTGCTGTGTGGGCGTCCTACCACAGGAGATGTATACAAAAAGATGTATGAATGTAAGAAAATATTTAAATCACGTCTTAGGTGGTGTCAAAACCACCAAGACCAGATAAAAATGGACATACTTGCCTCCAAACATTGCAAAAAGGACTTCACAGGTTTCTGGAAAAATACTAACCATCTGAGGAGTCGGCCTGGTTTTCCTGTGACTGTGGATGGAACAAATGACCTCAAGGGTATAGCTGATAAATTTAAAAACAATTTTATTGTCAAATCACCTCTGGGACCGTCAATATCACAGGCTACAGGAGGGGTGAGCGGGGAGTATCTAAATACCCGAATAAAAACTAAAGATGTGTTGAAAGCAATACAATCTATCTCAAAGGGTAAATCCCCCGGGCATGATGGGTTGAGTGTGGAACATGTACAACACGCTGGGCCTCATATATCTAGGGTGTTGTCCATGTTGTACAATCTTTGCATATCTCACTCTTACCTGCCCGCGGATATGATGAAAACTGTTGTGGTACCAGTGGTGAAAAATAGGGCGGGAGATTTGTCAGACATATCTAATTATAGACCTATATCCCTGGCAACTATAATAGCAAAAGTGTTTGACAGCATTCTCAATACACATTTAAATCAACACATACAGTTAAAGGACAGTCAGTTTGGGTTTCGTTCGGGGCTGTCCACTGAATCTGCTATATTGTGTTTGAAGAGTGCTGTCAAATACTACACTACAAGAAAAACACCTGTTTACGCTTGTTTCCTTGACCTTTCGAAGGCATTCGACCTTGTGTCTTATGACATTCTATGGAGGAAGATGAAGGAAGCCCATATACCGGATGAACTAGTACACATTTTCAAGTTTTGGTACGGGAACCAAAGTAACAGCGTGAAGTGGGCGGGCACTATGTCAGACCAATACAGGCTGGAGTGTGGTGTGAGGCAGGGTGGGTTGAGCTCTCCTTCGTTATTCAACCTGTACGTTAATGAACTGATTGAGGCGCTCAGCAAGCAACATGTCGGTTGTCATATAGATGGCGTTTGTTTCAATAACATTAGCTACGCGGACGACATGGTTCTGCTGAGCGCCTCGGTCTGTGGACTCAGAAAGCTTCTGAGAACGTGTGAGGATTATGCAGCTGGTCAGGGGCTGATCTATAATTGTAAAAAGAGCCAGTGTATGGTCTTTCAGAGTGGTTCTAATAAGGTGACGGAGATGCCTTCTATTCTACTTAATGGAATACCGTTAAAGAGAGTATATGAGTTTAAATACTTAGGCCATATTGTCACCCCCACACTGAGAGACGATGCTGACATTGAGCGGGAGCGGAGGGCGCTGTCGGTCAGAGCGAACATGGTGGTCCGGAGGTTTGCACGGTGTTCGGAGGGAGTGAAAGTAACTCTTTTCAAAGCTTATTGCACTTCCTTTTACAGCTGCAGCCTGTGGACTGACTATGCGCAAATATCGTACGGTGCCCTACGCGTCCAGTTTAATAACGCGTTCAGGATGTTGGTGGGGCTCCCCCGGTACTGTAGTGCATCGACGATGTTCGCGTGTGCACGTGTGGACTGTTTTCACACTACAATGCGCAAGCGAGCAGCGTCACTGGTACGGCGAGTGCGGGGGAGCCACAACAGCATGCTGACCGCGATAGCAAGTAGACTAGATTGCCCCTACATCAACCATTGTTGTGGCCTACACATTGTGCACAGTAGGAATTAATATGACATGTGAAGGGAAGATTAGGTATTTATTGTGAGTGTTTATTGTTTTTAATTACATTAGCATTGATTTATGATATATTGATTGAGATTTTAATTTGATTATTTTAATTTTTATTTTGATTTCAATTTAATTTAATGAACCTAATGTAATGTAATTTTTGTAATGTGACTGGTGATATAATTATACCCATATGAGTCTGTGTCACTTGATGAATAAATGATTTATTATTATTATTATTATTATTATAACATCCAAAATGGCGCCAATTCAGCTCACTCGTGATAGCGGAAACTATATTACTCGCGTTGTCAGACACAACAATGGTTATTTTGCCTGTAATGTTCCAAGTCGATGCACATGTCCTTAATTGACCTGCTAAGTTTATGGCGGTATGATGTCCATGGAGTACTTCACACTGCAGGAGAAGCGACTTCAAAATGTAGTTTTGGTCGATATAATGAGCTGTTATGGCCATATATGACTCATTTGCTTTTGATGTCCAGCAGTCGGTAGTAAGGCATACACTTGTTGCTTCTTCAGTAATTTTTATTTTAGTTTCATTCAAAACTTGCTCGTACATTGATGGCAGTAAAGTGTTTGAAAGGTACTTACGACTAGGTAGTTGGTAAATGGGATTTAAACCATGCACAAATTCAACAAAGCCCTTTTCTACACAATGCTGAAAGGTTGAAAATCTAATATGAACAATTTCATTAGCAGTTTATTTAACCTTTCCTGTTCAGATGGTGTAATTTTTTTTCTCTGAGTGAATTGAGCGATTGTAGGTTGACGAACTAAAGCCTGCTGAATAACGCGTGGTTGTGGCAATGATTGACCCTCGGCTGAGTCACAAGCAGAAGAAGCAACAACAGACGAAAGATTTTGGGATCCTGCTAGATTAGAAGGACCACCTTCCTGTTCCAAACGTTGTTCTGAAATGTGTTGGTGCATCATATTCCTCCGTACATCTTGAATTTCAACCGTAGGGTGTTTTCTTAAAATATGTTTTTTTAAATTTGTTGAGGAAGTTTTATAGGATAATTTTACCCTGCACAATTTACATACTGCTGTTTTTTCACCAACAGATTCAATGTCAAAATGTACCCATACGTTGGATGTTTTTCTTACAGTTGAAGCCATTTTTGAATATTTAGATATAAACTGAGAACATAGCACTAAACCTTTCTTGCCTATAACTATAAGATAGAAAATACAATAAATAAGTCCACCCACTGTAGAACGTTACGATACACAGTTTTTTTTACAAAGTACACAAAGTACTAAGTAAGTACCTAAACGCTAAATGTGTAAACTTGGTTTTAAAATCAATGATATAGGTAACTTCACTTAACTAAATTCACTATAACGTATCAAAAAGCCAATTATAGCGAGACACGTTACGTATTTCGTTGGTAGTCTTCGTCTAACCAAAACAATGATTCACGCGATACTAATTGCTAGATAAAATAGCATTCGTAATTTGCCGTGCATTTCGCGCGCAAACGTAAATAACGCAAGTAAAAGCATTGTTTGTTGCCGTTCCGTGCAGTGTGCTGTGCACCCCCGCGCCGGTCATTTTATCGAAAATTGTAAGTTCTGTGACTTCAGCCAGTACCTATCGGCCTATCGCCGATCGCGAAGTCTCGCAACGTCGCACGTCACAGTCACACCGCAGCGCTCGAGGCATCCCGAGACCGCCCGATCCGAATCACCGAAGCGTTCATTCATTCAAGAAATGATTTAAAAGCATTGATGATTTTGTCGTTGTCATTTCGTAATGACATGATTTTAAAATATCGATGATTTTTACTTGTGACATGATATCGGACTCATCTCTACTATATCTATGGCCATCTTTGTTTAAAGTTGGTTGCACGTGTCCATGGGTTTCAATAGCCACATACCGTCAGGTGGACTGGTAGTTGGCTTTTCGATACAATTTTATTAATAAAATAAAAGGTTTTAATGTCTACATGTGGTTAAAGTGCAAGTTTTACAGTAAAAATGCCGTTTTATATTTAGAGAGATTTTTCTTTGCCGCGACATTGAGATATGGTTAATGAACGGTAAGTTTTTTATGTGGTAGAGCCAGGATGCTGCTATATTAGCGTAAAATACCATTGCAAAATAGCAGCGTAATGCTGCTGTGTTTCGTATGGTGAGTGTAAAGAACCGGAGACCCTTTTTACTGGAAACGAGGCATTCCATCTTAGTCCTCAGGGGTTGACGACGCATCCGCAACTTGATTCTTAATTGAGGATAAATGTGGATGTCTATGGGCCATAGCCCTAGCACAGCACCATCAGGTGTCTGTGTGCTTGTTTGTCACTCAATGCTATAAAAAAACCTATGCAATGTTTGATAATGTAATTAGGTTATCTCTGTCGTCGACATTTAACTCTAAAGCCGTGATCACACTTGCGTTTATCGGGCGTGCGGTTTTCACTAACGTCTGACCGCATTGAAAACCACTTATTGAATTTTTTTTAAAATAACTGGTCTTTGCTTATCTGAAATCTAAATTAATAGATCGGGGCAGGTTGTTCGGACTAAATAAATAAACATGCAAAACACAAATTATTTTTTGATCTAGTAGCCGTATCCGCCGGACACTTACATTAAGTGAGATAAATAATTAATCAATTCACTATAGTGCGTTTTATACAGAATTTTCTGCCATTTGCAACCACACTATGGAATTTACTATAGCCAGTGGTATTTCCGGATCGATACGACTTATGGACTAAGAAAAAAGTATACACTTCTGGGTGTTAAAAGTGAAGCATTACATCTTCGATCTAAGGGGTATCAAAACATCCACATTGCTCACGAGTCGAGGAGACGCGGCGGGTACGTACCGGGCAGCATTTCTTGTCACCTAGTACAATGAGGAAAATTAGTCTCAATTGACTTACTACGTATAATTTTGGGAACAATTCGATAGTGATTATAGTACGTATTGGGTTTTGGGAACAGTACTTTTTAAGTTTATTGATAAGCACTAAATTAAGATAAGTTTTCCTTAGGGATTTTTAGTTTAAAAAACGCTTTACGAATTTCTACCCTGATACTCGTGACTTAACATAACAGTGATATGAGATATCGTAAATATACATAGATCGGTGCCACGAGGAAATATGCATTATTTAAAACCACTTTCAACTTTTCATATTGGATAGAAATTTGAAAGGAATGAAGTTGCGTTCCTGACTTTTGTTTATTTAAATAGAAACATCAAAGTCGTTAAATTCATAAACGTCCGCGTTCAGTCAACAGTATAAATTAGTCGATTAAGGTCGGCTGTCGACTCGTCAACAAAAGATTAGATGTTGATTCAATTACTTTGAAGTTGTATGGTAAGGTGTTGAGCACAAAATTAAATCTAGGTTCAACTGCGCCTGTGAACTACTCCCAACACAAGCTATTTGAGCTTTCCTAGAGTAGTTAACGGGAATATTAATAATGTCAATAGAATTTCTGGTATTATTGATTCAACGGTTATCTTGTCGGAAACCATTTTATTTCTGTTTGTATGGACCCTGCCCTTCTGCTGCCTCCGGCTAGCGCCGTATCCGCTCTGGTCAAACGTTAGAGAAAGGTGTACGCCCGATAAACGTTTGTTTCATTGCACCCTTGTTATTTAAATTAATTAAGGTTAAAACTTATTAAAAAATATTGAATTTATCCCATGAACTACATAAATGTGCAAAGTGGCCCAAGTTCGGTACCAACGACTTTCGGCATTGTTGGATGCTAAGCTAAGCTCCGTAGATTCTTAAAGTAAAGTAAAGTAAAGTAAAGTTACAGCCTATATACATCCCACTGCTGGGCTCAGGCCTCCCCTCATTTCTGAGAGGGTTTAGGGCAAGGAAGTGTCCGCCGCGCTGCCCAAATGCGTGTTGACGAACTTCACATGTCTTCGAAATATTTTTTTTCTTATTCCTCACACATGCAGGTTTCCTCACGTTGTTTTCCTTCACCACCTAGCACGTGGTAAATTAGAACTTAAAATTGCAATTAACAATTTCATTGGTGCCGGCGGGGATCGAACCCGGGTTACTCGCGTTCTGTTATATTTACAGCGATCGTTAACCACTGAGCTACCACGGCTCATAGTAGATTCTTAAGTCATTATTATTATATTGTGTCATATTGTCATTTATTTCATGTCTTATTTCATGAACGTACTACGCGGCAAACCTCCCGATACCATCCACACCACCTGTATGTTTGGCGGTCTACCACTGTACGTTTCACTAGGAGTTTTCTTCCGCGTTCGACCTCTCTGTGGAATAGTTTACCACCGGCGATTTTTTCCTTCAAGAAAAGAGCTTACTCCTTTCTAAAGGGCCGGCAACGCACCTGCAATTCCTCTGGTGTTGCGGATGTTTCCGGCGGCAGTAGTCACTTAACATCAGGTGAGCCGCATATTCGTTTGCCCCTTCTTCTATAAAAAAGTCAGTCATTAAATCCATTGAGGGACGTTACACATTCCTCTAACTGTGATGATCATGATTCGGTAAAAAAATGTAATTTTTTGAAATTTTTTTAATGTTAAGGTATGTGAGGTAATATGGTCACCATAAGCTTTGCCGCTCTATAAAATCAAAACTAGGAAAAGAACCGAGACAAAAACACAAAGTCGTATACTGTAACTAACATATAAAGAAAAAAAAATAGCAATGAAGCTTTGGCCATTATTAGGAACACTTCAAGAACACTACTTAAAAAAAAAAACTACACTATACCATACTAAAATCGACTAAAATATTTACTATAGTATTAACTGTCAAAATGGCGTCGATAAAGCATCACCCTTTTGACCCTTTATTGTTTGATTGAACCATGAAGAGCTATCGTATCACAGAGCCATCTATGTAAACAAGGCTGTAGTATATGAGTTAGAAGAAAGTGACCATATTAACCCGATGACCATATTACCGTCACGTAAAAAGTTACAGCCTATATACGTACCACTGCTGGGCACAGGCCTCCCCTAATTTCTGAGAGGGTTTTAGGGCAAGGAAGTGTTCGCCGCGCTGCCCCAATGCGTGTTGGCGTTTCACATGTCTTCGAAATATTTTTTCTCTTATTCCTCAGACATGCAGGCTTCCTTACGATGTTTTCCTTCACCGCCCAGCACGTGGTAAATCAGCACTTAAAATTGCAATTAACAATTTCATTGGTGCCGACGGGGATCGAACCCGGGTTACTCGCGTTCTGTTATATTTACAGCGAGCGTTAATCATCTGAGCTACCACGGCCCGAGTTAGAAGAAAGTGACCATATAAACCGGATGACCATATTACCGTCACGTATTTTACAATTTATTTAAACGGACGGCTAGAATGAAAATATGTCATCTATAAATTGTATGCACATAAATATATGATAGCGGAAACCTAAAAACCGGTCAAATACGTCACCTACAGACACTACAGACAGGTCAATTACAAGGAAGGGGCGTCCTTTTTATAGCACAAGGGTGACAAACGAGCACACAATCCATTTGATGGTAATTGGATGCTGTCTGCTGTGGCCCATAGAAATCTAAATTTTAACCTTAATTAAGCATCAAAATGCGGATGAGTTCTCACTCTTGAGGACTAAAATTAAGGAACCATCCATTTTGCTATTAGTTCTAAATTATAAAAATATTTTGGGAATTTTTTTTTTTTTTGGTGTCCAAAAATGGTTTTTTGTTTGTGTTTTAAGAACGCTATTGTTAACTAAAGTAATGGATTACACGTATTCTATTTCAGTGACTTTACGAAAGCTTTAAATAATGTAGTCGTAACGGTTAGGGTTGCTAAATTTTTTATTTGCTTCAAGCGACAAAAGACGGCGAAACTTATAGAATACAGGACAGTTTCCTTCTTTATCCGGGACAAATAAAATAAGTTAAATTTCGTTTCAAAAAAAGTTAAATTTAAAGGCACAGACCTCTTCGCATTTGGAGCAATCAATCCGTCGCACAATTGTACAGTAATTTTGTTCCCCTGACATATATGTTTCTTTACAATTTTTTCTTTCACCATCGAGTAATATAATGATTTTTTATAGAATAAGGGTGACAAACGAGCCCACAGTCCACCTATTGGTACTTCAGTGGATGCTGTGGCCCATAGACATCTACATTTATCCTCGATTAAGAATCAAAACGCAGATGCGTGGTCACCCCTGAGGACTAAGATGGAATGCCTCGTTTCCAGTAAAAAGGGTCTCCAGATCTCTACACTCACCATACGAAACACAGCAGTATTAAGCTGCTATTTTGCGCTGGTATTCTGTGAGAGCGTGGTCCTTCTCCGGTCGAGCCAACCCATTCGTGCTACAACCATAAAATAGCTGCAGCGTGGCTCTACCACGTATAAAATAGATAGGTTAAATCAGCACTTACTCAAGGTTGCCCGTCCTATTTTTTATAAAAGAAGAGCATGCGGCTCACCTGATGGCTCGTGTCGATCACCGCCCACGAACATCTGCAACACCAGGGAAATAGCAGACGCGTTGCCGTTTACGTAAAGTCGTAACTAAATATTGTGAGCAGTACCGCTTCCATCATTCCACTGTAAAAAACACTTAAAAATTTAACTTTTAGTAACAGTTACAATTACATCTTTATACATACTAGAATCGTGTAAATTAGTAAGAAAATATATAGATTCATTTCAAAAAGCTGGTGATAATATATCACAGGTAATCAAGAATACTCTGATAATTAATTCGTGGAAACGAATTAATTATCCGAATAGTCTAGGATGAGCTAGTAGCGGGATACAAAAAGTGAACGGTGCCACGCCAGAGCCATGACTGCTTTAACGGCTTTTTTTTGGCGCCCGAAGCAAATATGGGCAACCCTCCGGAAAGCGGGGGAGGGAGGCGGTGAATGCTCATAGCATACCACGCAGCCGGCTGCGTGGTTATGTAGAGACTTTTACCCACTAAACACCGCCTTTATGGATTGGCTTACCGATCTGATGAGAGATATCTAAGCCGTACACGAACGCGACCCTCCTTGACAGAAAGGAGGGCGCAAGTGCTTTTAACGGCGGCGCGGCGGCTCCGTCCGTTTTATACAATCGAGACAAGTAGCTACACGAGCGCCACTGCAGGTGCAATGCGCAGGTGTGTGTTGCACGTGTTGTTTTCAATAATTCCGACTAATCACAGAGGCCCTATATATATATATATATATAATTACAGAGAAATAAATTAATATTGCCTAAAACCACTTTATATTTATACAGTTCTGGACCATATTCCATGGCAGTTAAATTGTATTGCACTTCATTATATGTACATTACCCAAAGATATAATTAGAATGGAAGCATATAAGAAGTTTGTGATAGTAATAAATAGCTTTTTAAGAAATGTTACTATAAATTAGATGAATATTATGTAAAATTGAAGTAAATAAATAAATATAGTAATGTTACGAGCTTGAGGTTCGTGACAATAAAAATTGCCGATAAAATTACCTAAATTAACACTTTAATTTACTTTACACAAATTAAAACTAAAAACACTAATAATTAAACACACTAATTCACTTAATTCCGCTCCGAAGCTTCGCTTGTGTCGCCGAGTTCAACTCTGCCCGATCGCATCTTGCAGCGCCTACTTATATAAATTAGCAAAATATCCAGAATGTTCAAGTAAACACGCGCAAGGTACCGAGAGTTCGAGTTTTAAACTTCAAGAAGTTTAGTTCTTTGGTACGAGACTAGATGGCGCTAGTGCGCCGATTTTAGCGCGTAACACTGCCCCCTCCTAAAACATGCTCGTCCCGAGCATTATCGGTCCCATAATAACGCGCTAGGCGATCCACATGGACGATCTTAGGAGTCCCTCTTCCGCCTTTCTGTAACGGCTCCGCAATGTCAAGGGCTGTTCTATCCCGTGGTGCACCAACATTGTATAATTTCGGTGCTCCTCTACTACGTGTCTGAGGTCCCCGCACGGCCGCACAACTTGTACATGTACGACACCAATCCTCGACATCGTCACGATAATGGACCCAGTAAAACTGTTCTCGGACCTTCAGTAGAGTTCGTTTAACTCCCAGATGGACTCTTGAACGACCATTATGGCACAGCTGTAGAACATTCGGCACTTTAGCTTTAGGGACAACCATTTGCAAACGACAGCTGTCCCTTCGACCATTGTCCCATTTACTGCACAGGACTCCATCCTGAATCAGCAAGCTGTCCCATTGGGCCCAATAGCTTTTCGTGGTTGAACTCATCGCTGAGACGTCCCTCCACTTAGGCTTGGTAGCACGGGCCTTCATCCATCCCAGAATCGGCTTGATGTCCGGATCTTCCCGCTGTGCATGTCGTAGGCTGTCCTTCCACCCGTTGCTGAGGTGGTCTGTCCTGAGCATCCTCACGGATACCACTTCCTTACTCTCTTGCCTGCTACAATGGTTGCAATCTTCAGGACAAGGTCTTCTTGTCAATGCATCTGCGTTGCCGTGAGATTTCCCGCTGCAGTGTCTGATAGTAAAGTCGTATTCCTGCTGCTGCTGGGCGGTGCTGTTAGCCGCACTTCCTTTCTGAGACCGTTCACCTTCCCTTCCTAGGGTGTGCTTAGGGCAGCTGGACCGAAGATGGCCCCTTTCCCCACAGCCATAGCACCTAGGGCTGTATCTTTTATTGTGGTCGCGAACCGTAACTGCTGTAACCTCCCTAGCGTGAGGTGAACGACGATCCTGTCGCCGCCAGGCAGTGCCGTTAGCTGTACTACCCTCTCGAGATCGATCAACTCTCCTTTCCACGGTTAGTTTAGGGCACCTGGATCGAAGAAGGCCCTTTTTCCCACAGCCATAGCACCTAGGGCTGTATCTTTTGCTGCGGTCACGGTCTGTAGCTGCTGCAACCTCCCTGACGCGATGGGAACGATGATCTTGCCGCACGGCTTCCACCTCCAGTGCATGGGCCAACGCGTTCTTACGCGTCTCGTGGTGCCCGAGCCTCACAGCAGCTCTGACTTCCAGGTCACGGATGCCGTCGATGAATGTCTGCACCAGGTTCCCTTCAATGAGCGCAGGTACAGACCGGTATGCTTTTCGCACCAGCTTCTCCACCTCTAGAGCCCACTGCTGCAGGTTTTCGTTGATGCACTGCACGCGATCTGTAAGCTGCGCACGAAACACGTGTTCCAGGTGAGCGTCGCCATATCTCACCTCCAATGCCTCAAGGAGTTGCTCATAAGTTACTTCCTCACCGAGAGCTTCCAGAACTGTTAAGGCCTGGTCGCGCAGGCCTAGTGTGAGAGCAGTCATGGCCTGATTTTTATTCCAGCCGTTCACCTTCATAACAGCCTCGAACTGGATTTTGTAGGCTGACGAGGAAGAGGTACCGTCGAACGGTGGCACCTTGAACCCACGTAGCGAAGGTGTTGTAGCTACTACAGGAGCTGTAGCTCCATCTCCAAGTTTGAGTTCGTCCAGTGATTTCTTCATGTCAGCCATTACGTTGTCAACCCGATTGTTTACTTGGTCGATTCGGGTTTCAGCTTTCTCGATTCGGTTTTCAGCTTTCGCGATTTGGGTTTCAGCTTCCGACAGGCGTTTGTCATGCTGAGCAACCCTATCCTTCACCTCCTTTATCTCCTTCCCGAAGGTAGCGTGAAGGTCCTTCATGAGGAGCATCTGTTCCTCCTGTCGACGGGCCTGTTCTTATTGTCCGCTCTGCAGCTGCTCTTTTAACTGACGGACCTGTTCCTCCTGTCCGCTCTGCAGCTGCTCTTTCAACTGACGGACCTGTTCCTCCTGTCGGCGAGCCTGCTCCTCCTGTCGGCGAGCCTGCTCCTCCTGTCGGCGAGCCTGCTCCTCCTGTCGGCGAGCCTGCTCCTCCTGTCGGCGAGCCTGCTCCTCCTGTCGGTGAGCCTGCTCCTCCTGTCGGCGAGCCTGCTCCTGCAGCATCACCATCAGGGCGCCTAAATCAGGTGCTGCAGATGCAGGAGCTACTGACGAACCGGCCTCCGTTGCCGGCGGCTGGCCCTCCGACGTCTGCGGCGTTGCACCACCAAATCTTCTCTGGTCCGTCTCATGCTGGCGTTGACTGCGGGTACGAACACCCTCCGTTTCCTCCTTAGGTAAAATCGGCATGATTTTATCCCACTTCTGACACCAATTGTTACGAGCTTGAGGTTCGTGACAATAAAAATTGCCGATAAAATTACCTAAATTAACACTTTAATTTACTTTACACAAATTAAAACTAAAAACACTAATAATTAAACACACTAATTCACTTAATTCCGCTCCGAAGCTTCGCTTGTGTCGCCGAGTTCAACTCTGCCCGATCGCATCTTGCAGCGCCTACTTATATAAATTAGCAAAATATCCAGAATGTTCAAGTAAACACGCGCAAGGTACCGAGAGTTCGAGTTTTAAACTTCAAGAAGTTTAGTTCTTTGGTTCGAGACTAGATGGCGCTAGTGCGCCGATTTTAGCGCGTAACAGTAATATAACGTATAGTTAATAATAAAATAATACCTGCAATGTATACAAAATATAGAAATATTAATATTAGAATTAAGGTATTAGAGCTAGCTATCTTTATTACATATTGGTATACCCTTGCTGGGTGCGTGTGCTGTAATGTGTCTAAAAATGTGTAATGCGTAAATAAATAAATATAAAAAAGTTCTAACTTAAATAAGATATTATAAATAATAATTATAACTATACTTATAAAAAAGTAAGAAACCCACCGAAACAATTTAAAGAAAAAAATAATTTCGTAAAAATTAACAAATTCTGATTCACAATCTCTTAGCAGATTAGCACTGAACTTATAACCTATTAATTAAAGTGAAAATTATTCTATTCATTTTGAAATTTTTAAGTGGATTTTTTTACTTTTTTCTAAACAAAAATTGCTTTCGCATTCCGCATCAAAGTCCAAGTGCCATTGCAATCTACTATTTCGTACGATGTTTCGACTGAAAACTATAACCTATTTTCTACATCAGTCTAGATCAGTCAGGTAAATGTTGTCTAGATCAGTTAGGTAAATAGACGGGTTAATAAGGTAATGTATTTACTTGTGCAAGTACGAAATAAAGTGGAAGAGGAGCAAACGATCATATTGCTTCATTGATGGTGAGTAATCATCGCCGTCTAAGAACATCTACAACACAAAATGCAGGCTATTTTTTTGAAGATCCCAAAGTCATATCGGACCGAAAAAAAAATCGCTGACGACAATAAATTTCACAATGTGTTCGTAATAAAAATACCAACATTTTAGTAATCTGGTGAAACTATGAAACACTTTTGGTTGAAAAAGACTATTTATCTAATATGAAACACAAATCATAGTAACGATACGCCTCTAATACCATTTTAGATTATTGGCTTGCATCCAAATTGTTCAGTTCCGTGTAGCGGCCGCTTTACTTAAAATTCAATAGAGAACAACGAAATCTGCGCTAACGGGTGAGGTTTCATTATGGGGAACGATTTTAAAAGTATTTATTTATCACAAATAAAATAGAATAATTTTCAACCTGTAGGTACCGGAAAGTGACCACGTAACAATAATTTTTGTGTTAGTTAAGAGAGCTAAGAAAACAATTTTTTATAGTATTGGCTGACAAAACGAGCACACAGTCCACCTAATGATATGGGAATGCTGTGGCCCATAGATGTTCACATTTATTTTCAACTAAGGATCAAAATGAAAATGAGTTGTCCCCCCTGAAGATAAGATGGAATGCCTCGATTCCAGTAAAAAGGGTCACCGGTTCTCTACACTCACCATACGAAATACAGCAGCATTACGCTGCTATTTTAGTAGAGCGATGATACAGGTATATTTGGTTGTAATGCGAATGGGTCCGCTCGCCCAGGGTAGGACCACGCTCTCATTCACTCGCTAGTGTTTCGTATGGTGAGTGTAGGGAATCGGATATCTTTTTTTACTGGTTACGAAGCACTCCATCTGAGCCTCAGGGGTGACAACGCATCTGCGTTTTGATTCTTAATCGAGGACAAATGTAGATGTCTATGGGCCACAGCATCCACTTACCATCAGGTGGACTGTGTGCTCGTTTGTTATCCTTATTCTGTAAAAAAATCTACATCTTTCCTTGATTAAAAATCAAAATCCGTAAGCGTTGTCACCCCTGAGGAATAAGATGGAATGCCTTGAATCCAGTAAAAAAGTCTCCAGATCTCATCTTTCGGCGTTTTACTATATCGTAGAACTCTTATTTTGTATGAGAGTCCTTCTGGGTAGAAACCACTCACTTGTCAATTTCTCCTGCCAAGCACCAGTGTGTATAATTACAGACTATGAGGCATTACGTTGTCAGGTGACAACGTATCTGTGGCGGCGCTGACGTCGCGCCACAAGTGAAACACATCGAAATCTAAATCGCGCTATCAAAGTTCCGAAGTAAAAACAGCATAATATATAGAATAGCTCCAACTTGCCCAGCGAGAGATCTCCCCTTTTCCTTCCACGGCCACGTATCTGTAGCCTTCTTAGTTTGAAATTCTTTGCAGGTGTTTATGGGCTCCAGAAGTGACCTTCCGATAAGGTAGAGGCTGTGTCAGACTATTTCTCACTTCAATAATATTACGTATGTGTCTTTCCAATGACACGGACATAGCTTTCGTGATCGTCACGTTTCACGAATTGGTGACCGTACCAGCTACCATTTCTCACCATAAACTTAACTGTTAAGACTTTTATTTATTATTTATTTATTACTTCAAACATCTATCCTTACAGGTCGAACCCAATACGAAAGAGTCCCCTTTTTCATGTCTCAGTTATGTTGGTAAAACCTCGTATCTGTCTCAGTACAAAACGGAGGCTCCGGTACGCCTTTTTACAAAAATTAGTGACGTGAACACGAAACGACAATTCTGCCGTAAAGCAAACTCCAAGATCACGTACTTGTTTTACTCTTTGTATCGATGTTGTGCCTATCTTGTACTCACAGATAATAGGTTTTCGCGCGAGAGTTATAATCATTACTGAGCATTTTGATACGTTAAAATAAAGTCCGTTCCTATTACTCAACTCCACTATTCTATTAATATCATCTTGTAAATGTTCGCCATCCAACTATGCCTAACTTTGTGCAACAATTTTAGGTCATCTGCAAATAAAAGACACGAGCTATATCTAACGACCTCCGGCAAATCATTTATCATGATAATGAATTCCAGAGGACCTAAATTACTACCTTGATTTATTTCGGACCTTGTATCATATGGCTCTGATTCTCACCCATTAAAGTCGGCGTATTACTGTCGGTCTCTCATGTAGCTAGCAAAGAATTGTAACAGCTTTGGTGTGCACCCTACTTTTGATAGCTTTATTAATAGGATATCTTGATCGACAGTATCAAAAGTCTCTTTGAAGTCAAGATAAACCACGTCCACCTGACGGTAAGTGAATGCTGTGTGTGAACAGATACTCATTGCTTAGATATGATTAAGCGAAAATGAAATTAATGGTTATGGGACAGCACCAACTCGGAAAGTCATGGATTTGAATGCGTCATTCGATTACTGTCGTAAACCAATCTAAACACAAGTACGAGTACTCGTATTTTACGCTTACTTAGATTTTTTTTATAGAATAGAGAGGGAAATTTTTTATACAAACGCACACGCAATACACATGATGGGAAGTGGATGCTGGTGGAGTGGATAAACATCTAGTTCTTTTATCCTCGATTAAGAATCAAATGCAGATGCGTTGTCAGCCTTGAGGACTAATATGCAATGCCTCGTTTCCAGTAGAAAGAGTTTCCGGTTATCTACATTCGCCATAAGAAACAGCAACAGCAATACCAGGGTAAAACAGCAGCATTAAGCTGCTATTTTACGCTGGTATTCTGTGAGAGCGTGGTCCTACCTCAGTCGAGACGACCTATTCGTGCTACAACCATAACATAGCTGCAGGGTGGCTCTGTCAAGTACAGACAACTGGTTAAGGTTGGTGATATTATTAATGTTATATGGGCCATGTGATCAGTCAAGGAAGGCGACCAAGGCTCCGTATGGTAGCGCAGAGTTATTCCATATAAACTGCTATACTTTGAAATTTTTTTTTTTTGCATGGGGAAATGCCTACGCATACCCGCCTCGCGGGGGGCAAGAACGGGTTATGTCGGACTCGCACCGACTAAAACCCCATGGTGTTCCACCTTTGTCGCATATTGGCAGGGCTACGGGAACGCTTTCGCACACATCCGCGGCCCTACTAGCGCCTGCCGCCCCATGGCAGCACCTCCTCGGGAGAGGAAAATTCCTCCCCCGTTCTCCTTCCCAGGTAAGGCGCACCAGAACACATGGCGCGCCTTCCTCCACGGCCTCCAACTACGTCTGTGCAACAGACGCCCCCGCGTCCGATGCACAAAGGCCATGGGGCCAGGAAAAACGAGCACTTAGAAGTACTAGCGTTCCCGACCCCAGCGGCGGATCTGGTCTATGGCTCCGCCGCCAACCAAGATTCGGCTGCGGAGGGTAGGGAGAGCGGCGCCTCGCAATACCGACAATCCTCTCCCCCCCGCAGCCCCACCACCACCGCATCAACGTTGCGGCCCCGTTTGAGTCGCGAAGGATAGGGCGAGTGGCGCATCGCCATACCAACACTCCTCTTCCTCCGCGACTCCACCTCGGCTGCAGCGGTAGAGGGTGCGCGAGTCCCCACTCGCTGCAGTCCACCAGCACACATCCGAAGTGGGCTCCCCAAGCCCACTCGGAGCGGCCACCTCAGGCCGGCCCTTCACCTCGGGCCAGCCACGTGGGTTCCTCTTTGTTCACCGTGGGAGACCAAGCCACGGCTACTAAGCCCCCCCGCCACGACAAGGCGGGAACCCGTTCGGGGGGGTACTTTGAAACTTTGATAGCGGGATTTACTTTTGGCACGTGTCGCTTGTGGCGCGATGGCATCACCGCCACACTAATATTGTGTAGGGAATATTGTTTAGAAAATATTATTTTTAACTAGCTTGCCAGGCAGACGTTGTTCTGCTCTTTTCGACGACCCTTTGTCATGTCCTATTAAAATCCCTAATTTTGCAAAAAAAAAAATTGGATCAGTCATGGGCAAAAAAACTATCCTATCTCTCAAGTTGGACGAAACTGCACACGGTGTATAAAATTTGACTAAAGTCGGTTAAGTAGTTTAGGAGTCCATCGCGGACAAACAACGTGACACGTAATTTATATATATTAAGATTAGAAAAATTTGGAGCTATGATCAATATTTTACCCAAGAAAACTTAGTTTTTACCGTGTAGTGGAGGTGTAAGAGTATCCACTACCCCATGTCGTCCCGTGGGTGCCTAAGGAGGCGACAGGGGGAAATTGAAACACGTAATGGGCAGCAGCATCTTCCTGATAACAGCTCAATATAATAAAAACCTGCGGTTGACAACCCGCTCGCCAAGCGTGTCAACTATGGAAACCCCCCCCCCCCCACCAACCAATATATGGTGGAGGCGTATTTTCAGCAGTGGACTTTTATAGGCTGTGATGATGATGATGATGAAACTAGTTTGCCAAGCGTGACGATAACGGCAAGTCTTCTTTACGACATAAGTGACCCATGTCCAGCCGAGAAATTTACGTGCTGATGGAGAAGAAGAAGAAGACGAAAAAGAATCTTTTAGACATTGATAATATTGTTTTAATAACGTATCGTTTCAATATCGTTCCCTAATACAATCGGTCTACAAAATCATCAATATTCCGCCGGCGATTTATGCAAAACGCGGCGCGGGAAAGGCTCCGGTCAAACTTTATCCGGATGTAGCGAACGATTTCTATTGAATTCGTTCGAATTAGCGTCGGATTAATAATTAACTATTTTGTATGTTTAATTTTACTGTTTCGAATAAATTGAATAAGATTTCTAGTAAGTAAAGAATTACTAGGCGCAGCATATAGGTAGTTTCTGCGAGCACAAATAATACTATAAATAAATATAACTACTGTCTGTTTGTTATCCAATTGTTATCCAATAAAACAAAATAAAATAAAATTTTCTTGAATGAGGTACACAAACAGACAGTAGTTATATAATGCTCCAAAATTGAAAGTATATTGGTGTGCATGTAAACTACAATCCAAAAAAGTGTACACATCATAATAATATAACTGCGGTAGAGTCTTAGTCATAACAAAAATAAATTAGATAAAAAATACATTAAATATTAAGAGAAACACGTAAAATTCTTTTAAATCTAATAAGGCTACTATCGAACGTACGATAAACATATATTCGTATTTACTTTAATACGCTTAATCTCGTCGTAATCACGCATTGAAACATTGAAGTAATATGTACTTACGTACTAGAACAGCTATCTCAAACAAAAAATGTGCGCTACTCTGTGTTCGCGCGGTTGTTTTTTATCATAGAATAAACATAGGTAGAATGATCCGTATGTAACAGTAGATTGTATTGTTGAATAGGTAAAGTATATTGAGTACATTTTTTTAATTTTGTCATTTATTTGTACATTATATTTGCTTATTTAATATAATATTACATAATATGATATCAAATTACATTTTCGTGATATTTTTATCTGAATATTTTAAAAGGTAACTATGTCAAATATAAAAAAAAAACATAATAAATGTATGTTTAACAAAACTTATTAACATAACATTTAAATTACAAATATATTTATTTAAATTAGAATAAGAATCGTTCATAAACGCTAGACACGCGAGAGTTAAAAATGGACGAATTTATTCCACTTTGCATTTGAAGTGGAAACCTAAAAATAAAATAAAAGAATAATAAGCAGAATTAAGACATGAAAATTTAGCCAAATTATAATAACTTGATCAGAAAATTGTTTCCGCAAAAGTAATCGTTGGAGATTAAAAACTTTAGTCGAGATTCGTATGGTGATAGACGAGGCAAGTGACTATACCACAAACACTGCGAAGGAAACAACTCTGCACTCTCTTGATGCTATCAGAATGTACCCTGCAAAAAGGTGACCATACAGTAGAAGCATAGTCTAGTACAGAACGAACCATGTTGAAAAATGCTGGCTTTTATAAGTTAAGTCGGGAGCTATATACAATCGAAAAAATTACAGGTGAAATCAAGTCATAGCAGCATACTTAGCCCAAACGGAGATCACGTTCACATAGAATATCAGCGTGAAATAGTAGCACATCTAGATCTGATATCCACCAGCTTGTATTTTTGTACACGACTACTTATATTTATATTTAATATACTAATGTTTAATAAACGATGGACCCTAGACTTTTAGCCAGGTGATTTGACAACTAGGGTGTGCGAATGATAGGCGGATTTACGATCTGTTAGGTTAGGTTAGGGGTTTTGAAAATTCTTTAAAAAAACTTGAGGAATGGAACTCCGTTTATTGGATTATAAATTACAATATTATTTAGGAAGACGAGGGATTTTATACGTTGTGTCATCATGAATATCAATTAAAATTAATCCGATCTATGTAAAACTTGTATGAGAACGCTCAAGGTCTCTCAGCGAGCTATGGAGAGGGCTATGCTCGGGGTTTCTCTTCGTGATAAACTTAGAAATGAGGATATCCGCAGAAGAACCAGAGTGACCGACATAGTCCAACGGATTAGTAAGCTGAAGCGGAAATGGGCGGCATATAGCTTGAAGAAACGACAACCGATGAGGAAAAAAGGTTCGCGAGTGGCAGCCTCGTACTGGTAAGCGTAGTGTGGGGCGACCCCCCACTAGAGGGAGTGACGACCTGGTAAGACATGCAGGAAGTCGATGGATGCAGGTGACCCAGGACCGTGCTTTGTAGCATTCCTTGGGGAAGGCCTATGTTCAGCTGTGGACTTGTAGCAGGCTGTAATGAATGAAAAAAAATGAAATGTAAAATTTAAATAGAAAGGAAATAAAAAATAATAATTTAAAGCTGTAAAAAATTTATTCTCAAAAACTGAAGGTAATCGAGCTAATTATGACATCGAGACGTCTAAGGCGAATACACGCTCATGAAGGCTGTCAGTTTTACAACAATCACGGTTGTAATTGACGAATAACCTACCGTGTAATGCAGTGATTGACGCATGCATGAGCGCGTAATTTACGCCTATTGAGTCACCATCCGTTTTTTATCAATCATATTTGATGGAATTGATTGACGCCTGCATGAGCGAGTAATGTACGCCTATCAGTCACCATCCGTTTTTTATCAATCACATTTGATGGAATTGATTGATGCCTGCATGAGCGAGTAATGTACGCCTATCAGTAACCATCCGTTTTTTATCAATCATATTTGATGGAATTGATTGACCCCTGCATGAGCGAGTAATGTACGCCTATCAGTCACCATCCGTTTTTTATCAATCACATTTGATGGAATTGATTGATGCCTGCATGAGCGAGTAATGTACGCCTATCAGTCACCATCCGTTTTTTATCAATCACATTTGATGGAATTGATTGATGCCTGCATGAGCGAGTAATGTACGCCTATCAGTCACCATCCGTTTTTTATCAATCATATTTGATGGAATTGACGGACGCCTGTATGAGCGCGTAATGTACGCCTATCAGTCACCATCCATTTTTTATCAATCATATTTGATGGAATTGACTGATGCCTGCATGAGCGAGTAATGTACGCCTATCAGTCACCATCCGTTTTTTATCAATCACATTTGATGGAATTGATTGATGCCTGCATGAGCGAGTAATGTACGCCTATCAGTCACCATCCGTTTTTTATCAATCATATTTGATGGAATTGATTGACGCCTGCATGAGCGAGTAATGTACGCCTATCAGTCACCATCCATTTTTTATTAATCACATTTGATGGAATTGATTGACGCCTGCATGAGCGAGTAATGTATGCCTATCAGTAACCATCCGTTTTTTATCAATCATATTTGATGGAACCGATTGATGCCTATATGAGCGTGTAATGTACGCAATATATCAGGACCTCCAGTGACCATGATCAAACGTGGGGAATTTAAAAGTTAAAATTAAACGCGATAAAATCCGTAAAATTTGTTTCATTTAATGTGTAATGTCTGCTTAAATATTAAAAATCATCACATACGTATTATTAACGCTTTATAGTGTTACCATCAATTACACTATATGGTTAACAACGTTTTGTGTAAAAATGTATCTACGAAACTTTCCACCTAAGCCAAGTAGATAAACGAGTTATTCAATGTTGGGCTTTATCTCGCATCTGGAACGTGACTTTTGCGTGTTCTCTAATCGGATAACCTATCGTCATCCACTTACGCGATGAACTAGGATGCTGTGTAAGAATAGACGCTGTATGACAACGAAAGTAATGGAGATAATTGCTACTAGATAAATATATAAAAATATCAGTTTTCTAAACGATAATGATTCGTTTATCATTTATTACCATTGCAATCCCATCTCCCTTATAGGAGATATATATTTATAGTCGTTGGTAACTTGGCAACCATAATTTTTTATTATTTTTAAGTAGGTAACACTGTAGTCATCGTATTCGGAAACACCCTCGATTCTCCGACTCTCGAGGCTCCGTGGCGCAGTGGCTTAGCTATGAGTTACAGCGCTAAGGGCCGCGGGTTCGAATCCCGCACGGAGCAAGTATTTGTATGGCCTACAAGTAATTGTTCCGGGTCTGGATGTTTGTCCTTGTGAAATTTAAGTTTGTAAACTGCCCCCACGATACAGGAAAAAATCCTAATGTGGAGGTAAGGTTTTCAAAAAAAAAAATAACTATATTAGTTTTGATCCTGTCAATCAATCCAATCCTTGCTAAACAATATCGATTCTTACCCAATCTGATTCGTGATGTTATTGAATATCAAATTTTAAAAGTTGAGATAGCTGGGTACTATCTATGGTGTAATCCATAGTATATGGTTTTAAGTCCAGTAATCAATAGAACTGAATTCGAAATCAAACATACCACTGCAAGGCTTCAAAATAATTTTATATACATTTTTGACAAAATAAGTGATACCCATAATTTTTAACACGAAAATTTAATATAAACTTAACGTTTCAATCCCATAGTCTAAGATCCCATATCATCCCGTGGATGTCGTTAAGAGGCGGGAGAGGGAAATTAATCAGGAGCTGGGCAGCAGCGCCTTCTTAATAACGAATAATAAAACAGGGATTGCCAACCTGCTTTTCGAGCGTGTCAATTATGGCAAATATTCCTCAAATATGGAGATGGACGTATATGCAAATACGTAATATACAGTCGAGGCGTACATGCTGCAGTGGAGTTTAATAAAACATAAGACGATACGACGATTTATCGTCAGATCTGCAGTTTGTGTACTGATTTGTAACTGCCGATTTCAGACCGACAAAGAAAGAAGGACTGAACGCTGCTTACATGTCATCTTTCTTCATTCTTTCTTTAATAGCCCGTAAAAAACATGTTGTTGATTGCAAATGATTTAACTAACTATTGTTATGTCACTGACACTTGATATGTATACTAACACTTGATATGTATGCAGCGCTCCGCCTTTGTTTCTTTCTTGATCTGTTGTATATATATATATATCTTTCTACACTTACAATTCACACTTACAACTCATAGTTGTAAAACTTTACTTTTTAAAATTTTCGAAGATTTTTTATTTTTCCTATAGATTTCGGTACAGTAATGTCAAATATACCGTCCGTTTTTATCTCTATCAGCTATAGTTTTTAGTACACAGCTTTTTTGTATTTATGGCCTTCAAAAAGAGAATGTTTTTTCTGTTCAGAATGTGTACTTCATAACTTTTCTCCGGGTGAACCGATTTTGATGATTCTTATTTTATCTAAAAGCTGCTTCACCTGTGGTCTCATATAAATTTGATCAAGATCTGACCAGCAGGTTTTGAGTTATCCATAAATAATGCGTATTTAATTGACTTGGAAAACATTGATTCGGTGGTATTGAAGTCGGTTGTACAAATTTTTTAATTTTACTTCTTGCGTACCACTGCGACGTGGTAGAGCTATACTACAGCTATATTACGGGTATTGTTGTAGCACAAATGGGTCGGCTCGACCGCGGAAGGACCACGATCTCATAAAATACCAGCGTAAAATAGCAGCTCAATATAAACTACACTACCTACACTTCGCCTACCTGTACGAGGCTGCCACTCGAGAACCTTTTTTCCCCAACGGTCGTCGGTTCTTCGAGCTATATGGCCGGCCCATTGCCACTTCAGCTTACTAATCCGTTTGGCTATGTCGGTCACTCTGGTTCTACTGCGGATATCCTATATGGTATATCAGGAATCCATTTACTGCGGTTATTTGAATTTATTCCATTTATATCAGCAAGGAAAAATAACGATCATGGTTGTTTTAAGGTTCTCGCTAGATAATCGAGAATTTTTTCTCCATTTACCCATTATCACAAACTAACAATACAGTTTTGGCAAACAGTTTTAGGCACCCACGGCTTATTAGAATTACTCACACGTACTTACTTTATAGTAATAAAATAAGCAGTTTTCGCAAAGTTCGTTGTAGATTTTCTATAATTTTTAAATACGTATACACCACAAATGAAATGAAAACGCTGCGGACTATTTAAAAATCTTCTCTTTGATCTAAATCTCGTTAATTTTAACTTAACAAATATCAATACTACATACATACATTTTTTATAGGAAAAGGGTGACAAGCGAGCACACAGTCCACCTGATGGTAAGTGGTTGCTGCGATCCATAGACATCTACATCTATCCTCGTTTGCGAATCAAAACGAAGATGCGTTGTCAGCCTTGAGGACTAAGAAGGAATGCCTCTTTTCCAGTAAAAGGGGTCTTCGGTTTTCTACACTCACCATACGAAACACAGCAGCATTAAACTGCTATTTGACGCTGGTATTCTGAAGGCTGGTAATATGGTATTGAGAGCGTGGTTCTTCCCCGGTCGAGCCAACCCAATCGTGCTACAACTATACTATCAATATAGCTGCAACATGGCTCCACCACGTAAACGTACGTTAAAAATTCGAGTAAATATGGAATATGAGTACCTACCGTCGTGGTAGCAACGCGGTATAATCGGCACGCAACATCAACGTGATACAGAGCAAATACTAAAAACTAACGCACTACCTGTTTGTTGGTTTTTTTTTGTTTGCCCGCTTCCCTTCTGCAAATATCGACCTGAAAAATAAACCCCATGGCCGACGGAAAACTGATTGACAACGACTAATTAAACACAATTGTGGAAGCTGATGACCCTCAATCTACGAATGAATTAGCAGCAGCTTCCGAGGTTAGCATCAAAACTATATTGGTCGATTTAGGTCAAATTGGCTAGGTAGAAAAGCTTGACAAATGCGTGCCCCACGAACTCATTGATCGTCAGCGCGAAAACGAAATACGCGTCGAGACATTGCTCAACAGGCACACAAAAAAAGGAATTTTGAACAGCATTGTTACCTACGACGAAAAATGGATTCTATTTGACAATCGCAAGCTCAGCAAGTTGGCTAGATCCTGGTTCAGCACCTAAACAATGTCCTAAACAAAAACTTACCCCTAGAAAAGTGTTGGTTACTGTTTGATGGTCTAGCGCCGGCGTAATTCATCACAGCTTTTTACCAAATGGGATGAGCAATAATAATAATAATGTCCTCCAGACCGAATTTCGGCCACGGCGGCCTGCCTCAACGGAGGCTAGCCATCGGCGCAGGAGAGGATTATAGTGCCCAAGGGTATGCGCAAGCACAGGTGCACTCTCTATTCCCTCACTCTCATAATCCGATGGGACGGTAAACCGACACGACCGGAGAGAGATCAGGCGCAGGAGCAACGGCTTTACGTGCTTTCCGAGGCACGGGGGTGAGACACCGCCAACTTCCAGACTGCGGCCAAGTACTGAGAATTTCTCGACGGAAAAACTCAATAATTAATTTTTGGCCCGACCCGGGATTCGAACTCAGGACCTCATGATCAGCAGTCGCACTACTACAACCACTAGACCAACGAGGCAGTCCTGTGCAGGATGAGCAATACTGCAGATATGTACGGTGAAGAACTGAAGACAATGATCTGAACACGTCTCCAAACAGCTTTAGTCAATCGCTCGTCCCCACTGCTCTTGCTCTTGCATCATAAAAAAACGTTAACTTATGTCATAAAAATGACTTCATAGGTAAAGACCTAATATAAAAAATAAATTGGAATAGAGTGTGTATAGCAGTCATCGATTTATCGGAATTCTAGTTAAAATTATGATGCGACGGCAACGCAGTCGTGTATGGTAAAAGTTACAAGATTGCGAGAGTAAATTGCGAGAGCAAACTCTACAGTTTGCTAAACAACTTTGAGAGCTTATATTTACGCGAACACTACACAATATAGGATGTTTTTACACAAATTAGGATTTTGTTTCAAAAGTTTTTGAAATCAAAAAACATCCTAATTTCAATAGAGAAGATGGCTGGGTGCTACCATCTGCTTGGGATCCTATAATAAATAAAATTAAATCCCAACCCAAGCATACAACTGCAAGACTTCAAGATACCATAAGTTCATACTGCATAGATCGGAACAAAAGTTAAATTTTAATCTATGGTAACCGCGGTTAACTATGACATATGGACGTTGAACATCTCAGTCCTGCCCGTGACCATGAGTGCTGTAAAGCGTTCGAAACGTCGGGTATTTAAAAAGTTAAAATATACGCGATAAATTCCGTAAAAACTAGTATTATTTCAACTTTGAGAGCGTAGCGATTTAAGGAGTTTACAAGTTGGTTTAAGTGAGAAAAAAAGTGTTTTGTGAGCTTAAGATTGGTTCCGTTCTTATTTACCTTTTGCGGTAGTAAGCCTGTCCCCCCAACCATCTCCTTCTAATGCGGCTGAGCATCTCTTCATTGAAGTAACCCTATCCAATACGAAAATTCTTCTTGGCGTTTGTTACAGTCCTTCTCTTCATATTGACTATTTCTCTTCTTTCGAATATTTATTAGAAAATTTAATCCCATTATATACTCACACTATAATCATGGGTGACTTTAACACATGCCTACTCAAGGGTGACTATCGGTGTGAAAAGCTAAAATCATTAACCGAGGCATGTAATCTACATATATTACCACTATCTGCTACGCATAAAATGCCTGACTGTACTCCATCACTACTTGACTTAATTATTGTATCCTCTCCAGATTTTGTCCTGAAGCATGGCCAGCATGACGCTGATCTCTTTTCTCATCATGATCTCTTGTTTCTTACATACAAAGTCCGTCCTCCTAAAGCAAAATCGAGAATCCTTCTGCAACGTAATTTTGGTGGAATGGACAAAGAACGTCTTCTGGAAGATGCTAGTCGCATGGATTGGTCAGCTGTTGAAAATGCTTCAACAGTCGACTTGAAAGTCGAGTTATTTAACTCCTTTCTTATCCAACTTTATGACATCCATGCCCCAGTAAAACCAATAAAAATGAAACATTTACCTGCACCTTGGTTAACGGATAGTTTAAAAAAACTTATTATAAAAAAAAGGATTTGCTAAAAGTAAGTTAAAAGCTGATAAATCTGAGAAAAATTTACGATATTATAATAAAGTACGGAATCGCTGCAATACATTGTGTAGGGATGCACAAAGACGCCATATTCACAAATCCGTCGAAAACGGCGACGCAGCCAAAGTTTGGAAGTTTCTACAGTCTCTTGGAGTTGGTAAAACATCCAATAATTCTCCTCATCATAATGTTGATGTTGAATTCCTTAACAAATATTTCGCCTGTTCTAGCACATTAAATAGCTCAGATAAAGACCGGACTCTGAGTATTCTTTCTTCAATACCAACTCCTGATTTTTCACCGTTTAATTTCTCTCCTTTCACTGATAGTGATGTTAAAAAGAACATTTTGTCCATCTCGTCCAATGCCGTGGGTGATGACAATGTTAGTCGTAACATGATCCTACCTATTCTAGAATTTGTTACTCCTATCCTCACCCATATCTTGAATAAATCCATCTCCTCTTCAAAATTTCCTGATGTTTGGAAAAGTGCACTTATAACGCCTCTCCCTAAAAAAAGCCCATGCTTTGCATTTTTCCGACTTTCGTCCTATCTCAATTCTCCCGTTTTTATCCAAACTCCTGGAGAAACTAGTTTTCTTTCAGTTAAATCTCTACCTAAATAGAAATTGTATCCTGGATCCTCTCCAATCTGGTTTCCGATCGGGTCATAGTACGACAACAGCGTTGGTTAAAGTTACCGATGACATTCGACGAGGTATGGATAACAAACAGCTCACTGTGTTGGTATTGCTTGATTTTAGCAATGCGTTTAACACTGTTGATTTTGACATCTTATTGAGTGTGTTACGTTCTATTAACATATCTCCTCCGGTGATTGGCTGGTTTCATAGTTATCTTTATGGCCGACGGCAGCGTTGTTCGCATCGAAGATGAGTTCTCATCTTGGTGCGAATTACGGGCTGGCGTGCCTCAAGGTGGTGTGCTGTCTCCTTTACTTTTTGCTATATTCATTAATTCTATCTCTCAAAATATTGCTTCTCTCTATCACATGTATGCAGACGATCTCCAAATCTACACTCAGTCAACTTTGTTAAATCTGCCTTCTGCTGTTGCCACCATCAACAATGACTTAGCGGCGATAAACCAGTGGAGTCAGCGTTATGGTCTAAAAATTAATCCGTTCAAGTCCCAGGCTATAGTTATTGGTGGTGGAGGGATGGTCTCCAGAGTTGACTGGAACAACCTACCCTCGGTGACATTAAATGACGTTATCATACCCTACAGTAAATCTGTAAAAAAATCTGGGGATATATCTAGATTCTACCTTGTCGTGGTCGCAGCAGTTAAAACAAGTGAGCAAAAAGGTGTTTGCTACTATGGGTTCACTTCGTCGTTTACGTTCTTTTCTCCCCATTCCCACCAAGATTATGTTAGCACAATCCTTACTTCTCTCTATTCTCGATTATGCGGACGCAAGTTACCTCGATTTAACTGAAGACCAACTGAACAAACTTGAGCGAATTCAAAATATTGCAATTAGGTTCATATTTGGTTTGCGCAAATATGATCATGTATCCGAATATCGTTTACAGCTCAAGTGGTTACCCATTCGCTTTCGCCGGAATTTGCAAACTGTATCTCTTCTGTACTGTGTGTTGTTCAATCCTTTGACTCCAAGCTACTTAAAGGAAAACTTTAAGTTTCTTGGTCATGATCGACCTGATAGAGTTCTTCGGTCAGCCGGCGAACTAATTCTAGAACCATGTTCATTTCGAACAAAATTTATGAAATATTCTTTTACGAGCCAAGCCATAAGGTTATGGAATGAACTTCCACTCCAAATTCAACGAGCACAAACTTTGGAAAGTTTCAAAAGTGACGTCAAGAAGCATTACCTAACACTTTGTGGTTATTGATAACCAATTCTAGCAACAGATTTATATTTATTTATTTATTATCTATGTATACATATGTATGTGTATATATTTATATATATAAACCTATTTATTAATACGTATGTTTATTTTATTATTATTATTTTTTATGTATTATTGTGGTATTTTAACAATATATAGTTTAGTTTATTTAGATATTAGAATGTAAGTGTAACATAAAACGCACCACCTCCTACTGTTCTTAATTCCAGTTTCTCCTTAGCCCAAAGGTTGTCTGGAAGAGATCGCTCTTTAGCGATAAGACCGCCTTATTGTACATACGTATATATTAAGTTTCCTCTGTAATGTATTTATTCGTTGTATATGTGTGGTGTACAATAAAGTATATATAAATAAATAAATTGGTGAATCTTGTTCAGTTCAGTTCTTAGAACAATTAAAAATTTTATCTAAATGTGTTTAAAAATCATAAAGATTATTCTATAACCTAAAAATTCGTTATCGTTGTTTCTCACTCGAGGCCACGCCGATCATTAGTCTATAGGTTTCTCTGTCTACGGGCATTATTAAGGTCATTGAGAAAGCATTGAGTGCTTAGGTCTTCCAGCGATTATGCCATAAGGACTATGTCGTCGGCAAATCGAAGGTGAGTGATGTACTCGCAATTGATGGTAATACCGCATGTTTTCTAGTCCAGTAGCTTGAAAATATCTTCCAATGTAGCGTTCCAAGACTTTCGGGGATATAACGTCCCCCTTACACCTCTTTGATAAGTTTCGTACTCTGGTCCCGTACTCGGATAGCCATTGTAGCCCTACTGTACAAACTCTTTTAGCACTTCTATATACCGATAGTCAACTTGGCACCGCTGAAGGGACTGTAGCACCGCCCAAAGTCCACATACGCCAGGCAAAGTGGCAAATCATACTCTTCGGTTTCTGTACGATTTGCCGAAAGGTATGAATGTGGTAACTGGCTTGTACAGGAGGCTAGAAGTCGTTTAGTCTAACCAATTAGTATTCGGTAAAATATTTTTACGCGAACTTTAGTTGCAAGTTGGATTTAAATAGGCTTTATTTAATTATTTCTATTCAATACTGACATCTTTTAATGTTTTTATTTAAACCCAAATTTAAACATTAAATCAGGTACATTTAATGTTCAAATTTGATCTAATATTGCAAACTTTGTTGTTCAACCAAATTTCACTTCTTTAAAATACGAATAGCAATAATTCACTACTTAGATTACGTAGATTTTGAAATCGGCATTAAGTACAAATAATTTTAAAATTATTGGTCACTTGTGTTGCAATATGTTTTTTTATGCTACAGTTGCCTAAATAATAATGAATAATTTTCACAAATTTTTTACTAGAATATTTATTAAAGTTGTTTTTTTGAAAAAGCTGTTGAATAGCAATCATACTATTTATTACTTATCTATCAGCTTAGTTAACGTAAATTACTAAAACAATAAAAAAACTGATGGAATTCATTAATTTGTGGTTGTGATGTGCATTAATTTGTGGTTGTGAAGGTGACAACCTGACAAAAATATCGATATTATTATAAAAAAATATTTATCTTTCGCAATACTTGGTTTTTTATTTGTATTATTTTTCTGAATGGCCATTAGTGCTATCAAGACCCATTTGTAGGTTATCCGTTAATTACCGGACACCCGATATATGACACCCTATCATGTATGTCTTCAAAACTGACTTTACTTTTACGCTCACATTACAGTATAAACCTTATCACTTATGACTTAAGCCACAACCAGCATACACGGGTAGGGCCACTCGATAGATACGAACATCCGTAAATTCGCATCGGTTTATTTACGAATCCGCTTCCGGCTTGAAGTACCTCAATTGCTTTCATATGTCCGCTGCATAATAGTGCTTTACTGATAAAAATCATTTACGTAAAATTATTATAAAATTTCCCCGATTCGCATGATAGGATTTGTAAACCTTAACTTGTTAATAATTACGAGTATGAAGGAATTCTTTGTGTAAATTATGAGGGTCTACTGCCCCATGTCATCGCGTGGGAGTTGACACAGGTAAACAAAACAGGAGATGGGCAGCATCTTTCCAATAACAACGCGGAGCTATAAGTTCCATAGACTGGACGAGGTCCAACGGAAAATCCAGTGTGAAGGTATTTTCTCGGTTCACCAATGATTTCTTAAATTTTACACGACCACTACACATCGAATAAAACTATTATTTACGGATTTTAATCGCGTTTAAATACTACTACTTTCTCGTTTTTGAACTCGGTAAAAAAAAAAAATTTAATTTAATTTGGAACTTGTCCCAAGTGGACTTGGAATGTGGATTTAATCATTTATTATTCGAAAATAAACTCGTAGCTGAAGTTTATTTTTAATATGTTAACTACATTACCAAGCACAGAGTTGCTGTACTTCATATACCTCTGAAATTACTAAGTAACTATGCAATACTATCAAAACGGACATGAAGTTTAATAACACATCGCTCTTGGTCAAATTCAAATTTTAAATTTCGAGATTTTGGCTATAAGAAGACTTAACATTGTTGACACGTAACTAATCTAAAAAAAAAAAAATTAAGGTTGCTACATGTATTTAGAATTTGACTTTGAGGCCACCGAGAAAAGAGCTTACTCCTTTCTAAAATGCCGGCAACGCACCTGCAATTCTCGTGGTGTTGCGGTTGCGCATGGGCGGCGGTAGTCACTTACCATCAGGTGAGCCCCAAACGCGTTTGGGACAAACGAACTCTTCTATAAAAAAAAAAACAATTTGGATACTTCAGTAGTATTCAGAAAATATTTAAAATTCAAACAATTTACTTCAAAGCCCAATCTAACTACTAACTCAGCTTTCATTAAACCAAAGTAGCTGTGATGTGAAGAGAAGCGATTTGTCTGAAGATTTTGAGTTATGACGGGAATCTGGAGATCATTTAAATTGTCGGGAGAATCCAGACGAATCCAGACCATCTGGCAACCCTAGTTGTTTTTGTTATAAAAGATCAATATTCGTTAGTGTCAACGTGGCACTGAAAAAGATTTATTCAGCTTTCAATAGTTTCACGGCTGTTGTATGAATAAGCTTAATATTCGTATACATATGTTTATTGTGTGCACAGAAATATTGATTTAATACTTATAGTGAGGACTAAAGCAGTCTTTTTCCTGTAATGAATATTTTTCTCTTTTATTATTTGGGGAATTTTACCATAGGAGGGTATTTTAGCCCCATTGCATCATGTCAAAAATAGCTTAAGTTGCTTTATACCGTAGTTGTGCTAGAAAAGAAATGCTCCCGTGTCATACTTAAGAATTAATTGCTCCCTTTTTTTTGATTTATCGAACGTTGATAATCTACATGCACCATAAGTGTTGTACATCGTCAATGATGCTACACATGTCAATTTAGTGAATCAATTTTCTTCATTATATAACAATGGCGTCTTTTTTATAGGAGAGGGGGCAAACGAGCATATGGTTCACCTGATGGTAAGTGATTACCGCCGTCCATGAGCAACTGCAACACCAGGGGGGTTGCAGATGCGTTGTCGGCACTTAAAAAAAGAGTAGGCTCTTTGCTTGAAGGGTCCTAGGTCGTATCGGTCTGGAAAAATCTCTGATGGTAGTCGATTCTAGAAGGAAATTGTGCGAGGAAGATAACTTCTTTTAAATCGCACGGTGGTGGACCGCCAGTCATCCAGATGGTATGAGTTTTGTCGCGATGTGCGATGGTGAAATTGTGCGGTTGGAATAAGTCCGAACAATTCCTCAAAGCACTCCCCGTGGTAGCTGCGATAAAATACGCAAAGAGATGCAACATCTCATCGCAGTGCCAGTGAGTCAAGCCGATCGGAAAGAGCTCGGTGGCCGACGATTCGAACAGCTCTACGCTGGATGTGATCAAATGGAAGGAGCTGGCATTGGAGAGCCCCGGCCCAGAAATGGGAACAGTATTCTATGTGCGGCTGAACCTGAGAATTGTAAAGTTGCAGGCGGTGAGCCGGTATGAAATACTGTCCCGCTCTGCTGAGCACGCCAAGCTTTTTTGAGGCCAATTTGGCCTTCTCTTCCAAGTGACAACGAAACTGCACGTCACTCGATATGTCGACGCCGATTCCAATATTGGCTGAGGCAACAAGGGGAGTGCCTTGAAACTGAGGAGATACGACGGAGGGTTTTTTTAGCGATAAACGCACAAACTTGTGTCTTCTGGGGTTTAAACTGGACTAGATTTAGTCGCCCCCAGCCGGAGATTTTGTTCAACAAAGTTTCGATACAGGTTTGTCCCGGTACTCTGCGACGTTTTCCCGAGAAATATTAGCATGGCCGGTGTAATAAGCATCACCAGTGCTGTCGTTTGCATAGCAATGAATGTTACCGGTTTGCAACATGTCATTGATATGCGGAAGAAACAGCGTCGGTGATAGCACGCAGCCTTGTTGAACACCAGCGTTAATAGGCTTGTAATCGGAACATGCACCGTCTACTACGACCACGACAATTGCATAATTTCTCGGGAAGCCCATAGGAAGGAAGCTTCATAAGAAGCGCTTTGTGCCAAACCCGATCGAAGGCCTTCGCTATGTCCAAACTAACGGCCAACGCTTCCCCCTTAGACTGTACTACCTTCACCCATTTATTAGTTAGGTAACCCAGAAGATCATCAGCCGAGCGACCGCAACGGAAGCCGTACTGGCGGTCACTAATTTGCTGGTGATCTTCAAGGTGCCGCATGAGCTGGCTGTTAATAATGGATTCCATTATTTTAGAGATCAAGGAGGTGATGGCGATAGGCCTACAGTTGGACGGATCAGAGCGGTTACTTTTTTTAGGGATCGGGTGTACGAGGGCTGTCTTCCATGATTTCGGGACTACGCTGAAGGAGTAGGATTACCGGAAAAGATGCTGTAAAACCGGTGCCAACTCCGGAGTAGGTGTGTTCCCCCCGTCATCAAGAGTCGAGTTGGACGCAAAGAGAGAGCCCAGCAGACTGGCTTTGTCCTTTGCGGCATCGGCCAGTGAGTCGTCTTCCCTGTGAAGAGATGGGAGAGATGGCTGACATAAGTTCCCTTGCACAGCCTTGGCGAGAGACCAGAATGCACGTGTTTTCGAAGGAAGACGAACTGGTTTCTCTCCAATTCTGCCGGTGACCTCTGACTTTGTCTTGACAATGACACTTTTGAAGGACCTGGAGGCAGAATTGTACTACTTTTTAAGGGTGCTGGTGTTTGCATCCCAAGACGTCAATGCGCGAGCCCAGGCCTTGTAGCACTCCTGCTTATGACGTAGTGCAATTTTGCAGGAGCAACCAAACCAAGGCTGGGTTCTGCCTCCAATAGGTACCACAGATTATGGTGTAGCGGCGCTGTCGTCGCGCCACTAGCACACGGAAACACACCGAAGCCTAAATCGCGCTATTAACATTCCGAATCATAGACAGTATATATAGAACTTCTCCGAACTATCACTCGGAGTGTTGGCCGCTCCCCGGGCAGAACACCTTGCCCGGCGGGAGATCTCCCCTTTTCCTTCCACGACCACAGTGGTGACCATCTGACGTGATCTGAACACGCAACCAAACAACCTTCGCAAACTTAAGCTTCATCAACGTCATAGAATACACCACCCATTCGCTCCCGAACAGATATCGTCTGCAGTCTTCATATCTTGCAAGCCATCTAGCTTCACAAGGTTCATCGCAACACTGGAATAATAATGCTTCTTGTTCCTTCAAGCTACTCTCTGCGCTATACAGTGTTCGGCACGGCTCTGAGCCTTACCTGCTCGCCTCTGCTTCATGGCACTCTCGCAGATTACTTGCCTTCTTCTCGACTCACCGCAGACTACAAGGCAATCTCCCGGCACTTGCACATTCGTCGACAACGAGACTTCACTATCAACCTCCGGTCTGAGCAGGGGGGTGATGTAGCGGCGCTGTCGTCGCGCCACTAGCACACGGAAACACACCGAAGCCTAAATCGCGCTATTAACATTCCGAATCATAGACAGTATATATAGAACTTCTCCGAACTATCACTCGGAGTGTTGGCCGCTCCCCGGGCAGAACACCTTGCCCGGGAATAAAAAGTTCCATTCTCTGTAGCACAACATCAGCGACAGAATCAGCAACAACGCTGTGATCATCCAGCGAGAAACAATTCCGCCTCCAAGGGTAGGATGCAAAAAAAGATCGCATCCCGTCTCAGTCTACTGACCTATAATGCCAAACACTGCGGCAACCTGCTGTAAGCAACCGCGATGAGTGCGTGAGTGGCACCGTACTCCGGATCAGACAATGGTCCGAGGAGCCAAGAGGGGCATCGACGGAGACCTGATATCCGTCCGGATGAGAGGTCAGCAGAAGGTCCAACAGGGAAGGTACATGATCTTCCACATCTGGGATCCGCGTAGGTGAGGTAACCAGTTGTGTCAGACCATATGCCAAAGCAAAGTCATAAACAGATCTACCCGCATAATAGGTTAAACGAGACCCAAGCCATTAAGCGTGGTGGTCGTTATAAATCACTAAGTATCACGATCTCTCCGGATGGGATCTGTTGTAGCACGGAGTCTGTAGCCATCTGGACGTGGTCGATGTCTCCGTCTGTTTCGGAATTACCGCTATGGGACCTATAGAGGCACCCGTAGACGCGGGGATGATCGTCGCTGTCTACGCGCAGCTATAAGATGGACACACCTTCAAGGCTGCTGAGGCGTCCGAAACAGATGTCTCTGACATACACGTAAACTCCAGCCCGGGGCACAAAAGAGTATTCTAATTTGTACCCCGGGTAAGATAGATACGAAGCATCAGCCGTGAGGACACCTGTATCTCGGGTAGAAAGGTTTCCAGATGGTAGTAGACGGCGTTAAGGTTTGAATGAAGTCCCCTGATGTTGCAGAAACTCACGGATAGCATGGCAGTCTCGAGCGGAATTTCGTCCCCTCCCAGAATACGCGGGGCAGCCAGCTCAGGAGTGGAGTAGCTTGGTCGGGGATGCTCAGCGAGGGATTCTCCAGGGGTGCTGGTACCCTCCTGGGGTAGTCTTGCATTTAATTCCGCTACCATGTTGATGGGGGGGGGGGGGAATTAAGCCTCCGGCCACCTGCCATCACCACGCTGGTCTTCTGTGAGGTCGTGGTACCACCCCGGTTTGAGCTGGCCCATGCGTGCAACAGCAAAGGCTGCCACGTGGCTCTACCACTGTTAAATGTCTATGTAACGTATTTACGTGGTAGAGCCACGCTTGCGGAGCTATATTAGTAGTATAGTTGTAGCACTAATGGGTCGGCTCGACCGGGAAAGGTCCACGCTCTAACAGAATACCAGGGTAAAATAGCAGCTTAACGCCGTGTTTCATATGTGTAGAGAACTGAAGACTCTTTTCACTGGAAACGAGGCAATTCATTTTGGTCCTCACGGATGACAACGCATCTGCATTTTGATTCGTAATCGAGGATAGATGTAGATGTCTATGGGCTTCAGCAACCACTTACCATCAGGTGGACTGTGTGCTCGTCTGTCACCCTTATCTCATAAAAAATATTCATTGTAATTTATTAGTTTAATTTTAATGCGTCTTATTATTTTATATCTATTTGTATTTGATATAATTTAGTTATTTAAGGTACCTGCCTCATTTTTTCACCACACCATGGGTTGAGTGGCAGAAAATTCGATACCAAAAATCAAATGCTAACTGACATGAAGTCCGTCCTTTGTAACCTTTATGGTTAAATATATAAAGTTCTTTTAATAAATAAAATATCCAGCCTTTCTGTCAAGATGGGTAGCGTCAAACATTGAGCTAATATGTACTACGTACTAGAGGCGACACTGCATTCAGCTACTATGTTCCATTCAACTGCGGTGCATACACTGCACTTTAATCAGTCACTCGCTAGGCGCTTGTAGAGTTGACACGTGTTGTGTTGATTTAAAAAAAATCTCGTGATTAAAATATGCCGTCGTGCGTACTTAGATATTGCACAAATAATTCAAGAAATGTCAGTAAAAACCAAGGAATTACTTTTCATTGGTTAATAAGATACTTAATCAATAAAAAAAAGTATTATAAATTAGTAATAAAACAAATTATTCCTAAGACGCCATCTTGTGTCACGTAATATAGATTATGAAATTAATTTGTTCAGATGCGACATTTCTGTGGGTACTTAAATATAGGACGAATATATTATTATACACATTTTTTTGTAGAAACATATATGAGTTATCATAATTAGGCCAAATTTTTTATATTTAAATCTGCTAATTATTCTTATATTTTATTTTTAGGTTTCCACATCAAAGTCAAAGTGGAATAAATTCGTCAATTTTTAACTCTTGCGTGCCCAGTATTTATGAACGGCTCTTATTCTAATTTAAATAAATATATTTGTAATTTAAATGTTATATTAACAAGTTTTGTTAAACATACATTTAGTATGTTTTTTATATTTGAGATAGATACCTTTTAAAATATTGAGATAAAAATATCATTAAAATGTAATTGTGATATAATATTATATTAAATAAGCAAATATAATATGCAAAATAAGTGACAAAATTTAAAAAATTGTTCTCGATATAATTTACTTATTTAACAGTACAATCTTTTATTACCTACGGATCATTCTACCTATGTTTATTCTATGATAAGAAAACAAACCGCGCGAACACAGAGTAGCGCACATTTTTTGTTTGAAATAGCTGTTCTAGTACGTAAGTACATATTACTTCAATGGCGTCAAATAAGCAATTTAAGGGCTATAATACTATTTTATCTATTTATTTAAATTACTGCTCATTTATTTGATATTAAAGAACTCATAGACGCGTTTTCACGTCTAAGGGCTAACGTACCTCGCAATTAGGGTTAACATCTTTTTTTTTAAATAATAAAGTATATAATTTTTCTAACCTAAAAATGAAGTACGACAAGTGGAATTAAAGTGTTATATATTAGACATGCTATTTTATACATACAATATCTTTACATTCTACAACTAAGTTAGGATTATACAACGTTCCTTTCATCCCGGATTAGTATTCATCAAAGAATAAACGGGGATGAATAGCAGACATGACCCACAATTTCGTATATAAATTTACAAAATCTTTACTATATAGAAACATATTTTGACTGTATATAATTATATATAGGCAAAATATTTTTAGTAAACATTAAAATAAAATCTTGAAATTCGTTAAATAGGTAAAATTATTTTTTTATTTTATTTTATTTAAAAACTTAAATGTAACACCTTAAGCTAAAGGGGTACATAGGGCGGACTTAATGCCAGGTGGCATTGTCTGCCAGTCAACCCTGGGTGCCAAGGACAATTGTTGGCAGGTGCGACCATTATACGTAAATAATTACATTAATTTACCGTGTAGTGGCGGTTAAGAATATCCACTACCCCATATCTTCCCGTGGGTGTCGTAAGAGGCGACAGAGGGAGACAGGCAGGAGATGGGCAGCAGCATCTTCCTGATAACAGCAACTGTACGACAAAAAAAAAACTGCGGTTGCCAACCCGCTCGCCAAGCGTGGCAACTATGGCAATATACCCCCCATGAACAATTACACAAATAGACGGCCCCCAGTCCCCGGCGGCCCCGCTATTCCTGGCTACGGTGGCGACCATGGTAACGGCGGGGCAGGGGGTGCTAAGAATCTCCGGTGGAGGTTCGGTTGCCACCTACGACGACTCGACCTGGCAACATTTAACGCACGCACACTGAGGACTGACGAGAAGATCCTGGAGCTGGAAGAAGAGATAGACAAGTTGCGCTGGAGTATTATAGGATTATCCGAGGTCCGAAGAGAGGGGGAGGACACGGTGATTCTCGAATCCGGCAACTTGTTCTATCACCGGGAGGGCGACCATCTGTCCCAAGGAGGTGTCGGATTTATCGTCCACAAGTCTCTCGTCAACAACGTTGTACAGATTGAGAGTGTGTCGACGAGGGTCGCGTACCTGATACTCAGAATCACCAAACGGTATTCGCTGAAGGTCATACAGGTTTACGCACCAACGTCGGCACATTCCGATGAGGAGGTGGAGGAAATGTATGAGGATATTTCCAAAGCCATACATTCCTCCAAAACCCACTACACGGTGTTGATGGGAGACTTCAACGCAAAACTAGGCACAAGAGAAAGCGGTGAGCTGAAGTTAGGGAAATTTGGAGTAGGGCAACGGAACCGAAGGGGCCAGCAGCTGGCCGACTTTATGGAGAAAGAGGGACTCTTTATGATGAACTCTTTCTTCCAGAAGCGGCCCCACAGGAAGTGGACCTGGTCGAGCCCCGACGGTTCGACAAAAAATGAGATTGACTTCATTATGACGACCAGACGCCAACTGTTCAGTGATGTCTCAGTGATCGCAAGGGTGAAAACTGGCAGCGATCACCGAATGGTTAGAGGCACACTGAACCTAAACGTTAAGTTGGAGAGGTCTCGTCTAATGAAGTCAACGCTCCGTCCCCCCTCGTGCTCTGATCCAAAATCCCGAAAACTTTCAGCTCGAGTTACACAACCGCTTTCAGTGCCTACAAGATTGCAATGCAGTGGACGATATGAATGACAAGCTCGTGGAAACTGTCCATGCGGTCGGAGCTAAGTTCTGCAAGACCCGCCGCAGAAGAACACAAAAACTCTCCGATCACACTCTTAATCTCATGGCTGTTAGACGGGAGATGAGGCTGCAATCGTCAACAGATTTGACAGCATACAGGCAACTGAACAGACAGATCTCCAAATGCATGCGGCGAGACTTACGCAACTTTAATACTGCTCGTATTAAAGAAGCGATCGAGCGGAACCAGGGCTCCAAAGTCTTTGCCAGAGATCTATCTGCCAGAAAGAGCCAACTGTCAAGGCTGAAGACTGAGTGTGGCAGCATCGTTTCCGGGACACCTGAGATTTTGAGTGAGATTGAGAGGTTCTATGGGCAGCTGTACACATCATCGTTGGAGCCACACGCAAGTGTGAGTAACGATCCAAGAGCAAGTCTTATCCGACACTATTCCGATGATATCCCGGACGTCAGTCTAAGCGAGATTAGAATGGCTCTCCAGCACCTTAAAAACGGCAGGGCCCCAGGCGAGGATGGAATTACAGCGGAGCTTCTGAAAGCGGGTGGAACACCGGTACTTGAAGTCCTTCAGAAGCTCTTCAATTCCGTCCTCCATGGTGGCACTACTCCAGAGGCGTGGAGCAGAAGTGCGGTGGTCTTGTTCTTTAAGAAAGGCGACAACGCTCTCTTGAAGAACTACAGACCGATTTCCCTTCTGAGCCGCGTCTACGTGCTGTTTTCGAGAGTCATTACGAATCGTCTCGCACGCAGACTCGACGACTTCCAGCCTCCCGAACAAGCCGGTTTCCGAAAAGGCTTCAGTACCATAGACCACATACATACCCTGCGGCAGATTGTACAGAAGACTGAAGAGTACAATTTGCCACTTTGCCTGGCGTATGTGGACTATGAGAAAGCCTTTGATTCCGTCGAAATTTGGGCGGTGCTGCAGTCCCTTCAGCGGTGCCAAGTTGACTGTCGGTATATTGAAGTGCTGAAGTGTTTGTACAGTAGGGCTACGATGGCTATCCGAGTACAGAACCAGAGCTCGAAACCTATCCAACTGCAGAGAGGTGTAAGACAGGGTGACGTTATATCCCCGAAACTCTTCACCGCTGCTTTGGAAGACGTTTTCAAGCTACTGGACTGGAAAGGATACGGTATTAACATCAATGGCGAGTACATCACTCACCTTCGATTTGCCGACGATATAGTCCTTATGGCAGAATCGCTGGAGGACTTAAGCACTATGCTCAATGACCTCAATAGTGCCTCCCAACGGATAGGTCTTAAGATGAACATGGACAAAACAAAGATTATGTTTAATGTCCATGTCACACCTATGCCGGTAGTTGTTGGGAGCACTATGCTCGAAGTTGTTGACGAGTACGTTTACCTGGGACAAATAGTCCGACTAGGTAAGTCCAACTTCGACCGAGAGGTCAATCGACGGATTCAACTCGGCTGGGCAGCGTTCGGGAAATTACGACATATCTTCTCGTCAGGTATACCTCAATCTCTGAAAACTAAAGTGTACAACCAGTGCGTGTTGCCAGTGATGACTTACGGATCAGAGACGTGGTCGTTCACTGCTGGCCGTATGAGGACGCTCAAGGTCGCTCAGCGAGCTATGGAGAGGGCTATGCTCGGAGTTTCTCTGCGTGATAGACTCAGAAATGAGGATATCCGCAGTAAAACCAGATTGACCGACATAGCCCAACGGATTAGTAAGCTGAAGTGGCAATGGGCCGGCCATATAGCTCGAAGAACCGATAACCGATGGGGAAGAAAGGTTCTCGAGTGGCAGCCTCGTACCGGTAGGCGTAGTGTAGGGCGACCCCCCACTAGATGGAGTGACGACCTGGTAAGATATGCAGGAAGTCGATGGATGCAGGTGGCTCAGGACCGTGCTTTGTGGCATTACTTGGGGGAGGCCTATGTTCAGCAGTGGACTTGTGAAGGGCTGTGATGATGATGATGATGATGAATTACATTAAAATATATACATACATTAAAATATACATATATGCAAAGTACATACATACACATTACATTTAAGTATATATACACATATAGTATAAATATACATACAATAATACATACATACATATATATATATATAATATATATACGTGCTTATAAACTTCGTAAATAAATATACAAATGAATGACATATATAGTATGATGTTTGAATAATATATAATGAAATAAATATCTGAAGTAAAAAAAGAAGAAATAAAGACAAAAATTAAGGAAAATAATGTTAATTAGTAGTTTCCTTCAGGTAATGTTCTCGGAGAAGAACTTTGAAGACTTTTTTATTTGCGGCATTCTTAATATCGTTGGGGAGGGTGTTCCAAAGTTGTATAGCTTGTATCGTAAAAGACGACCTAAAAAAATTTGACTTATGCTGTTGTTGGATGTTCGACCGTCGATCGGATGAAAAAAAAATTAAAATTATCCTTAAGATAAGAGGGCGACCTTGGATCGTTTAAAATTGAATAAAGTACAAGTAAAATTCTAGAGCATCGCCTTTGACGTATAGGTAGCCATTTAAGCTTTGAACGATAGGATGATATGTGGTCATACTTACGTAATACGGAATCCAAAAATGTACCTTATGGAATTATTAAGAAGGCGCTCCAACTTGTTTAGAAGATTTTCGGACAGATCTGGGTAACATACATCGGCATAGTCGATAATAGGTAGAATAAGGGAATGAACCAGCGTAAGTTTGGTTTTGAAAGGTAGGAAATTTTTAAGACGATAAAATTAAGTATTTTCACGTACTTCTTTGGTCTCATAAAGTTCGAATGCCCAAAATAATGAACAGTACTTAATTATAAATGAGACATGTTCAGTGATGTCTCAGTGATCGCAAGGGTGAAAACTGGCAGCGATCACCGAATGGTTAGAGGCACACTGAACCTAAACGTTAAGTTGGAGAGGTCTCGTCTAATGAAGTCAACGCTCCGTCCCCCTCGTGCTCTAATCCAGAATCCCGAAAACTTTCAGCTCGAGTTACACAACCGCTTTCAGTGCCTACAAGATTGCAATGCAGTGGACGATATGAATGACAAGCTCGTGGAAACTGTCCATGCGGTCGGAGCTAAGTTCTGCAAGACCCGCCGCAGAAGAACACAAAAACTCTCCGATCACACTCTTAATCTCATGGCTGTTAGACGGGAGATGAGGCTGCAATCGTCAACAGATTTGACAGCATACAGGCAACTGAACAGACAGATCTCCAAATACATGCGGCGAGACTTACGCAACTTTAATACTTCTCGTATTAAAGAAGCAATCGAGCGGAACCAGGGCTCCAAAGTCTTTGCCAGAGATCTGTCTGCCAGAAAGAGCCAACTGTCAAAGCTGAAGACTGAGTGTGGCAACATCGTTTCCGGGACACCTGAGATTCTGAGTGAGATTGAGAGGTTCTATGGGCAGCTGTACACATCATCGTTGGAGCCACACTCAAGTGTGAGTAACGATCCAAGAGCAAGTCTTATTCGACACTATTCCGATGATATCCCGGACGTCAGTCTGAGCGAGATTAGAATGGCTCTCCAACACCTTAAAAACGGCAAGGCCCCGGGCGAGGATGGAATTACAGCGGAGCTTCTGAAAGCGGGTGGAACACCGGTACTTGAAGTCCTTCAGAAGCTCTTCAATTCCGTCCTCCATGGTGGCACTACTCCAGAGGCGTGGAGCAGAAGTGCGGTGGTCTTGTTCTTTAAGAAAGGCGACAACGCTCTCTTGAAGAACTACAGACCGATTTCCCTTCTGAGCCGCGTCTACGTGCTGTTTTCGAGAGTCATTACGAATCGTCTCGCAAGCAGACTCGACGACTTCCAGCCTCCCGAACAAGCCGGTTTCCGAAAAGGCTTCAGTACCATAGACCACATACATACCCTGCGGCAGATTGTACAGAAGACTGAAGAGTACAATTTGCCGCTTTGCCTGGCGTATGTGGACTATGAGAAAGCCTTTGATTCCGTCGAAATTTGGGCGGTGCTGCAGTCCCTTCAGCGGTGCCAAGTTGACTGTCGGTATATCGAAGTGCTGAAGTGTTTGTACAGTAGGGCTACGATGGCTATCCGAGTACAGAACCAGAGCTCGAAACCTATCCAACTGCAGAGAGGTGTAAGACAGGGTGACGTTATATCCCCGAAACTCTTCACCGCTGCTTTGGAAGACGTTTTCAAGCTACTGGACTGGAAAGGATACGGTATTAACATCAATGGCGAGTACATCACTCACCTTCGATTTGCCGACAATATAGTCCTTATGGCAGAATCGCTGGAGGACCTTAGCACTATGCTCAATGACCTCAATGGTGTCTCCCAACGGATAGGTCTTAAGATGAACGTGGACAAAACAAAGATTATGTTCAATGTCCATGTCACACCTATGCCGGTAGTTGTGGGGAGCACTATGCTCGAAGTTGTTGACGAGTACGTTTACCTGGGACAAATAGTCCGACTAGGTAAGTCCAACTTCGACCGAGAGGTCAATCGACGGATTCAACTCGGCTGGGCAGCGTTCGGGAAATTACGACACATCTTCTCGTCAGGTATACCTCAATCTCTGAAAACTAAAGTGTACAACCAGTGCGTGTTGCCAGTGATGACTTACGGATCAGAGACGTGGTCCTTCACTGCTGGCCGTATGAGGACGCTCAAGGTCGCTCAGCGAGCTATGGAGAGGGCTATACTCGGAGTTTCTCTGCGTGATAGACTCAGAAATGAGGATATCCGCAGTAGAACCAGAGTGAGCGACATAGCCCAACAGATTAGTAAGCTGACGTGGCAATGGGCCGGCCATATAGCTCGAAGAACCGATAACCGATGGGGAAGAAAGGTTCTCGAGTGGCAGCCTAGTACCGGTAGGCGTAGTGTAGGGCGACCCCCACTAGATGGAGTGACGACCTGGTAAGATATGCAGGAAGTCGATGGATGCAGGTGGCTCAGGACCGTGCTTTGTGGCATTACTTGGGGGAGGCCTATGTTCAGCAGTGGACTTGTGAAGGGCTGTAATGATAATTATAAATTACTGGTGGCAACCATACTCACAATCCACAATTGTATATTTAAATTTTTGGCCTGAGCACAAGTTATACACCTTACATTTTCTTCGTCGATTAAATAGTATGGATCAGCGTCTTTATTGGACATAAATCGAACTATATTTAATTACACATAGTCATTCGATGGTGACGTATTCGATACGATAGAAAACACTGAGACTGGTACAAACTGATATACTCTTAGGCAGAAAACGAGGCTAACGCCACGATCCAGTTTCTTCTACTTTGGAATGGTCATACTTTTAGAAAAGTCAGTTTTAATTAAACAAAATCTGTACAGCACTACGTGGAAGGACGCACAGAATATGCCAAGACTGTGCCATAAAGAGACACGGTTTTTTTATATAACAATCTTGACAAACGAGCACACAGTCCACCAGATGGTAAGTCTATGCTGTGGGACATAGACATCTATACCTATCCCCGATGAAAAATTCAAATATAAATGCGTTGCCACCCCTGAGGACTAAGATGAAACGCCTCGTTTCGAGAAAAAAGATCTCCGGTTCTCTACACTCAACATATGAAACACAGCAGTGAGCAGCTATTTTACGCTGGTATTCTGTCAGAGTGTGGAACTACCCCGGTCGAGCCCACCTATTCTTACTAGAATTATAATATAGCTGCAGCATGGCTCTACCCTTAAGTCTAATTAAGTTTAAGCTCGAGGACTCTAACATGTGTTGCAAACAACCAAGTCCAGGTGTTTTCTAGTACATAGTACAACTTGAAATAAGTTAAGGACTGAGATCAATGTGCAGACTAAACACTCGTTCTTCATTACACTGTGCTTAGTGGCCGCTCGAGTTAATTGCGACCCGCTATTGGAGCTCCCATGGTGCAAGAAAACGATTCTTTGAAATCTATCTCCTCCGTAACCCGTAGGCCAATTTACATAATTTTTTCGGCAATATTTCAAGCTCAATTCAGACTTGGTTTTTAAACAATAAAAATCTGAATTTGTCTAAAAGATATCAAAAATTAACCAAAAACTAAATTGCCTATGGGATAATACATGTAAAGCAGAAACCCTCGCTTTTGTAATAATGAATGATAAAGGAATTAAATTAGTAGTAATGTGATTGAATCTTTTGTTAAAATAAAGATAGTTATGACTTTAGACTTTTACTCCGCTCCGTTTATGATGCTAGCATAAAGTGATACCACGAAAATTTAGTGACTTTTCTATTTAACATATTTTTTTAAGTTTTATAGATTACAAACCAAAATTGGTATATGATTTTTGACTATATGACCTTGGATTGCATAAAAGGAAAACAAGATATCATGTAATTTTGTTGATAGAAAAAAATTGCAAAGTGGGCTCTAATTATTAACATTTCTCGATGACACCACAATGTTACGAATAATTTCATGGAATTATTTTTAAGGCATAGTAAATAATCATATCTACGTTCTCGTAGCCGAAGAGCCGTGGTAGCTCAGTGGATAACGCTCGCTGTAAATATAACAGAACGCGAGTAACCCGGGTTCGATCCCCGCCGGCACCAATGAAATTGTTAATTGCAATTTTAAGTGCTGATTTACCACGTGCTCGGCGGTGAAGGAAAACATCGTGAGGAAACCTGCATGTCTGAGGAATAAGAAAAAAAAATATTTTCGATGACATGTGAAGTTCGTCAACACGCATTTAGGCAGCGCGGCGGACACTTCCTTGCCCTAAACCCTCTCAGAAATGAGGGGAGGCCTGAGCCCAGCAGTGGGACGTATATAGGCTGTAACTTTACTTTACTTTACTTTTACGTTCTCGTAAAAGAGTTTTTTAATCCATAACGAAGTTCTGAAAAATGTTGTTTGGCGCTTACTTAGTTTTTTTCCGAGCGCTTGCTCGTTATGGCTATCTCATAATTTGCGTACTATGAATTCATTGCATCACTTTCATTTTGACACTCCCGCAGTCGTCCGTTAGCTTCACCGACAAAGAAATAAGCCACGCCCCCAAAACTTCGATTCATTTTCAAGGTATCTCCTGTGACGGTATCGGTAACGGTAAAATCAAAATTTAACTAGTAAAGGGCGTTCGGCATGACGTGTAATACTAGGGCCGATGCAGACGCAAAAGTAAATCCAATGTTAAATATAGGCCTCTCCATAGATTGCTTCATAGGAGGGATATTCGCTACAAACTTGGCAGTCGGGTTGGTAACCACAGGTTTTTCATATTTAGTTGCTAATATGAAAACGCTGCCGACAACCTCCTGGTTTACTTCCCTGTGTCGCTTCTTAGAACACCTATAAGATGATATAGAGTAGTGAGTACTAAACACATGAAGGTTAGAGAACAGAAGTACGATCACTACGTACTAAAGCATAGCCCGCCTGTCCTTGAAAATTGTAGAATTTATAGTGGCGCGTAGCGAGTAGTGACTGCGAAGTTAGCTGTTTATGAGTACAAGTAGGTGAAGTTAGTTGAATAATGTACAAATTTTCTACGCGGCATTGGTGAGAAAATTTTCATGCTCCGTAATTTTGTCATTTTCGATAAAATGAAACATTAAAAAATGGAGAAATATTTTATTGCGTGTGGATGTGCAAGTGGTTTAGCATGTGATGAAATAGACTGAAAATTATTTTTATTGACCGAACTTAGCGATCGCAGTGCCTTACTTATGGTGTCCATATTTCTGGGACACTATTTTCTATGGCGATCGTTCTTCTGTTCTCTAACCTTCAGGAGTAAGACCGAATCATTCTAGTACATTTCGTCACGCATACCGGTACATTCAGATTGATCATTAAAATGGATCATTTCGGGCTTCAGTACTCTGTAAGTCTGTGAGATCCATTGGGAACCGAAATTTTTTGTGTGATTGGTTGTACCGGAAAATTCAAAAACAATAAATGAACCATCAATACTTTTGAGTGTACCAGCTCAAACTAACGAATCATTCATGATTGACACATGTCTAGTGGATAATCTTACACCGCCACCATATGGTCAATACGTGGTTTAATTTTCATACTTTGTTCTCTGTTAGATGTTGTAAAGAACATATAAAAATTATAAGTGTGGTATAAAAATAACAATAAATTATAAAAAGGCAAGTACAACAACACCGATCACCGGTACAAAATAGCTATACCAAATATACTATCTACTAAAGATTGCTTTCAAGCACGTACATCTTCTAAGCTCGCTCGATGAAATATTTCTTGCACAAATTCTGTGCAGTGCAAACAGGATATGACAATTTTATTGTGTCAAAGTGAGCATGTGTGTGCTTGTTTGTATGTGTGTGAATCCGATGAGGACGTCGTACACAGCTCAAAATATAAAGTACGTGCCTTCGAGGGAATTCAATTCCTTGTATTCATTGGAATGAAAACAAATATATTTTCCATCTAGCGTCTTAAAATATGTCCGTGTTATACACCGTGGTAAATTATTAAACGTGATTTCGACGCTTATTGCTTACTTAAATTAATCATAGTTGAGTGAAACTGATTTCACTCAACTATGATTAAGTAAGTGATAAGCTAAAAAAACAAGATTGACAATCACATTCCTCCTGATCAAAAGTGGTAATTAAATTGCAAGTGCAGAAAACGTGTACAAGATGCAGTCACCTATATACATCCTCTATTAATAACACAATGCAAAAACAGCGGATTAACAACCGCAGTTTTTTTATTTTGAGTCGTAATTGGAAAGGCGCCACTGCCCATCCCCCGATTTGTTACCATCTGTCGCCTGTTACGACACCCACGGGATTATGACTGTGTGCTCGTTTGTCACCCTTATTCTATAAAAAAGGACTCGAATATGCTAATTCATAAGTACATCCTAAGATAACATATACATAAACATAAACACTCACGCCTGTCACCCAGAGGGGTAGGCAGAGACTACAGTCTTCCATTTGGCACGATCCTGACTCGCCTCCTTCACATCCATACACCTACGCATACATGCTCGTCGGTTAAGGGTATTCGTCGGGTAAGGGTATAATTTTCGCCTAGGACGTCCCTTTCCGACTCTGCCATTCACTTCTGCAACATAAATTTTCTTTGTCACTCTTTCCTCATTCATTCTTTCCACTTGACCAAACCACCGAAGCATTCCTTTCTTAATCCTGGTCACAACATCATCTTGCAAACCACACTCTTCTCTTATTACACAATTTCTTACCCTGTCATTCAGATTCAGCCCTAATATACTCCTTAACGACCGCATTTCTACTGCGTTCATTCTACTCTCGTGCTTCTTCTGCCACACCCAACTTTCACTACCATACGTTAAAGTAGGAACCAACACAGCACTGTGAATTGCCATACGTACCTTTTTCGACACATTTGACTCTTCACAATAGAGTGTAGGGCCCCATTTATTCTCTTTCCTGCATTCACTCGTCGTTCTATATTCTTATCACATCTCCCATCCCTGCTAAATACGCAGCCCAAATATACAAACTCATCTACTTGCTCGATCATCTCCCCTTCTATTCTTATTTCACATATAGTCTTACTTTCTTCTCTTTCAAAAACCATAACTTTCGTCTTACTTACGTTCACTTTCATACCCCTTTCCTTTTATATCCTAAGATGTCATTTGTAATTACGATACTATAATATGCAGTGAATAAAAAAGACAAAATAATATTATACGTGGTAGAGCCACGCTGCAGCTGCGACTCGACCGGGGAAGGACCACGTTCTCACAGCATACCAGGGTAAAAAAGCAGCTTAACGCCGTGTTTCATATATGTAGAGAGTTTTGTATGGTGAGTGTAGAGATTCGGAGATCCTTTTTTACTAGAAATGAGGTGTTCCATCTTAGTCCTCAGGGGAGACAACGCATCTGCGTTTTGATTTTTAATTGACGATAAATGTAGATGTCTATGGGCCACAGCATCCACTTACCATCAGGTGGACTGTGTGCTCGTTTGTCACCCTTATTATGTAAAAAAATGAAGGTGACCCCGTGACCATGGGTGCTGTAAAGTATATAAAACGTCGGATATTTAAAATAAGTAAATTTAGAGGAGCCGTAGTAGCTCAGACGGTTGACGCTCGCTGTAAATATCACAGTACGTGTTTAGCCTGGGTTCGATCCCCGCCAGCACCAATGAAATTGTTAGTTGCAATTTTATATTCAATTATAATTTTATATGTAGAACCCTCTCAGAAATGAGGGCCTGTGGCCTGTGCCCAGCAGTGGGAAGTATATAGGCTGTAACTAACTTTAAATTTAGCGCGATGAAATCAATAAAAATAGTTTTATTCAATGTATAGTATTCAAGTTAATATTGGAAATCATGCTTTTCGTTACATTTTTTGTAACTGTGTAACAGACAGCTGTCAATTCTAAAGTCGGCTTAAAACTTCTATCGGAAACACACAGATATATTTATGCCTTTGAACGTGTGGTTGCTGGTTGTTGGAACGCAATCTTTTATAAAACGTAGAAAGTTATATATTTCGCCTTCACTTAGTAATACAGAACCGTGTTTTTATTTATTTACTACTTAACACTTTATTGCACCTTAAGAGGGCATATGCGTTTCGCGTCGAAAACTACATGTTTTATGGTTTTTCCATAGGCGATATCGTAACGACGTGAGGAGGTTATTTGCTGAAAATTAGGGCTTTAGAAAGATGAAGTATTTATTTAGTACATAGCAGTGCAAAATCATAGTTTTTAATGATGGTTTTTTAGGGCGAATACAATCCCTTCACTGTGTTTTACGAAAATATGCATCAGAGTTATCTTTCAGGTTGAATACAACCATTATTATAAGCTAAAATACTTTATTTTAAGCGTTATTATAATGAAATATATAGTCTTTTAGGGTATAGCAAAACCTAAATTACGATAATATTTCGATTAAATATTATAAAATAATACTATAAAATCACCAAAACTGTCTACTTCAATGTAATTTTTTCCATGTATTTGCTTATAAACATATCTATTTTAATTATTTTATCAAAATACATGTAATGTTAAATATCCAAAAAAATTTTTAGCTCGTTTTATTTTGTCAATTATTTTATATAATTATTTTAAAAATACTATAAAACATCATGTGCAGACGCCGTTCGATTTACTTTAGCGCTCCGGGTAATCCCAACGACAGGACGTATTACTTTTTTCTCACCGACACCGCGCGATCGCGTTGATACACCGATAGGGACACCACACTATAACTAGATACCTATAGCACCATCGAGCATTTTAAACGATTCACTTTTATAAGCGATATTTTTGGTAGTAAGTAATTTTGAAATATGTTTAGGATTGTAATATTTAAATATTAAATGATGTAATGGTGGCAAATTTTCATTTCATACATATTTTTTTTAGAAATGAGTAATTGAAAGTAAGCAATTCGGATCAAGTAAAAATACAAAATCGTTGGCTTTCACCTTTGGCTCCGTGGCGGAGTGACTTGGTAATGATTTGTAGCGCTGAGCGCCGCAGGTTCGAATCCCACATGGAACAAAAATTTGTATTATCTACAAATAATTGTTCCAGGTCTGGATGTTTGTCCTTGTGAAATTAATGTATTTAAACTGCTCCAACGATGTATGTATTTAGGAAAAATTCCTAGCGTGGAGATAACGTTATGATTAAACAAAGACATGCCATCAAAAACATAACTTGTAAAATAACCAAGTCTCGCAAGGATGATACGGCCGTGTCGCTGTTTTGGTCTACATGGCGGGGGCACTACCGTGCCCCCAGATATAAAACATATGAGCCGTGCTTGAGTTGAGTAGCTCAATGGCGTAGTGCTCGCCGTAAAGCGGGCTACATACGACACGATATCGGTGGCGATCTAGGGTGGAGTAGTGGGGATGCCTCCTAGATTGCCTCTAAATCGTGTCGTATGTAGGGCCATCCTAAGTCGTGGCCGATATCGCCTCCTTAATCGGCTGGCAGGAGCAAAAATGCTTCCTAGATCAGCCGATGCTTCCTAGATCGGGGCACCGCCCCCTCCTTACTGCGTGTGTGTAGGCGCATCGGCCCGATTTCTTTTGGCAGTCGCTGCCGGCAACCCTCGCGGAAGGAAGTTAACAAAACAGTGATACTGAATGACCTTTTTTTATATAACAAAATTTTTACATTTTAATCATATAAACGGAGTAGAAGCCTATGGCACTGATATTTTACAAAAAACCAAAAAAAGTGAATAAAATAAATAAATTAATTGAAATTTTATCGAAATTCAAATCATATCCACCCTAGCCTGTGACCCTGCGAAGTGACATGGTCAAGAATGCCTACTAAACTAATTTTTTTATTGCCGTTCGTAAAGTAGAGTGTATGATGTAAGTAAGGAGAAGATAAAGCCTCTCCTCAACAACTAACTCCTATTCCAACACTATCAACACAAGACCGCACTCATATCTCTTACAACTCCACAAGACCACAATTCGATCTCTTACGTGCCTTCATCCTCTTATAAACAACTAACTTCTACTCCTTCACCATCTCCACATCAACAAACAAGTTATATAAAAGGGAGTATGTCCGAAATTAAAGGTTTCTTTATGTTTAAAAAAAGATATAAGCTATTTTATTTTCTGATAGTTTTATTCCATAAATAAAGATTACATTAAAAAAAGTATACATATTATTATACAAAAGTATTTTATTTCCTTGTTTGTTGTGTGTAATACATAACCAGATTTTGACCAAAGCAGAAATGAACAAAGAGAAGAAATAACTAAATAGCATAGGTACATAAGAGAAATTGATGTTTTTATATAAGTGGAGGAATCATTTCTAGAAGGTTATAAAAACTGTCTTCATCCATCCGGAGAAAATTAATCATGTCTTTGGAATACAGATCATTTAGTACGTTTATGTGGCTTAATTTTTGTCTCTTTTGGAGCCATTTTTTCACCCAGCAACTCCTCTTTTTCTATTTTCGAATAAATTTACCGAGAGGGCTAATGCCAAACCAATACATTGGTGTTTTAAGAGAGTTGAAGCTATTTTGAAGAACTCTACCGCATATGTGTTCCGCTCCAAGTCCGAACGCGTACTGCTAGGCAGGCCCGTGTGTAGGGTCTGCCCCGATAAAAGCCCCGATTTCTTTCCACCCTAGATCGCCACCGATATCGTCTCGTGTGTAACCCGTTTAAACGCGAACAATCCGGGCTCGATCCCCGCTAGTGTTGCCAGGTGTCCCGATTTGCGCGGGACGTCCCGATTTTCAAAGGTCTAGTGACACGTCCCGATTCATCATTGATCGGGACGCCAAATGTCCCGATTTTCACTAACCTTCTTATTCTATACTTTAATCCATAATTTTGACAGCATAAATGATTACATCTGTTAGCTACTACCACATTAAAATATTTTTACTACGACATTGTCTCACCAGTCGAAAAAAAAACCACAAAAGTTTTAAACAGAATTATATTAAAATGAGTTTTAATTTGCCTAAAATGAAAAAAAGTTCAGGTTTTACGATGTTTGGATGAAAAGTTATTCGTTTATGAGATCAGACCCGAATAATAATTATAAAGCACAAAAGTAAAGTAAAGTTATAATCACAATTTCTCGCATTACTCACATATTGTGATATTTACAGTGAGCGTTGACCACCTGAGCTACCACGACTCTCAATAAAGCACAAAAAAGGCTACAAAGAAACCTATATTTTGTAAGCATTGTAGTTGTCCGGATATGAAAACCAAATCCCCGATTATTTTTACCTTCCGTCCCGAAATTTTACTTGCTAGACCTGGCAACACTAATCCCCGCCGACACTAATGAAATTGTTAGTTTGATGAATTATGTTTACATTATAAAACAGAACAAAAGTTTATCAAATGATATATATTTTATACAATACATATTTTTCAATTAGAACATATACATATTATAATATACTCAATAGGGTGAAAATGTAAAACCGACTTCAATTTACTAAAAGAATAAAACAATTTCCACATATTAGCCTCCGATTTCTATACACTATATAAGCCATTATATGGAAATTATTTTTTTATTATTTTAGTTCCAATAGTATCAAAGACAGGTATATAATCAAAGATCAAAGTGATTCGCAGTCGTCGTTAAACGGGTTACACACGAGACGATATCGGTGGCGATCTAGGGTGGAAAGAAATCGGGGCTTTTATCGGGGCAGACCCTACACACGGGCCTGCCTAGCAGTACGCGTTCGGACTTGGAGCGGAACACATATGCGGTAGAGTTCTTCAAAATAGCTTCAACTCTCTTAAAACACCAATGTATTGGTTTGGCATTAGCCCTCTCGGTAAATTTATTCGAAAATAGAAAAAGAGGAGTTGCTGGGTGAAAAAAATGGCTCCAAAAGAGACAAAAATTAAGCCACATAAACGTACTAAATGATCTGTATTCCAAAGACATGATTAATTTTCTCCGGATGGATGAAGACAGTTTTTATAACCTTCTAGAAATGATTTCGCCATTAAGCTTTAAGCCCGCTTTAAGCAACTATTATAGCCTCACGCTCGCCCTGACACGCACACAGAGATAACATAGTAGTGTGCGTCAATATTACGCCGTTCCAAAGCGATCGCGTAGATTTCGACTTGGAGATATTTGAATATGCGCTCTAAAAAGGATTACGTAATAAGGGGCGGACTTAAGGCGACACCGTGAAAAAATGCACCTCCTTTCATCGAATAGTATAAAGACTATGACACCACTAAGGAAAGTGAAATTTTGATATAGGTAAATTCATGTCTTTATCTTGCATTAGATTGTTCAAAAACACGATTTTATAATTTTGACTCGATCATAATTATTTGCGAAAACACCTCTAAAAAATCACTACACTTGAAATTACAACGAAAATACTTAATCTATATGCTTGGGAATCACTTAAATATATTCATAACATCAATATTCATAATTTACTTGCTCATTATTTTGATTATTTAAATCAATAATTTTAAAAAAAATATTTTAAAGTTTCTGATGCCGGCTGTACACGCTCGTCGAGACATCACGAGACAGGCCTAGAGGCGAGCGTTATTTAACATTGTTCTTAAAAACTGCGTTTTTATTTATAAATATTATAACATGTATAGTTTTCTTTGTGAATAAACATTTAAAGTGTATATAAATATTTAGTGTACATAAACAGACATATAAATGGTGTATATAAATAATAAATATTTTTGTATTAAGTTAATTGTTGTGTATTATGTGGATCATAAAAATTATGTGATGTGATGGAAAATAATACTTAAATACTTACATATTTTGTGACTATAAAATTGTACAAAGGTAACTAATATTGACAATGTCGCGCACATGTTATAATACCTATAATATGTTAATATTTTCGTAATTATAACATAACACAAACGCAAAACTAACCTACGCTATAGTATACATATGTAACTAATTACAAAAATAAGCAGTTTTGAAACTAGTTACTCATATCCACGAAACTACGTACAACCGATTACGTCCAAAAGACGTTACGACTTACGACCCATGTCTAGACAGGGCGAGTACGAGTGTGTACAGGGTGCTCTCGTCGCGTCGCGTCGCGTCTCGTGGCCCTCGTGCGCTCTCGGAAGCGTGTCGGTTTTTTGCGCTCCAGTCAAAGGGTCTCGTAGGTATCGCGATGAAAACCGAGAGCGAATGATGATATTACTTAACGTGTATAACATGTATAATCAAGCAGAAAAATGCAAACTGTATTATGACATTTTATTATGTAAAAAGTCAAAGGTCGACATTATAACTACACATCAAAGTCTCTACGAAAACGTACTTATATATAATCGTTAGGTTTTAATTGCTGCTAAATAATATTCTGTATTTTGTGTACATTTAGTTAAAGAGGTAAAATATTTTGTATTTGTAATTTCTGTTTTGTCTCAAGACGACATACGTGATTTTATTGTTAATAACTTTTTTTTGATGATAATGTTTTTTTTGATGATAATGTATAAAGAAGTGTAATACACTGTTAGAAAGTTTATTAAATACAGTGTTTAATGATATTATTGATTTTTTAAATTTTGTTTAAAATATATGTACTTAAATTTATGAAGAAACATGTGTTTTTTCCGGGACTAGAACCTCTCTTTTTCTTTACATAATTACAGTCATCTTTCAATAGATCCTGCTAAGTTTTACAAAGCTCATAAAATATTTCATACTCTTAATACCGATATCAATATTTAAGTCTTAAGTGCCAGGTTTATTGAATAATTATTTACTTTATATATATATATATTGTATAACAGGTAGTCGCTAACACTTTCGATATCGATAGTACGCAAGACGACACAAGTATGTGCGCGGGTGACTGGACGCAGGGAGACACTACTTGGGGCTAGCACTTTTTTTTTTTTTTTTTGCGCCCGAAGCAAATATGGGCAACCCTCCGGAAAGCGGGGGAGGGAGGTGGTGAATGCTCATAGCATACCACGCAGCCGGCTGCGTGGTTATGTGGCGACTTTTACCCACTAAACACCACCTTTTAGGAAATGGCTTAACGATCTGACTGGAGATCTCTAAGCCGTATACGAACGCGACCCTCCTTGGCAGAAAGGAGGGCGCAAGCGGCGAAAAGCCGCTTAGAAGAGTGCCTAACTAGGCAGATTAATGGATGTGTTATGTAGGCTCGGCCCGAGCCGCCAGGAGGCAGTTCAGGTCAGCCGAAAGCTTGTTGGGGGGGTCCGAGAGAGAGTTTCTCGGTCTGCGCACACTATAGCGAGTGTGGATAGGGGCTGCATAGGCAGCTGTCTCACGAATGAGATGATTTGGGTGGGACTCTGAGGCTTTGAAAAATCTCTCAGAGAGCGATTTGAGGAACTGCTGGATTGTTGGGAGCTCTAAGTCTCGATGGAGGTCGGCATTACGGACATAATAGGGCGAGTTAGTGGCCCTACGACAGAATAGATTTTGAACTATTTGGAGTTCATTGATGGCTTTGGGTTTAGCATGTGCAAAAATGGGGGCCGCGTAGGTCATGACAGGTCGTATGCAGACCTTATATAGGGTTCGCTTGTTGCGGAGGGACATTTTACTGTGTCTGCCCAACATGCTGTTGAGCCTACCCATGTAAAAACGTGCGGTGCGAGTAACCTTCTTGATATGGGGCTCGAAAGTGAGCCTTGCATCAAGGGTGACGCCTAGGTATTTGGCTTTAGTTTGCCATGGGACAGGGGTTCCTAACATCCTGATTGGCGGAGTGGTGGTGAGACGGCGTCGTTTATATTCGAAGCAAACGGCGGAGCTTTTCTCCGGGTTTACGTCGATACGCCATTTTTGGAACCAAGCTCCTAGGTCGCTTACTGACTTTTGGATCTTGTTCCGAATCTGTGGTAATGAGTTGCCTTTGGAGTAAAGGGCTGTGTCATCTGCAAAGAGGGCTAGTTTGACACCATTCGACGGGATAGGGATGTCGTTGGTGAATAGTATGTATAGGAGGGGAGCAAGCACAGAGCCTTGAGGGACACCGGCTTTTATTTGACGGGTAGAGGATAGCGTGCCTTCGTGTCTAAAACGAAAGGTACGATCCTTTAGATAGGAGGCTACAAGGCGAACGAGACGATCTGGGAGGCCTAAGTCGTACAGTTTGTAGATAAGGCCCTCGTGCCAGACCCTGTCGAATGCCTTGGCAATGTCAAAGAAGACCGCGATGGTTTTTTGACGGCGAGGGTAAAAACCGCTGAGGATGTATTCCACTATGCGGTGAACTTGTTGGGGGCACGAGTGTTTGGCTCGAAACCCGAATTGTTGTGGGATGACAAGAGGGTCGCCGTCTGTGGGAAACAAATGGCGTCTCAAGCGCACGAGAATGACTCGTTCGAAAAGTTTGCCCATGGCCTTGAGGAGGCTGATGGGACGGTGATTGGAGGGGAGGTGGAGAGGTTTGCCTGGCTTGGGAATGCCAATGACAGTTGCCTCTTTCCAAGAGGTGGGAAAATAACTGAATTCGAAGCAGGCGTTAAAGATAATGGCCAGTAAGGCGATTACCTGCTCCGGGAAGTGTTTGAGGGCTTGGTTGGAGATGCCATCCGCACCCGGTGCTTTTTTGGGCTTAAGTCCTTTGATGGTAGATGAAATCTCATCTTTGGACACAGTGATAGGGTCAGAGGCGGTAGGGTGCGAGTTCCTGCGTCGGACCTCGTCCTCCACTTGTTGAATGTGTAAGGGGTCAGTGGGTTGTGAGCTAGGAGAGCATTGAGCGGCAACGCTGTCCGCGAAGCACTCAGCCTTTTCTTCGTCTTCGAAGGCAATGGAGCCGTCGGGACGAGACAGAGGGGGAGTATGGGTTATAGCGTCTATCCGGAGGGCTCTCGCCATCCGGTAGTACGCTGTGTGAGAGGGAGAGATTTTCTCCATGAGATTGCCCTTTTCGTGGTCTCTGTAGTCTTGGAGGCGGTAACGCAGTTTGCGTTGAAGGCGGTGGGCCGCGAGTCTATATTCGGGAGTGGGATAGCGTGCAGCTCTACGGAGGGCAGCTTTTTTGGCTTTTAACAGGTTGCTAATATCTAGGGGAAGACTAGTTTTAGCAACCGGGACAACTTTTTCATTCTCTTTAAGAGAGGATGTTATAAGTGAGGTGAGATTTTCGACCGCTGTGTCTATTTTCCCCGCACTGTCGAGGGCGTCAGAGGAAAGGGTTATGGGAGGGTCCGGAGAGTCTATAGCCGAGGCTAGAGACTTTTTGAAGCCCTTCCAGTTGGTGTAGGTTTTGGAAGTGGGAGTTGGAGATGGCTGATGGCCAAGAAGGAGAGATACAGGACGGTGGTCGGATCCTAGATCGTCGAGAGGCTCGATTGCTCTAAGGTTAAGGGAAACTCCTTTAACTAGAGCAAAATCTAGCACGTCAGGAGCGTAGGTAACAATGTCGGGATAGTGTGTGGCAGTGAGGGGGGCTATAGACAGTCAGGTCGAGAGACTGAGTGATATTGAGCAGCACCCTGCCACTACTGGTAGTAGTGCGGCAGGCCCATTCAGTATGCTTGGAGTTAAAGTCTCCAAACATAATGACTGAGTCGCCTAATGCAAGGATGGCTTCGAAGTCACTCTTGACGGGGAGGGTTCCGCTAGGGATATAGCAGGAGGCTATAACGATTGACTGGTGTCCAGTCATGGCTAGTCTAGTGATAGTGGCTTCCATACTGGTAAGCGACGGAGTAGATATGTGGGAGCAATGAAGGGACTTTTTGTGATAGATGGCAGTACCGCCGCCTTTGCGGTCGGGTCTATCGTTACGTATGAGTGAATAATTTTTAATAGTAAGGCCTTTAGAGACCTTGGGGCTGAGATGGGTCTCCTGTAGGAGTAAGAGATCGGCTTCGCGATCTCGTAGAAAAAGCCTAAGCTCTGGGAGGTTATTTCGCAGACCGCGGATATTGAATGAAACAAGCGATAAACCCTTTGGTTTGATACGACCGTGAGATATTGCGGGAGCAGAGGGCTCCGGCATAGTTAAATTACAAGGACCTTAGAAGGTTGATGTGCTCGGTGAGAGCAAGGAGGCGGGCCTGAGGGGACTGAGCTGTGCTCAGTTTATCCGCAAGGATGAGGATTTCGTCCAAATTGATTCTATTGAGTGTGTTATACACTAGGTTTAGGGACTCTACAACAGAGTCTGTCTGTTTTTTGGGGTCGGCGGAGGGCCGCGGGATATTTGATTCCTTTTGGAACCAGGGGTTTATTGGGAGCGGCGCTGGCTGAGAGAGCGGGAGGCTCATAAGGGGCCGAGGAGGGCCCTGAGGTGGCCGATAGGGGCCCTGTGGGGCCCGATAGATGCCCTGTGTGGGCTGAGATGAGCCCTGAGGGGGCTGAGGTAGGGGCTGGCCCTGGCTGGGCTTGCGGCTTACAAGAGCCGGGAAGGTTCGGTCATTGACCTGTGGTGGAGCTTTGCGGCTCGGAGGTGGGCGAGGGGCGCGAGGGCAACCTCTAAAATTGGCCGGATGGCCTGTTTGTCCGCAGAGGACACATGAGGGTGGGGATTCGGCGTTTTTGGGCCGTGGGCACTCTTTCGAGTGATGGGGTTCTAGGCACTTAATGCACCTGGGTGGAGCTGAGCAGTTGGCTGCCACGTGACCATAAAGTTGGCAGCGGTGGCACTGCGCTGGGTAACCGCGCCGGTGAGGGGCTTCGACCTTAACACGCGACAGGCCGCACACAGTGCGTACCTCGCGGAAAATGGCCTTCGCCTCCGGCACATTGGTGAGAACGAGGAGGGCGAGGTTAAACCTTTCGCCCCTGCTGCTGTGCATTTTATGCACACCTTCAATGGGGAAGCCTTGGGATTTGAGGTCTTCCAGAATGTCTTCGTTTGCGAGTTCATAGGGAACTCCGCGGAGGACAGCCTTCACTTTCCTTTCTTCGGCAAGGGCGTATGTGTGGTAGGACACACGCTCGGCCGTGAATAGGCGGGTTATGTTTCGGAAGTCTTCTATAGACGCCGGTATAATTTTGATGGCCTCGCCGACATTAGTGGCTTGGTCATATTTGATACCCTTAACGTAGAGGGTTTTGGACAGCTGAGTAAATTTCGCCTTGTCTCTGAGAAAGACAGGGGGCGGGACTTGTTTTTTGGCCAATTCGGGAGCGCAGCGGGTTGCTGGCTTGGCGGCATTGTCTTTCGACTGTGAGGCGGCAGCGTTTGGGGCTGCGGAAGTAGGGGCAACGATGGGAGCTGCGGAGGTAGAGGCAGCGGCGGAGGGAGTGCGGGCGGCGGCGGCCGCTGAGGCGGGGGGAGTGCGAGAAGTGGCAGCGCGTTTCGGGCCGCGCTTGGATTTCACTAGCGTGAATTCGGCTTGGGAGTCGGTTATGGTTCCTTCGGAGTCGGAAGAATCCGAGGAGCCGGTGGAGCTGAGGGCGGTCCTCTTCCGGGAGGATGAGGTAACGGACGTGGCGTCCGAGTGCTCCATATCGGAGTCAGGGGACGCGGGTGAGTCGGACTGCGGGGCAGCCGCTTGGGTCGCGAGGAAAGCAGCGACGGCGGGCGGGGGTACACATGCCTTAGGGGCACAGGGGGGTAAGCTCAATTGAGAAGCTATCAAGGGCTACGCCTTGGGTTCTTAAAAATTGTTGAAAAAGAGCCAAAATTTGGCTAGTATCCATGGACGACATGTTGATCTGGACAGGGGGGATGACGTTTTTATTCTAAGAACTCTGGAGGTCCCTGTTCTGAGAAGAACAGGGCCTTAGGGGCAGATGGGGAGGACTGACGTTCTATCCCAGAAGCTGGGGTCCCTATGTTCTGAAAAGAACAAGGGCTTGCTCTGAGAAGAGCAAGAGACGATCTTCTAAGGATAGTATACACAACAGATAACAGTATAACAAAAATAATAACAATAACAGAAAAATTAACAAATAAAACAAAACAAGCAAAGCGCGTTCAAGCCTCCCCGCCGGAGCAAGGGGGCAGGAACGATGCGAAAACAAAGTGACTCACCAACGGCGTCTGCTCGGCCGGTGTTAGCCGGGGAGAGCGGGGCGCGCGGGCAAGCGGTTGCGCTACCGAGAGGTCGGAGGCGCGAAAGAACTGTGTGCACGACCGCTCGGGGGCGGCGCGCAAACGGAACTCGGGCTAGCGCGTCGCCCGTTGCTATATATATGTTTCGCTTCCCCGTATGTCATACCGCACCGCACTGTTCATCTTTCGTGGCGCAAGCTGCAAGCTATACACTATTCTATTCACCGTACATGGTACTGTTACGGCAAATTAATAAAAACTATCCACCATCTCCTTCTTAGCAATGGGTTATTAATTTTATTTTTAGTAAATGTGTAAAAAATATAATAGTTCAAAGGCAAAACGCAACAACAGTTTATCTAGGAGGCATATGGAGTTCAAACTTCAAATGATACAACGAGTGTGTACATGGTGTGTTCTCGTGTCGAGCCTTTACGTGATGAGAGGCACACGACGTGACGAGACGAGCGTGTTCAGCCGCCATGAGCTACATACATCTAGGGTTGCCAGGTCTTTAAACCGAGAAGCCGAACAGACCATCCAGCTTAGCCGGACATTTTGGTAAAAAGGCCGGACACCCTTAATTATTCAGTCTTAGTATAACACGATAATATATTTTTTAACGTAAAACAATGCTAACCTTATATCATTTACCATAAAATCTTAAATTAAAAGAATCAGTGTTCTTTATTATTAATCATTCAATATTCATTACAATATTAGTTTCAATAATTGCAATAGTATGTATTTAAGTACATGAAAAATGTAAAAAAATGGTCAAATATAAAAAAAACTGACAAATGCCAGACAGGCCCGGACACCGTCTAATTTGGCCGGACACGCAAACAAAAAGCCTGACCGTGTCCGGCTTTATCCGGACGCCCGGCAACGCTACATACATCTGTATACAATACAGTATAGCGTAGGTTAGTTTTGTGTTTGTGTTAGGTTATGATTACGAAAATATTAACAGGTTATAGGTATTATAACATTAGTTTAACTGTGTTATGTTATGATTATGATTACGAATATATAACATTTTATAGGTATTATAATTATAATATGCGCGTGAAATCGTCAATATTATTACTTTTGTACAATTTTATAGTCACAAAATATGTAAGTGCCTAAGTATTATTGTCCATCACATCACATAATTTTTATGATCCACATCTTGCGTGTAAGCCATTAATATCCCGAAGGGACTCTTTACACTCGTTGTACAAGTCGTATATCGTGTTACGTACCTACCTAAATTCATCTTAATAATAATCTGTTCAAAACGAAACGCTTACGCGAGCGCCGGTCGTGGTGTGTGTCAACTGCGTACGTAAAATAATCATTACATTTTGTCCACGAAACTGGGTATACGATTATCAAGCTCGTAAGCAGTTTCTGAAACCGATTATGTTAAATAATGCTCACCTCTAGGCATGTCTCGTGGTGTCTCGACGAGCGTGTATAGCCGGCATGAGAATTTCTAAGCGCTTATAATCGTCGCGGGCGCTACGCTATTTTAGACCTTATGACTGCGTTTTTTCAAGTTTTTATAGAAATTATGCATTCATTCGGATCAGTACGGCGATAGCCTTTTCGATGTGTCGTCTTAATGCCTTTAGGCATTCTCTCCCAGTCAACTCGGGAGTTTAGTAGCAATGCAAGAATATGCTCTCTCCAGGTTTGTTTCCCTTTGTCGCCTTTTATCAAATCCACAGCGGGATATGGGATAGTGGACATTCTTACACCGTCACTACACTGTGGTCACCACTATCCGCAATAGGTTATCTGTACAATTAAATGAAATTGAAGAGTCTGTTTGTAATGTCAAAATAACAGCTTTTTACTAAATGCGTATGTACTTATAACAGAAAAACATTTTTTTAAATTTCTTCTGCCGGTCTGTTTGTTCTGACTTTTCTTTGAAATGGCTGTCCCGATTTTTCGACTTTGGCTATCAGTCGCGGGGAATAGCTAGTAGAAACTAAAATGCACTGAGAGATAAAGTTTGTGTGGAATAAATGAGCAAATAAGTTCGGGAACGGGGGAGGGAGTTGGTGAATGCTCAAAGCATACCACGCAGCCGGCCGCGTGGTTATGTGGAGACTTTTACCCACTAAACACCACCTTTCGGGATTGGCTTACCGATCTGACGAGAGATCTTTAAGCCGTAAACGGACGCGACCCTCCTTGGGAGAAAGGAGGGCGCAATCGTGGCTTCGTTTGGAGACCAATAATAATGACCATAATGTGTTTCACAAACGTGCAAAAGCTTTTTTCAGTGTATATGGATTTGAATGGATTATACGTAGTAGAGCACCCCAATTCTACAAAATAAATAAATGTGGAAAAATATGGATGTAGAAGTACGAGATCCGTGTAGCTCGCCATGAGATTTCATAGCACGGGAGCAAAACGTGAATGATTCCCAGAGACTGTGAAACTGATAATAGCGATTTTGAGTGCTGATTTATCACGTGTTCGGTGTTGAAGGATAACAGCCTGGAAAAGCCTGAATGTCTAAGAAGTTAAAAGCAAATATTTCTATGGCATGTGAAAAACATCCACAGGAAATAGAGCCGGCCCTGGAGTATATATACTCTAATGCCCCATTTACATTCAGCCTTTTTGGGCAGGGAAGTGAGCAGGGAAGTGGGCAGGGCAGTATGTAAATAGGCTACTCGCGCTGTCACTGCCACTGCCGCTGCCGCTGCCCGACGCTCCCTCGATTGTCGGTTTTTCGTGCGGAAGTCAAAGGACGGGCAGCGCGAGCGGCAGTGAGTGTTCACATTCTGCTCCGTCGCTCACTTCGCGCCAAGCACCTGGACGATCGAACGTGTGTGCCGTCTTGTTTTTAAATAAGTACGATCTGCCGAAATGCCTTTCGATTGGCGTAACGAAACTACAATCAAGCTTGGCATCAGCAACTGCTGAAATTAGAAAAAACTATATGTATCTATATATCTATCTTCTACGAAGACGAATTTTGTTTTTGAGATAGCATAATACCTATGTACATAATTAATTATAAATTTTTCAAATTTACTATATTAATATAAAATTTAGTTTAAGGAATTATTGACATTTTATTTCCAAAAACAATTAGTAACTCATATTGATTATTTATTTATTAAAATTTAAAATAATGTATTAAGTTAAATGGTAATATTGGCGTAATAGCTTTTAACTAACCTCATACAATATTTAATATTATTTATGTAACAATAATGTAATAATTCTAAAAATTTATTGTAATTCAGATAGATTATCTGTATGATGGATTATATTTTTTTATTATATTGATATGACATTCTTTTGGAATTCAAATATTATGTACAATTAAATACTTATATTTAATTGTACATATGAATTCATTTTTGACAGCGCGGACGCTGTAATTATTACGTCTTATACGTCTGCCATATACGAAAGTCGAAAGAGATATGTGAGTGATAGCGCAGAATGTAAATACACACTTCTCTCGATCCTGCAACGGCAGTATTTAGCGAAGTATGGCCGGCAGCGCGAGGAGCAGTGGCAGGGGCTGAAAGTAAATGAGACTTAAGAGGGTGGCGGATTCATACCTGCCCTCAAATTTATTTGTGTCATTTATTAAGATAGCTTTCATATTTTCATCGTGACAGACCTTGTTTAGTAGCTCACATGAATAATATAGGTGTAACAATACCGTTAATATGTAATGTTGCAAACTTGGGGTTTGTGACAGTAAAAACTGCCGATTGAATTACCAAAATTGACACTTTAATTTCAGAACACCAAATACAATTTAAAACATACTAATAATAAAACAAAATGGTACTAGTCAGGACCTAATGACTAGGTGTAGAAAGTTCCAGCATGGAAATTTCTAGAAAGATCTTGACTCTCCTAGTTCTGTTGCTCGATACTAGAGGGCGCTAGTGGTAACTAATGTCGCCATTTTTTTTGTATTTGTGCGAGCAGCTACGCAGGTCTACGGAAAGTGACCAGTATCACTGCGACCTAAAAGATCTATTGTGATCGTATATGTCTTCAATGAATAGAAGGAGTTGCTTAGCCGTGAGTAATTAAAATGCTTCTGGGCGGAGTACATAGTTTCCCAGATGAGTGTCACGTTTGCGCATTAAGGTTCCGCAATCAGTTAGGATGCGTAGAGGCATTTCTTTCGTTATGAAACAGAACCGAAACATCCTTGAGTAGCTTAGTCCCAGGATGGACGTGTTTTTTAAGACAATAGTGTCCAGTTAGGGCTCTTGCCAGAATGCGCAATTTATTTTTACTTAATCCCAGGACTTCTGAAGCGAATTTACGATCAAGAGCCCAGATTAAGGTTTGTTTTAAGCATAGTGTGTCAGACCAGATCTTAAGTGATTTATTTTTATAAAGAGTTTCAACAGTTAATCGGGCTAGGCTTCTTGAGATTTCACAAAATGGCTCAGGTCCAAATTGTGTCCACTTTGAGACCTCCCGTGCAAGTCTGTCGGCAAATTCGTTGCCTACAATACCCTCGTGACCCGGAACCCATCTTAAAACGACCCTGTTGGTACATCACAGGGCGTTTAAACGGTTCACGAAGTCTCCATCTAGCTTCGAGTTCACTAAGTTTGACCTCAGCGCTAGCAGAGCTGCTTGAGTATAAATTATGTGGTTGACGTAGTGTTTTTGCAGATTGATTTCCGTACACTGAAGTATGGCAAAAATTTCTGCCTGGAAGATAGAGGTGAATCTACCCAAATTCATACTCAGTTTGAATTTGGGGCGTTCCCCGTAAATTCCAAAGCCTACGTCGAGGCCCATTTTAGACGCATCGGCAGTGGCGTAGCGTGAGTTTTTGCCGCCCGGGGCCGCCTGGAAATTCACCGCCCGCCTTAATAATTTAACCTTTAAGTGTTGCAAAAAAGCATACCTACTTAGTTATAGTTATAATTAACAGTGTCACCCATCATTTTATTTCCTTTCTCCCTAAATCAGATCAAATTTAAAAAATTTAAAGGTAACTTGATCAGTAAATTACCTGTAGTACCTATTATTGGAATCACTTTTCGTTATTTTGCATTTGATAAATTAAGAGAATCGTTAATTACCGCCAAAAGTGGCTAATTATAGCGGTTATCAACTTTCTCTTAACCAACAGCTATTAATACTAACTTGGATGGAATAAAACATTTATGTTACAGGGGTGCCTAGTATTATTAATTATTTCTGTCACTATTAGTTTTAAAATTAGATTGAAATAGTATATTTCATTACGAGTGCGGAAAGCCTGTCATTGCAAAGAGTTCCGACTAATGTCTAACCGATTCGAGGCGCAGCCGAAGGTGAGGGTTGACAGTCGGAACAAGTTGCAATGACGGTTCCGCACGTGTACATAACAACTTTTTTTCATACAGTTGCGAAAAAATGAAGCAATTTAATAAAATAATAAAAGCATAATAAATTCAACTAACTAATCACATATTTCTTATAAAAGTTATAATTCACATATACATAGAAATTGGTACAGTTTTTTTATACTAACTGGGGAACTTTTGGGTTGCATATTTACTGTTTGAGACAAACTATTTTAATTTCGTATGATTGTTCATGTATATTTGCCAAAGGTGTTATACAATGGCGTTTGCTAGTTGATGGAATTGGATCTGATGAATTATCATTATCAACGAAGGTAGATGGACGAATGTTCTCTTCAGTATTGTCATGTGAAGGAGACGGAATGGACTTTAAATTAATGAATTGTGTGATTTTTTCCCAGAGTCTAGTTTAATGAATCAGCAATATAGCTTTCTGCAACTTTGTCTGACTTCCAACCTTCTAGTCGCTTTAAGGACGTCAAATTGGCTCTTGAATCTGCCAATAATGTAGCAGAGGTCCACCTTAAGCTGTGCCTAGTATAATACTCAGCATCCGGCAGACCAAGAAACGTAGCTATTTCTTTTTATATACATATTACCAAATTTGTTTATCCCGATTGCTTGAGCTGTACACTTCCCTTTTTAATAATTTTGGAAGAAACGGTCGGTTTTTGCTTTTTAGGACCGCTGATTCATATATTTTTGCACTATTCTAAGAAAATCTCCTTCAACAACAAAGTTTCTCGGTATCTTATTTTTTATATTCGGAATCTTTATTAGTAGCATTTCAATATCTTATTAATAATTAAATAAATAAAAAAATAAATTTAAATAGTTTATTTGTGATTGACAGGTTACAAAAAGTCTTAATTAAATACAAATAAAGTTTAGTCTGTGATCTGCCTCATGGATATACAAATGTCAAATATCATTAGTAGTTCATTGATTACATTATTCATAATAATAGATTAAATTGTTCATCTTAAATAACACTAGTTACTTCCGATTAAATTATTCATATTAGTATTCATTCATATTAATGGAGAGAGGCACTGGCTAGATACCAATCAAATAAACAAAATGCGAGAGTATCCGTTTTTCTACGCAACCATTCGATTTGAAACTCCAAACATGTTTTGATGCTTTAGGAACCGGAGGAGATTATGGATACTTCGTCCCCACAGGAAGTGAAAAATTCATTGAATGTGAGAATAGTGTAAGCACTTTTAAAAATGACAGGCTGAGAACTATTAAATAATAATATTTTATATAAAACGATTAATAACCTTGAACCAGAACCAATGAACATTCGTGAAAATTTAGCTCCATCCACAAGTTCAAATTGCGCTTTAGATAATTTACGTATACATAAGTTGGAAAAAAAATTGCTAAAGCTGAGACGCTTTCTAGACAACTTCTACTGAAAACCAAGTCTCTCTAACAAAGATCATGGAGGCTTAAAAAGAAAAACATAAACTTAAATGATAGATTTCAAGAGATCCTAAACAACTAAAATTTAGGAAACGTAAAATACTTATTTTGGACAGTAAAAAATAAAAAAATATACAAAGTAATTTATTTAAACAGCAGGGAAACTCGGTGCGGTCCTATAATTTGAAATTAAGAAATTTGAAGTTACATTACATTTGATATCTCCACGCGCGTATAATTTTACACGAGAGGAATTATGAAAGATTATCCCTCATCCTAAAACTGTAAGCAAATGGTACCAAGAAATCGACTGCCAACTGGGATTTACAACTGAGGCGTAAAATGCAATAAAATTACGTGTAAGTACTGACAATGACAAGCTCTTGTGCTTTAAGCATGGGCGAGATGGCCTTTTGAATAATTGTACTTTTTTTATTTCTTAACTTTCATGCGTATCGCTGTTAATGATACGTGGAAAATTCCAGTAGGTTACTTTTTAATTAAATCTATTACCGCTAAGGAAAAAGTCAATTTATTGCTGCAATGCTTAGCATTATTAAAATAATGTGGAGTTCAGGTTGTGTCAGCGACCTTTGACGGAGCAACAACAAACAAAGCAATATGTAATTACCTTGGCTGTGACATTTCTTCTACGTCCTACGGTTTTAACTATGATGTGTGTGATATTTGTATTTGGCCGGACCCGTGCCATAACACTATACATAAATTACTAAAATATAAATTTTAAATGATTCCGCCAATTTAAAACGAAAATAATGTTAAAAATAACGCGGCGGTTCATTTTGGAGGAACGGTAACGAACTCAGTGTTATGTTGTGCCCATTACTAGTCGTGACTAACTGATAGGTGTCAGGAACGCATTCTCTGAACGGCTGAACTATAGTTAGAAATACATTTGGGGATAAAAAAGGATGATTGACATTAATGGTAGAAATATTGATTGGCATTATATAGAATTACTTAACCAAATTCAGTATAAAGAAGGTCTTCATTTAGCTAATAAATAAAAAAATTACACATGAATTTTGTAAAACAAAAACTGAAAGTCCGACTAGCTACGCAATTAATGAGTAACTCAGTAGCAGATGTTCTTGAATGTTGTAAACAATCTGGTATTTCTAAATTTTTAAATTGTGACGGCACCATTGAATTCGTTCGTATTTTTAATAATTTATTTGATGTCTTTAACAGTAGATCTATGAGAGCTAAAGGTTGGAAGAAAGTTTATTACTATATTTTCAACAAATATGAGTCATAAGTGAGTTTACTACATAATTGTTATTTCTGGACTTGGGGGCAAAAAATGTTTACTGCAGGTAGTAAAACAGGAGAATCTAGGTAGCCATTGTCTGTATTAAACACCAACATCATATCTTACGTCTATTTTCTAAGAACGTATAATGTAGTAAGTATATTATAGTATATACGCGTTAATGCTATGATTCAAATGCCTTATAAACTTTGTCTGAATTCTTTTAATTTGTGCGTAATAAAATAGAGACAACAAATACTACTAGCGTCATAAACACTTTTGATGCAGTTTATGTCCGTAAAACAAACCTTTGAATTTTTAGGCTTTTTGTACTATTTATTTAGATAGATAGATAGATAGAAATGTTTGTTTGTATCTCCAATCACACACGTAAATTCAGTGAATAAACTAGATATACAATCAAAGTATTATGAAAAAAAAAACATAAACTTATGATCTAAATGTACATGTGTGTTGCAGTTAAACAAATGGTAAATAATAGCTCAGCGATTAATATTGCTCAGAGAGCAAACATTGATTTTCAGCTATTACCCTAGAGGTGGCGAGAAAAAAATGAGCACAATAGTACAATCAGAAAGAAATAAAAAAAAAAACTGTTTTTTTTTGCACGTTAATATTATTGTAGTGTAATTATGCCTTAAAGATGTGTCTTTTCAGCTCCATGATTTGTATCTTGGGTTTAATTTAGTAAAAAAAATTACGGAAAAGATGTGTAAGACTGCGTACCCAATTAAGGCTATTACTTAAATGACTTAGCCAACCATTTACATTTTACGTGGTAGAGCCATGCTGCAGTTATATTAGATGTACAGTTGTAGCACGAATGGGTCGGCTCGACCGGGGAAGGACCACGCTCTCACAGAATACCAGCGTGAAATAGTAGCTTAATGCTGCTGTATTTCGTATGGTGAGTGTAGAGAACCGGAGACCCATTTACTGGAAACGAGGCATTCCATCTTAGTCCTCACGGGTGACAAAGCATCTGCATTTTGATTCGTAATCGAGGATAGACGTAGATGTCTATGGGTCACAGCAACCACTTATCATCGGGTGGACTGTGTGCTCGTTTGTCACCCTATCCTATATAAAAAAAAACATGTTTTGTCACAGTCAGCTTCTTGTCAAGGATTGGTATCATTATTTTATTTATTTATTTTATTTTTTTTACACACCTTATAATAGGGATATAAAATGCCGACTTATTGTTTTATAGCATTCTCTACCAGTTAACCCCGGACTATTTGAGAAACAGTGGCAGTTTACCAAATAAAGTGAGTAATATAGGTATAAGATACAATAAACAATTTGAAAGTTATTTCAATACAGTTAAATTGGTATTATTTTCTTTGTAAAGGGAAAATAAATATTTTGTTTGAATTTTTACTTTGTGTTATTTTATTCACACCTAACTGATGTAAAGCTGATGAAAAAGCGTTGCCTAATTTGGCAAACAGAATTTTTCTTAACTTTATAGCACGATCGATCTGAATTACAAAATTCACCCAAATTGAAACAAAATTTAGCAAAATTGATTCTAAATCGAAAGTTTTTAAGTTCCATAGCTGAACAATTCGTCCGTAGCAGGTCTTCCCGAAATTAATATTTATTGAAAACGTTAAGCAATATTATTAAAATGCTGAATTTTATTGAACCATAGGTAAAACGAGTAAATCGATAAGGCTGTTCCTTTCTATAATTACCGTCACTAGAATTGTCTATGGTATATAAAGCTAAAAAAACGTCTACAACCGTAGACAGAGAAACATATAGACTAATGATTAGCGTGGCCTCGAGCAAGAAAGCGCGATAACATAGTTTTAGGTTATACAATAATTTTTACGACTTTTAAACATATTCAGATAAAAATTTTAATTGTTGTAAGAACTGAACTGAACAAGATTCACCAATCTTAAGCTCACAAAACACTTTTTTCTCACTTAAACCAACTTGCAAACTCCTTAGATTGCTACGAACTGTCAAAGTTGTTTAGCAAAGTGTAGTTTGCTAAATAAAAAACCCGGCACGGAGAAAGGGACAAACAATCACACCGCTCTGTCTCATTTCTATGCAAGACGTATGCATAAATCTATCTTTTTCGTGTGCGAATGCGAAAGAAGGCGTCAATTTGTCTATAGGTTTCTCTGTCTACGTCTAAAATATTAAAAAGGAGAGATGGTGACATTCATATAACTATCTTTTTTATCCTGTAGGAAATGTCATATGCATAAAGAGTTCGGTTACATGAGGTTTTGTTCTGTTTTTAAGACTCTCTCTATGCTAGTAATTACTCTGAGGCAATGGCGCAATTTTGAGTTAACGCAATGAGCCGGCGCAATAAACTGTGCCTGAGTTACTGCATTAACGCAAGAAATTTCGCTGAGTTACCGACGTGCCCATGTCTATAATAGGTAGAAGCATCCAAGGGAGCGACCTATACTGTTATTTTTTGATAATGGCCTCGTACGGTTGTACTTTTGCCAGTATCAAATAATTCGAAATTATTCTCTATAACAATTTGTTAAAAAACTAATTCACAATATGTTGATAGGTTACATTGCGAAGTTTTTGTTAGATTTTGACGGTAACTTGAGCCAGCACACAATCGATGACGATATTCTCAAGGCGTAGCAGACACAATAACTTGAGGTTCACATCACAGTCGGAGCACGTGTTTCATCGTTTTCACTAATAGTTCACATGTGCATACCTACACTTAATACACAAAATCGCACCACTTTGACATATCAAAATCCATTTCGAACCATTATTTAAATAATAATACAGCGATTAGCCCCAACCTGTATGCCAGCCCACCCTATATGTTTCGTTTATAGGAGGAGGTCTTAAATTTCTGTTAGCATATACATTGATTCTCTTACTGTCTAGAAATTTGATCTCTTCGCCGTAAACGTTCACATGGTACTCGACGTTATCAAAATAAACAATTACTATATCGAAATCAATTTGGAGCGTTGAGAACTGGTAGCAGGCTGGGCGGCTGGCGAGGCACAAACGTCGGAGATGGATTGTCGGTACGGCATTTGTGTTTTGGTTGCATCGGAACACAATGCAAGAGTATTCGTAGGTTGATAATATTGTAAACTGTTGAAAAAGTTAAGATCAACATAATTATTTTTATAATAAAATGTTCTAATTTAATTCTATATGGCCTAGAACTAGCGATGGGTGAGTGGGATGTTCTGGTTGATTGCAAAAACGATTCAACCAACAGGTTTAATAAATTGTATTTCAGCTGTTTTTGAAATAAAACCTTCTTTAGTATCTTTGTGATTTGAAATTCGAAGACAAAAGACAAACATTTATTTAATAGGATGCGTCTAGGATGATAGGATTTCTCCCGCGAGAAAATGAGATAGAATACTGTATTCATTGTTTAAAAAAAACACAATAAGAGTGACAAAAGAGCACTTCATTCACTTGATGGTAAATGGATGCTGTGGTCCACAGACATCTACATTTATACTCGATTAAGAATCAAAATACAGATGCGTTGTCATTCCCGAGGGATAAGGTAGAATACCACGTTTACAGGAAAAAGGGTGTTCGGTTCTCTACATTCACCATACGAAACACAACAGCATTAAGCTGCTATTTTCATATTTATACATGGTAGAGCCATGCTGCAGTTAAATTAGATGTATAGTTGTAGCACGAATGGGTCGGCTCGACCGGGGAAGGATCACGCTCTCACAGAATACCAGCGTGAAATAGTAGCTTAATGCTGCTGTATTTCGTATAGTGAGTGTAGAGAACTGGAGACTCATTTTACTGGAAACGAGGTATTCCATCTTAGTCCTCACGGGTGACAACGCAACTGCATTTTGATTCGTAATCGAGGATAGATGTAGATGTCTATGGGCCACAGCAACCACTTACCATCAGGTGGACTGTGTGCTCGTTTGTCACCGTATCCTATAAAAAAAATTACGCTGGTATTCTGTGAGATCGTGGTCCCTCCCCGGTAAGGCTGACCTTTTCGTGCTACAACCATAATATAGATGCAGTGTGGCTCTACCACGTATATAATCATATCGTATATATTTATCTAAATCAGAATTATTAAATTAATAATTATAAAATATAATTAACATATAGCTGCAGCGTTCCTATCTTGTTCTCGTTTCGTGAAAGTTTCCCTTCTACCGCGTGTGAACTGTACTGTACATGTTTATTTTTAAACTAAAGCGACTGACAAACTTACTGTCGATTTAATAGTAAGTGGTTAGTGCAGTCCGTGAACTTTATGGGATGCTTTTGCTTTATAATATTTGACATCATAATTCAATACTATTTGTAGCCGTAGAAGGAAAAGGGGACAACACACAGGAAGGACGGAAGGACAGGAAGGACACTGTATAGCGCAGAGAGTAGCTTGAAGGAACAGGAAGCATTATTATTCCAGTGCTACGATGAACCTTGTGAAGCTAGATGGCTTGCAGGATATGAAGACTGCAGACAATATCTGCTCGGGAGCGAATGGGTGGGGTATTCTATGACGATGATGAAGCTTGAAGTTTCCGAAGGTTGTCGGTTGCGTGTATTCAAGATCACGTCGGATGGTCACCACTGTGGTCGTGGAAGGAAAAGGGGAGATCTCCCGCCGGGCAAGGTGTTCTGCCCGGGGAGCGGCCAACACTCCGTGTGATAGTTCGGAGATGTTCTATATATACTGTTTATGATTCGGAATGTTGATAGCGTGATTTAAGCTTCGGTGTATTTCGCTTGTGGCGCGACGACAGCGCCGCCACACTATTTTTAATTTAATAATTCTGATTTAGATAAATATATAAGATATGATTATATACGTGGTAGAGCCACGCTGCAGCTATATTATGGTTGTAGTACGAATGGGTTAGCTCGACCAGGGAAGAACCACGCTCTCACAGAATACCAACGTAAAATAGCAGCTTAATAACGCTGTGTTTCGTATGGTGAGTGTAGAGCACAGGAGATCCTTTTTACAGCAAACCGACCAACAAACCGACAACGCGTCCTTTTTTTTACTTACCATCAGGTGGACTGTGTGCTGGTATGGCACCCATATTCTATTTTTAAAAACATTTTATTTGGATCCTTTAATCGATGTTAGGAAGAGCCAGCATTCGGCCGTCCACTTACTATCAGGTGGACTGTCAAAAAGTGAAATTTTCTCAGTTCTTAAACTTATCAAAACATCTTAAAAAAAATTAAGATGTTTTTTCAGTTGTTTATTGGCTACGGTTTTTGATTTAAATTAACATAGACAGATATATACATAACATATTGTTAAAATTAGAATGTTTTTGCATTGATTAACGATTTTTTTGTTTACAATGTCGGTAGTTAACACCACTATAATATTTATTGATCAAACTATTAAAAAGTAAAAGGCGGGTTTGCAAAATATAATTTTTAAATTATAAACCCATAAATAAAAGTGCTAAAATTATCATTACATATGAGGACGACACTGAAAGTTTTTAGAACTGGCCACGTGTAAACGGTATAATAAAAAAATAAGTGCAAATTTTGAAAATGGAACTCTTTGCCAATATTTGGCGGCGAATTGACAATTGTCTGTGTCACGTCAGCATGATTTTTTATTTATTAGAAAATTTTCGTACAATGATTTTTTATGACTTTTGATGTCAATTAAGTCAAGAAGATAGTTATGATAGAGTTTGATTGGCCTTTCATGATGAAGGTCCGTCTCGTGCCACTGTTTACAGCTGGTTTAATGAGTTTAAACGTGGTCGCAATAATCTCATTGATGATCCGCGTGACGGACGTCCTTCTACGGCGATGTTGGCGTGTTGTGCAGCGTATGATATAGACTGACAAAAGAGTGACTTATCAGCAGATTTGGACAGGCCTAGGCATCGACATGAGTCAAGTGCAAAAAATCTTCTAAGAACATTTAGCGGTCGAGTAGATTTGTGCCAAAAACTCCGGAAAAAAACTCAAATACTGTGTTTGACATAATTACGGGTGACGAAAGCTGATTTATTGTTATGATTCTGAAAGTAAGAGACAGTCAGTTGTCCGGGTGTTTCCTTTCGAGGAGTTGCCAACTAAAGTGAAAAAAGCTTGAGGCGTGGGAAAAAAGATGGTGGCCTCTTTCTTCGAAAGAACAAGTCCTTACGCAACAATTGTTTTAGAGGTTCGAAAAACAGTTACTGCAGAGTGGTACACTCACAATTGTTTGTCACTTATCTTGGAAAAAGTTCGAGAGAAACAACCTCGCAGTAGAATCCTCCTTCACCACGACAACCCCTCGTCGCACACCGCCAAGTAAACAATCGACTACTTGTCGACGTCTGACGTGGAATTATTGGGTCACCCACCTAGCCCCGTCCTCGCACCTTGCGATTTTTATTTATTTACAAAAATAAAAGAAAATCTTAGAGGAAAGCGTTTTATGAGCCGAGGAACGTTTCAATGCCATCGAAGAGACCTCTAAGGTCGAGCGAGCAAAGTGCTTTTTTTAGTTGTTCCATTGGATGCAGCGATGTATTGATGTTAATCACACTATTTTATATTATTTTAAGACACTATTTTGAAAACATATAATATAACTAATAACCCGTTAGTTTGTTCAGTTTATGATTTTCTAAGAACTTTTAGTGGCACACTTTTATTAAAGATAACGAGTAACGAACTTCACCATAATTATGATCATGACACATACGATGATCATTATCATCATAATCATTATTACTGGTGAACATTGACAGCCCCGTGGCCTATCATAAAGTGGCACCGCTAGGGGTCACATTTTCGAAATTAGTCGAATTCGGGTCTAGACGCTTTTCCTTGTGCAGTTTATATTTGTTAACTGCCTCCACGATTCAGGAGATGATCCTTGTTAACGTTTATAAAAACCTATCCCTATCCTAACGTTTTTAGAAAGAAATTTTAAAATAGGTTTCTTCAAACGAAAGGTCAATCGACGGATTTAAATCGGCTGGGCAGCGTTCGGGAAATTACTACAAATCTTCTCGTCAGGAATACCTCAAAACCTGAAAACAGGATTATACAACCAGTGCGTGTTGCCAGTGATAACTTACGGATCTGAGACGTGTCCTTCACTGCTGGCCATATGAGGAAGCTCAAGGTCACTAAGCGAGCTATGGAGAGGGCTATACTCGGATTTACTTTACTTAGAAACGAGCATATCCGCAGCAGAACCCCAGTTACTAACATAGCCCAATGCATTAGTAAATTGAAGTGCCAATGGCCATATAGCTCGAAGAACCGACAACAGATGAGGAAAAATGTTCTCGAGTGGTTGCCCCCCCACTAGACGGAGTGACGACCTGGTAAGACATGCAGGAAGTCGATCGATGCAGATGGCGCAGGATTGTACGTTGTGGCATTCTTTGGAGGAGGCTTATGTTCAGGAGTGGACTTGTGAAGGGCTGTAATGATGATGATAATGATGAGGCCTTCCTCAAGAAACGCTATGAAACACGAATCTCAGACAGCTACACTCATAGACATCTTACATGTCTTACCAATTCACTACGAAACATTTTTATATACATAAACATACATAATATATACGCTCCACTGCTATTAAGCTAAAATAACAAATACATTTCATTTATTTGTTTATATATATATATATATATATATATATATATATATATATATATATAGGTATATATATATATATATATATATATATTCGTATCGTCCGGTAGCCATTGAGAAGTTTTGTTTGCTTACTTTAGTTTGTGATTGAGGGCTGTCAAACTTAGTTTGTACGAGGATAGGCGCCGCCGGGAGCACACATACAAACAATTACTTCGTATTATCACTACTACAAACCCGATTTGCTGATTCGCCCGAGATTTTACTACATATTTATTTGTAAATAGTGTGCAGTTTGGCATTTTCTAAATAATTTGCATGCGAAATTTGGAAACGATTGTAACGTCAAAACACATCTCGTGTTGACGTTTGTACGTATGAATTGACGTGTTAGTGACATTTTAGTGGCTACACCGGCACCGCCCACTCCCCCGTTTTGTTATGTATGTAATTATAGTATTCTATGTTTAAAAATTTTGAATATTGCCTTGATGAACTTCACCAATTTTAAAAATATAACGTTTAGGCTTGCCGAAAACCAAAATAAATTAATTTTCATTCCTTTCTATGCAGAGGTCGAAGAAAGAAGAAAGACCTTGCGGTTATCGCGTCGCCTTTGGTTACGCGCCAAAAGAGGTTTTAAATATTCTACAAAAATTTAAGATAATCCTACGATTTGTTTATCGCACTATCAAACGATTCAGTGAAGATTAAAGCTTGGAAGATCGTAAGAGGACCGGCCGACTTCGTACAGCTAGGACACCCGCGATCGTCAAAGCAGTGAAGGCGAGAATCCAAGGTAATTCCTGTTCGTAAACAAAAAATTTTAGCTCTTCAGATGGTTAGGCCCATCGTCAAAGGAGTGATCAATGAAGACCTAGGTTTAGGCGTATCGTAAGAAGACCGGACATTTTTTGAACGAGCGTTTGAAAAAAATTTGGCTGGATAGATCCCGCACTTTGTTACGGCGGTACGCGGGAAAAAAATACCGCGAAATTTTGTTTTCGGATGAAACAATTTTAACATCGAAGAAAGTTATAATAAACAAAATGATAAGGTGTATGCCCACAGCAGCGAAGAAACCAGCACGCGTATTCCGAGGGTTCAACGAGCACATTATCCTTCGTCACTCATGGTTTGGTTTGGAGTCCCATATTTAGACTTAACTAAAGTGCTTTTCTGTGAAAAAGGCGTAAAAACCAGTGCCGAGGTGTACCAAAATACCGTCCTAACAAATATAGTAGAACCTCTTTCTCAAATAATGTTCAAAAACAGACGTTAGATATTCCAACAGAACCCTGCAGCAGCTCATAAGGCACTAAGCATGCGAAACTGGTTGACCGCCCATGTAATTGTCTTTATCGGACACGAAGACTGGCCCTCTTCTAGCCCAGAGTTAAGCCCACTGTATTATAAGATATGGCAACATTTGGAGGAGAAAGTCTGCGCTATACCTCATTAGAATTTGGATTATTTCCGAGCATCTTTGGCTAAAGCAGCAGCAGAAATAGATATGAGCGTGGTGCGTGTTGCAATAGATGATTAGCGTCGGGCATGTATTCAAAAAAGGCGATGGCACTTTGAATAATTTCTACGTTATTATTAAAAAGTGTATCATTAATTTTATAAAAAGTTTTTGAGAGAACTTATGACCCGACTAATCTCAATAGACTCTATAACGCAGTTGGCATTTAGTAACCTTTTACAGGCATTGCAATGAAACATTTTAAAGACATAGATTTCCTCCATCCATTACAGAGTGTAAAAGTCCACTGTGGAGCATAGGTCTCTCTTATAGATTGCCCAAGGAGTGACAATGGGCCAGAGCTCAAAAAACTGATACCCGATGGGGTTTGCGAGTGAAGGCGTTGTATTGTAAGTGATGTTTAGGCCGGTCACCAATTAAGTGGAGTGACTACCTGGTAAGTGGTGCATAAAGTTGATGGATGCATCTGGCATTTTTTGTAGCATTGCTTGGAAATACCTATGTTCAGCAGTGGAATTGTGATACCGGCTGTAATGATGATGATGATAATGACGTTAGTGTAGGTAGATTTAATTTAGTAAATATTTTGTAACGTACATTTAAATAAGCTGTTCGAGCTTTAGGGGAAAATGGCAAAATCGCCGTATGATCAGTATAGATCTCTGCCCGTGTCTCTTCAGCATCGCAAGGCCCAAATCTTTGCACATTTGTTAGACCTGGAATTAAAAATAAAATTAGAGTGACGTTTCGCTAAACAAAATTTAAATAAAACGTTAATTTAATAATAAACGTTTTACACACGAAATAAAAATTTCGATTTAATTCCTAGTAGGTATGAGTCAACTTTAATTTATAAAATAGTGAATCCCTTTTCTTTGAAACCAACTGTTCCCAGAGACTTTGCCAGAACTTATTACGGTTGAGTTTCATTGGTTTTGATTATTTTGCGTGGAACCCCAACTTTTTTTATAAATAAACGTAAGGCTAAGTTACTCCTTATAACATTAGCTATCTGCCAGTAAAGGTCCCGTCAAAATCGGTCCAAGCGTTTGTAGTGTGTATCTGTGTATCAGTGTGTCTGTCCGTGACATTATAGCTTCTGAACGGATCAACTGATTTTGATTATGTTTTTTTCGTTTAAAAGGTGTCTAAATCGTGATTATTCTTAGCTTTGTTTCAGAAAAGCTGTTCAACCGTTTGAAGATAATTAGCTCTTTTTGTTTCGAAGGTTTTTGTTTATAGGATAAAGGTGACAAACGAGTGCACAGTCCGCCTAGTGGTAAGTGGATGCTGTGGCCCATAGACATTTACATTTAACCTCGATCAGGAATCAAAATGCAGATGCGTTGTCATCCTTAAGGACTAAGATTGAATGCCACGTACCTAGTAAAAAAGGTCTCTGTTTCTCTATACTCGACATACGAAGCACAGCAGCATTGAGCGGCTATTTTATGCTGCTATTCTGTAAGAGTGCGGTCCTCTCCCGGCCGAGCCGATCCATTCGTGCTACAGCTGTAGTATAACTGCAGCATGGCTCTACTACGTATGGACCGAAACATGAATAGAAATAGAAATATTTCACAAAATTATTTGATTCATCATTCAACACAGACATCATCATCATCATTGCAGCCTATAAAATGTCTACTGTACTAACATTTGCAAAAGTTGAAATGCTAGTCAGGTACTGCATTTTTTTTCTCTATTGATCATAGAACCAACAGCACGTTATAAATATTAACAGAACTTCTCAGATAATCTATAATGCCAATAACAGGTTCTTACTTTATATAAATGTACATACTATCGCTTGCTATAATATTAATTTGTTGTAATAATATTACAATCAACAAAATTACAAATTAATAATACTAATTTTAAAGTACTTTTAAAGTACTTTTTGCTCTGGCTTAGTCTCCACAAACTATTGAAAAAGGAACATTTTTAATCATACAAAAGCTTATTCAGTCAATCTATCAGTAATTATTTGTTGCCAATTCTTTGGCGACAATTATTATATATATTCTTTGGCGACAATTATTATATATATATATATTATATATATTTTTTTTGCGCCGAGTAGATTTTCGAACAATATGCTTCACTTATTGTTCGAAAATCTACTCGGCGCGATTGTTTGCACATACTATCAAATGTTTGACATTGGCTTTATTCACTTGTACTTTCTCTGAGATATTGGCAGTATAAGCATTAACAAATGATATAATTTGTAAAAATAAAAGGTTATGTTTATATATGTTTGACTTTGGCGGTATAAACTTAAGCAATATACGAGTATGTTTACTTCAATTTAATAATAGCTTTGTAACACATACTATAAGTACATTTTAGCTTTCTGCATTCCTTCTCTTATAAAATGTAACTATGCCCAATTTCACAGTCCTCCATGCGCGCCATATGCTTAAAAAGTGATTAAAAGCGTTCACTTCCCGTATTAATATACAGAATTATATAACAACACAATAGCAACACACATTGTAATAAAACTTACGTCGTCGCATTATAATGACGTTAGGAGCGAGCCTAGTTATGGCCGGTCTGCCGATCCTTTCAATCACGGTTCGAACCCACTGATGGTACATGCCGTAGTCCAAAAATCTTGCAGGAGATTCGCATCCAGGACCATGGACACCAAAGCCAGCCTGTTTAAATTACTAATTGAAACAAATTTTACGGAGTTTTATCCCGTTTAATTTTAACTTCATCATTCCCAACGTTTCGGGTGCTTTACAGCACTCATTGTCACGGGCAGGAATGGGTTTTTTGACGTATCAATGTCATAGCTAGTTCGGCTACCTTCCGTTCTTGAATATTAATATTTGGTCCGATCTACAAAACGTCGGAAATTATAAAGTTAAAATTAAACGCGACAAAATATATCAAATTAATTTTAATTTATGTGCATTGTTCTCGTAAAATATCATCAGCTCTAAAAATATTACTACTGGACTTAGATCTCCCCCGTTGGGAGTATTTTTCTTCATTTTCACGCTAAGCAAGCGGGTTGACGATGATAGAAGTGACGTACCTTTCACACTGCACTCCTTCACCGGTCTAAATATTTCATTACAGTTGTAGAATAAAGGTGCTGGCTCGAAAGGAGCAGAATCACATACTCACAGAACACCGGCATGAAATAGCTTTATTATTATGCAGTAATACATGGTGAGTGACGAGAACAGGAACGTAACGAGGTCTTCCATATTATTGCGCAATTGTGACTAAATATCTGGATTTCGATTCTTAGTGAAGGATATAGGTATCCTAAGGATTACAGCTTAATGTTCTGCAGCGAGTCTCAAAGGAGACCAATTATCTGTGCGGGACAAAATTATAGTGCCCAAGTGTATGCGCAAGCTCAATGCCAATCACTTTTAATGCCTTCACATTCATAGTCCGATGGGGTAGCAATCCAGCACGAACAGAGAGAGATCAGGTGTAGTAAAAACTCCTTTAATGAGCTTTCAGAGGTACGGGGGTGAAATACTGCCAACTTCCTTACTCCGGGATGCTACTGAGAATTTTTTGACAGTAAAACAATAAATGAAAGCCCCAAAGTATTCGACCGTGGGACCTCATGATCAGCAATAGCGTCTACGATCAGTGATGCAGTCAAAAGAGTCTTCAACTATAGTCTGTCAAGAGCTAGGAGAATAGTCGAAAACGCTTTCGGAATACTGTCTTCTGTTTTCAGAGTACTAAGGAAACCTATTCTGTTACAACCCGACAAGGTGACGGATATAGTTATGACTTGTGTCTTATTACACAATCTTCTAAGGAAATCTAAAAAATTAAGACAAATTATATAATAATTTCTATACTACCACTGATCTACCACACACTTACTTATAAGATGGACTGTGAACTCGTGACACGCTTATTTCTATAAATAATAATTAGTTAATATATACTAAAATAATAAAGGACCAAGTACGCTTCCTTGAGGAACACCGAAATTTAGGGATCGAGGACCACACCATTAAATATATTCATTTTAAGACTTTATAATAAGTGGGGAAGTAGTACCAGCCAAAAATTATAACTTGTGCTGACAATTGTTATTTCGGTACGTACCAACATCCATCTATTATCTTGCTTCATGACGAGAAACACTCCGCTTTGCCACAAGCATTCTCCGCCTCTGAGTGCCTTTGCACATACCGTGTATTTAGGCCAAACACTCTTTTCGTCTAACTGTAAGTTAATATTGTACTATATTATATTTGTATGGACTGGTTGCATTCGGGATATCCTATTAAAAGGTTGTAAAGGAGAAGAGACAATTATTATTTGACGGTAAATTGTAAGTTAAAAATATCAGACACTAAATTATAGGTTATGAGGAATTTCATTGTAATCTTTTTCTTTTAGCCTAACGGTGTCAATGCACCGGCGGCCTCTTTGTTTTGAAGTGGGATGTATGTATTCATGAGTTGCAGAGAAAGTTACTGTCAGGCGGATTGCTAATTCGTTTCGTTTATGAAATCATTATTACAATTTTTTTGTCCAAGTTTATTGTAATGCTTTGGATATTATAATTGCTTACCCCAGACCTCCGGTAGAACTGCTTACATTCTTTAGTGTCGACGTAAGTCATTTTATATATATTAATCCTGGATTCCATACAATCTAAAACAAAAAAATCACATGAACATTTACAAAACTGTTAATGCACGCATTGGCCCATCGACGTGGACAGCATACTTATATTGCGCTATTTCAAATATACCAGATGTACAATCTATTAGATGGTGACATGTGTTATGTGCATATAAAAGGTTCATCAATCGTACAATTACAACTCAGCTGGCCATCTCTACTGCCACGCATGTCAAGGAGTATATAAGACAAATTTCGAAATGATAGGAAAATATCCTAATATCAATAGTCGCCGTCATCAATTCGATGGGAGGGACTATATATGTATACAGCCAATAAAAGTACACTGCTGAACATAGGTCTCTCTAGCTAGTTTGGCCATGGGTTAACTCTACGTCTCGTTACTACGTAACATGACAACAAGCTTAAGTTTGGTAATAAATTTAGTGTGGGTATCCTAGTGAATGTCAAGGTTGGCCATATTTTTATTGAGCATGTTAAAAAGATGAGATATACAGATCACTGGGCAGTCGGAACCCAAGCTTGTACTACAAAATTTATTCTTAAAAAGACTACAAGGATATCTTGGTCTTATGGCAGAACAAAAAACAATTAGATACTTAATTTGACTATATGTAATAATTTAAAAATTATTAAAATAAGATGAATAAAACTAAGTTTAAATAGAAAATAAAATAAAATAAATACTTGAAGATATTTTAAATTGAATGAAAAGTTATTTTAGCGGCATTTACGCAGTTAGTTTTAATAGCTTCGTTGATAATATAGAGTACAGTTTTCAAAAAAAATACAAAACTCTGATATAAGAAGTGATGCTTACTAGAAACAGGACACAAAAAGTTTTTATCAACGGAGTTTTTCCGGCAATAGGGCGTACCTCAGGGCTCAGTTCTCAGCCCCTTTCTGTTTCTTGTCTATATTAATGACTTATCTTACATAGTAGGGGAAAAAGGTGATATAGTATTATTTGTTGATGATACTTCATTTATTTTCAAAGTAAATCGACAGTTAATAAATTATGATAAAGTAAATAACGATATATTTAAATAAGTAAATTGGTTTCATGTTAATAATTTACGTATAAATTTCACTAAAATATGAAATTAATTACTCCAAATGACAAATATCTAAATACTAATGCAATTTTAAATGTGGAGGTTGAGTGTTGTTCATCCATATGCGAAGTTTTTAAGTCCCATGCATAAACGTATAAGGTCCCATATATCTAAAATAGCAAACAGACTTAGTGCTGCAGCGTACATGTATTGTAAAAAAGGTTACAATTGCGATTTCAAACCTAAATAGTTTCTAAAGCAAAAATTGAGGGAAAATGAAAACTTTTACCTATAAATATATTTACGAAAATGTACACATACAATGTACACAAAAACGTAAGTTGTTTTAAAAATTATATGATATTCTTGGGACCTTCAGCAAAACAGCCTATCCGTGTTTTAAAAGGCTCGTAACGTATCTGCAATTCTCCTATTTTTGCAGTCATTCATGAGCGGCGGTAGTCACTTACCATCAAGTGAGTCGCATGCTCGTATGCCACCCCCTCTTCTCTAATAAAATCACTCTGTAAATACAAGGAATACACACAAGCTAGTAGGACCAGTTATTAGAAACCACACTCAGTAATTAATTCTGGGGCAATGTCTACGCTTTTACAACAAAATCCCGATCAAACATATAAAATTTATCCACCACCAAGTTCAAAAACGTCCAAAAAGTTATTATAATATTTAAGAATTCATGGATGATTATAAACCCTGGAAATAAGGTTATCGCTACCAAGCTATTCCTTATTAATTTTGGGTAGGTTTGCTTATGTAACAAAATATATAATTGTGAACAGTTCTTTGTTAAAAAAAACGTTCCGCTGGGTTTCTTCCTTGTTCTTCCCAGGACAGAGGTAATTTCCGATTGGTAAATTAAACCTTATTCCACAGTTATTTTAATATTTAATTCCCTAATTGTAAAATCGTAGCTAGTTTGGTGCCGGACAATAAGTGGTGATGCGTGGTTTAGTGGATATTCTTACAACGCGGTATATAAAGTTAAAAGGAAAATTTAAAGCCTATATACGTTCCGCATCTGGGCACAGGCCTCTTCTTTCAATTATGAGAAGGTTTAAGGTCCAGGGAATGTCAGTCGCGTTGCCGCAATGGCCAAATGGGGGATAAGTCGCTCGCGTCCTTAGGCTTCGACCACCTAATCCTAGGCCCACCCTACACGTGTCCCCCAGGTGGTACTAAATGAGCGACAAGCTGAGGGCTGGAGAGGAGGTGGTGGCAGACTTGCTGCACATCTTGTTTAATTTATGCTGGGCATTGAAGCCGGTACCGGTAGACTGGTGCAAAGCCGTGATAGTCCTAATATTTAAAGGAAAAGGGTCGCAGCAGGACTGTAAAAACTATCGTGGTATCAGCCTTCTTAGTGGGAAAACTGTATGCTAAAGAACTAATTGAAAGGATCATGAAAGAAACTGATGGAAAAATTTGGGATGTGCAAGCGGGATTTAGAAAGGGAATGGGACGTACAGATCAAGTCTTTTTCATGCGCATGATCGCGGAGAAGTTTTTGGCCAAAAACCAAAAGGTTTTTTGTGCGTTCATGGACTTGGAAAGAGCCTATGACAGAGTGGATAGGGATATGCTATGGCAAACACTGAACACATTTCGGTTGAGCGCTGGCTTGATACAAGCATTGGAGTCTCTTCATAGGGACTCTAGTGCTTGTGTTAGGATCAACGGGGTCTACTCAAACAGGTTTGGCATCCAAAAAGGTGTCAGACAAGGCTGGATGACGGTTACATTAATGAACAGATCATTAAAAGAAAGGGGTGTGAAAGTGAACGCAAGTAAGACGAAAGTTATGGTGTTTTAAAGAGAAGAAAGTAAAACGATATGTGAAATAAGAATACAAGGGGAGTTAATCGAGCAAATAGATGAGTTTGTGTATTTAGGTTGCGTATTTAGCAGTGATGGGAGATATGATAAGGATATAGAACGACGAGTGAACGCAGAAAATAGAGTAAATGGGGCCCTACACTCTATTGTAAAGAGTTAAAATGTTTAAAAAAAGGCACGTATGGCAATTCACAGTGCTGTGTTGGTCCCTACTTAAACGTGTGGTAGTGAAAGTAGGGTGTGGCAGAAGAAGCACGAGAGTAGAATAAACGCAGTAGAAATACGGTCGTTGAGGAATATGTTAGGGCTGAGCAGGGTGAGAAATTGTGTGATAAGAGAAGAGTGTGGTTTTCAAGATAATGTTGTGACCAGGATTAAGAAAGGAATACTTCCGAGGTTTGGTCATGTGGAAATAATAAATGAGGAAAGAGTGACAAAGAAAATTTTTGTTGCTGAAGTGAATGGCAGAGTCGGTAAGGGACGTTCTAGGCGAAAATTTATCGACCCAATTAGCGATTTATTGAAAACAGGCCAAATTAGGAGTACCCTTAACCGACTATCCGAGGTATATGGATGTGAAGGAGGCGAGAGAGGTGTGTCAGGATCGTTACAAATGGAAGTCTGTAGTTTCTGCCTACCACTCTGGGTGGCAGGCGTGAGTGTTTATGTATGTATGTATGGTATGTAGATAAATTTATCAAGTGTGTGTCAAATGTCATTAATCAGTTATTTTAGGTACCCATACTTTTATTCTTTTATGTGTAATGTCCTGTCGCTAGGACGCTATTTAAAACTATCATTAAATACGTATTACTGATTTAAGTTCTATTCCTCATACTTCCTTTTCACTGATAAATATGGATGTACGCGAAGCAGAAGTTGTGCGAATCGTAACGTTATTATGAATAGAAATGAGCCAGCAAAATGTCGCTCGACAATGTGAAGTAAGTCAGTCAATGGTTCAATATATCTAATAGAGGTGCGTGGAGACCGGTGGCTACATTAGGAGATCTGGATTAGGTCGAAAAAGTAACATCTAAACGGGATGATCGATTCGTAGTGTCAGTAAGCCTCAGAAATCGTCATCGTTCTGGAGTATTATTGCGGCACCTGCTTAGAGATGTGCGAGGTTTTGCTGTAAGTGATAGGACCTCACACCTAAACATACACAGGTCCTAAACATACCACAGCTCATAAGGCAGCAAGTTTAAAATTTGCTCGTGAACACCGTGATTGGACTGTGGCAAATTGGGGACAAGTACTCTTTTCTGATGAGTCTCATATGTATCTATATAGTGCTAAAGGTCGCAAAAGAGTATATAGTAGACCGGGAGAACGGCTTTATACAGGCCTTTTCCACCGAAACATCAAGAATGTTCCAGCAAATACCGGTCCCGACCGACTAGGTGTAGAAAATTCGAGGTTGAGTTTCTAGAAAGCTTATTTCTTCTATTCGTTACCAGATGGCGCTAGTGGGAGAGTTCTAGAAAGATCTTGACGCTCCTATTTCTACTCCTTGATACTAGATGACGCTTATAATCACCCGCTATATACCGGGCGTAAATTATAGCGCGCAATACTGCCCCCTCCTAAGACATGCTCGTTCCGAGCATTATCGATCCCATAGTAACGAGCAAGTCGATCCACATGGACGATCTTAGGAGTAACCTCTTGCACCTTTCTATATCCGGTAGTTTACGTTGTTGATCCTAGTCACAATCCGGTATGCCGTCCATTTAGCTTGAAGCTTAGGAGATTACCCTTTGCTGCGGATTGAATTGTGCAACCACACTAGTAAACCTTCGTCGAACCCTTTGTAGTTCATTTTTTTTTTTTTTCCCCCCCCCTCGTGTTGGTGGTGGGGGGGGTGGTGGGGGGGGGGGGTTGTGGTGTTGGGGGGGGGGGGGAGGGTTTTTTTTTTTTTGTGGAGTTTTTTGCGGTCATATCGCGTTTTCACCTTTTCAGACATTTGCTGGCCCGATTGTCCGCTCATAAATGTCGTTCATTTTGTTGCGCAAGTCGTTTGCATAATTGGTTATACTGCGTGGCGCATCAGGTGGTATCCCGGTAATCAGGTCTGCAGGCAGCTGTAATTCTCTTCCAAAGTTTGCGAAAACTGGTGTCATTGATGTACTTTCGTGAACAGCGCTTCGATATGACAACAAAAACGATTGTATGTGCTTGTCCCAATCTCATTGCCGATTGTCTACAGCTTTTGCTAGGTACCTCTCCAACGTCTCATTAAATCATTCTACAATTTCATCAGATTGCGGGTGGTAAGAAGTCGTTCTTGTTTTATGAGTACCCATAACTCGGCAAGTTTCCTGGAATATTTGAGACTCAAAATTCCTTCCTTGATCGCTGTGAATCTCTAAAGGTACTCTAAAACGACAGAAGACTTCAGTGTTTTAGAGTACCTTTAGAGATCACATTTAGTTTATCTGCAACTGTTGAAGCTACTTGATTTGGAATTGCGAGAACTTCTGGCCACTTAGTGAAGTAATCCATCACAACCATGAAATACTTGTTACCACTTTTACTTTCCGGAAATGGCCCCGCCACGTCAATGGCTATTCTCTCCCATGGTGCGCCAACATTGTACAACTTCAATGCACATCTACTACGAGTTTGAGGTCCCTTTATAACCGCACAACTTGTACATTTGCGACACCAGTCCTATACATCGTTTCGACAGTGGATCCAGTAAAACTATTCCCGGATCTTCAGTAGAATTAGTTTAACTCCCAGATGGCCTCCTGAACAATCATTATGGTACAGCTGTAGAACATCCGGTACTTTAGCTTTAGGGACAACCATTTGCAAATGACAGCTGTCTCCCCAACCATTTTCCCATTTACGGCACAGAACTCCATCCTGAAGCAGCAAGCTGTCCCATTAGGCCCAATAATTTTTCGTGGTCGAAATCATCGCTGAGACGTCTCTCCACTTCGGTTTGGGAGCACTGGCCTTCATCCATACCAGAATCGGCTTGATGTCCGGATCTTCCTGCTGTGCATGTTGTAATCTGTCCTTCCACTCGTTGCTGAGGTGGTCTATCCTGAGCATTCTCACAGATACCACTTGCTTACCCTCTTTGCTAGTACAATGCTTGCAATCTTCAGGACAAGGTCTTCTTGAAAATGCATCTGCGTTGCCATGAGATTTCCCAATGCGATGTTCGAACACAAAGTCGTATTATTTCTGCTGCTTGCGGGCACTGTATCGTGATCACTTTCCCTTTCTAAGTTTGCTTAGGGCAGCTGGATCGAAGATGGCCCCTTTCCCCACAGTCATAGCGCCTAGGGCTGTATCCTATATTGCAGTCGCGAACTGTAGCGGCTGCAACCTCCCTGACGCGATGGGAACAATGATCCTGCCGCACGGCTTCCACCTCCAGTGCATGGGCCAAGGCGTCCTTAAGCGTCCCGTGGTGCCCGAGCCTCACAGCAGCTCTGACTTAAAGGTCGCGGATGCCGTCGATAAATGTTTGCACCAGGTTTCCTTTAATGAGCGCGTGTACAGACCGGTATGCTTTTCGAACCAGCTTCTCCACCTCAAGGGCCCACTGCTGCAGGTTTTTGTTGCTGCGTTGCATGCGATATTTAAGCTGCGCACGAAAGACGCGTTCCAGGTGAGCGTTGCCATAACTAGCCTTTAGTGCCTCAAGGAGCTGCTCGTAATTCACTTCCTTACCGAGATCTTTCAGATCGGTTAAGGCCTGGTCGCGCAGGCCTAGTGTGAAAGTAGTCACGGCCTGACTTTTATTCCAGCCGTTAGCCTTCATGAAAGCATCGAACTGGATTTTGTAGGCCAACCATGAATAAGTCCCACGAGAACGGCGGCACTTTAAATCCACGTAGCGAAGGTGTTTTAGCTACTACGGGAGCTATAATTATAATTTCATCCCTAAGTTTGAGGTCGTTTAGCGTTTTCTTCATGTCAGCCATCACACGGTTCCCTTGGTTGATTTTGGTTTCAGCTTCTTAAAGGCGGTTGTCATGTTGAGCAACCCTATTCCTCACCTCCCTTATCTCGTTCCCGAAGGTAGCGGGAAGGTCCTTCATGAGGAGCATCAACTCTTCTTTACCGCTTTTGAGTTGCTCTTCCAAACGACGGGCCAGTTCCACCTGTCGATGGGCCTTTTCCTTCTGTCGGCGGGCCTGTTCCGCCTGCTGATCTTTCAACCAACGGGCCTGTTCCTCATGTCCGCGCTGCATCTGCTCTTCCAATCGACGGTTCTATTCCTCCTGACGGTGGGCCTAATCCTCCTGCTGCTCTTTCAACCATCGGGCCTGTTTGACCTGCCAGTGAGCCTGCTCCTGCAGCATCATCATGAGAGCACCTAAGTCAGGTGCTGTAGGTAGGTGTATTAGCTGCCAACGGGTCGGCCTCCGTGGCTGACAGTTTGCTCTCCGACGTCTGCGGCGTTGCACCACCAAATATTCTCTGGTCCGTCTCCTGCTGGTGTTGACTTCGGGTACAGACACCCTCCGTGTTGTCCTTCGGTAAAATCGGCATGATTTTATCCCACTTCTGACACCAATTGTTACGAGCTTAGGGTTCGTGATAGTAAAAGCTGCTGATTGAATTACCAAAATTAACAATTTTACTACCGAACATCAATTAAGGGTACACTAGTCACTTGTTCTTCCATACAAACGTAGTCTGGCGATTACTCCACTGTTTGATGGTGTACGTACAAAATAAAAAATGATTTCAATTTGTCTCATCATTATCTAGCCCTGTATGGAAACAAAAAAGTAAAAAAAGATTATGTTTAAAAGTTATAAGCGTCGAAAATTCCGAATTTCAACACTATTTTTAACACATCTTAGGGCGGAAATAAATACCATAAGAAGAACGAAAATTGCAAAACAGTTCCATATAGGGATAGATTAGTTGTTCAAAAATGCAAATAATTTTATTTTGAACAGATACATTCAATAGATTTTTCATGACATCCAGACTCCCAAAGATCTGTTTATAAAATTTCGCGCGCTCCTTTTTGTTGTAAATCATCTTGCCTTTCGCTACAAATTGTTTCCCCAATCAGTGGGACGGACGGTGGGGGGGGGGGGCGCAGCGCGCACCCACACATGCTCACTAGATTAGCCGCTGCTATCTATTTATGGTTGTAATACCTACATATCTACATCTTTATTTAAAAAATTGCTTCCTTTTGTTCGTGTCCACTTGCTGAAGCCGGGATGAATATAGCTGGTAAAATGTGCCCATAAGTTTGTTGAAGCACATGTAGTTAAAATTGAAAACAGGTAGGTACATAATAATGAACTTTCGATACAGGTAGTACATTAGGTACTTAACTACTTTAATTTGCCAACTAACGAAAACATCTCATTGATAAGCACGATTGTCGAAAATCTTAAAATTATCTATAAATTTAATTAGAATAGGTAATTCTTAGATTTTCGATAATCGTGCTTACGTATAGGAATATCATATCCAATATACCTAATGTAATTTATGTAAGTACATAAGAATTAAGAGCCGTGGTAGCTCAGATGGTTAGCGCTCGCTTTAAATTTCACAGTACGCGAGCAAACGGGGTTCGTTCCCCGCCGGCACCAATGAAATTGTTAATTGCAATTTTAAGTGCTGATTTACCACGTGCTCGGCGGTGAAGGAAAACATCGTGAGGAAACCTGCATGTCAGAGAAATAAGAAAAAAAAAATATTTCGAAGACATGAGAAGTTCGCCAACACGCATTGGGGCAGCGCGGCGGACAATTACTTGCCTTAAAGCCCTCTCAGATATGAGCAGAGGCCTGTGTTGTTTTTAATGTTACTATTTTTAGTTGAGAGTTATGTCCCTTTAGTGGGTACAGGCGTGATATTATACTGCGTGGTTGCGTAAAGAATGCACAGATACGCGATAGCAGCAATCGCTGTTGATTTGCTGTCATTTATTGAAGAGTTCCCTCGATTTCTCCAAGATCCCATCATCTTGATCTGACCATCATCGATTACCATGGGATCTTCTGGAAAGTATATTCTTTCAAACCAAAAAATAACTTTCCAAATCGGTTCAGGCATCTTCGAGAAATCGGGGAACAGAACATACATAACCAAAAACCAACGAATTGAGAACAGCCTCCTTTTTTCGAAGTAGGTTAAAAAGTAGGTAAAAAAAAATCAATGAAATTATTATATAATAGCAACATTCTTATGACTTTCACAATCTAACTAAATTGGGTTCATAATAATAACACCAATTTGTTTCCTCTCTCTTTTCTCTTTTCAAAATACGTTACCCCCACAGTAGGATTTTCTCCTGTATCGTGGAGGCAGTTTACAAACATAAATTGCACAAGGACAAACATCCAGACCCGGAATAACTATTTATAGGCCATACAAATATTTGTTGCGTGGGGGATTCGAACCCGCGGCCCTTAGCGCTGTAACTCATTGCCAAGCCACTGCAACACGGAGCTTTCAATTGCGGTTTGAGTTTATGTTGTCATTCAAAAAAGAATCGCAATATGTAGGTACGCGATAACGCCGTCGCTTTGCGTCACTCAGGAGTGCGTATGTGTGTGCGCACTAGCTTCTTACTACTCATCACAGCGTCTATCCCTTTAGCACGTGATGCCGGCTGAGATAGCATGAATTTTAACCCCACCCACCATTTAGTTCGAGCTATCGACTAGGGCCACCTTAAAACTAAAAACACACTAATAATTAATCGAACTTAACACTTTAGTTCACTTTATTTCGCTTCCAAGTTTTAGCTTGTATCGCAAATTCAATATTGTCTCGGTCCCGACCCTAAACGGCTTTATATAGGCCTTTTACACCGAAACATCTAGAATGTTCCTGCAAATACCAGCCCCGACCGACTAGGTGTAGAAAATTCGAGTGTGGAGTTTTCTAGAATACTTAGTTCTCCTATTCGTTACTAGATGGCGCTAGTGGGAGAGTTCTAGAAAGATCTTGATGCTTCTGTTTCTGCTCCTTGATACTAGATGGCGCTAATAATCACTAGCTACATACCAGGTATAAATTATGGCGCGCAACAATATTAAAAAAAAATGATTGCATTAAGCATAATGAGTAACAGAGTATATAGAATACTGTCGGAGCCGCCAATAGACAGGTCAAGTTAAAGCAAAGATACGGCCTGTTTGAGTCTCACTGCTCGTCAAACAATTAATTCATAAAGGGCTTAGCATAAGTAAGTACCCGATGCACTATCATAGTGCGGTTTTAGCGACTTAAGATGTCTTAGAAATATTTTTCTCTCTGTTATCATTTATCGTCAACACTTGGTAAGTCAGCACTTAAAGTTAAAGACTCTATGCATCCCACTCCTGGCCACTGGCCTCCTTTAATTTCTGAGAGGATTTTAGGGCAAGGAAATATCCACCGCGTGTGTGACCGAGTGCAAATACGTCCCAATGCGTGTAGGCGGACTTCACATGTCTTGGTTATTCACGATGTTTTCCTTCACCACCGAGCTCGTGGTCAATCAGTACTTAAAATTGCAATTAACAAATTTCTTTGGTGCCGACATTGATCGAACCCGGGTTACTCGTATACTGTGAATAAAATGTCAATTTACAGTGAGCGCTTAGCCCCTGAGCTACCACAGCTCTTAAGATAGCCAGCACTTAAAATAACCTTTTATAAATTAATTAGTGATATGTACCAATATATAATAACATGTTACCTCTCGATAAAGACATGGCGTAGAATTCTGGCTTATAAATTTTGTTCGGTGGCGGGCAAATAGGTCGTAGCTCTAAAAAGATAAACATTATTAGTTTGAGTATAAATTTAAGAAGAAACACAGCCACTCCCATCTCTATCAACCCCCATCTCTTTTTTTAAATATCAAAAATAAAACGTAATATCGATAGACTCCAACATTTTTATTCTAGATTAAGAATCAAAATGCAGTTTTTATGTCACCTCTTAGGACTAAGATGGAATGTCTTGTTGGAAAAAAGTATTATCGTTTACTCATCGCAGCATTATGCTGCTATTTCATGCTGTTATTCTCTGCAAGCGTTGTCCTTCTCTGGTCAAACCAGCCTCTACCACGTATAAATTACAAATTGTTTTTTTTTTATTAACTGGCTTTACGGCTCTGGTTTCTAGACCTTCTGAGCCTATCCTTTTTTTTGGAATCTTCATTTTATTTTCTTTTTCTTCACAATATGCTGATGCGTCACATTGCGAAGACCTTGGGAGATTTTGACGACAGCTCAACCTAGCGGACAGTTGATGACGACAGCCACTCAAGTTGATAAGGCGCCCAAGCGTTCAAAATAACTTGAGGGTTATATCGACATCAAAGCACTTGTTTCGTCGTTTTCTCTAATAGTTCACACGCGCGGACACTTAATTCACAAAATCGCATCACTTTTACGAATCAAAATCCACTTCAAACCATTATTCAAGCGACAAAACAGGAGCGACAATCCGTCTACGGCCAAGTTCCCGCCGAAAAAAAAAACTCATTACAAATTAGTGTGTGGTTACGGCATAGTGTAACCATTAACCCATTTCGACATATTTTGTAAAACTAAAGAAAGAATATCAAGCTCATCACGCCAGTGCTCAAGTGTCATAAGAGTTGACTATGGAAATGGCCTATAAGATCTCACGGTCTTTGATATTTTTTTTAGTAGAATAAAGGTGATAAACAAGCACGTTGTCCACCTGATGGTAAGTGGATGCTGTGGTCTATAGACATTTTTTGTAAAACTACAGAAAGAGGTCGTAAAATTTTTGATTCTTTACGTGGTGGAATCAAGCTGCAGCGTTATTTTGCACCACAAATGTTGTATCACCAACAAAGTGACGAGAAGTGAGTCTTTTTCTGGTACAAGACATCCATCTCAGTTCGTTGTTGCATTCGCATTTTGATTTGTAAACGAAGAATGTAGGTTTCTGTCTATGAATCGCACTCAGTCAATCCACTTAACATCAGAACACACAGCCCACGCGTGTTAGCTTGTCACCTAATGTTATAGAAATAAATATCATAAAATGCCAATACCGCTTTTGCCTGTTCTAAAATACTATACTAGTGACCTCAAGCCATGTCAGCTATGGAATATTATGGGTTGATTATGATGATGATAATTTAGGCAGATTCATACCTTTCTTCAGCAACTTGGTCTAGCACGCGTGGCAATGAAGGCAAATCCCTAAGCAATGTCCAGTAATAGACATTTACGGATCGATAATGAAGATTAACATATTGATTACATAATCAATAAAGCCTTTCAATAGTACAGTATTATTATGAGATTATCTAAAGATTTTAAACGATCATCTACTTTCTTAATTCTTCATAAAACTCCTATTCGTTCACAAGTAGATGAGGCTATTCCAATCTGGAGTGCTTTTGACAAATATATAATTATAAATTCGTCTAAATGAAATTTTTACGTAATATTCATCCATTCAAGTGTTACCATATACACCAGATTTCCATACATACAATGATTAAAACAGAATAATTAAGTCTAGACTAATAGTAAAAATATACAAGTCATAAAATGTAATTTCGTGTTGCCACGGAATAGAAAAATATTCATACGAATGTCATTACCTTGTCCTAAAACAAGAATGTCCAACTGTATCAACACGAGCGAGCTGAAAGTGGTTTTCTGGAAGTCGGGGTGGTACGTATAATCAAGTACCTTGATTGTTGGACCGGTGCAGTTATGACCGAGTATTACTTTAGACCTAGCCCTGGAAGCATAAATGTTCTATAATCATCGACGTTAAAATATTTAAAAATCCGTCATTTGACTTTGATGATGCAATATTATGAAGAGCAACTTCGATGATACTAACACAAAATGGGACCTCGATCACGAAAAGAAAAATTTCAATGATACAATAGTCATGTAAAATGACACGCACACCAACACACACGCACGCACACACACTCATAATATTGACCTATTGTACAGTGTGTACTGAATTACTGCTGATATCGCGTTTTTCTTTATTTACTAACGTAAAGATAATTAAGCGAAACCTAATATATAATATAATATATAACCTAACGAATAAAAATAAGACTTATGCTAAGGTTATCCGATTTGATGTAAATTTATTTTGTTAAAATCCATCAACGCTGCATACATTTCACCCATTGCAAATTTTTATCCTACGCAGAGTGCCATTGAGCTTCCTCACACGACCTGTAGTGAAGGACCATGTTCTTATACTACATAACTATAAAAATTCTGAGGATTATCGCACAAGAAGATTTGTCCTAGTTTTCCTAACGCAGCTCAGCTTACATTTAGATATAAACTACTCAGACTGGGGATTGGTGCAACGTCAACGGTGCAAGACATCTTGTACTGCTATTTCAAATTTGCATTTCATGCGTAGTGATTAAGCAAATCTTTCCCATATTGACTATAGCAGGATGTAGCCCAACATCAGTGTTTCGTTGTTTTCTTGATTTGTTTTCTTTAATTTCCTTGAGACCAAATTTTGGTCTTCGTGCAGCGGCCAGTTTTAACGGAGATTAGCCACCTGCGCTGAACAGGATCGTTTTGCCCGAGCATATGCGCAAGCACGTGTATCGACACGACCGGAACAAGATCAGGCGTAAGACTACTTAAAGACTACTATGTATATGTATGACTAAGATGTATAATAAAGTCAACATTAAGTCCATAATTCAATACGTTGGCATTACATCATATATCCATCCATCACAGACTATTACAGTCACTGCTGAACAGAGGCCTCCCCCATAAATTGCTACATAGGGAGGAACCTGCCTTGCTTGGCATGCACTGCAGTTTTTTTAATTATTTTGAGTTGTTATTGTTATTGGAAGATGCTACTGCCCATCTCCTGTTTCCGTTTGTCTCTGCCGCCTCTTCCGACAACCACGGGACGATGTGGGCCAGAAAATATTACACCTCTACAACACGGTATTAGATCCATTCTGCTTCTTACATTCATCTGCTTTCTATAATATTTGGAAAGATTTTTGGTCTTTAGTTAAGTCCATATTAGATTTTTTCAGGCGTAAGATAGACTTTACTTACTTCTTGATTCAGGACTGCTACTGAGAATTTCTCCACTGAAAAACCCAATAACTGATTTTAGCCCAACCCGGGATTCGAACCCGGAACCTTATATTATCAACAACCTCGTTTACGACCACTAAATCAACTAGGCAAGGATGTAAAGCATCAATATAAAGATATTAAAATCTACATCAATGTTTATGCAACATCGATTATCTTTTTATAATATTGAGCTAACACAATGCTGGATACATACACCCATAGAACACTATAATACACAATAGAATGGCTGTCAACTTTATTTTATACGAGGGTTGGCGTCAACTAACCCGATTCGCTATGTTGACAGACTGAGTAAATTTACACATTTTAGACTTTTGATTAATGTTCAAGATCATCATTAAATTTTAATACATATTTATTTGTAAATAGGGTGCAATTTGGAAACGATTGTGACGTCAAAACACATATCGTATTGACATTTATATGTGTGAATTGACGTGTTAGTGACATTTTAGTGGCTACGTGGACTCCGCCCACTTCCCCGTTTAATTATGTATGTATTATAGTATTCTATGGATAAACTAATATATTATGTAAGTAAGTTGCAGTTTGAAGTCGAAATAAGCGACTGGTATCGTCAAGTATAAATTCTAGATTATTTTAAAAACCTGAAGTCTTTCTTGGGTAGGCTGGCGATTTCAACTGCTGCACCGATGACTAGCTGCCTCGTTATTAATATTACTGGTGATGTAGTTAACTCGCCACCTGTGAAAATATAACCACACTTTAAAGATAGTTCATTTTCAGTTTCATTTTTCAAAATATCGGATTTTCGATATATCGATAAATAAACTTATATGCAATACTCCGATATATTTATTATTATCGATATATCGATAATTCGATATTTTAAAAATATCAACAGTTCTAGTTTGAACTGATCATTTGGAATTACCGTATGTGGCGACCATAAGTTGTGAAACGCCCTTAATGTAAGGCGATATAGGTACGCGTGTATCTATAGTTCGTTTGAAATTTTTTTAAATATCAACAGTCATAGTTTGAACTGATCAGTTGGAATGACCGTGTGTATAAAATTTTATATTCAAAACTGAAGGTTTCCGGGTAGCCGGGCTGACTATGACATTGGGACGTCAAACATCTCAGTCCTCTTCGTAAGGTCACGGGTTTTGGGCGCTGTAAAGCAGCCGAAATATCGGGAATTAAAAATAAGTTAACTAAACGCGATAATATCCGTGTATATAGTTTTATTCAAGGTGTAGTGTTCGCGTAGATTTAAGAAACTATTATGTGAATAAATACTATAAAACAGGATCGTGGCAACAACAAACAAAAATAATTATATCACGTTTGACGTTTCATGTTTCTTTTTTCCCATGTGCCTGGATTTTGGCGTCACGCGTCTAATTTATGTATACGTTTCGTTTTTTTGACGGTTTTATTTTTATTTCTGTTTAATCTTTCTCTAAAAAACATAGTATAAGTTAAATTTTGAAAATTGGTACCTATTATATTTTATATTCAATAAGGGTAAAACGAAAAGAGTGCAAAAGAAACAGGATCGATCGAGCATCGATTGACGAAAGGGAGCTAATTCTAATTTTATTAAAAAAAATGCGGTACTCATGTACAATACAGAAATTCTCGATATCGTAGGGTTAATAAAAAAATTAAAATGTAAAAGGACCCAATAATAATACAAGTCGATCTTTAGGTAAAATTATGGTATTTTCGCTTAGTATTATTACGATACTATATACTACAAACTATGAAATAATGGTACAATTAGAATAATTATACTACGAAATCCGACCCTGGTTACGTCGTGTTTTGATATGACGTTTGTATTATGACAGATGCGCTACTTTTTCTTGTATGAAAAAGTTATGAGTAAAATATTTAGATGGGCCTATCCTTCCTTTTGAAATCTTTGTATTTTATGTTGTAAACTGTCATTAGAATAAAACTGACACTCGATTTGAAATTTGACTCCCTTGACTTTTATAACAGGCTATGTATCAATCTCATTTGTTATTATATTTTTCTTTATTTATTAAATTTAGATTTGATATTAATTTTATTGATGTCTTAATAGTAATCTTTCAATCAATTGTAATCTTTATGTATAAACATTACGTGTCATATTGGTTGTCCGCGATGAACTCCCTAAACTACCTACTATTTCAATGAAATTTTGCACACTGTGCGGGTTGGTCCAACTGGAGAGATAGAATAGTTTTTATCCAGATAAGTGACCGTCAATATTTTTATTGCGAACACCTATAAGGATTTTTTATAGGGCAATGGGTCGTCGGAAAAGCCAAACAACGTCTGTGTGATCAGTTAGTGTAATATAAATTCAATTTGATTATTACAGGTAATGTTGTTTGTGGAAATTTAAAATTTTACGAGATATTGCTATATATGCACTAAATCTTACGTTATAAGCGTCTTGTATACTTACGTAAGATTTTGAGATGTTTGTGGTTTATATTTTTTTTAATAGCATTGGGTGACAAACGAGCACACAGTCCACCTGATAGTAAGTAGATGCTGTGGCCCATTAGACATCCACATTCATCCTCAATTAAGGATCAAAAAAGGGTTTCGGTTCTCTACACTCACCATATGAAACACAGAACCATTACGCTGCTATTTTAAGTTGGCATTCTGTGGTATTTTTATTCGTGCATTAATTAGGAGACTCAATCAACTCTTAACGCCACGACCTCTTTAACGGGACAACCATTTTGAATTTTCTACAAGATTTTTAGGCATTTCAAAGGAGTGCGCAAAATGTGTGCCTAGAATACCCGCTCCACTCCAACAGTTGGCAGTGTTGCCATGTTATGTAGGAGGTGTTAAATAGGGAGACGTGTTGCTGTTACCAGGACCTTAATTAGACTATTTCGGAATACAAATACAATGTCTCATGTAGGCTGCACTACACTATGTAGTGAGAACAAGGAAGAAGTTTAAGATCGAGTTAGTAGCGATGAAACGGGTTCACCATTATGAGCCTGATTCAATGTAAGACTTCTCTGATCGGCCGGCATCTGTATTTTCTTTCAATTAAAATAAAGGCGTCTTCGAGGCAAGAGTGAATAGACTTATGTAACGATAAGATAATTTACTTAGCTATTTACATGCATATACATTTACCATACCATAAATATTGGGTCATCAACATATGAAATTAGCGTTTTGACATACTGACCACTTTGATCTGATATATCTCCTCTATGGTTAAGAATTCCAAATTCAAATTTATTATTTCTTTTTCCTCATTATTTTTTTCTTTGGCGTCGCTTATTACCACACAATGGAAAACATGAAATATCGGTATATTTTATGAGTACGAGTTCTACCGTGGCATCGGTGCTGCAGACACAGCTCGAAGAATTAATGATGTGTATGGCGCTAGTGTCGAAAAATAAAGCACGGTATGTTTTTGGTTTCAACGTTTTCGTTCTGGAAATTTCGGCCTTCAGAACCAACCCCGTGGACGGCCGGAGACCAAAGTTGAAAATGAAGAATTAAATACTATTGTGGAAGCGGATTAATCACAAAGCACTTCAGAGATAGCTGCAGGCTTCGGGGTAAGTGATAAAACTGTATTAATCCACTTAAAGTAAATCGGGAAAGTAAAAAAACTTGAACGATGAGTACCTCATGAATTGAGTGATTCGAACTTGCAAACACGCGTCGACTGCTGTGTTACTTTGCTCAACCGACACAAAAATGAAGGGATTTTAAATCGAATCATTACTTGTGATGAAAAGTGGATACTGTACGATAATCGGAAGCGCTCGTCGACCCAGCCAAATCCTGCATGTTTGGTGGACTAGCGCCGGTGTCGTTCACTACAGCTTTTTAAAATCTGGCCAAACGATTACGGCAGATATCTATTGTCAGTAACTGCAAACCATGAAGGAAGAACTAGCCGCTAAACCAACCGAGATTGGTCAATCACTCCAGGCCACTGCTGCTTTACGACAACGCAAGACCACACGCTGCACAACAAACTACCACTAAGTTAGATGAGCTACAATTGGAATGTCTTCGACATCCACCGTACTCCCTGGACCTTATTCCAACAGATTACCATTTTTTCCGGAATTTAGACAACTTCTTACAAGGAAAAAAATTCAACTCCGATACGGCCAGTCCAAACCGCCTTTAAAGCGTTTATTGATTTTCGCTCCCATGGTTTCTTTAGTAAAGGAATCAATGAAATACCTATAAGATGGCAAAAGGGCATAGATAACAACGGTGCATACTTTGATTAATTAAATATATTTTACAAAAAAAAATTACAATATATTCCTCCCGTACAAACGCCAATTTCATATGTAAGGACCTATTACCAACATACGATACCACCATTTGTGGAATTGTAGCCGAGTATTGTCGTATATGCAAACAATCCGATCCCGACCGTAACCAAAGAAATCATGGTTGTAGGACGAATGTTCGGCTCGACTGGAAAAGTCTACGCGATCAAATAATATATAATAAAGTATACTCTGTTGGAACTTGGTCCTTGCCTGTTTTCAGATTTATTCTAAAAAAAATTCAACTGAAAAGATGTTTCTCGTGAGATAGTATTTTCATCTACGTTGAGAAAATCAAAAAGTTGAAAGATGCTGCGAGGGAAAAAAGGCGAGGTACATTGAGTGATGTGCTGGTTTTGCTTGATAACGCGGGTAATACACTGATAAAACAAGCCTGGTTGCAGTACGAATGGGGTCGTCTTGATCTTAGAAGAACTATGTTCATACAGAACGTCAGCACGAGTCAAGAAGTTGACGTTATTTGTCCTGCTCCTGTTCTCTCTCTCTGGATGAATCTGATTGTTGTACCAACGCACTATGAGAATGAGGGAATAGAGAATGCACCACACACTCATGCATCAGATTTATGCGCATAAATCTTGGGAATGGCCGCCGTCCCCCAAATCATCACGAATAACTCTGTAGGACATTGTCAATCGAATTTTCATCGAGAATATATATAGTTGTCTATGGGCCACAGCATCGTGCTTACCACCAAGTGGACTATCCGTTCGTTTGTCACCATTAATTATATAAAAAATACGCACTCATTGGAAAAACAAGAGCACCCAACCAAGGATACGTCTCAATATTTGCATATCCTTCATAAACTTCATTGATTGGAGAATTGCTTATCCCACACTTATCCTCACGATCTGCTGTAACATTACCTGAAAAATAAATATTCAAATTAGTTATTAAGCTTTTTTCTTTCTTCTTTATCAGCATTTTAAATTAAAAGATGTAGGTCTTTTTAAAAGGTGCCTAAGGACATCTACGACTATTTTGCTCCCAGGCAGCGTTACTTAGGAGTGAGGTGAAATATTTGACAGACAGAGAATTCGTTAGAAACTTTTGGAGAGTGAAGACTAATGTATTGTTCAGAAATATTTGTTATGCATAGTTTATATAAATTGGATTAGAAATAGATAAAATATATGATAATCATATTCCTAAATTCTGCATAATCTACTCTTGACGTAAAAATATCGTTATCAATCTCGTTACCACACACAAAGATTGCAGTGATGGATTCTATTGCACAGCCACCACTCAAACACGTTTTTTTTTTAAAAATAGAATAAGGGTGACAAAAGTGCACACAGTCCACTACGTTTATCCTTAATTTAGAATCAAAATACAGGTGCGTTCTTACCCCTGAGGACTGAGATGGAATACCTAGTTTTCAGTAATAAGGGTCTCCGGTTATCTATACTTACCATACGAAACACAGTAGCTTTGATCAGCAGCTCGCAAAAAAGCAATTTTGTGCTGGTATTCTCTGAGAGTGTGTGATCCTATCCCAGTCGAGCCGACCCACTCCTGCCTCAAATATAACATAACTGCAACGTGGCTCTACCGCGTAAAAATATAGTTTATAACTTTTTTATTTAAAAAACATTGTCACACACAGCATTTATAAACAATCCAATAGGGAATATAGATTCTATAACCCGTAATTTGTAAAAATATCATTTCTACTTACGTGCGATTTGTATTGCGTTCATAGAAAAGTTCATTTTTGCTGAAACCAATTAAAAAACGAAATTAACATATAATTATTCCAAAGCGTCGATCTCTATGTAAAGCGATAGTGAAATTCTTATCTAAATCGGTTTACAGGTTTTTACTTGATGCGTGTTCAGACGCACACAGACAGACAACGTTTCTAAAGAAAAGTGTTATGGCATCTGTATCGATTATATAGTATAACGCAATTCAAATTTGAAAAATAATTAAATGTACAGTCAAGTTCGTGTTTTATTATAGTAAAAATAGATGAAACATCATTATAAAAATGATATTAATAGTTACTTTGCAACCATTCGCCGCTTGCTGTTTTGCCTATACACCTTATCACCTGAAGATGCCTCCTGCGCCCTCCTTTCTGCCAAGGAGGGTCGCGTTCGTATACGGCTTAGAGATCTCTAGTCAGATCGTTAAGCCAATTCCTAAAAGGCGGTGTTTAGTGGTTAAAAATCTCCACATAACTACGCAGCCGGCTGTGTGGTATGCTATGAGCATTCATCGCCTCCCTCCCCCGCTTTCCGGAGGGTTGCGCAATTTTGCTTCGGGCGCAAAAAAAAAAAAAAAAGATGCCTCGTGTAGAGGCGAAACACGTGTCGTATTATAGTCGATGGTGTGTCTTTCTTAGAATAGTGGTGTTCGGAGTAGTGGCGTTGGGAGTAGTGGTGCTGGGATTAGTGGTGACGGGATTAGTGCACGCAATTGAGGGAGGTTGGGAGGTGCTCTTCAATCTAGGTAAGACACATCATTGTATTTAATTGAGCGGATGGTTTCAAAGTAACTATTGATTTTTTTATTTAATTTAACTATTATTTAATTATTAGAATGGATTTCCGCAAAGTAACAATTGATTGTATCAATTAACATACATCGTTTACAAACAATCGGATGGGGAATATGAACTCTTTAAGCCGTGATAATAATCACGAAAATAATCTGTAAAAATATTGTTTCTACTTACGTATGCTTTGCAGTAATTTCGGCAGCCTCGCTTCTGCTGAAACTAATGAAGAACGAAATTAACAAATTTATTATACGTCACCCGCTCCGGATTTGCATGTGTAAGTATCTCCGGTCGTATGTTATGTTAGTATAGTTATGTTAGTCTGTATTTAATAATAATGATAATAAAACATTTATTCATTACCACCAATAAAGTTACAGTGAGCAGTACACACAGAAATAACCAGAATTACATAGTGTAGTAATGAACGGGCTTTAGCTCGGCATAAATATTGCAGTTGCCTACAACGCTGTTATTCTGCCAGCGCCCAACAAATGAAGAGTTATAGTACGCGCGCATCCCTGCTTATATTACATTTAATCACAACTGTTCATATTAGAGTACATCTCGCGGTTTCTCGAGTATTAGCGACTATTAGCAAGTTCAAATTAGTTATTAAGAAATATTTTAATTATCATAATTTTTACATAAAATTTGTATTTTTAATAATCATTGCAACAATGCAGAAAAGTATTAAATAATATTTATTTTACTGAGCCTAACTTATTTGAGTTTATAAGTCTACTACCGCCTACTGGCAATGTTTATTTATTTTATTTATAAAACGGCCCTGTAATTTAGCAAAAATAATTCGATTGAATTTAGTAACAGTAATTGTTCGCTTAGTAAGTGACGTCTATAATTCTTTTTAAAACTGGTTTTACCTATCATAGTGCGTAGTAGTGGTGGGAGATCATTCAACACTTAGTTGCCATAAACTTAAAACTACCCCGGAAAGCCAGGCAAAGGAAACGTGTTTAGGGACGCAAAAAACTTTAGAGCATAGTCGGATTTTATATAAATGTTGGTCGTTTCTCCAGTTCAGGTTTTTGTATAAATATTCCGGGTTCTTTGTATTTATATCTCGCTTTAACATATTGAATGCTCAGCAATTTTAGCAATGTGAGCACATAAAGTAGAGTAAATTTTCTTAGTAGGAGACGTGTAACATCAGGTTCCTTTTGCGTGCAATAAACATTGGTAAAAACTAACACTGGTATTGTTGACGGCACGAGTCGTAAGCACAGATGAACTATGGTGGGGGTTGAGCCAGCGTAGGTACACTGTCGGCCAAAATTATTTGGTACCTTTGTTATTTCAATTCGTAATTGAATATTTTCGCTGACTTTTCTTCGAAATTCTGGGTCGTTAATTCCTTTAAATCAATCCGTACAGTAGCTACGTAGATATTAGTCGCCTCAGCAGTCTGTTTCTAAACGTCTATCATGTTTTTCGCAGTACCTAATTTTTTCATGTAACAAAACACTGAGTAGACCATTTACGAGTATTGTCTATTTAACACCGAATTCTTTCTTCTCTGCATATTTAGACCAAAATCTGAATACTCAAATTATAACAAAAAAAAATTAACAACAAGATATATCAAAAACAGTTAAAAACCGGAAATACACGTACAACAATTAACAACGAGGTAACACTACAATTAACAAAAAAAAAACTAATTGAAAAGTTGTTATTAAAATTGCTCTCAAGTATACGATAGTCGACTGCGAACCCAATAGACGACGAACATCGACAAACGAACCAATCACGTTGAGCGTCAGCGTGGTCAACGTCATATCGACCAATAAAAAGTGTGCTCACGACTCGTGCCGGCAACCAGTCCTATTGTATGGCAGTGAAACATGGGCCGTAACTCAAAAGAATGTGCATACCATGCAAGTTGCCGAGATGAAGATGCTGAGGTGGATGTGCGGCGTTACCAAGCTCGACAAAATCCGCAACGAGTACGTGCGAGGAAGCTTGGGCGTGCGCGACATCGCTGACAAGATGCAGGAAAGTAGGCTGCGATGGTATGGGCACGTGAAGAGGAGGCCACCCGACTACGTAGGGAACTTGGCACTACAACTTTCCATCCCAGGTCGAAGATCCAGGGGCAGACCCAAAACACGATGGAAAGATGTAGTGGTAAAGGACATGAGAAAGTGCGAAGTCTCCGACAATGAAGTCGAGGATAGAGCGAAGTGGAGGCGTAAGACAAGAAAGGCTGACCCCACCACCATTTGGGACACATAGCCAGGAAGAGAGAGAGAGACGATCGTGCCGGCAATTATATACGATAACATTTTTTGACCAAACTCAAAAAGGACTCAATTCAGCTTATGTTTTTATGAGTTTTCTGGGTGAACCTATTTTGATGATTTTTTTTTATATTTTAAGGCTGGTGCTTCTCTTATGGCTCTATGTTAGTTTGATTAAGATCTGACAAGAAGTTTTTGAATTATCCTTAATAATATGTATTTAATTAAATTCGAATACATTGATGATGTTCTCATTTTATTTATATTGTAATCGGGTGTACTAATTTTTAATTTCACCACTTGTTATTTATTGTTACCGCAGATGAAAACCGATACACTGTTATATCTCATATAGCTGCCGCGCGTAGCAAGCGGTTGGCAATTGCAGATTTTTTATTTCAGTTATTATTAGAAAAAAAAGGTTATGGAATGAACTTCCACTCCAAATTCAACGTCCACAAACTTTGAAAAGTTTCAAAAATGACGTCAAGAAGCATTACCTAACACTTTGTGGTTATTGATAACCAATTCTAGCAACAGATAATTATTCTGTGTTTTTTTTCCTCTTTGTTTTGTATTTATTTATTTATTATCTACATATATATATATGTATGCGTATATATTTATATATATATATACCTATTTATTAATATGTATGTTTATTTTATTATTATTTTTTTTATGTATTATTGTGGTATTTTAATAAATATAGTTTAGTTTATTTAGATATTAGAATGTATGTGTAACATAAAACGCACCACCTCCTACTGTTCTTAATTCCAGTTTCTCCTTAGCCCGAAGGTTGTCTGGAAGAGATCGCTCTTTAGCGATAAGACCGCCTTATGGTACATACGTATATATTAAGTTTTCTCTGTAATGTGTTTATTCGTTGTATATGTGTGGTGTACAATAAAGTATATACTACTACTACTACAAAAACGGTGCTGCAGATCTCTTGGTTTGTTAGCTTATAATAGCTTATAATAGTGGGATGATATAGGGTAGTGGATATTTTACCACGGGCACTACACAGTTCATAGGTAGGTTATGTTCACTCCTCCAAATAATGCCACCAAGTACGGTCCTGAGCCACCTGCATTTTTCAAATTCCTGCATGTCTTACAAGGTTCAGGACTATGTTTAATTGTGAAGGGCTGTTATTACGATAATGATGATGATGTATACACGGTTATAATGATTATGAACCAAAATAATTATGAAAGAATTTCTTGTGTCGATAAAAGTGAAGCCCAAGTCATCTCGACATCGCAGATATCATTTCAAAATTTCTTGTTAGTCATTTAAGTAGCGTATATTTTTTAATATAAATGATTATCATGTTACCAAATTACGCAATACAGTTTTAAAATAGTCCCCTTTTTATACAATAAGGGTGACAACAGTACACAGTACACCTCATAAGTGGATGCTGTGGCCCATATACATCTACACCTATCCTCGATTAAGAATCAAAATACAGATACGTTGCGACCCCTGACGACTAAGATAAAATGTGTCCCTTCTAGTAAGAAGTATCTCCTGTTACACTGACCATTTGAAACACAGCAACATTAAGCTACTATTTTACGCTGGCATCCTGTGAGAGCGTGGTTCTTCCCCAGTCAAGGTGATCCATTCGTACTCCGACCGTAATATAGCTGGAGCATGGCTCTACCACGACTTCTAAGAAATTCCTGGTTATGTTTGTCTATTAAAGTTAGCTACGGTAACATGTAATGAAATTAGACAAGTTACAAGAGGCTGCACTTTATTTTGCGCGACAGATACATAAATTGCCGATGCTGGGAGATAGAGAGAAGCGCAAAGGCATTCAGATGCTATTTTTAATAATAATTACCAGTATTTAAAATAAACTTTATAAATATAATTAGTAAGTATTTTACAACTTTTATTAAATATATAAACACTTCTTACCACATAATGACGCTGCATAAAAATTAAATATGAAAATGATTTGAAATATCATTTGCTTTGCAAATTTTGCTTGATTTTATTTTTAACTATTAAACGTAGGCATTACTTTTTATAGAACTTAAAAACACGAGCTGTTTCTACAACAGTCTTAATATTAATGTCCTCAATTTGAAATGCTAACGGTAACAAGTGACATATATAACGTTCATTGTTGGTTATTGTTTTGTAAACAATCGAACACAAGAATTTTGTTGAAGGTTTTGATTAACGGGAAATGAACTTCCATATAAAATTTATTCTTATTCAAACATCACCGTGTACTAGCCGTGTAAGAATGTCCACTACCCCATATCATCCCGTGGGTGTCGTCAGAGGCGACAGAGAGCAACAAACCAGGAGATGGGCAACAGCGTCTTCTTAATTATCATCATCATCATCATATTACAGCCCTTCACAAGTCCACTGCTGAACATACAACCTCCCCCAAGTAATGCCACAACGCACGGCCCTGAGCCACCTGCATACATCGACTTCCTGCATGTCTTACCAGGTTGTCACTCCATCTAGTAGGGGTCGCTCTACAACGCCTACCGGTGCGAGGCTGCTACTCGAGAACCTTCCTTCCCCATCGGTTTTCGGTTCTTCGAGCTATATGGCCACTTCAGCTTACTAATCCATTGGGCTATGTCAGTCACTCTGGTTCTACTGCGGATATGCTTATTTCTGAGTTTATCACGCAGAGAAACTCCGAGCATAGCCCTCTCCATAGCTCGCTGAGTGACCTTGAGCGTCCTCATACGGCCAGCAGTGAAGGACCACGTCATCAAGAAGAAGACAAGTCATCATTGGCAACACGCACTGGTTGTTTGTCTTCCTAATAGCGATTAAAATAAAAAAGGCGGTTGCCAACCCGCTCACCTTGTTTGGCAACTATGCCAAGTATGCCAAGTATGATCCAATCTATGGGGAGACCTATGTTCAGCAGTGGACTTTAATGGGCTGAAACAAACGTAAATCTACGTATTTAGAGGTAGGAATGAGGTGGGAGCGCCAAGCTGTTTCTTAAATAAGTTTTATAAGTAATTTGTATAACTTGTGTCCTTATTATATACCTTAAAAGTAAGTCTCGCCAGGCTTAGTGTATTGTTTTTTTTTGAATAAGAGTGACAAACGGGCACTCAGTACATCTGTTGGTAAATAGGTGCGGTGGTCCACATACGTTTTCGATTAAGAATCAAAATACAGATGCGTTGTTACTCCTGAGGACTGAGATGGAATGCCTCGTTTTAGGTAAACCGTGTCGCCGGTTCTCTACACTCACCATACGAAATATAATAGCGTTATGGATATTTCAGGTACGTGGCTCTACCACGTGTGATGTACGCAGCGCTCCAACTTACTTTTTTTGTTGGTCTGAGGTCTTTACAGAAACTACATTGAAAAAGTGATTGGCAGCATTTTTTTAAACTTGACACATTTAAAGAACTTTTAAATCCACTCTTAATGTTTTTTATATTTACGGCAAGACACATTGAATAAAACTATTTCTACGGATTTTATTGCGTTTAATTATTTGTTTTTAATTCCCGACGTATGGCTGTTTTACAGTCATAATTCCTCTCCTTCTTCTGCTTAGATTGGACTAAAAAATTATATTCAAAAGTTTAAGCTATCCCATATCTCAGTCCGCCCCATAACCATGGGTGCTATAAAGCAGTCGAAAGGTTGGGAATAAAAAACAAGTATTTTTAAATAGAAATGGGGCACACACGCATGCGGCTCACCTGATGGTAAATGACTGCCGACGTCCATGAACAACTGCAACACCAGGGGATTTGCAGGTGCGTTGTCGGCTTTTTAGAAAGGAGTAAGCTCTTTTCTTATAGCTACCTAAGCCGTCCGTAATTAGTTCGGAAAAATCGCCGGTGGTAAACGATTCCACAGAGGGATAGCCCTCTGTGGAATCGTTTACCACCGGCGATTACGAGATTTACGAGAAAGAAAACTCCAAGAAAACGTACAGTGGTAGACAGTCCAGTATCCAGATGATATGGATGGTATACTTAGTTGGTCGCGAGGTGCTTTCGTGAAATTTGGCAGCTGAAATTAATCTGAACAACTTCTCAGAGCTCTACCCGTGGTAGATGCGATAGAAGACACAAAGGCATGCGTCAACATCTCTTAAACATCTCTTACTGTAGACTTTCCTGCAATATGTTCAAGAATCGGCGAACATGTTCAAGATCGTCCCCACCATTACATTAGATTTGATAAACCACAAATCCTCGCAAAAGAACACCGATTCCTACCAAGGATGATACGCGAGGTTATTGAAATTAATAAACATCCAAATTTCAATAGAATTTAAATCCCGCTTTAAATAAGTGTTATTATAACTTAATAATTATTGTTAACGTTTGTTCATGAGTATTTTTTGTGTGTCCACGCCTTCAAAATAAAGAAGAAAATCCAAGTAAATCATAAAAAAAGGAAACGATAAAGAGATATAGGTTCATAGAATCGATTGATTGAGGGCTAGGCTCAAGATAGATTATATGTTAAGGAATTCGAGCCTTCGACATCTACCCTCGAATAAGAATCAAAATGCAGATATGTACGTCGTCTCCTGAGGACCAAGATGGAAGGACGTTTCTGGTAAAAATTGTCTTTAGTTCCCTACACTTACCACAACACAGCTGCATTAAGCTGCAATTTTACGGTGGTTTTCTGTGTGTGTGTGATCTTTGTCCGGTCGATAATTACAGCTGCAGCATGACTCAAACACGTAAAATACGGTATTATGATCCATTAGTTACTTCAAACCTCGTCGTAACGAAGACGTAATATATTCTACCGGATTGTGTACAACAGTTTTGCCTTTGGCTGTACCTAAAGTTTCAATCTTATTAAACGTTAAATTGTACCTGTGTAGCTCAAATTGTTACGCGAGAATGTTTTTTTTTTAAATATAATATACAGAATTGCCAGCAAAGTTACGAGATGTTTGCCACTGCGAATGAAATGAACCTTCAGTCAGTGGTAAGTGGCTTCTACAGCCCATGGACACCTGCAGCCAAATTCAAACAAAGAAGGGCTATCCATGGTAATGTTTTATAGTATAAAGGTTGGAGTGCTATTGAGTGCTCGTAGATCTAAGTTTTAAATGTTATTAACCACTACGGATAATTGTTGTTCGAACTAACATTACCAGAGACCCCCGCTGGTCGATTGGATATATTAATGTGGCGTTATTCAGATTTAAGATTATTTTATTTAATCAATATTTCGTTTTTAATTTAAAAAAATCTATAAGTTTTTCGGTTTAAATATATTTTAAATATCTTTTCGCAGTTTGTATTTGTTTATTTACATTGTATATATCAATTACCAGTTATATTTGTACTATATATGTTATATTCACTAACGGTTCAGCCGTTTCGAAGATCAGCACGAACATACAGCAAACATTTAATATATTATTGTGAGGGTATTTCTATAGTATTCTCATCCGGTTGGGATTCTTATATATTACTTATTAGATATTGCTTGAATATCTTAAATAACTTAATTTTTGCATCCTTGAAATCGTCAACACTTTTTTTGTAGATTTTTTTAAACTTTTGTTGGAGACCCTTTTTTACTGGAAATAAGATATTCTTAGTTCTAAGGGGTGACAACGCTTTGATTCTTAATCTACGATAAATGTAGATATCTATGGGCCACAGCAACTTCAACTTACCATCAGGTGGACTACGTGCTGATTCTGATAACGCACTTAACGGGAACCACAGGGTTTTTGTTACAAGTTGTATAAATAAATATGAAGTCCACTAACATGAGTTGGGGCAGAGTAGTGGATATGTCCTTCCACCGAAACTCTCTGAGAAATATGAAGAGCCATGTACCCTACAGTATGACGTATATGCTGCAACTTTACATTGCTTGACAAGTGTCTTAGCTTGAGAGCAAATGAACAAAAATGCCGTGGTAGCTAATGGGCTCAGCGCTCACTGTAAATATTACAGTACGCGAGCAACCTCGGTTCAAACCCCGCCTGCACCAACGTAATTGTATACCAATGAATTAAACCAATAGCGAATAAACAGTGAAGGAAAATATTAGGAGGAAACCTGCATGTCCTTAAATTGTATGAAATTAAAAAAAAAAGATATGTGAAGTCCATCAAAATGCATCGGGGCAGCGTGGAGGACTTTTCCTAGCCCTAAAACCTTCTCAGAAATGTAAGGAGGCCTGTGCCCAGCAGTGGGACTTGATAGGTACTTTACGTTTGATAGTAACTTTAACTTTAAATACTTTTTTACTCCTTGTCGCCCGTAAATTTCCACTGATGGACTGATGGACATTTCTTTAATGATTTACAGTACCAGACGTTTCGTTACATGAAAGTATACCATAAAAGTTGTTTTACAGTATTGATAAATACACGGAACTTCCATTATTACAGTGAAAATATATTAAAATTTCGGGAAACTTCAGAAAGCCCAGAAAAAAATGTTTAATGTTAGGCTGAATCTGATTGGCAGGATGAGAAATTGTGTGACAAGAGAAAAGTGTGGTTTGCAAGATGGCGTTGTGATCAGGATTAAGAAGGAAATGTTTCGGTCGTTAGGATATGTAGAAATAACGAAAACGGAAAACATGACAAAGAAAATTTATATTACAGGTGTGAACGGTACAGTCGGGAAGGGACGCCCTAAGCGAAAGTTTGTCGACCAAATTGGCGATACATTGAAAATAGGCCAGATTAGACCGACGAACGTGTATGCGTAGTCTACCTTATAAGTCTAAAGGAGGCGAGAGAGGTGTGTCAGGATCGTACCAAATGGAAGTCCGTAGTCTCTGCCTACCCCTCTGGGTGACAGGCGTGAGTATTAATGGTATGGTATGTTTACTGTTTTCCGTTAGTGATGATTTGACCTTTGGATTTAAATCTTGTTTAAGTTTTGACAAGAAGATTGAAGTTGAAGCAGCGAGTATTGGTATAGCCATCTAGCAACGAATAGCAAAACGATGCAAACAAATTGCTCACACGCACGATAGTATGGAACAAGTTTTCTACATTGTATTAGATAATATTGATAGAAAACGCTTTTTTCTGCTTGCTTAGTTTTGTGTCAATAGACACACAAGCAAGCCCCGGGAGAAAAAATTTATATCTCTATAATGTTAGTTAATAATTCTAAAGAAATCACGTAACATAACAGCACAGAAAGGGCTCATGCAGAACGCCCTTAAGAGCGTGTCGCCCTTAGAGTGGGAGAGGTTCGAGAGGCTCTTTATGACTCGAGGGTGTTCTTTGTTCCTTCGAGCGGCAACGGCACGTTCTATCCAAGCGTCCCCATTCGCTATACCGCGAGATTATTAGCTTTAAACACTCGCCTGTAGTGTCTCCCATTGAGCTAAATTTAGATTGCGCACGGAGGACTTTAAATCAATATTAGATTTTTACGCTTTTACATAAGGGGAAGTTACACATTTTATTGTAAGCTTTGTTATGTGGTAGAGCTATGCTGCTATATTAATAGTATAGTTGTGTGTAAAAGTTAGTGTTTTGAATTTGCATTTGTTTTCCACAGCGGAGTTGTTGTTAGCTTCTAGTATTGTAAGCGAGAACCGGATACCCTTTTTACTGGTCACGAGGAATTTCATCGGCACGCTGAAATGCCTTTTCACCGTGCGGTGGTGGTGTAAGAATATGCACTACCCCATATCGTACCGTGGGCGACAGAGAGTAACTGAAACATAAGATGAGCAGGAGCATCTTCCTTATGATAACTGAATAAATATAACCAATTACGCTTGCTAACTCACCTGTTAGTTAAGCGTGGCAACTATCGCAAAATCATCACATCATATATATATATATATATATATATATATATATATATATATATATATATATTATATATAGTACCCGGATGACCGGCTTTGCTCGGTTTTTATTTTGAAATTACATTTAGATACAAATTACATACTGATGAATAATACTTTTTGATCTCATTGACATAATAGAAAAAACTGAACTGTTTTTTATCATGGTGCAATTAGTTTAATTAAAATTTTCATATTTTTAAAAAATAGGAAAAAATGGCTCGAAATAATAGATTTACTCACAAAAGAAGGTAACTTTACGAGTAAAAAAAGGAGAAAACCGGACCGAAGACGGGACGCGAACCAAGGTATTTAGATTTCGCCGCCGCTCGATAACCACTTGAGCTATTACGATCATTAACCGAATGTCAAAATTTACCTTATATTTTGGCAGTTTTTCATAGCCTGAAAAGACGGACAAAAAACATTTTCTAAAAATAAATCCTAGCTAGTTCGATTTATTACCCCCGAAACTCCCTAGACACAAAATTTTTGGAAAATCGTTGGAGCTGTATCCGAGATTCCGATTATATATATACAAGAATTGCTCGTTTAAATGTATAGCATACGGATTCTCAGAAACGGCTCCAACGATTTTCATAAAATTTAGTGTTCAGATTTTTGCATATAATTTTACATATAATATATTAAGTAAATAATATTTCGATATTGCAAACTTGTTTACCAAAATTTTACTCGTTTTAAACACGAATAGTAAGAATTCACTATTTACATGTACCTAAGTACAATGATGAATAATATCATTTTGAAATCAACTTTAAGCACATATTGCTTTAAAATTATTGATCACTTTCGTTGCAATACGTTTTTTATGCTACGATTGCTAAAACTTTGTCAAAATTAATATTTTTCACAAATTTTTCACCATAACAATAATTCAAGTTATTTTTTGAGGAAGCAGTCATACTTTTTATTGCTTATCTGTCGGCTCAGTTAACGTAAATCCTATACCTTTAAACGAGCAATTGATATATATATATATATATATAGCCTTTTTATTCAGATCAAAAATTACATAAAAAGAGAAGTACATGCAAAGCTTAATACTACTGTTATCCTTAATCTAGTCTTTTATTTGAGGTTTTCTTATTTTTTGAAGATCTTTTCACATTCATTATGCTTCTTTCCATTGCGTGCTGGCATGTTGCAAGTTTGTTAGTCAGGTTTTGTGACAAAGTCTATGTTTGATTGCCGTACATGAGAACTGGCAGTATGCAGGTGGTAAAAAGTTTGCTTTTTATATTAATATGCAGATTTTTATCCTTCATAATCTCTTTTAAAGCCCAGTACCTTTTCCAGACGTTGGTTATTCTTCTTTCAGCTTCTTTGCGCATTGGGTTATCATTCGTTATTAGTTGTCCCAGATAAACATATTCTTCCTTATGCTCGATTTGATTACTCCCTAAGTTTGTAGCTGTTCTCTCTCCGTTGGTCAGAACCCTAGTTTTTTCTGGGTTCAGTTGTAAACCCACCTTCTTGTTCTCCGTTGCTAAATCGTTTATCATTTTTGTTAAATCTTCGGGAGTTTTTGCAAATAGCACAATGTCATCCGCGAATCTCAGATGAGTTAGTGAACGACCATCTACGTTAATACCGAGATTTTCGCAATGAAGACCTCTGAATATTGACTCAAGCACCGCCGAGAATAATTTTGGTGACAGAGGATCTCCTTGTCGTATACCTTTGCCGATTTTGAAAAATTCGCCTTTCTTTTCCAGTTGTATTCTCGCTGTACTCTTGTTGTAAAAGTTTTTAATTAAGCGGATATACTTGTGGTCAATTCCTTGTTCTTTTAATGACTCTCATATTTCTGCGTGAAATAAAGAATCGAACGCCTTGCTGTAGTCGATGAATCCTATGTAGTAGGTCAATTGGTATTCCTTATGCTTCTCCATAACTTGGCGTACCACGTGGATGTGGTCGAGCACTGAGTAGTCTTTACGAAAACCCACCTGCTCAATGGGTTGGTGTTCGTCCAATGGTTTCTCAATCCGATTTAGTAAGATCTTAGCAAATACTTTATATAAATTGGACATTAGGCTGATGGGGCGATAGTTCCCGATTTTATATTTGTCTCCTTTTTTATATAGAAGAATAATGTTCGAATCTGTCCATTGCTGTGGAATAATTTCGGTGATTATTATCTCATTGAATATGTCGGTAAGGACTGGTGCTATAACTTCTTTACTTTCTTTTAAGATTTCATTGTTTATACAATCTGGTCCCGGTGCCTTGTCTCTCTTTTGGCTATCTATAGCATTTATTACTTCACTCATAAGGATGTTAGAGACGTTTGAGGTTTCCTCTAAGTCGTCTTCGTCTTGAGCGATGTTGTGTTCGTATATCTTTCTGAAATGAGATATGACAATTCCTAAGATTTTTTTTCTGTGGTAGCTGTATTCTCCGCTGTCGTTTTTAATTTTTGCGATCCAGTCTTTTGAGTTTGTTAATTCCTTGTTAGCATTTTTAAAACCTCCTGTTTTGGTTACATGTTGTTCGATAATTTCCATTCTTCTTCTTTTGCTGTCTTTTCTTATGCTTTCATTGATGTCTTTACTGATTTTCGCTATGTGCTTTCTTCTGTCGTTTATATCTTTTGTGTTGATTAGCTGGTTTCTTTGTTCTAGCAATTTCATGGTACTAGTTGTTAACACGTTCCTCGGATCAGGTTTTATCTTATTAATGTGTTGTAGTTGAACTTTAATAGTAGTCTCTATCCAGTTGTATTTTTCCTGAGTTCCTGCGATCTTTGCGTACTCTTCTAGTTCTGTAAATTTGTCCGTTAGGGTGAGTACTAGTTGCTCGTTTTGTTGCTTGCTGAGCTTGTTAGTTGGTAGTTCCTGTCTCGGTCTAGGGTTTTTTGGTTGTACTGATTTTATTTCAGCTCTAATTAGTCTGTGATTGGTATTGAAGTTGAGCTTGTTGATGATGTCAAAATTTGCAAAGCGGTTGTTTCTGTTCGTAATCATGTAATCAATTTGGTTCTTTATTTTCCCATCTGGTGCAATCTATGTCCACATCTTCTTTTTGTTTTTCTTGTATACTGAGTTTAAAATAGGTTATTTTCTAGTGTGAAGTTTATAAGTTTTTCTCCATTTCTGCTTCTAGTTTTATTTCTGTAGATGAATGGTCCTAGTGTTGTTTCTTCTCCCGGGCGCCTAGTTCCAATTTGGCCGATAAATCCGATAAATCCTTCAACAGATTTTTCAAGATATTTTTTGACGATGTAATCAATGCCATGTAGGCCTGGCGTTGTTCCTATATGATACATTAAGAAGTCTGGTTCCGAGGTAATTTTTTCTCCCATTCGTCTTACTTCACTAAGGCCGAAGATATCCCATTTAATTTGTTTTAACTCATTATTTAATTCTATAAGGTTTCCTTCATTTTTCAGTGTGCGCACGTTGAGGGCTGTGACATAAATGTTTGTTTCTTTGTAGTTGTTTCTCTGTATTGTTGAAGGGTTATGGTCTTTGTCCCCACGAGGACCAGTCGGCTTGGGGGAAGATGTTTTTTCTGTTTGTTTGCTTTCATAGTTTGTTTGGGTTTTCCGTTTCTCATTTAATTGCTATTGTTTATTGGGTATAGGTTTGTTTGTCAGAGAGTTTGATCTGGGTCTTGTTGCATCGAAGGCATGCATCCTATTATTTTTAGCAAAGTTTAGGGTAAGTTGTTTTTTAGGTTGAGTTTTGGATGCTGACGGTGAGGTAGTTGGCTCCCTTTTCATTTTTTTATGCGTTGAGTTCTTTGACTACTAGTTTGTCGTAATTCAGAAAAGCTATATTTCCTTTCTCTCTCTCTTCTTTTAACCGTGGTAGCAGTGCTTTCCTTCTCCAAGACTTCCTTTGAGTAATCCACTGATATATAAATGTTCTTTAGATTTTTCCTGTTCTTCATTATTTCATCTTTTTTCCTTGCATTTATAAGAGAGCAAAGCATCGGTCTTGGTTTATTCTGAACTTTATTTTTCTCAGTCTGTATAAATTGTTTATTTCAAATTGCTCCATATTTTTGTTTAGGTCTCCCTTCAGGATCCCCTTGACACTTTCAAAAAGCTCCGAAATCGAGTTTTCTCCCTCTTCTAGTCCGAAAATAATAATGTTGTTACCTTTCTTGTCTCTTTTCAAAGATTCTACCTCTTTCTCTAGATCGCTAACTTTTTGTTATAATTGTTCATTCTCTTCAGTAATAGGGTTCTAGGGGTTATCCATTAAGTTTTTTGTAAGTGATTCGTTTAGCTCCACTATTTGATTCTGGATTTCTGATTTCATGTCGTTAAATAATAATTGAAATTGTTCCTCCATATTTTTAGTACAAGTAGCGTAGAACGAAACGTACTATAAATCGCAGTTATTATTTTTCATGTACTTGCAACACTGGTGGTCACCCTATCGTTCGCTCGCAGGTATACCAACTTGATGACCTGATGTGACGTTAATTGTCATTCATTCATTCATTGGCGGTAATGCCAACTTAGTAAATTAACGTTAGGTTCGCTCTTTGAAGGTAATGCCAACTTGACAGGGTGAAGTATTTTGACAGAATGAGTTTCGAATGATGTGAAATGTTCTAATGTTTATTCTGCACTATACTGGATATATCTTGCTCGTAGCCCAGAGTTTTCTTGCTTCTATGTTCACCGGAGTGCCACTTTGTGATTTATAGTAGTTTTGACGGCTAAGGCGGCTTCTAACTATTTATTTTAAATGATTTGTTACGGATAGAATCACAGTGATCTTAATGTTCCAGAGACTGGAAATGGAAACAGTAATCTGAATCTCGGAAACGGCTCCAACGATTTTCATAATATTTAGGGTCCAGGGCGTTTCGGGGGCAATAAATCGATCTAGCTAGGAATTATTTTTAGAAAATGTCTTTTTGTCCGTGTTTTCAGGCAATCAAAAACTGCTACAATATAAGAACGTAAATTTTGATACTGTGTTAATGATTGTAATGGCTCAAGTGGATGTCGAGCGGTCACGAAATCGTAATGCCTTGGTTCGCGTCCTGTCTTCGGTCCGACCTTTTTCCTTTTTTTTCAAGTTTCCTTCCTTTGTGACAAAATCTATTATTTCGAGCCCTTTTTTAGTATTTTTTAAAAATACGAAAATTTTAATTAAACTAATTGCACTCATGATTTTTTATTCAAATAACCAGTTCAGTTTTTTCTATTATGTCAATATGATCAAAAAATATTATTTATATTCCATCAGTATGTAATTTGTATCTAAATGTAATTTAAAAAAAAATAGGTCATCTAGGTACTATATAGATAATGAACGAATGAGGCATTTTATCTTATCACACACACACACACACACACACACACACACACACACACACACACACACACACACACACACACACACACTAAATGCACATTAACGCACTTAACACATAGTCCACACATTAAGTAGTAAGTTTAAATATTCTTATTCTATTTGAAACATAATTGTTAATTGGAACCTTTATTGTTAACTTTTTTGGTCATAAAATTGGGAGAGGGCGCTGATTGCTGAGATACAATTATAATTACTAGTTAAGCAATCAGAGACTTCACGTAATCCCTGTATAATGATCAGTAAAAACTATTATTATTATTAGACATAGAGGTAGGGCGTCACCCATTAGATTGAGCAACGAGCTGGTAAGGCATACAGAAAGTTGGTGGATGCAGGTGGCTCAGGACCGTGCTTTGTGGCATTCCTTGGGGGAGGCCTATGTTCAGCAGTGGACTTGTGAAGGGCTGTAATGATGATGATGATGTAGATATACATAGTTAACTGTAGTGTGGCTAACAACAAAACAACATTTATGTTATTATCAACTCTTGATCCTTTTTTAAGAATCAAGAGTTGATAATACATAAATAAAAATAGGAATACGTAAATAAAAATAATTTTACTTTTATTTATTAAACATGAATTTAATAAAAATTGAAAACTCGACGATAAAATGTTTTTAAATAGTTGCATAGGTAGTTGGCATTATCAGATAAATAAATTCAAGCATATGATTAATTGCCTGATATAATAATTTACATAAATATAATAATTTCCATAAATATTATCACTTAATTATTTCATTAAATTGTGATAGTAATAATAACATTTTAATGGATATAAGTAAAGAGATTGACGCTATAACCATGTTAAATGCAAGGTCTCTTTAATAACTATTAAGATTATTATATTATGTACAGTCAACGCGCTAAACAGTAACATATCTAATTATCTCAATCTTATGCAGTGAGGCGTGCATCAAACGGGTCAAGAGTAGGGGATGCTCTTTTTAGACGGTGATGTTGAAATGTGACTGTACCTTATTTAAAAATTATAATAACAGGAAAGGCAGCAGCATTTCCCAGATAACAACTTATAATAATCAAAACCTACAGTTGATAACCTAAGATTTATTGCTAGTCAAAGAATTAACGCCCTGGTTTCGAAAACTTTTGAGTGAAAACTATCTTATTCTCCTTAGTTATTCATGTTTTTTGCTATTTGTTAAAAAATAAAATAAATTTAAACTTTAACATTTTTTTATCGTGTGGCCGTGGTAGGAAAAGGGGAGATCTCCCGCCGGGCAAGGTGTTCTACCCGGGGAGCGGCCGACACTCCGAGTGATAGTTCGGAGAAGTTCTATATATGCTGTCTATGATTCGGAATGTTGATAGCGTGATTTAAGCTTCGGTGTATTTCGCTTGTGGTGCGACGACAGCGCCGCTACATCACCCCCCTGCTCAGACCGGAGGTCGATAGTGCAGCCTCGTTGCCGACGAATGTGCAAGTGCCAGGAGATTGCCTTGTAGTGTCTGCGGTGAGTCGAGAAGAAGGCAAGTAATCTGCGAGAGTGCCGTGAAGCAGAGGCGAGCAGTAAGGCTCAGAGCCGTGCCGAACACTGTAGCGCAGAGAGTAGCTTGAAGGAACAGGAAGCATTATTATTCCAGTGCTGCGATGAACCTTGTGAAGCTAGATGGCTTGCAGGATATGAAGACTGCAGTTTATATCTGCTCGGGAGCGAATGGGTGGGGTATTCTATGACGATGATGAAGCTTGAAGTTTCCGAAGGTTGTTTGGTTGCGTGTTCAGAATCACGTCGGTTAGTCACCACTGTGGCCGTGGTAGGAAAAGGGGAGATCTCCCGCCGGGCAAGTTGTTATGCCCGGGGAGCGGCCAACACTCCGTGTAATAGTTCGGAGAAGTTCTATATATACTGTCTATGATTCGGAATGTTGATAGCGTGATTTAAGCTTCGGTGTATTTCGCTTGTGGTGCGACGACAGCGCCGCTACAATCGTTTGTACTAAACGTCAGTTGGCAAAAAGCGTAGACTAGTGTTTAGACTTTAAACACTATCGCTGATCAAAATTCGTGTAAAACGCAAATTATCTAAGCTAAGTGTATTTTTGTGGTAATCTTTCTCCTATCTATTATATTGCTAAGCTAAGAATATTTTATATTCTTGCAAAACTATCTATGCTCAACCCCCACATACCCAACTGTCCCCCAACCTAACACCCTCAATATTTTTTAATTCTGTTTAAAAGGGGAATGATATTCGTAAATCAAAAATAAAAATGCAAGAGCAAGTTCAAATATATGTTATTTACGGTAAGTTAAGTGTTATAACCTTTGGTTTTAATTTATTAAAATATTATGTGTCTTACGACTCAATAACTTTTTCGATTTTTACAATATTTGTTATATTTCATAGCAAACGGTGACCTAAAACCACGTTTAAGCCACGCTTATTAGCTTCTTAACTAGCCGATTATTGTTCGGTATATTTAGTACTATATTTATTATTTATGTTTAGAATATTATTGTTTAGTATTCTACTATTTATCAATTAAAAAAGAGGATTCAAGTCACTTTTTACTCGGTCGTCGACGATTCGAGCCGCTCTGCGCTGGATGCGGTCAAGTGGAAGGAGCTGGTACTGGGGAGCCCCAGCCCAGAGATGGGAACAGTATTCCATGTGCGGCCGAACCTGCGCCTTGTAAAGTTGCAGGCGGTGTGCCGGCATGAAATTCTGTTCCGCTCTGCTGAGCACGCCAAGCTTTTTAGAGGCCAATTTGGCCTTCTCTTCCAATTGACCACGAAACTGCACGTCACTCGATATGTCGACGCCGAGGATTCCGATACTGGCTGAGGCAACAAGAAGGGAGTGCCTTGAAACTGAGGAGATACGACAAAGGGGTTCTTTTTAGCGGTTAACGCGCAAATTTGTGTCTTCTGGGGGTTAAACTGGGTTAGATTTAGTCGCCCCCAATCCGAGACTCTGTTCAGCAAAGACTCGACTTCAGACACAAGTTTGTGCCGGCACTCGGAGACGTTTTCCCGAGAAATATTGGCTCGGCAGGTGTAAAGAGCATCACCAGTGCTGTCATCTGCATAGCAATGAATCTATGATAAAATGAATGATAAATTAAGTAATCAATTATTAAAACGTGTAAGTACGTGCACTCACTTCGCTCGTACGCTAACTTCACATAATGTACTATTATAGACCTGTGCCTAACATATTAAGAAGAGATATACAAGCAGGAATAAAGTGGTGAATTAAATAACATAACACAGTTAATTAAAATTATAAAAATTGTTTCGAAATTACGTAGTAAAAATAAATGAATTTATTATAGAGTATTTTAATTTTTTAGATATAATTCCAAATTGTAATAACTGCCTCGTAATTTTTTAAAGAATAAGGTGTTAAATGAGCACACAGTCTACCTGACGGCAAGTGGATACTGAGGTCCATATATATCTACATTTATCCTCGATTAATAATGAAAGTGCAGATGCGTTGTCACCCCTTAGAACTAAGATGGAATGCCTCGTTTCATGTAAAAAGCGTCTCCGTTTATTTACACCCACCATACAAAACGCAGCAGCAGTAATTTGCTCACCACAATCTAGCCGACTCATTCGTGCTACAACATTATATAGCTGCAGCTTAGCTTTAACTTAGATTAATACATGGTAGAGAAATATCCTTAGTATACAAGTATTACGGCATAGTCGGTGTGGTACCGTCCTCAATATCTGTCGTCACGTCATTCAGAATTTCCATTTAAATAATTCAATTACTGAACGCCATCAGTTGCGGCTAAATACTCGGACATAGCTGAGGATATTGGATTATCTTAGAATATTGTTATAGTCTGATGGAATACTAATTTGAATTACTAAAGGTACTTCGAAATTGTTGAAATTTGGTACGTAGTACGTAATCATCATCACCATTATTAACAAATTGCTTCAGTCCACTGCTGGGCATAGACGTGGTACATAATATGCAATTCTTTAGTTTCATTACAATTTAAATACAGCCTGTCCAAAATTGACTGTTGTAAGTAGGCCTCACAAATAGATTGCCTGAATAACAACAAATTAAGAGGAACGCAATAAAAAGTTTAATTCCTAGTGCTGTAATTATCGTGCGTACTGCCTACTATTATCTGTTCTGTGGTACTGGCCACAAACATCAGTAAATGCTATTAAATAAAAATATAGTTTTGGAATGTTTTTGTCTATGAATTTCATTTGTTTTTATGTACTTATAGCGTGCTCTTGAATTTGAGTTTAAATTTGGATTTTTCTTTTAATTTTTGCCTTGACTCGTTTGATTAATTTGCAATTTTATTTTGCTACTTGCATGTGCCGTTCTTATATTAAACATTTTTCCTTTAAATTTTGTAAATATTATACGTGCCTAAATAAATATATACTTAAATATTGAAAAAAATAATTAAAAAATAAATAAATAAAGTGAAGTTGCAACTTATATATCGTCGGTCGGATCCACTACCACCTGATGGTAAGTGATTGCTGTGACACATAGACATCGACATCTAATCTACTCGATTACGAATCAAAATGTAGATGCGTTGTCATTCAGTATGAGGACTAGGATTGAATGACTTGTTTCCGGTAAAAAAGGGTCTCCGGATCTCTACACTCTCCATACGAAACACAGTAGCATGAAGCTGCTATTTTACGCTGGTATTCTGTGTGAGCGTGGTCCTTCCCCGGTCGAGCTGAACCATTCGTGCTATACTACTAATATAGCGATAGCATGGCTCTACCATGTAGAAAACTGTTTTTTATTATTTTAAGTACTTAGTTAAAAGAAAAATGATGCTTTTTTAGTTGCAGCATGAGTAAGTGTTTTTTTTTTATAGAAGAGGGATCAAACGAGCATGCAGCTCACCTGATGTTAAATGACTATGGCTGCCCGTGAACGACTACAACACAACTGCAAAAAACTGAAAATAGGCCTGGGGAATTGCAGGTGTGTTGCTGGCGTTTCAGAAAGGAGTAAGCTCTTTTCTTGAAGGTCCTTAAGTTCCATCAGTCCGGAAAAATCGCCGGTGGTAAACGATTCCACAGAGGCTCATACGAGGAAGAAACTCCTAGTAAATCGTACGGTGGTGGACCAAGCATCCAGAAGGTGTGGATGGAATCGTGAATTTTGTCGTGATGTGCGTTCCTGAAATTTGGTAGCTGGAATTAATCTGAATATTTCCTCAGAGCTCTCCACGTGATAGATGCGATAGAAAATGCAAGGAGGTGCAACATCTTTTAATTAATAACGAAACTTTGCCAACAAAGTTCTTTAAGCATACTGTCTTTCCAGGTTTTATAATTGCATTTATTAATCAATACCTGGCTGTATAATAAACACTCAAAGAGGATATAACAAAGTTTGAAAACACGTGTTGATTGTATTTCGGTGCTGCAATTTTTGTCCGATAAAACACAAAGCCCACGCAACTAACCGTATAGCGTGCACGTAAGAGATTGCAATGGTATTAACAATTCTGTTCCAGTGATACGCTTGATTACAAAAAAATGGCGGTAGTTAAATGTGAGCAGAATTTGAAATAAAGTTTTCATAAATCTATTTTGATGAAAAATCCTCAATTATTGTAAAATTGTATAATATTATGTCTAAATAATATATACTTTTACAATAATTTAGCTCATAATTGATATGTATTATTGTAGAACTAGCGTTAATTTATTTTAATAATCCGTAAACACAATCAAATATTTTTGAAATCACCTTAGCTACCAAGATCTAGAAATCGAACGAACGATATTCCTCCGACAGGGCCTAACGAGGCGTATATACGTCTGAAATAAAAAAAATGGTTTCCCAAGGCAACCTTGAACGTTGTACGCGTATTCTCATGACAAATTCACGGTAATATCTCAAAACAACTGCGCGAGTATAAAATTCTGCCATCCAGAAGCTCAACCTTTGAAGGGAGCATGTGTAAGAATTTTTACCAATTTGTTTTGAGAACGCTTTGAAATATAGGCAAGGAGCTAAAGATTTTTTAGGAACTAAAACTCTACAGTCGGGTTAGTTAATTCTCTAAGATTCGAATTTAATATGTAATTGCCTACTTTAGGAAATTCTTGTATTGTTCAAACTATTGTAGCCTTTTAAACATTTATATAAATTGCATATTTTAACACATTTTTTACTTACTTCCCGATGAGCTAAAAACCATGAAATTTTGAACATCGTTCAAAATCGGATTACAATATAAGAATACTTTTTTAATAATTTCACACGTTTAAAACGGGGCTTAGCCATGCTTGAGTGTACTATAGAATTAATATATAATATAATATATTCATGCAATATTACGCTTATGCATGAATATGTTGAATAGACCGGGGAAAGACGCGGTAATGCTCGTGTGTTTCGTATTATGACGAAAACCGTAGCTTTTTACTTGTAATGAGACATTTCATCTTGGTCGTCAGAAGTGATAAAGCTCGACGATTTTTGTTCTTATCGAGGTTGGATGTAAGTGTCTATATGCCATAGCATCCACTTATTATATGGCGAGCTTTATGCTTGTTTATAATGCTTACTTTTATAAAAAAGAGGAAAAATACAGTAATCAGAAGATGATACACAAAAAATAAGCTCGTATAGGGAAAGAATTTTATTTTATTTTACGTCATGGTCTTAGTCTATAGTATAAGAGTTTCTTACCCCATTGGGAGAGTTTGTTTCAGCCTGCGGGACTCGGTGACGTCGACTGATAAATGTGATTTTATGTTTTCGCTTCACTGCCGCTCCTTTGCGTAACGTTGTTTTGGGGACTTTAGCTTATGTAGCGTGTTATTGAAATCGGTTCTAGAAAATTGACAAACTATTTTATTAGTAATATTTTTAAGATTATTTGTAACTGTTGCAATTTTAAATGATTTTAGTATTCCGTTCAATTCATTCAAACGGAACACTTGTATTTTTTTAAATTGAATACCGGTGACATATGGCGTACAGTGCATCTGATGGTAAGTGGATGCCGTGACCCCTAGACATCTATATATCATCTATATATACTCAATTAATATGTCAGTGCATAAAATGTTTAACTAAAATTCAGTGTATGTATTATGATTATAACATAATATAACTAATTGGGGTGTCTGAGGGTGTGCGTTAATTACGTTACATATTGTAAGTATATAAACAATATATATATATATATATGTATATATATATATATGTATTTTATGTATATGTATGTACTTTGTTTGATACAATAAGTATTATTTAAATTTATTTATTATATTAATTTTATTTGTAAAAAAGCTGCTAATCTAAAACCTATACTGCAATGCAATTAAATGTTATTTAAATTATACTAAGTTACTATTTTACCTCTCTGCTTAGTAAGTGTTTACTCTGCGTGTTGTGAAACTCTGTTATTGTCTGTTATTGACTAAGTGTACGTAAGTGTGTATTGTTGATTTATATTTTTAAGTATGTTTGTAAAAAAAATGCTGTTGAGTTTCCTAATAAATAATTAAATAAATAAATAATGATTTCTCGCGTTTCATTAATTTATTTTTAACTTATTTTTAATTCCCGACGTATCTGGCACTTTATAGCACCCATTGTCGATCTGGAAGACCCCCCTTACATCAGATTTGATAAAACACAAATTTTCGCAAAAGAACACCGATTCCTACAAAGGATGATACGCGAGGCTATTGAAATTAAAAAAACAGCCTAATTTTAATAGAGAAGATGGATGGATGCTGCCATCTGCTTGGGATCCTATAATTAACAAAATTAAATCCAAACCCAAGCATACTGCAGGACTTCAAGATACTGTAAGCTCATTCTGAGTAGATCGGACCAATAATTAATATTCAAAAAAGTAAAAGTAGCCGAAGTAGCCTTTGGTTTTAGGTTTACATAAAATTTTCTAAACTCTTTGTAAACTTCGTTGCAAACAAATCCAAGGCCGGACTTAACGTCTTAAGGCGTTCTCTACCAGTCAACTTATAAGTAAGCAAAAAACACTACTAGAGAGTAATGTAATAAGGTATGTAAGGTTAATATGTCACCTTAATCTTTGCCGCCCTATAAATCCAAAACTAGGAGGAGGACAGAGACAAAAACACAAAGTCCTATACTATAACTAATATAAAAGAAAACAACAAACCAGCTTTGGCAATATTAAGAAAAATTCGAAAAATCAACTTAGAAAAACTAACTACACTACATCACACTCATATCGACTAAAATATGTGCAGCGCCCTTTTGACTCTTTATTATTTGTTTGACCAATGCTATCGTATTACAAAGCCATCTATGCAAACAAGATTGTAGTTTTTGAGTTATAAGAAAGTGACCATATTAACCGGATGACCATATTACCCTCACGTACTATAGTATATATTATAATGTATATTTAGTTATATTAAAGTTCAAATATTTTACCTTTGTGATCTTAAAACAGTTTATCAAATCCCTCATTCCACTGATGCAAGGTAAACATGCTGAATGGAGCGATGGAAAATTTGGCACCGGTAGAGAACAGTCGTGAAGTAGTCACAGCAAGCGTACAGTTGATTTAGCTTGTATTTCGTATTTTGCTAATTTTACTCTAATGTCTCTCTTTCCTTACAGCTATGGAGCTAAAACATTTTATTAAAACGAGATATGGTATTTTAAAGACCAATTAGCATGCAAGCGTGCAACACTATTGTTTACGTGGTAGAGCCATGCTTCATTTACTTACCATTAGGTGGACTGTGTGCTCGTTTTAGACGCAAGGCATTTGGCACTATGGATCGTGCTAAGGTAAAGTTTGGGAAGGTTCCAATTGATGCACTACGACATTATTCAACAACGATATTATATTACTCATCGTGACAAAACTCGAGGAAGTTTTCTTCCTCGTACAACTTTCTTGTAGTATACTACCACCGGCAATTTTTTCCGACCAATACAACTAAGGGATCTTCATGTAATGATCGTACTTATTTTTACCAGGCCGGAAACGCACCTGCAATTCCCGCGACGTTGCAGCTGTTCATGGGCGACGGTAGTCACTTACCAGGCGAGCCGCATGCTCTTTGTTTAGGTTATTTTTTTCCTTGAATCACTCTAATCCATTCTAAATTCGTTCCGTTCTTCTTCATTAGGCTTATAGTATTAAGAATTAAATTAAAACGAGTATATCGATGTGTACTACATGTGTAGTTAACATGTGTAACAATATGTTAGAACCAAAATCACTGAAGAATAATGGTCTTATTAAATAGTCGTAGACAATCGCTTATGGCCTAAATTAACTGTTGCCTCCAATTATCTCTATAACTGCCTTTTCTCGTGTTAGAGTTAAGAAATTTGGTGCGGTTTAAACACTAACGATTATTACTTTATATTTCTTATAACTGTATGTGTAAATTATGAACAGTGAGAATGTTTACCTCTTTTTGCTTCATTCGGCAATTGAATTTGACAAAGTTATTGTCTGTTGAGGAGTTGTAGGCTTGCTCTTTGATTGATTTCTACCTTTCTGTTCATATTCGATACTGTTATTGTGGAATTACAAAATATGACAAAATTTCTTATCATTATTTTGAGCCGAATTCAAAAAACGGAAGGCAGTTATCAATTCAACTATTGAGGTATATTGGAGTATACTCCCTAAGAATTGTTTCATGTAGCGCGGTATTATACAAAAAGTGAAACCGTTATGGTTTTATCCGCGCAACGTACTCGCCCATCTCAGCGTGAAATGAATCCATACAATAAAATAAAATTGAAGTGTCTGTTTGTAGTGTCAAAACAACAGCTTTTTACTAAATGCGTATGGAAGTTTGTACGGTACTTAAAAAAAATACAATTTTTGAATTTTTTGTCCGTCTGTCTGTTTGTTAAGGCTAAACTCCGAAATGGCTGGACCGATATTCATTGGCATATAGAAAATGTTATAAGGAGTAACTTATGCTTCTTTTAATTTAGAAAAATAATAAAAATTCCGCGAAAAAAACTAAGAGTCCTAAATTAGACTACGTAACTGTACAACTAGTGATGAAATATAGGCCATATATTTCACGAAATATAATTTATGTTACATATTTTAATATCAATATAAATAAACATAAGGATTCATTTACTTCCTTTGCCTGTTGTATATATTTTAAGACAATCGTTCTTCAGGAGTAAACAGCAGTCACACGTCGGAGCTGACAGGTACAACTTCATCTTTTCATCTTTGTAAAGACTTTTTTAAGGATCACGGTCCACGATCCACGATCAAGGTCCCGGCACTTCGACTGTCTGATTGCCGCCCGTTGTATTTGTCAAATAAATATTGAATCGTTAATTTCATGATTTTTGCGGTACACTGTTTTCATTAAGTTCGTTTTCACAATGATATTTTTGAACAATAATGTATAATCTCTTTATAATAATAATAATAAATATTCTTCAAACCGGACAGGCGCAATACAGGAATATAATGCCCGAGTGAATGCTCAAGCAAAGGTGGACTCATTATTTCTTCACTGTCATGGTCAGATGGGACGGCATTCCTATAAAACCGAGGAAGATCAGGCGCAGGACCAATTTACGTGCTTCGCGAGGAACAGGGGTGAAACACCGCCAACTTCCTTACTATGGAATGATACTGGGAATTTATATCCAGAAAACTCAATAACTAATTGTTTAGTCTGAACCGGGATTAGAACCCAGGACTCCATGATGAACAGATGTGCTAATGACCACTTGATTTACGAGGTAATAATGTCTTTATAATATAGTAGCAGTAGCGTCATATTGTTTGATACTTTATTGTAAAGTAAAAAGTAAAGTTACAGCCTATTTCGTCCTACAGGGCACAGGCCTCCCCTCATTTCTGAGAGGGTTTTAGGACAAGGAAGTGTCCGCTGCGCTGCCCCACTTACCCCCACTTGCCCCACTTTCAAGTTAAACATTGCGTGGAAACCTGCATGTCTTATAAATAAAAGAAAAATATTTCGAAGATAAGTGAAGTTCGCCAACACGCATTATGACAACGCGTTGGACATTTCCTTGCTTTTAAAACCATCTCAGAAATGAGATGAGGCTTGTCCCAGTAGTGGGACATATAGGCTACACCTTAATAAGATTAAACCTTACTTTACTTTTTTTATAGGATAAGGGTGACAAACGAGCACACAGTCCATCTGATGGTAAGTATATGCTGTGGCCCATAGTCATCTACATTTAACCTGGATTAAGGGGAAATATAACCTCAAATGGCTTAGCAAGATCCTCCGTTATGCCGAAAGTATTGCAGCATTAATTTTGAAATAAATATATGGTAAAGTTGAGGATTAATGTTAAGGACTATGTTAGACGAAAACATGATTCTGTAAAATTTTCTCGATAGAAAAAAAAATCCAAAGTTACCTCCAAACTGAACAATAAACCGCTGTTATTCATAAAATACTTTAAATAAGATCATGAAACTTTGCATACTACCTGAAATAACTATAAAGCAGTGCTTATGTTATTAACTTTTTTAAAATACCATTATTTTCACTGTAAAAAGCAATTACCTGAACTATCGGCGTCTTGAAGCTTGATTCCTGTCGCCCCGTTAGTATCGCTTAGGCTTTTGAAGGGAGAAGTTGTGTCGCTTACGATCAGAATACACATTACGCAACAGGACGACGTAAAATTAAAATGGGAAATAACCGTGATAAAAATAAAAAGCGACGGGGTTGGCGTTAAGAAAAACAGGCATAAATATGATAAACCTAATGAAATAAGTATCTAACCACCTATCTACTAACAGTATTAGTGATTACATATATGTGGGTACATAGCATACGACGCGCGGGGAAGTGGGGGCGAAATTAGAATTTGAGCTGACTTACTATATTCCCTGAATTGCAGTGCGTTGTCACCCTTGAGGACTAAGCTGGAATGCCTCGATTCCAGTAAAACGGGTCTCCTGTTCTCTACACTCACCATACGAAACACAGCAGCATTAAGTTGCTATTTTACGCTGATATTCTGTGGGAGCGTGCTCTTTCCCCGGTCGAGCCAACCCATTCATGCTACAACCGTAATATACATGCAGCGTGGTTCTACCATGTATAAAACTTTAGATTTTGATTAATTTAAACTTTATTGCACAAAAATGTCCAAAGGCGATTTTAATTCCTTAAAGAGTTCTCTACTTATCAATCTGTAAGTAAACAGAGAACAATACTTTGGAGGTATATACTAAGAGTAATGTAATAGTTTATATTATAATGTATACAAAGTTACCTTTAAACTCAAATATTCTATCTTTATTTACTTCTTTACTACACTTTATTGTACTTGGTTGTTGGTACAACCCCCTCTAACCTCTGTGAAGTTTTTGGGCAAGGAAGTGTCCGGCGCAATTACCCCATGCATGTTGACGGATTTCACATGTCTTCGCAGTATTTGTTTTATTTCTCAAACATGTAGGTTTCCTCACAATATTTTAAATCAACGCCAAGCACGTGATAAATCACCACTTAAAATTGCAATTAGCAATATTAATTTGTGAAATTTACAGCAAGCGCTAAACCACCGATATACCATGGCTGGTCGGTCGGTCAGTCTGAATATTTATTACGTCTTAAAGTAAATAAGATAGTTATACGAGTACCATTATTTGTGTACTAGGATTTTCTTGGCATTTACCAAAGTCGTTTCTTACGATATTAACGTAATGAAAGGGAGTGATAAATTTTTCTATTCCACTGTTCCATAGCAACTATATAAGTGGTAAAATTAAAAATTTTGTGTATTAAAATTAAAAATTTTGTGTGGTAAAATTAAATATTTTGACTTCAATACGAGTATAAATAAAATGAAAATATCATCAATGTAGTCGAAGTCAATTAAATACGCATTATTAAGGATAACTTAAACGATACTGATTAGATCTTGATCAAGTTTAAATGGGACCACATAAGAAGCACTAGCTTTCAAATAAAAAAAAAGTATCATCGAAATCGGTTCATCTAGAAAAAAGTACAAAGTTCAACACGCATAAAAATATGGAACAGAGAAGCGGTTTTTGAAGTCTGTCGAAAATAGAACAAATATAACAAAACTATAAACTAATATTTCAGAACAATAAATTGATTTGATTTGCGGTTTCGCGAATTTGTTACTAATGTCCTCTCTGTATTTATAGAAATCTCGTTGTATATTAGAAAATGTTGCCACTTCGGAGTTATATCCGAAGTTTAAGTTACGATAGAGGGGTTCCTAAAGTTATTCTAGTCAGGTCTTTTTGCTACGAAAGAAATATTATGCCTTCTAAATTTTTTTAATAAACAGTAAGTCAGTTTTACTAACGAGTATAATATCCGTTTTACTAAGACAAGTTAAGACTTAATTTGGCTGACAAAACAAGCAATGAAGCGGGTCGATCGCCAACTAAATTATAATAATTCATCATAATTGATTGCACTCTATACCAGACACTAGTGAGATGAGAATTGAAATTAGTGCACGCTGGAGACTACATAATATCATCCTTCTCTAACTTTCTTATGAAATTGTTGTATATGCGTCTCCCTCTTTAATTAACCCCATCCTGTCAGTTTGGATCGAAGGACACTTGACGTTCCCGCAGACTGACTCTGCCAATTTGATGGTAAGCTCGTGAAGTGTTGTCTACGGGGCTATGAATAATTACTACGTATTGGAAAGGCAATAGAGTGTACTACGTTAAATATAACATTTTTTAAATATTTTGGATTATTGGTCGTAAGCGTGACCGCTGAACATGTTGTGGTTCCGGGTTCATAACCCGTAGCGACTAAATCAGGTTTTGTTCTAAAAATTTTCTGTAGGCCTGTTAGGGTTAGGAAAAAGGCAGTGTTTTATACCCGTGCCTAAAAGTTGGTCTTGTGCCTAATCTTTCTCTGGTCGTGTTGAATTGCCATCTTATCAGACTTTAAATTAGAAGATCTATACTGCTATAGTTTATCCGCCTACATGCCTGGATTTAGGGAAAATCCTACACACTAAAAGGAGGCTGTGTGATGAAAAGGAAGAAAAGAAAAAAGTAAAAGAAGGAAATTACAGATATCGGTGTTTGTCACTGTCAATCATTACAAATTTTAATAAATTAATAGAATTTGGTTTTTGTTACGAATTACAATTTTTTAGTTTATCGTTTGAAATAAAAGAATAAAGTAAATACATAGATAATATTACTTTATATTTTTTAAATTAGACACGCTAAAATTAAAGGTGTTATTGTTATTTTGTATTCAAATAACCTTTGTTTCAAATTCTAGCTTTTATTACAATGAACTTTCATAGCAATAAAGATTATCTGTATCCAAAACCGATATGTAATGTGTATGATTGTTCGCTTTAAAGTTTGTTGAGTAGTTCGGAAGCTGGATTGGTCTCTCTATTGCTGACGGTAACTCTATAATTGTCTTCTAGTGAAGCCAAAGTTACATTATATTTATTATATTACGTTATAGATACCGTATTGCTAATTTTTTATCTTTTATATTTGTTGACACAAATATCTTATATAATTAATGTTAATGTAGTCTGGAAGAACCATGGTAGATCAGGAGCTACGTGCTCGCCGTAAATTTCCGAGTAATCGAGCAAACTTGCGTGCAATTGTTTACTGCAATTTTAAGTGCTGATTTATCACGTGTATTAAATATATTAAAATGAATTAGCCAAGATCCGATAGTAATAAAATAAAATGATGTGTCTTACCTTGTTTAAAGAGCACCTTCAGTTCTTATTCTATTCCTGTCACTACTAATTCCAGCGCCACTTTCCCCAACATTACTACACCAGAAAAGACGACACGTGCCGCGGCGATTCAAAACAGCTGCTATTTATCCAACAGTTTTGGCTCGTCGTTCACTCAGCGGTCAGTCACTGCAGAGTCTACTTCGCCTGAGGATGCCTTGCTTAGAGTGACTGATCCACCGTTTTTGACTGATCTATAACTATAGACTTTTGATGGAATAATGAATGAACAATAAATGCGACAATGTATAGAAATGTATAGAAGTATGAAAATCATTAACATGTAAATTTACATTCAGTTTTAGGACCTCGGATAAGTTACGACGGTTTATTCTATAACCGTGTCGGACAGAACGCAGTATAATTTCTTCGTTTTTCAGTCCTGCTTTCTTTGGGTACAAAATGTTAGGTGTAACAATGATGCACCACTTTTTCTGCCACCTAGGCGATGCCACTTAGGAATGAGGTTAAATATTTGGCAGACTTTATAGCGGGGAAGTTACTTTGTTACCAAAGTGTAGGTATTAAAATTTCTTTCTGAAATGTTAGTTACATTTTATAATATGTATTAGATTGGAAATGGATAAACCAAATTACGAATATTCGTAAAAGTAGAAGAATTTAAAAAATCTAAATAACAAATAATACAACACTGAGGAATGTTTTGTTTATATATGTACAATAAAGTAAAGTAAAGTTACAGCCTATATACGTCCCACTGCTGAGCACAGGCCTCCCCTCGATTCTAAGAGGGTTTTAGGGCAAGGAAGTATCCGCCGCGCTGGCGCAATGCGTATTGGCGAATTTCACATGTCTTCGAAATATTTTTTTTTTATATTCCTCAGACATGTAAGTCCCTCACGATGTTTTCCTTCACCGCTGAGCACGTGGTAAATGCCGAGTACGTGATAGAGCCATTGTAGCTCAGATGGTTAACGCTCGCTGTATATATATATATATATATATATATATATATATATATATATATATATATATATATATATATACCATAGAAATCAAAAATTAAAATTAAATCGCAACCCTTAAATTATGTTGACACTGACGTAATAAATAATCTACGTAATAAATAAATTCACTTTAGTTAAATTCAATATTTCATTTTAGTTTTAACTAGCACCATTGTAACGTTGTTTGCCCCAATGCTAGACCTCATTATTTTGAAACAGGTAATAAAATAAAAAATAAAGCGATTTTTTATTTATGTAAAGGTGAATTTAAATGCAGACGTATTTTTAACGGGTCTTTGTTTCGGTCTACCATATGGAAATTTTTTTTAAACTTACCGCTCACTTAACTAGCTGTTGCAGCCAATGGAAACCGTCTACAAATTTCAAGTGAAAGGATTACACATGCGTTGTCAAATCTAAGGACTTATAATAATAATAATGTCCCCCAGGACGAGTTCCGGTCACGGCGGTCAGTCTCTATGGAAACTAGCCACCTGCGCAGAACAGGAGTGCACAAGTATATTCACTAGCACAGGTGCACTCTCTATTCTCTCACTCTCACAGTCAAGTGAGACGGTAATCCGACACGATCAAGGAGAGATCACGAGCATTCATTACGGCTTTATGTGCTTCCGTGGTATCATTACACTAGAAAAGACACACCGCGTTTGATAACACGAGTCGATGGAGTTAAGGTAGTCTTATAACTGGTGGTCTATAAACTTTAAAATACAATTCACAATGGAGTTAGAGCCAAATGGTAGTTTAGATTTCCTAGATGTTTTAGTTATTCGAAATCTTTACAACACTATTATTCATATTGTGTATAGAAAAAAAAATCATAATAATACATACATAAACACTCACGCCTGTCACCCAGAGGGGTAGTCAGAAACTATGGACTCCCATTTGGTACGATCCTGACACACCTCTCTCGCTCCTTCATATCCATATATCTACGATACATGCTCGTCTGTTGAGTGTACTCCTAATTTGGCCCATTTTCAATATACCACCAATTTGGTCGATAAACGATTGCCTAGGACGTCCCTTTCCGACTCTGCCGTGCACTTCTGCAACATAAATTTGCTTTGTCACTCTTTCCTCATTCATTCTTTCCACATGACCAAACCAACGAAAAATTGCTTTCTTAATCCTGCAAAATCATCGTGCAAAAAAAAGAATCGATACCAAACAATACTTAAATGGTGAATCTCCCTACCATCCATTACAGTTACCTATCGTGGTAAAAAATTTGTTTCAGAGAGTACAGGAAATCTGTGATAGAAAACATCTGTCCACCGAGCTTCAGCACGTCAAGCAAGTATTGCAAGCAAACAGCTTCTGGTCCCGCGCTTACGTCACAGTGACCTTATGAAGACGGTCACAGTCGAGCGTATGCCTACTGAACTACCGTCAGAGAAGGCACAGACAAAATTACGTAGTCGTACCACGTAACATAATGCGACGATGAATGGGTGCGTTTGGCAGAAAAAAGCGCTAGCAAGCGCTTGTAAGCAAAATGGCGATCGTAAGCGGTAAGCGCTGTCAAATCGTAAGTAGCTATTTTCCTCCAGGACACGATGTTAGTTTTAACCGGAGAACCTAACCTCATTTAAATATATGTTTGTCAAGTATTCATATTAAAAACTTACCAATCATGAATTTTAATAACATATATATGTTTATTCACGTCATTATTATATTACTTAAAACTAATATTGCACAAAAGAACTTATAAACTCTACTTCAAAACAAACTAATTAAATAAGCAAAATGGCGGATTGTGTCAGCGCTACTGAATTAGCAATCGTGTCCTGGCCGAAAACTATTTTAGCGCTTGTAAGCGCTTGCTAGCGCTTTTTTTCTGCCAAACGCACCCATTGATTTACTTTTTGCAAAAGCAGCAAGACGATAATTTTAAGAATTAATTTTAAATATGTAAGGTATTCTTTATCTGCTTTCCGAGGCACGGGATGAAACACCGCCAACTTTTTGACTCCAGGCTGCTACTAAGAATTTCTTGACAGAAAAACTTAGTAACTGATTTTGGCCCGACCTGGAATTCTAACTCGAAACATCAGGAACAGCAACTGTGTTCACGACCACTAGACTAATGTGTCAGTCAGTTATTTTATGTACACTTTGTAAAAGTAAGATGTTTCGCACCTCACCCAGGGTTGACTAGCAGAGAATACTACATGTAATTAAGTCTAAATAACTTTAAGTTGTCACATATAATTCAATTAATACATAAACATAAAGTACAAGTTCTAAATTCATCTAATAGAAATGTGAAGGAAAACTTTCCAATTTCCAACACAGTATTTCCCTGTAAATAATTAAATTGGAGCAGACAAATTGTTTATAATTTATCACCGGAGCGCGAATTCTCTCCCGACGTTTGTATAAATAATAAAGGTGCGAAATTTCGATCCCGGTCGGTATTTCACCGAATGGGAATGGGAATCGGCTAAAATTTTGTATTCGATATCGCAGTTAGAAATAAGTGTTCAAGGTGACTGTGAAAACTGCGAACATACTATTTTTAGGAAGTTTTTAAAGCAAACGATTTGGAGATTGTGATATTCTGGAGTAAAGGGGTAAAAAATTACTTTAAATAAAAAGTAAAATCCGACTTCAATGAACTAAAATAACTCGATTATTTCACATTCTGAAGTTGCGACTTTAATTCTTTTATGCATCTTTATTTCTAATATGTATTAGTATCAACTTCATAATGTGAAATTATTAGTCCATTTCAAAACAGGAGCGGGCAGGCATTCGGCTGTACGTTATATTTTTTTCTTTTTTTTATTATTTTCTGTTCATTGAAGTCGGCTTTTACTTATAATTAAAAGTTGTTTTTATGGTCTCAAGTCCACAGTTTTAGAGTTGATCATCGACCTGTCGATATCAGGTGTAAACTTTTACCTTACTACGACGTCAACTCTAAGGCTCCAGCGCTGTGGGATCCGCCGAACGGAATCCGAGATGTCCCAGCAATTTTTAAGGATTTCAATTTCTATACAGAAAATAAAATCCATTTGCTTTATTACAAGTTATATTTGGCGTATATAACTGTTGTAAAATAATAAATTTGTCAAATATATTTATACATAATACATACATAAACACTCATGCCTATAACACAGAGGGGTAGGTAGTGACTACAGAATTCCATTTAGCACGATCCTGACATACCTCTCTCGCTTCCTGCGCATCTATATATCTACGCCTACATGCTCGTCGGTTAAGGGTGCTCTTAATTTGGCCCATTTTTAATAAAACGCCAATATGGTCGACAAACTTTCGCCTATGGCGTCCCTGTCCAACTCTTCCATTCACTTCTGCAACATATATTTGCTTTGTCAGTCTTTTCTCATTCATTCTTTCCACATGACCAAACCACCGAAGCATTCCTTTCTTAATCCTGGTCACAGCATCATCTTGCAAATCACACTCTTCTATACGTAGGTAACTCATTAAGTTTTGAGATGCTCGAAATTTAAAAATGGAACGGACCCGTGTAATATCTTTCTAAAAAGCAAATTTATTTAAAAATAGAACTCCATAAGCCATTTGCTCAATATTAAAAAGAAAACAGTGTTGTATTAATTTTCCTGCAACGCTTCCCGCGCTTTTCATTTAAAACGATGGATCTTAACCGTTAACATTTGCGCGCTATGATCTATTATGATTTCAAATTTGGTTTAACCAAAAAAATTAGGTTTACATCGGTTACAATCAGTATTAGGGGACTCAGCTCCAATTTTCAGCAACAATTTTTAGGTTGTTTGCTGAATTCAGAAGGGGTAAAATTAATCTTAAAGATGACCAAAGAACCGGGGCCACGCAAACAGCAGTAACGGCAAAAAATGTATGGACTACTGAAATGTTGGTGCGAGAAGACCCACGAATCACATATACGGACATCGAAAAGATTGTAAGCATTAGTTCGGGGAGCATTCATACCATCCTACATCAACATTTTGGAGTGAGGTAGCTTTGTTGCTTTGTTGTTTGATTCGTGAATGTGTCCCGTGGAGTGGTAACATAACCACTTCACTCG